>JAWWQZ010000329.1:11200000-11861171 GCA_033815515.1 Cryptocheilus praepositus
TAGACAAAAAATGTTTCTTTTAAACGTCAGTGAAGCATGTTGCCGAATTCTAATAAGACTCTCGCCTTTTTTAATGACGTCGCACGATTCCACAGTAATACTACAGGAAAAGTGACTGAAAACTACTGTGGTGAATTCTACTCTAGAAACAAGGATTGGCGCATGTTACCCAGGACTCAAGAAATAAGCTCAACTTAGAGAAAATGTGAAGTGCAGCTCTGGAGTGTTGCTGGGATTCTCCGTAAACGTGCTTTTCAGGTTGGTTGCAAACGCGATACTTGAAAACGTGTGAGACGTGATTTTATATTTCAGTAGTGTACTTACGTAATTGCATTTGTCGCAGACGAATACGTCTGCGGGTGTCTTATTGCCTTAAGACTATAGATCACGGAAGGCATTATTGGACGGCGTCTAGGAACGAACATTGTGTGAGGCATTACTTGACATGACTTCGAAAGTAGTATTCGAGATTATACGTTTGACTTCCAGTCGTATGCACCGTGATCACTCAGTATAACAACTTCAACAATTTCTCAAAATTGCTACAATTTGTCATTCTTATGCAGTACCTCATGAAGCGTCAGCAGAATGTGACTTTCCTTGTGTAAACGTGAAAGTAATGTACAATAGGTAATTATGTAATAAAACGTAATAAAGTTTATGCGTATTTAAAATATTCAAAATGAGTATTTGAGGCCGTAGGTCTATTTCGATGTTAAGCGCCGCAGTTACTTACTAGAACAATTTCAATAATTTCTGCACACCATTTGCGAGTAGCATAGCAGCGCGGGTCACCGTAATCCTTTTTGCACGGCGCTCGTTGAAACTTCGACAGTTGAAAAGACGAATGGTCGTGGACAGGGTTAAGGATGATTAGGCGGTACTTCAGATATGGTTACGCCGTACACTTTGTCTGCGAGGCGATGTCGAAAGGCTTGATATAATATTTACGTAATAAAAGGTAATAAATTTTATGCGTATTTGAAATATTCAAAATGAGTATTTGAGACCTACGGTCTATTTCCATGTTAAGCGCCGCAGTCACTTACTAGAACAATTTCAATAATTTGTGCACACCATTTGCGAGCAGCATTCAGCAGATCACCGTAATCCTTTTTGCACGGCGCTCGTTGAAACTTCGACAATTGAAAAGACGAATGGTCATCGACAGGGTTAAGGATGATTAGGCGGTACTTCAGAAATGGTTACGCCGTACACTTTGTCCGCGAGGCGATGTTATATTTATGTAATAAAAGGTAATAAAGTTTATGCGTATTTAAAATATTCAAAATGAGTATTTGAGATCGTAGGTCTACTTTCATGTTAAGCGCCGTAGTCACTTACTAGAACAATTTCAATAATTTGTGCACACCATTTGCGCGCAGCATAGCAGCGCGGGTCACTGTAATCCTTTTTGCACGGCGCTCGTTGAAACTTCGACAATTGAAAAGACGAATGGTCGTGGACAGGGTTAAGGATGATTAGGCGGTACATCAGAAATGGTTACGCCGTACACTTTGTCCGCGAGGCGATGTGATATTTATGTAACAAAAGGTAATAAAGTTTATGCGTATTTAAAATATTCAAAATGAGTATTTGAGACCTACGGTCTATTTTCATGTTGAGCGCCGCAGTCACTTACTAGAACAATTTCAATAATTTCTGCACACCATTTGCGAGTAGCATAGCAGCGCGGGTCACCGTAATCCTTTTTGCACGGCGCTCGTTGAAACTTCGACAATTGAAAAGACGAATGGTCGTGGACAGGGTTAAGGATGATTAGGCGGTACTTCAGATATGGTTACGCCGTACACTTTGTCCGCGAGGCGATGTCGAAAGGCTTGATGCAATATTTACGTAATAAAAGGTAATAAAGTTTATGCGTATTTAAAATATTCAAAATGAGTATTTGAGACCTACGGTCTATTTTCATGTTGAGCGCCGCAGTCACTTACTAGAACAATTTCAATAATTTGTGCACACCATTTGCGAGTAGCATAGCAGCGCGGGTCACTGTAATCCTTTTTGCACGGCGCTCGTCGAAACTTTGACAATTGAAAAGACGAATGGTCGTGGACGGGGTTAAGGATGATTAGGCGGTACATCATGGTTACGCCGTACTTTTTGTTCGTGAGGCGATGTCGAAAGGCTTGATGCAATATTTACGTAATAAAAGGTAATAAAGTTTATGCGTATTTAAAATATTCAAAATGAGTGTTTGAGACCTAGGGTCTATTTTCATGTTGAGCGCCGCAGTCACTTACTAGAACAATTTCAATAATTTGTGCACACCATTTGCGAGTAGCATAGCAGCGCGGGTCACCGTAATCCTTTTTGCACGGCGCTCGTTGAAACTTCGACCATTGAAAAGACGAATGGTCGTGGACAGGGTTAAGGATGATTAGGCGGTACTTCATGGTTACGCCGTACACTTTGTCCGCGAGGCGATGTCGAAAGGCTTGATGTAATATTTATGCGGACTTTAGGGAAACGCGCGGCTACTTGAGCGTAGCGAAAAGTTATAGGTGGTGCAAAAAATGTCGCATCCAGTCGAAAGAACATAATTGACGTTGCATGCTCGTGGCCGGTGCCGTTTTTTTGCCGAAACCGATGCCTACATTTCATCGCGGATGTACGTTGGCGAGATCAGCGACACGTGGGTCATTTTTAATTAATTGCATGCGGCGGTTCGACGGTTCGAAGACTCTTCGGTCGATTGTGGTCTACCCGAAGACCACTTCGGTAATAGCATGTCATTTCCCTTATTAGTTTGACGCGAGGCTTTGTGTGCGGTATGTCGAACGAGAGGGGCATGAATGTCCAACAAGAATTTTTCGAAGTGCAGGCACGTATGATAAGTTCGTTTGTTGGATGTGTGGTGCGATAATAATAATTTAATTCAATTTCATAGTTCTTTCAATTAACGCGCTATCAATGCCTCTCGAATACAGCAATACACTTGACCAAAAACTTGTTTCTGGTTACTAAGCAGAACTGTACCAAAAACGCGTAATTTGGTTGTTAACTCATTGCGTACGGCACGCTACTCGCCCAACATGCTTCCAGGGCCCGCATATTTTCGAGCGCTCCAAGACAACTTTGTGCAATGCATACATGCAGTTTTTTAATTCGCATTTATAATAAATATTCCAAACAATTTCTTTATTTCTGAACATGAGACATTTCTCCATTTTCCTTCTTTTCAAGTTAGACTTATACTTATGTGAATTTTGTGAATAATACCGATTTGTTTCCTCACTAATAATTTCGAAAAATTCATTGCCAAATATACAGTTGTCTGCATCTTTCACATTGCAGTTTCTTTGTAATGGTGTAAGCATACCAGAAATTCTTTCAAATGGTTCCAAATTTGGAGAAGTATCCTCTTCTGTCCATTCTTCGATTATAGACTCATCAACCTAAAGCTCCGAATCTTCACTTTCCCTTGAAATATTATATTTTTTATTCATCCTCTTTCTTCGTTTAATACCATCACTTATTGCAACAATGTCGCTATGGTCACTAAGTTCACTTTCACTTGAAATGTTATTTGGTACATCAGATAAATCAACAAACAATAATTCATTTTGGCTTTCATTTTCTTCATTTCCATGAGACATGTTTGACTTTTTTAGAATTGGGGTTTATTTTGTGAACTAATTCAAAAACTGTTTCCTCACAAATTAAAATGCTATCGTTCAAATTATAAAATCTTTTATAAGATACGATATACTAATGGACCAGACTCACTGATGTAATTGTGATACTGGCCGATTGTTTTCTACTGTTTCGACATTTCGACATTCATTTATTTCGCGAATCTTCTGTTATAAATTCACGCAATACTTCGTTACCTTGGTATCGTAATAATGACAATATTATCACGTTTAATTTCTCAACTCGTCAAGTCTTGTCACCCGGCCTCAACGTTCGGTTTCCTAAAGACGAGATTTCTCGTCACCCGTACGCAATGAGTTAAAATACATAAATCCAATTTTTTTCATTTCTTGAAAAACGCACGCTGGATTTGACTGTCATCGTTAGTTGAATGCTCCTTGCATTTTAGGATCCCGAATTTTCTCGAGCCTCTCAAGTGCTTGTATGGAACAGACGAATCCTCATGTGCATAGGCGTCTGGCCTCTGAAGATCTTGGACCCAGTCTTCTGTTTCTTCTTTGTGTACATGTTCATTCATTGCAGCCTCGGCTTCGTTGATCTCATCGAGGTGATTAAGGATTTAGAACAGATCGTGGCGAATTTAACGGAAACTGTCCTACTAACGATGACGCTAGTGAAGATTGGAATCTGCCGACTGAACGCCAAGGCGATGATACCGTTTATATTGGATATCGAAAAAGATTTTTTGGCGTCAACGTATGAGTGTGACGACGATAAGGAGGCATTTTTATATTACAACGAATTGACTCTTAAGTTCGTGCAAGGATCGGTCATTATGACCGCAATAACGGCTGCTCTCTTCTATTTGCGATTTATTCCTGGAAGCATCGCAATGGGTACTATTGCAGAAGTGTTATTTAAGTTGACCGTTTTGGGTTACCAATCGTTTATACGAAAATTTTATATTTTGTGCAACCAGTTATATTATGTGATGTGAAGAAATTGCGCTCTTCTTAATGAGTAATTCACACTTGACACACTATTGACATATTCTGACAAAATCGATTTATCTGATGAAAAGAAGGGTGTATTAGCTTGTGCCGTTTTTCAAATTGCCACAGATTACGCGTTCCCATACGTTTATTACCATCGGTTTCAGCAATAGGAAACTCAACGATGGAATACACATTACCTTATCACGTTCATCCCATGGTCACCATCGACGATACCACGACTTACATTATAGTGTGTCTTTACCAAGCGGTGACAGTGCCCACCATCGTTTTTGGATATGCCGGTCCCGATGCATTTTGTATCACAATGGCTCTACACCTATGTGGTCAGTTCGGAGTTTTATCAAGCAAAATTGCGAATGCGTTGATCGATCCGCAGGGTCATCATCACGGAATCAGTAAACTTGTAATGAGACACCATCGTCTCATCAGGTAAACGTTTGTATCACTTGTCTGGTTGTCAGCCGTTATTCTCCTCTTTACTCAATGATAAAATGTGTAATTTTGTCGATCGGCTGCTTTTCTTTATTTTCGCCGCGGCAGAAGTGAATGCAACGAATAAAAATAATATTGTTTATTGCAGGCTAGCGGAAACTCTTGAAGATCGCTATAACCTTATATTTTTACAACAAATCGTAGGAACTACCTTCCTCCTTTGCCTCACTGCGTACAGCACCATTCGCGTGAGTATAAATTAGTTAAATAATTGAACGCTGATCTGGTTAACCCATTAAGTCTGTCAATACAGTAAAACCTGTTTTTGTGCGATTGGTTTTGTGCGATTTTTTTTTATGCGGTATATGAATCTAAGCGGCGTTAGCACCAGTTTAATGTTTCCTATCAATGTACATATACATGTTGTGGACGAAATATATGAATGTGTAATTAATCGAAACGTTACCGAAAACGCGTCAACGTTATTATCTGAAATTAGTGCGCTCGCACATAACATCGGCGGAGAAGGCTTTGATTCTTTTGGCGATAATGACCTGGATGAGATGATTGAGGACCAAACTGTCGATGATAGTGACATTATCAATAGTTTGATAGATTATGAAAATGGACAAGAAGAACCGGAATCTATTACAGCAGATAAAATATATGCAGGGATCTAAATCTCGAAAAAATTGGAAACGCATTTTCTTAAAATAGATACCAATGCGGAAAGACGCTTAAAATTCCAAAAAGAACTGAGATCATGCATGTCTCACTATCGTGGCGTTTACAAGCAACTGACCAGTCGACCGTTGTCACAAAAACTGATCACTGAGTTTATGGTACCAAAAAACAAATCAATTGAAATCCTATCTTCAAGCGACGAAAGCGATTTTCAACCAATCCATCACAAGAAGATGCGCGTTTTGGATTACGACGAGTAGCAGCAAACTATTTAATGTATAATGTGAAAACTTCTCCATGTATATGTACAATGAAGAATTAAATATTTTTACAATTTCTTTAGGTCTAATTTAATTATTTAATTTAATTGAAAGCATTCTCTCATCTATTTCATAAATCATTGATGTATTTTCTAAGTCCGACTTTTTTTATGCGGTCCCTATCCACCGCATAAAAAAAATTTTAGGTACTATATCGCACAAAATTGTTTATTATATGTAAGAATTTATAAAATTTTAGAATATTTTTTTGTACGATTTCTTTTATGCGGTCCCTATCCACCGCACAAAACAGGCTTTACTGTACCTTCCCATTTTTTCGAACATCGGAACGTTGATAAAATTACATCCATTGTAGAGTTCTGATGAGAGTGGCAGCGCAGCCGATTTCTTAACATTCATACTTTATATAGGATGCGTAACTGCAACACTTTTCGCTTACTGTTTCGTTGGCGAATGCCTCATATGTGAAGTAAGTATCAATTCGTTCAGAATGATTAAGCATTTAAAATCCTTCACTTGGCACCTAGTTTTTTTTACGCAGAAGCCTGGTAACATTTCAGTACAAAGATGAATAAAGGCATAGTAAAAGACGTGCATCATAGTTTATCTTTTTTATTCGTAAATGCAATACGCCAGTTTTGTAGGATTTTTTCCTTGCAATCATTTAACTTGTAATTCTGCTGTGCGAGTATTAATATATGCAGTGCGTACATTTTATACGACCTTCATAAAAAGCAAGTAGGTTGTAAAAACGGAAGCATGCTTTGCGTTGAAACCATATTTCTTTATGCCGAGTACCGGAATGTTTTTCAAAGTACATAATTCATCATTTACTTTGTAATCGAACATGCGCAACAACACATATATAATTGACCTGGAAACAAATATGTGCATTCGAGTGAAAATGATTTTTCGATTGAAAAATGATTTTTCGAACTACATAATTCTGAGTGTACAACATATATAATTGACCTTTTGCATTGTGAAAATGATTTTTCGATTGAAACATATTTTTTTTTTGTAGAGCACAAGAGTTTTTAACGAACTACATAATTCTGAGTGGTACAACATATATAATTGACCTGGAAACAAATATGTGCATTCGAGTGAAAATGATTTTTCGATTGAAACATATTTTTTTTTGTAGAGCACAAGAGTTTTTAACGAACTATATAATTCTGAGTGGTACAACATACCGGCGACACACCAGAAACTTATACACATCTGCATGACTCGGGCTGAGAAACCACTAATTCTGACGTCGGGTAAATTCTGTGCTCTGTCTTTGAGCACGTTTACCGACGTAAGTTCATCATACTATAAAATTTCAATTGTTAATATCCTTTTCTTTGCGCGTCGAGTTAATATATTTGCGTACTTTATTTGACGCCGCTTACAGATAATAAAGTCGTCCATGGCGTATTTATCGGTACTGCGAAAATTTGTATGAAAAGATCTAGACTGTGATGCTTGACGATCGCCGAAGATGTAACGCATAATTCGATTTTACTGAATTGTGGCTTTAACATTGTCAGATGTAGACGCACCGGCCTAAAGCAAAGCTTTTCACGAATAAGTTTAGTAATTACGTGTGAAAGGTGATTGCACTGATGCGCATTTTTTGCACAACTCTCATTGCATTGTAACTCATCTACCGTTTGTGTGAAAGCAATATTTTATTATTGGTGCATATCGGTCACTCATAATCGAAACGAAATAAAATTATTTAATTGGTTGAGCATAGAGAAAAAATTAATATTCGAAAGGAATATATTCTTCTAAACTAATGTTGTCATATATTTATTATTTTTTGATGAGATTCGTAAAAAAAATGTATTCCATTGAAGAGGGCACACACATACTGCCGGAACCTCAGATTAATTTTTTTCTCTGCTTTGAACCTTTCAAATAGTTTAGTCTTATTTTGATTGTCAGTCACCAGTATCCAACAATAATAAAATCTTGCTTTCATTTAATTGAACGGTCAGTAAAAACATAAATCTCACCTAGTATTTATGTTATCGAACACTATCATAGAATGGAATTACGAAATTCCGTAATTTTTGTAAGGGGTATGATTAGCTGTCGTTTGACAACTGAATGCGGTGTATGGCTGTAAATATGAATAAAACGTGGTTTCTAAGGTACCCCGGCTTCTGATAATTTTCAGATTTGTAATATTATCTAACCCAGTCCGTAACATGATGTTTGATATACCATCTTAACGATATTAAAAATCTGTTTTAATGAAATTTATTGCAGTAACAAACATAATTATCACGAATCATTTTATTCATTTCTAATAGCAAAAAAAATATTAATTTTTTTTAGCAAACAGATTATGGAACAAGATGACACAGTTTCATATTATTGGAGGCAAGTACTCCAAGTGTAAGGCGTATAAATCACAGATGCTGAAATTAAAAAATATAGAGGCATATGATCAAGCTAAAAACGGCAGGAAAGTAAACAGATCCATCGCCATCGACGGATTTACATTTATTCTCAGCGCTTTGTAAAAGAGATGTCAATTAATCGTGCTCATTATTGTCAGAAGAATAATGGTCAAAAATGCATATTACCTACGAATACCTCTTTAATCGTTAATGAAGCACGTTGTCAAATTTTTGCAGGACCCTCACATTTTTTAACGTCGCAACTTTGTACTTGAATGCCACACAAAAAGGAACAGTACAGACACTCCGGTGAGTTCTACGCCAGAAAGAACGGATGACGCATCCTACCCAGGCCTGAAGAAATAAGCTCAACGCGGAGAAAATGTCAGGTGCTTGTCTGAAGTTTTCCCGGTATTCCCCGTAAAGGCCTTTTTTTCGGGTTGATTGCAATTGCGCTACTTGGAAATGCATGGGACGTGATTTGATCGTTCAACAGTGTATTTACTTAAACATATTTGTCGCAGACGAGTACGTCATAAAGACTATAGATCACGGGCTTCTTTATTGGACATCATCTAGAAAGCGAAGAGCAGTCCGCCAATCCTGCACGAAGCCGAGCTTACTTCGGCGATGGCCGGAAAGTTCGCCATCAGTCTGCTACGAACTTCCAAAGCGAGAGAACCGGTAACAACATGCAAGTACGCACACGTACTGCATTTATTGCCAGTCAAGCAGTTGAATAACGTTTGAATCGTCGCCTAAAACGACACCGTCGCGTTTCAACTCCCAATAACACGACTGAACCGTTTTGCAATCCACACATTAGCAATCGCGCACCATATTAGCAAAATCGAAGCGTCGCGCATTTCGGTTGATGCGCGAATTGCCGAGTACGTTAACCCTTTGCGATCGGTGTCCCCGTAGCGGAGACATTTTTAACCCTTTCCACTCGAACATGTTTCTCCACGAAGTAGTGAACAGCGCAACATTTCGTTTAAAATGGTATAGTTTTGAAAAAAATACTCTACTTAAATCATGTTTTGCATACAACTTTGCTGATACATTTGTGTTGAAGCAAAATTGAAATTTTATAGTCTATTCTTTTCGAATGCGCCATAGTTCATTCACCAATGTGCATTGCAGGTTTATGCAAACGCATATTGCAGTGATAACTTGTTTATGATCTTTCACGTGTCATTTTTTCTTCCGAGCATATACAATATTTATACAGTAATTTGCAGTTTATCATTCAGCCTATTGCAGGAATATATGGAAGGCTGTTCTTGCAGTCGCTAGAATCCTCCTCTCAGTTTATTGACCACGAATTTACTAAATATTAGATACCACACAGATTATTAATTCTATCTCATTGCCTTAACTTGCAATTCCCCGGAAAATATTAAGGAAACGCATATTTGAACAAACGTTTTCTGTACATACATTTTCCTCAGTAATAACACGAAGTATCTTCGTGTCCCCTTAGAGGGGACAGTCGAGTGCAAAGTGTTAATGAACAACGCACTGCATTTTATTCCAGACAGCGGATGTCTCTGAAGCAGTCGCTGTCATAACGTTGAACAGATGGTTCCTGAGTTGCATGGGTCTGTGGCCCCAAAGGACCCACGATTCGATAATCCTTCTATTCTTGATATATCTGTTAACGCACATCGCCCTGGCGATCGTAGAATTGTTTGAGTACGGCGACGACGCGAAGTACGCCGTTGCGAACATAACCGAGAACGTGTTTCTCGTGATGACGTGCATAAAGATCGGCGCCTGCAGGCTCGGCAAGAAGGCCATGAACGAGTTCCTCAAGCTAATCGAGAGCGACTTCTGCGCTAGCTCGTATAAAAGTGCCGACGAAGCGTACCCTTTCCTTTATTACAATAAATACACCCTCTGGTTCATGAAAGTATCGATGACGATGACAGTGATAACGGGGATCCTTTACTATGTCAAGGTGTTTTACGGGAGTCTCGACATGGGTAACTATTGTTCGGATGTCGCTTGACCGATTGTAGACGATGTGTAAGATCATCCGGCGGACACCGGAAAGATTGTAATTAGGAAGAAGCATTTTTAACACTAGAACTACCGCACCTGTCATTTTGACTGGTTTTACAATTTGATTTAAATATTTCTACTTTATGTTACATTTTTTTTCCGAAATGGTGTAATGACTTTTGCAGTGATAACTAAAGAAATAGTAAAATATATTTTTTAAATGTTTTATTTATTCTGAATCAAAATAAATTGATATTATGGTTACTTATACCAATAGCAGTCATTTTGACTGGTATTTATTAAGGCGTTCATTTAGATCTGAAGTCGTAAAACATTTGAAGATTCTGTTAGGAATGTGTTATTGTTTTCTTTTGGAATTTGCTCGCTTGCCACATCACAGTATTATATCAGGCAACATTGTTAAAACAACCATCAAATAGAGAAGTTACTGCATTCAATCAGCGCGTTTATAACAGCCGTTGGAAGACCATTATGTTCTTGTTCATGTAACAATATATTCAGTATACGACATATTATTTCAATTAGTGTAAGATGAGAAAATACATACAAATATTATATATTCATTTTTATAATAAATAGTTTCATTCTTGTTTTTCTAAGCTCTGAAAATGGCAAAACGATTGAAAACTTGTAAAGTATTGCAAAAATTGAATGACATACCAATGGAATGCTCTGATATAGAAGATGATGAACTTTATGACTGTGAAGATGAACCAGAAGAAAATGAAATTGCATCGTGGGGTATTCACGATAATCTTGTTGATAGTGACAGAAGTGACAGTGATGATTTAGGCAAAGAATATGTTCAGAAATCTTCAGAAAGCGAATGTGGAATTAATTCGAATTTACATAAAAATAGATGTGTTCGAGTGTTTTCAAGTTCTGAAGATTCTAATGAAAGTATTTTACTAGAAGCACAAAATGAAATTGCTGCAGACGGAACCATGCGCGAGGAGCATTGTGTTTACTAAAGTGTAAGGGATAATCCTAACTCATTAAATAAGTTAATAATACCAAAAATGTATTACACAAAAAACACGGATTTCCTTTTGTAAGAAAGTAATGAAGCAACAAATTTAAAAATATTCTATTGTTAAGTATTTTTTTAGGACCAGTCATTTTGTCTGGTTTTGGTAGAAGTAGGTTTGTTGAATTGTCGGTAGTTGTAGTGTTAAGTGCACTCGACTTGCGCTAATATAGTGCTTAACCGTTTAATTCATGATTTTTAAAAGAATAAATTTTGAAAGATACTTTTCACGATGCGCAACAAGGAAAAAGTACAAGAAACATTTTTTCTAAATTAATCACATTCTGTTTCCAATGTGTATGTTGCAATATATCTCTATTTGTATACAAAATTCAATCGATATTATTGATATATGATTCGATATTATTGATTATCGATATATTGATCTTATTCAATCATATCCCATCGTTTCACAATTAATTTTTCTTGTAATATCAGCTTTACCTGAACCACGAATCATAAGTCTTAAAGATTAGGCTCCTATAAAAGTACATATCTGTATAAGCGAATCCGCGAATAAATTGGGAGATGATGTATCCTGCCACGAAACAGGAATTCAAACGGTCTCTGGCTCGGATTATGTGACACCGTATCGAACTCGGCCCCTCATTGAGATCAACACTCAGAGTTCGTACATTTTCGTTTGCATCTATCAAACGGTGATCATCTACATCAGCGTTTTTGGCTACGCGGCTCCCGATTCCTTTTTCATCAGCATGACTCTGCATGTGTGTGGCCAATTCTCGGTACTGTCATGCCAAGTTAAGGATGCTCTAGAGGACTCTAAGGATTCGCAGCAGGGACTAAGGAAGCTCATCGTCAGACATCAGCAATTGATTAAGTACGCGCTGTCATTATATATATGTTATTCCGTAAAAATGGCAGCTGTTTGTGCGTAAGTCGATTATTTATAAAGTCTGCGTGCTGTCAGATAACAGCGATTTATTAGGTACGTGTTTGTTAGGTATGTATTAGGTATGTGTTGTTTGAAAACAGCAGCTTTTAGGTACGCAGCGTTAGACGTTAACAGTTTATTAGGTATGCGTTGTCAGATGTTGACTGTTTGTTAGGTATGCGTGGTTATACGTCAGCAAAATATTAGCTATGCGCTGTCAGATGCTGATTTCTTATTAATTGTATGTTATCAGACATCGGCAGTTTATTAACTGTGTGTTATCAGACATCAACAGCTTATTAAGTTTGTGCTATCAGACATCGGAAGTTTATTAGGTATGCGTTGTCAGACATCAGCAGCTTATTACGTGTGGGTTAAGTTGTGTCGTTAAGTTGAGTCTACGTTGCGTAAGTAGCGCACTTGAAAAAAGCCTGAGTAACTTTTAATTTTTGCAAATTAATTAGAAAAATCCTGGTTAGTTATTCAGCAGATTAAACATCCGAAACTTTTTCACTTTTTCACTTGTTCTTTTTATAAGATGTCACTATATAAGTTGAAATGTGAAAAAGACATATGTGTGATAATAAGTTAGTTAATAGCGGTTTCTTTCTGTAATTTTGTTATAGACTGGCGGAGACGTTAGAAGATCATTTTAATATTGTATTTATGTTTCAATTTGTGTCCACAACATTCTTACTCTGTTTAACGGGTTACCATGCGCTTACGGTAAGTCAATACTATTTTGAAATTATCACTCTACAATCAGTTTATTCTGATCTTTGTATTATTTTTGCAAATATTATATACAATACTCTTTTAAAGTCAGGCTGTTTACGCCAGGCAGAAACTGTTAGCAAAAAGTACTTTAATTGATATTCGTTATATATGCAAGCGACTTCTCGCGGCATAATAAATGATCACATTTCCTCAAATACGTAGTTATTAAATTATTATCATGAGCCTTAGCAGTTGCCATATTAATAATATACCTAATTGGTAATTGTTAATTTAGTAATGTGCAATACTATTGTGGATTTTGTGAACTCTTTCCAGAATTCTGAGAGCGGGGAAAAAGTCTACATCATGGTGTACGTGATGTACGTAATGTGCGTGATAAGTACACTTTTCGTATATTGTTTCGTCGGCGAATGTCTCATTAGCGAAGTAAATACTTATACTAACGACGAAAGGTGGTTCAATACTTTGGAAATCTCTAATAATAGTTATAATAATATTTAATAGGCTGCAATATTAAATGTGCTTCTACATTATTTTCTTTATAATTTAAAACGTACTTATTACATCCTGTAAAATGTTCTTCCAAATATGTACTAATATCTTTTGCCAAAAATTGATTTAATAGTTCGTAACTTTCGCGTTCACCCGAAAATTAGCCAACTTACGTTTGTTCATATTTCAAATATCTTAATCAATGATGTACGGCTCAAAGTATTGGGTCACCTTTTTCCCATCCGATACACGTAAATTCTGCTGAAAACTGACGCAACACAATTAATTAAAGAGTACAGGTCTAGGAGAAGCACTGTACGCGTCCAATTGGTACAATATCTCTCCGATTCACTTAAAACTGATGCAAATTTGCATGATGAGAACAGGAAGGCCATTGACACTGACGTCAGGAAAATTTTGTGTACTGTCTTTGAGCACTTTTACCGACGTGAGTATGCTTTACTTAGATGTTGTGTGATTTTACTGGAATTAGTTTACAATTGATAACTAGACAATAATTTGATTGCCTGATGAATCCCGTATGTTTGCAGATCATCAAGACGTCTCTCGCTTATTTATCATTCTTACGGAACTCTGTGTAAATAGCAGTTATCTTATTGTATTCTGAAAGTGTTTTAATTAACATAATTGTCTGTGCAATGTGAATACTGATCGTGCTGCCTTTCCAAATTTGTCGCACTGTACTTAAGTAACCCTACATAGTAATGATAACGAAACGTTCGATATAGTTGGACATATTTTCATACAGCTACTTCAGTTCGAAATTAACGTTAGCTAGTATTGTTGACGAATACTGGCTGCTGATGATCAGAATGATTATAAATTAATTATTTGAAAGGAGAGGACTTTTCATGAGGAATTTCCATGCCTTTTCAGGTGGAATAAATCATTGTTTACTAATGTGGGCTGTATATTAAAAAGTATTTCAATTTAAACAATTCTGCATCACGCGTTAAGCGCGTCATACCGAAATAGCATACGAGAAAGGTTCTCAGTGCATCAGTTAGTATTTTCTATGTGGCAGTTGTTGCAGAAATCTGCAGAAGTGTGAGAGATCTGAAATATAAGATCCAAATAACTATAGCAATTCCGTCCACTTATTATAGTATATCATTTTTGCTAGTTATAGCACATATCATAATTTGCAATCATTTGCGTATTATCGCATTACATGTCAAGCGCGCTGCTCAAAAATAAAACACGACCATAGACATCCAATGCAACAGTTAATCGTTTCTATACAGCAGTTGCTGAAAGTTCGACAATTCAACAGGAGAAGAGCAATGGAAGTTATTCCAGAAATACGCAGAATTATGAGAGACTCGGGATACAGCTACAATGTACGCGCCTTACGAGGCGATGTCGAAAGGTTCGATGGAATATTCACGAGGAGTGTAGGGAAACTCACAGCTACTTGAGCGCTGCGAAAAATGATAGGGTTGCGAAGAAACTCGTAGCCCAGTGAAAGGGTGTAACTGAAGTTGCGTGATCGTTGCGGGAGCCGTTCGACAAAACGATGGGTACTTTTCATTACGGATATAGAGACAGCGATGTACTTGACAGATCAACTACGCGAACACGTTTTCATTTTTAATTAATCGGATGAGACGGTCGGGCGATTGAAAGACATGTCGGTCGATCGTGATGGGTTAGAAGCCTACTTCGGGAATGGGATATTGCTTTCCTCGATAGTTTTGTGCGAAGCATTGCACAAGGCACGTCGAACGGGTATGAAAGTCCAACGAAAGTCTATTGAAATGCAGGTACGTATAATACAGACTTATTCGTTAGTACCATGTGCGACGCAATGATTTCAATTTGTTGGTGCACAGTACTTCTCATTTTTCTAACATTTCTGTTTTTGGAATTCGTATTTCTTTCAATTCAGAGTCGATTTCGATAAAAAGCTCATTTCTCTTTACTAAAAAATAATGAGCAAGTGAGTGAGTGAAGCAAAAATAATGAGTGAGTGAGTGATAAAAAATAATGAGCGAGTAAAGCAAGTTTATACAAACCTTATTTTCTAATTTTGCAAAGCCAATGCTCTCGTCACGAGGTCACCCAACAGTAATTAAGATTCCTTGCATTTTAGGATCTCGAACTTTCTACAAGCCTTTCAAGTGTTAGTATGGGACAGGTAAATCCCTATGTGCATAGGCATCTGGCCTCCAAGAGTTTTGAACCTAATGTTTTCTTTCTTCTTCCTGTATATATTCGATCATTGTACTCTCGGCTTGGTTGATTCCATGGAAGTCATTGGGGACTTAGAACTGAGCGTCTTCAATTTAACAGTTGGAACAGGTCATGTAAGTCTGGTGTTCTGCCCTGTTAAATCTAGTGTAAAAGAACACTAAAATACATCATTCATTCTTCATGTTTTCCATAAACTACAAAAATACGTAATCGCGTAATTTATTTTAAATGTCACGTTTTTTATATACTGCATGGGATGTACGATCGTTACCATCGAAACTATTTATCCGGTCATACGATTTTTGTGTTACTTGTCTTTCAAGTAGTGATTGGCTGAGTATTAAGTTGCAAGAGATCACGAACTCCAATGCATTTTCTTTCATTCCTTTCAGCAATAGGAAATTTAACGATCGAATACACATTGCTTTGTCACGTTCATCCCATCGTAAGCATCAATGGTACGGCTACTTAATCATACCATTTACCAATCGATGGAACAGCCTTGCATCATCTCTGCCTATGCCGGGCCCGACGCTGTTCGTATCACTGTGGCCTAACACCTGTGTGGTCAGCTCGGTGCGTTATCCAGGAAAATTATGAGTGCCTTAATGGATCCCCAGGGTTAGTGTCCTGGGATCGGTAAACCTGTAATCAGACACCATCGACTTATCAAGTAAGTGGTCATGGCACCCGTTTAGAACTTAATTCTAACCTGTGTTCCATGATAAAATCTGTTATATCAATCTAGTGTAAGTTCACAATTCTGGTCGTGAAAGTCACATTACAGCCCGGATGTTTTTTATATAATATCGTGCGAGTGTTAATATATAGAACTTTTCCCCTTATATCCATTAAACTTATCATTGGCGCTGTTTGACGACTCATAACATTTAGTCTGAACACACATATAATTCGTTTGAGTTAATTTGTAAAGGAAACTGAGAAGCGCTTTTTGATTGAAACATATTTCTTTATGTAGAGTACAAGGCTGTTTCACAAACATCAAAAACTTATACACACTTCCATCACATGCGGCACGCGACACTAAGTACTCAACCTTCAAAAAAATTTGATATGTCGCGCCATATAAAAATCTCGTTGCAATATCTTCGGCACATTGTAGGAATTCGCGTTATACGTGAGTCTACTCCATAATCCGTACATATAAACTACCAGTTTATCTTTAACAAAAAACAAACAATATTTTAATATGCTCTGTTCGCTAAGCCAGCTTTTACTTTAGTGTTGCCGTTGAAAGTGCTGTGCCGCGAAAGATGTAAAGTTTCCTACGCACATGCATAAACGAAGAACAGTGTAGCGAGGCAAACTACTGAGCATATTATAAGTACACAAAGTTTCCGTGAACCTTCCGCACTCTTTTCAATTACGTTAAGACTATTTTCCCTACTCCCGCTACAGGCATTATCCTGTTCCCCATTATTTTTTCTTCATTTTGTTCCCTTCGGGCGACTCCTATCCGCGGGAAAAACGCAAACTGTTGACTGCATAATTATGAAAATGTAAGATAATACATCCGCAGGATAATGATCAGTGCAGTTTCAGACTGTTCAGAAGACTTTGACATTACGCATTCAACGACGAGTAAGCATACGTGCGAGGGAATAAATATATTCCATTGATCTGACCTTAGATACGCCTCAAAGCGAATGCAGGCGGTAACGATAGTCTCAGTAGGTTATTTCAATGCGTGAGATTCGTTTTGGCTCACCATGGAAGTAAGAATATGTACTCGTCTCTTGCATTTTCGCGATGCCGTATCACGAGTGAATTAAAGGACGAAAAGTTGGCCGATAACGTATGGGATAATACTGAAGCACTATTTTATGGTGGTTGTGACACTTTATTCAAGTAATTATTTGCTCTGCGTGTTCAGAAATCGTGAGGTGTGGTATTTAAGCATTGTAGAAATGCCGTTATTATATTTTTCAATTTTAAAGACGTTTTCACAAATTATATTTTAAAATTGTAAAAGTACTGCCACAATATTTCAAAAACCAATATTTTTAAATTGTAAAAATGTTATTACAAACCATATTTAAACATTGTAATCATACTACCACTGTGGTCGAATGGGGGCGTACCAAATTTTGGACAATAGCTACACTAACTTCTGAACAAGAAACCCATTTGGGTTTTGAAACATTTAGAGTCAATAATGATTTAAATAAAAGCAAGCAACCAATAGAAACCGGGCTTCAGTTTTGTCAAATGCATTATATGAACGGCTATTTTGAAAACGTTACATAATTAAGTAACACCTGTCAGTCGCGCTGATTTTAAGAATAATTAGCAAATTTTGTTCAACTTTACGTAACATCCAATATCGAACAACAAAACGCGCAGAGTCATAGACCCCTTTTACAAGTATCTGTTGGGCCAAAATGCCTACTGACGTATCTTAATTTTCTTGCACTTCATTGCGGACGACTTTAATTGTGATCTGTTGCAGAAGAAAGGCGATCGTATTGTTGATGTATTCGTCAACCTCGAGCGTATTTTTGCGTTTGGCGGCGTGTGGCCCGGCAAACCGACGTACGTCAAATACACGATCTACATCGCATATTTCACGCTCTATCTTTGCATGGCCGTTACCGATTTCTTCGATGTCTTTGGCGACCTCGAATTAATGGTCGGCAATATGTTGGAAACGATCGTTTACACGATCACGTACACGATCGTGTGGGTAATACGTTTTGATGGTCTCCTAAAACGGCTGATTTACGTGGCGAAAGAAGACATCGCCAAATCTGACTTCGCGTGTGCGGAGGAGGAGGAAATTTATTACAAGTTCAATCACATGTCAACCATATTCTGCAAGATATCCGTCACTGGCATGTTCGTCAATATTCTGTTGTTGTACTTCAAGCCGCTGATTCTCGTGGCGACAGGTAATTTAAAAAATTAACAAAAAAAAAAACGTAGTTCAGATAGATTTTATTATCGATGCGGGTCATGAGTTGGAAAAATTGCGTTTTGCATACTCAGGATGTTCGTATTTATGTGCCCAATCGTTTACTAACGTGAATTCCGTTAAATGTAAGTTGAGGAGTGAATTTACTGGTATCAATGTAGAAACTTCGTTAAATGAAAAACGACTCGGCCAAAATTTAAGAACCAAAGTATTGAAGCATTATTCCAATATCAATTGACAAGATTGCAAATAGGCTTCATTGCGAATTTTTTGCATTTCTAAAATTCACATTGTTAAATGAAAAACGACTATTTAAGAATCGGACAAACTGAAATTTTCTAATTCACATTTTACTAACTTGTTATAATATTACTACATTATTTTTTATTTGTGACAATATATTTACGGCCTCGAACGATTTTGTAATCGTTGCGGGAGACATACTTGCCGTTTCTGTCTTGAAAATTTGCCGACTCCTGGATTAAATATATAATACATTTGCAAGGTACTGCAAAGTGCAAATGTTCAAGTGTTGACTAATTAAACGCATACTCAGTACTTAAAATTTCGTTTACAGACGGTTGATACAATTATACGTTATTTTTCTTTACTAAGCAAACAATGTTAGTAGACAGGCTTGTTTCTATTCGCAACAGTTATTTTCAGGTGTCCTAAATAGTACGGAAGAATTTATGCTGCCATTTCGTGTTCATATGTTCGTCGACATAACCAACCTGAGGACGTATACTTTGGTTTATATCTTCTTCTCGCCGACAATATACATATCCATCTGCCACATGGCGGCCATTTGCGTTCTGGTCTGTTTGGTATTTCACATCTCCGCGAAGTTTTGCATTTTATCTTACCGCATTAGGAACATGAATGTCGACCCGAATAAGTCAAGTCCAATAGATGCGATTGTTCTAATGCATTTAAAAATCGTGTGGTGAGTTTTCTGGTATCAGACGCGTTAGAATAGCGAACGCTACTGACAGTATACGATATTTTATTGATGTACGGAACTGTAGGATGGCAAAGTCTTTGAGCAGTTCTTTCAAAATCGTGCTTCTGGATGAACTTTTCGGGAACAGCATTGTCTTAGCGATATCAGTATATTATGTTATAATGGTACGTTTTGGTCTTTTATGTGCACTGGTCAAAACGTTCAAAAATCACTTATTTTACCATTACTTGCCTGCAGCACAAAGAGCACATATATTTTCTGTTAATATTTTAGCAAAATTTTTCATAATAACACCGTACTTGAGATCTTTCAATATTATACTTATGGACGAACTTTCCGGTAACTGCATTGTCTTAACGATATCAGTATATTATGTTATGATGGTACGTTTTGGTCTTTTATGTGCACTGGTCAAAACGTTCAAAAATCACTTATTTTACCAAATACTTGCCTGCAGCACAAAGAGCACATATATTTTCTGTTAATATTTCAGTAATATTTTTCATAATAACATCGTACTTGATATCTTTCAATATTATACTTATGGACCAACTTTCCGCCAACTGCATTATCTTTGCCATATCAAGTATTATGCTACGATGATTTTTGCTTTTTCTATTGACTCAGCAATACGTTCCAGAATTAATTTTCTGACAAACTCTTGCCTGCTGTACATGAACTCACGCACTTCCGTTTCTCATATTAACACGTTGACTGCCAAGCGTATTTTACTATATTAGAACCGTGATGCTATGAAATACTACAGCGTTCGACTAAATTATGCAAAATATAAATAATGTGCAGGTATTGGAGACCAAAGGATCGCATCATTATTCTAATAACAACTGCATTTATAAAATAATAATTACTACCCATTGCGAATATTTTGAATCTTCAGTAAAATCCCTTGCGTCGGTCACCGGTGACCATCATGGCAGTCAAAGTGTTAATACTTTAGCGGCACTCTTCACAATAACATTATGCTTGCAACGTGTGTATATTACGTCGGGTAAAAAACGTTTTAGAATCTCGACACCTCCGAGATGGCGTCATGTTTCTCCTTCATATTTTTTGCCCTCGTCGCCCTCATCATGTTGTACGGCTACTGTCTCATCGGTGATCAGCTGATTCAGCAGGTACCTTCTCAATTTTGTCGTTCATAGATCAAAGCCATTAACTCCACTTTCTCTTCTTTCTTCATTTCCAGCGTCAACGGACTGGCTTGACGCTTAACACTTTGACTGCCATGGTGGTTATCGGTGACCGGCGCAAAACGTCTCACGACAAATTCAAAAAATGCCCAATCGACAGCATTTATAATTTTGTTAGTGCAATTAATATCAAATACTGATTCAATTCTTCGGTCTCCGATACTTTCGCATTATCTTCATTTTGCACAATTCAATCATATTCTGTAGTACAGGTAACCCTCCTATAACACGGTAGTTAGGTTCCTAGAAAATGCCGTGTTGTGTGAAACCGTGTTGCATGAGACCCTGAGCTAGTACAAAAAGGGGGGTTACGTTCCAAAAACTTATTAAAAACAAATTTTTTTTTTAATTCGACATAAACAACTTAATTTTTATTAAAAATGTAAATGTATGTACAACACAAAGTAAACAAAAAAATGTAATCTAACGCCACCATAATTTAATGAATTTATTGGTCGTCACTGCTCAGTATAATCAACCGAGAACGTTTTTTCGGTGGAACGATATTGCCTTCACTTTCAGAACTTTTTTCTCTATTTAAAGTTTTTGTATGTTTTCCCCTCTTAAAAAAAATCTGTAATCGAACTTTGCTTGCTGGTTCTAACTAGGTCATTGTAAATTTCGCGGTATGGAGCTAAACAGTTTTGCAGCTCCCTTTTGAATTTTCGACTTCTTTCCGTGGAAGGGTCTGTATTCAAGAAAAATGACTCGAGATTTTCAACTAAGCATAGGCCTTCTTGTATTTTTTTAATGTTAAATTCTTAACTGCACAATCTTCATCAGAGCTAGCGTCCTCAAAATCGATTTGATTTGCATCTAGGGATGCCATTTCCATCAAATCCGCTTCGTCAACTTCTTCTTCCACTAATAAATCTTGAATGTCTTTGGTAGCTATATCCACAAAACCTTCGCCTCCGATTGATTTAGCGACTTCTAATATGGCACCAATTTCATTTTCTGATGTTTCACGCATGTTTTCTGTTTCAACTGAAGAGGGCCATATCTTCTTCCAACACGCATTTAAGGTTGATGTTTTTATTTCTTTAATATAGGATATTAGATAAGAGGAACAACCGTGTTATAGGATGCCGTGTTGTAGGAGTGTTCCCGCAATTTAAGAATCGTGTTATAGCGAAACCGTGTTATAAGATACCGTGTTATAGGAGTGTTACCTGTACTTGATCACGTTGCGGTTTTAATGTAGTAAAATACATACGGCAGTCAAAGTGTTAACTTTGTACATTTCAAATAAATTGAGTGTGCTTGGCTTCGCGATGTTAATCGATTTGACAAATGAGCGACAGTTGTCACTTATGTCGGACAACATTCCCATTTTTTTGGAAAGAATAATCCTCAAACGCGGTACGTTTTGCGCAGAGTTCGAACGTGAGGGAGGCCTACTATTATTGCAACTGGCAGCAAATGCCGATCAGTTATCGGAAGGAATTGTTAATCTGCATGGTCTACGCTCAGAACACGTCCGAATTGAGTGCCGGTGGAATTTACACATTTTCTTTGAGCGGATTCACTGACGTAAGTTGGTTCGATATATATTGTATATATTCATCCCGCATATTGGATAAAATAATACGTAATTTCGTTGGTCGAAATGTTTGGAAAGATTACACTTAACATATTTTGTGTATATTATTTTGTCCGGCGCTGGCGAGGTTGAAAATATGTCTGCTAATAATGCTGCGTATTCACTTTTACACAATTTCTACTTTGTGCAGATACTGAAATCTTCGATGGCTTACGTCTCTATACTACGTACGATACTTTAGTCCATAAATGTTAGTACTTATAAAGTGTTGATTTAATGAACGGATCCAAATAAGTAACGAGTTTGAGATTCACGTAGAGATCCGTAAACAGCTTAAACGCACGATACTGTATATGCGTCGCAATAAAGTTGGGAGGATTACTTCACGTTTTGAAAAATCAAAACAATGTAAAGCATTGGTTACAATAACATGTCAAGTGTGAAATAGCTGCTTCTTGCTTTTTGTGCTGCACTGTTTTTCTCGTGTCGTAATATCGTCATAACGATCTTGAGATGCGCTAAGTTTTGGAATTGTATCAGAAAATAAGAGAAAATATAAGAAATTATGAAAAATAATGCACCATCTCAGTTGACCAGACGTAGTACATCTTGCAGGAAAAAATCACACACATAATTCCACGTGCATGTAGTACACCATGGTAGTAAATTAGACTAAGAAAAAACAAAACATTTGAGACATTCAATATTCATTCCGAATTTCACTAAACAAAAGTTGATTGTCAATATTCAATGACATCTATTACAATTTCATCTAATCATCCAACAGCAAGTAACTACGCGTAAAACATGTACCTCAATACTTTCAATACTAGTGTGCATAAATAATTCGTTACGTTTGCAACATGTTTGAAGTCGAAGCAAACAGCAATAAGTCTCACCAGTCGGCCAGCATTTCTTTCTACATAAAGCTACAATATACAGAGTCAGCCGCAAAGTTTTGAGTGCATAGCGTGTGCTAGGAACAGGTGAAGTTTCAATAAATCGTGCGATCAGATGTTTCGTACGAAAACGCTTGACGCCGTCTCACAAGCAACATTGCATACACGCCTATCATTTTCCGTGTTTTCTTTTTTATCAGTAATCGTTTTACCCAGAAACCATAAAGTTTCTGTTGACGAAGAGTGGATCGGTAAGATAATTAACACTGTGGGTAGCGGTAAGTGTGGTTGCTTTTTTCTACTATGTTAAGACTGCTTGTATGTACGTTTATTTGATATAGAAGAATTGCCTTCTTCTCGATTTCAGATTATATTTATTCTTTTCTAAATCAAGAAGGAGGACAATCTTACTATATCAAATATTATATAAGCAACATTTTATTATATTTCATTCTAAATAAATTAAAATTAAATTTTATAACATGAAGTACATGTATGTAAAATACTATAGTATATGTGTGTTTAGCAATGAAGATAATTGAATTGTACACATGTGAAAGCATGATCGATACTTTAACATAGCGCTGATACCACATATGGCACAAATTTTGAAAGAAATGTTTCAACAAATAATATCGAATAATATCCAATAAAATCGAATAAAGAATACACAACAAATCTTCGTGACTGGCGCGATGTGTTCTTTCATAGGATGGACAGTTTGGTAGTTACTGAAATTATATTCCAATATTGATTCGTTTTCCAAAGCATCGATGACGTCTAAATGGTTGCAACCGATTTAACTATACTATCATAACGTGTCCTTAACTCGCATTAACGAAGAAAAACCACCCAAAAAATCCCCACGTCTGACAAAATGTATTCTTTCAGAAAGTCGTCGACGTCTAAATGGTTTCAACCGATTTAACTATACTATCAATGCGTGTTATTGGAACTCTACTTTGATATTCACGTCTGACAAAATGTTTACCAAAGCATCGTCGACGTCTAAATGGTTACAACCGATTTAACTATATTATCAATGCGCCCAAAAAATCTGTCTGACAAAATGTTTTCTTTTACAACTTTGATATTGCGTCGACGTCTAAACATGCGCTTGCATTAACGAAGAAAAATCACCCAAAAAATCTCCACGTCTGACAAAATGTATTCTTTCAGAAAGTGCGGAGTTCGCCAATTATTGGAACTCTACTTTCATATTCACCCGTTTGCCAAAGCATCGTCGACGTCTAAATGGTTTCAACCGATTTAACTATATTATCAATGCGTGTCATCCTTACAACTGCGTGCAAGTAGCATGCGCTTGCATTAACGAAGAAAAATCACCCAAAAAATCTCCACGTCTGACAAAATGTTTTCTTTCAGAAAGTGCGGAGTTCGGCAATTATTAGAACTCTACTTTGATATTCACCCGTTTGCCAAAGCATCGTCGACGTCTAAATGGTTTCAACCGATTTAACTATACTATCAATGCGTGTCCTCCTTACAACTGCGTGCAAGTAGCATGCGCTTGCATTAACGAAGAAAAATCACCCAAAAAATCTCCACGTCTGACAAAATGTATTCTCCCAGAAAGTGCAGAGTTCAACAATTATTGGAATTCTACTTTGATATTCACCCGTTTGCCAAAGCATCGTCGACGTCTAAATGGTGTCAACCGATTTAGCTATACTATCAATGCGTGTCATCCTTACAACTGCGTGCAAGTAGCATGCGCTTGTATTAACGAAGAAAAATCACCCAAAAAATCTCCACGTCTGACAAAATGTATTCTTTCAGAAAGTTCGGCAATTATTGGAACTCTACTTTGATATTCACCCGTTTGCCAAAGCATCGTCGACGTCTACATAGTCCTCGTGAGGCGCCGAATCAATGCACAGCATTGAAACTTCGTCCCACGAAACGTTGCAAAAACTCACACTGTTGTAGATCCATTGTGCGAAACGCTAGATTACAACTCGTGGCAAACTTTTCCGCGGACGCATTAGGGTAATTTTCGTGCACAAGCCATTGCCCCTCTCAATAGCTGTTCTTGTTAACCGCCGAGACGTAATGCGAGCCTGAAAAACCGACGCCTGCCGCAAAATATAGACGCGCATGCACCTGGACTAGGTAACACGATCATGCATTTGGAACTTTTCTAATCCGCAACCGTTGCTCGTTCAACTTCGTCCACGACGTACGCCTTTAATCGCGCGGCAAGGACCGATCGAATTTTACTTGCTATCGTGTGCACGAATTTCCGACGCAGTTTCCCGTTGACGCTCGAACGAATACGATTATGCAAGCGACACAAGTGAGGAGTTATTGCACATTGCATGAATATGTTACCGTGAATGACCGAAATTGGAGAATGTCGACTTTCACCGGTGAATGTCAACAGATACCAAATACGTCGCTGAAAGATTGAATATTTCATTATATTGTTGTACATTCGGACACTCTCTGGTGTGTGTCGACAATTAGTGCATGGTGAATGTCAACATTTACCGGTGTAAGTCAGAAATAAGGGTATTTAGCAAATATTTGGGACATACACCAAGCGACTATGTGAATGTTGACATTCACCGGTGAAAGTCGACATTCTCCAGATTTCGGTGTTTCACTGTAACAAATATACAGTCAAGTCACGGTTCACGAATTTACGGGCTCAGTTGCAGTAATAGAGTTCTAGCACTGCCATAGATAGCATTTTTTTTACCAAAAAGGAGATTACATGCATTAATGGTTTAAGTAAATGAAATTGTTCCTAGAGGTTGTTCGTAGGCAGAAAGTGCTTCTCTCGTAGAAATTAATGACTGATTATTTAAATGCTTACAATACCAGAGTGTGGACATGTTCTTAAAGTTGGTAAGAGGAAGTTATTTTCATTATACCGTATATGTATGGGGAAGAGTTGACAATCAAAGTGGAAGCTGATGAGGAAGTGAAATGTTACTGCTTGGGAAGGAATTCTTTTTTTCGTCTTTTGAAATCACACGATTCTGCTTTAGACTCACTAGGCGACTGTCTCATTAAACTTGATTAAACTTTGAAAATGGTTATTCTACGAAAATGATTATTCTACGAATTGAGCCACAGTACTTCATCTGAGACGTTTTATGTTCCGAGAATTTGTTCGTGAACCGGGGTTTGACTGTATAGAGATTGACCAAAAAGGTTGGATGGAAACATATGCTACGTATTACCGAGGTCAAAATAGATAATAATAATTCATATGAACTTACGTCCGAAAATACTTGATTGAAAAGTTATAAGTATGCTATGGTGCGACAAAGATTGAATATTAATTTAATGAAGAATATCCGTTCTTGCATGTATCGATATGTTTTAGTTTGATCGGTCTTGACTCTTTCCACGTCGTTCAATAAGCCTTGAATTCGGAAACATGTTTCGATTTACATAGTTCGAATTTTCGAAAATTGCACATCAATATTTATCCAGCAATAATAAATTGCTCGACATTAACAAGTTAGAATATTGTACATCAATATTTATACAACCAATAAAAAGCTGTGTGAAGTTGTCACCAATTAGAATATTGCGCGTCGGTACTTAAGCAACAATAAACAGTTGCGTGACGTTCTTACCAGCATCAAGACGATTTTAACCGTGCCGTGCAAGTGATGTCATGGAACAGGAGATTAATGTCGGCACTGGGACTCTGGCCAAGACAACCGAACAATCTATTGTTCGCGATCAACTTCGGCTACTTTAGCGGACTGATGATTTTGGAGTATCTCGACCTCTTTCTGTTCATCGACAATCTCGAGCACGTCATTATGAATTTGACAGAAAACATGGCGTTCTCGCAAATTTTTGTGAGAATGAGCATGCTGTGGGCATACAATACCCAAGTCGGTCAGGTGATCGACGCTGCCATGGAGGACTTTGACGCGCATAAGTACAGGTCGACAGAAGAAAAGGAAATGTTTATTGCTTACAACGGCAGATCAAAACTGTTCGTCAAGCTTCTGATGACTTTTGTCGCCTTGACCGCATCTTCGTACTACCTTACACCGATCCTCATGCAATTGGGTGGGGGTAAGTGAAATACGAAGAATTGTTCAGATGGTACTGTTCAAGATATTTCGGATTTAGTAGTAACACGAATGTTAAGTATTTATTAAAATCATTTTTTTTCTTTCGGTTCGGTACAATACGTTGGTGGGCAATTTGCTCTGTAGAATGATGGTCCTTAGATTTAATGGCCCTTTTAGTATATCGACTAGAGTCGAAAATAATTCAGAACGACGCAAGCCAAAGTCGAAAATTCGCAGTAGTTTCGGAGATATGACCGAAAACAGATGAAAAAATCAGAAAAAACGCGAGACGAAAACGTGTTTCTTTGCTGCCAGCGACTGAAAGTGTAGCACTTGATTTGCCCCCCTACATTAATTGAACGAGTATCAAATGAGGCTCAGAAAAACGCAAACTGCACCCCAAAATGTGGAACAGTTCCCGAGTTATGTGCAAAAATAAAGAGAAAAAGTAAGAAAAATAAACTGAAAATGGGCGAAATTGGCAAAAAATGTCAAATTTTTTTTTTTTGTTTCGGACCGATACCGTCCGATAGAGGGTAATTTGTCCTAAAGATAGACCACTTCCCGCGCGCTGAACTCTTCATAGTTCCCGAGATATGACGATTTTAAGAAAGTGCAAAAAATTTTTTTTAAAATTGCTGATTGCGATTAATACCCCGTGAAAGAGCGTCCAAAGAGCTTTAAGAAAAACCTATATTACTTATAGGTTTCGATCATTAGTTTAGACGGGACAGGGACTTAAAGAAATCGAGAAAATCTTAAGGTATAACACTTGCCATTTTTGCGAAAAAATGATGGGTCACCGATTTTACTGCCCTTGTAATATATCAAACGGGGTCCAAAATGACTCAGAAAAATGCAAGGCGCACCCCGAAATTCGCAATAGTTCCGGAGATATCGCCAAAAATGTGTGGGAAAATGGTGAAAAACGAGCCTGAAAACAGGGTAAAAAATTGAAACTCTACCGATCGACTTGTAATTATGCCAGATGAAAAGGGGTGTAAAGAGACTTAGAAAAATCGCAACCGCGTTGAAAAATTCGAAATAGTTTCCGAGATATGAATGAAAACGGATGAAAAAATTGAGAGAAACATGGGAAGAAAACGCGTTTGTTTACCGCCAACGACTGAAAGTGTGTCATTCGATTTATCCCCCTATATTAATTGAATTAGTATCGACTAAAGCTTAGAAAAACACCAACCGCACCCCAAAAATCATAATAGTTCTCGAGTTACGAGCAAAAATAAATATAAAAATGGTAAAAATGACCTGCGAAACAGTGTTAAAAAATTGAAGTTTTTCGATCGACTTACGCTTTCGATAAATGAAAATTATATCCAAAAATGAGAATAGAAAAAAGGGAAAAAATCAGACTATGATGAATCCATGGCAAATCTGTACCGTAGCTTGTCCATAGTTATTGCGATGCACTTTTTTCTAAAAGCCCAGTTACGAAGTGTACTAATTATTCGAATGTTTTCTTCTCAAGGGCTACCAGAGATAGTGATCGAGAACAGAACTGAAATAATCTACCTACTTCCGTACCGATTTCACATGTTTCATGCGGTGGACAATATGCAAACATACGCCATCACTTACGCATTCGAACTACCATTCGTATTTGTCAGTGGCTTCGGGCAGACCGCAGCAGATTGTATAATGGTCACTCTTGTGTTCCATATTTGTGGACAAATGTCTGTACTAGCCTTGCGCATCAACAACTTGGATACAGATGAGTGCAACTGCAGTCAAGATATTCGAAATGTTGTCAAAATGCACCTTCGTCTTTTGCGGTCAGTAATTTTACCAGTTATTTTCTAAACCGCGACTCCCACTGTACTTTGAACCGGGCGACGCGTAGTCCCGAAAAATGTTACACACGAACTTCTATTTCATACTCATTTTATCTACTGTACAACAGTGAAAAATAATATCCGTGCAGTGACACGATAGTACTTTCGTTTTTCTTTGTTGAGCAATTCTACAGTAGATCATTTACAGTTAAATCTTCATTTTTTTCGTCAGTGAAAATAATTATAATTTGAAGAAAAAGAACATACACATTTGCGGCTATGTGTCTGCGACCAAATGGCACAAAATGCAATTATTGTCATCTAGATGTTAACACCTGGCATGCGGGCAACGTATTTTTACGTTTTTTGTAGTCTGTCACTGGAGCGCGGGTCACGTAAAAATACGTATTTAGTTGATTTGGTGTTGTTAGTCGATATCCACCACAAATCTACTAAATACGTATAATTACATGAATGTGTGACATTATATGCGTGTTATTTGCGTTGCCAGGCAACGCTTTGCATTTTTTTCCCATAAGTTATGATTGTTGAGTTACTCGATCTTTTGCTTTATTTCGTCTTCAATCGAATTCTTAGCTCCAGAACGTGTTTTATCAATTTGAAGCTTGATTTTGAATTATTGATTACAAAATTGATCAAATGAGCCGTTGTGACAAAGATAGTGATGAAGAAATATGCGCTGACAAATTATCGGACTTTTCGTATGATAGTGTGGAAAACTTTAAAAATCGCTTATTTTTATGATTTCGTGAAAATATCGTTTGTTTTTTGTGAAATAATCATACAGTATATATTTAAGTGTGAAATAAAAAAAGTTTCGTTCATAAAAACGAAGTAGTTTTCGATTTACAGCGATTTTTCTGAATAACCAAACTTCCGCGCGATTCAAGAAGAAACGCCCGCTGCACGCGAAATTCGGCGGCGAAGTATGCCCGCATGCCAAGTGTTAATATGGTTAAAAAATACTGACTGTTTGTTATTTAAATAAAGTAGCTTGTTCAGACACGATATCAATTTACCGACAACGTAATATTTCGTGCGGCCATTGATCAATGAAGTGACTCTTCCAGGTTGGGTAAAGCGATTGAAGAAGCCTTTAGCATCACGTTATTGGCGCATCTTTTGGGGGCAACTTCACTCGTTTGCATTCTCGGTTATCAAATATTAACGGTGAGTCTCGAATATTCGCAACAAATTCCATATGCGAACAAAAAAAATCTACATCGAAACATGTGCATGCAGAATTTTGCCGAAGGAGAAAAAGGAGTCTTAGTAACATTTCTGATATTCCAATTTTTGGTTTTGCTCATACTCTACGCGCACTGCACCGTCGGTGAGAATCTTGTGACGGAGGTAAATCAATTTTGTTAATATCTCAACGTCTTTGAAAGCAACGAAAAACTGTATACCGTAAATGCCGTGTGCAGAACGTACGCAATCAGAGACGTGAATTATTTGCAATCTGCTGTCCGAGAATAACGCACTTTGTTACAGTTCATTATTTTTCGTGATTGATCTTATAAAGTAACAAAGGAATATAATAAGTTTTGGTAAACGAAATGGCAGACCCGACGGTGTACACAATAATTTCTTACAGAGTGCAAAGGTTTGCGAGGCATTTTATGAATGTAAGTGGTACAACATGCCGATACATCAGGCTAGGCTTATTGTACTATGCATAGCCAGATCTCAAAAGCCTCTTTGCTTGACCGCAGGAAAGTTTACTACGTTCTACTTGAGTACTCTTACAGACGTACGTATGTGCTCAAACAAATATGACCATTAAGTGACTTGACGTATAAACATGTTATTTCTTTCGAGATATACAAAATGCTGCAGATTTACGTTCAAGCTTGAGTTGTCGCACAAACAGTACATAACAAAGTAAAACTTTTATAGCGATTATAATAGATTATATTTTTGCAGGTGCTAAAAACATCAATGGGATATCTTTCGGTGTTGCGTTCATTTCTGTGAGATATAGAAGTACCGTCATTAATGTTACATTGAAAAAGGCAGTGTAATGACTTGAGTGGCAAAACATGAAATCTTTGAGCTTTGACGATAGTTGTTAAGATTACTCCGAATGAAATGTTTGTACGTTTTTACACAGAAATGCGACCAATATATTATAATTGTTCATGTATGAACCGAGGCCCTTCACTAAATATGCGACAGCCTCAGATCTATCTCATGCAATATTCTTGATGATCAGTATTATACTCAACTTGAAAGTTTAACGCTGTGCAATATTATGCAGGCGAAATGAGAAAAATACGGCAGCATAAATAAATTTTCAAAACAGATCGATGAAAATTTCTATGAGAATTATCTGCGCGAAGAAAATTGGGATGATTTTGAAATTCTAAGTGCAACTCGTTCAGGTTAACACTTTGACTGCCAAGCGTATTTTACTATATTAGAACGACGATGCTATGAAATACTATAGCATTCGACTGAATTATGTAAAATGTAAATAATGTGCAGGTATTGCAGAGCAAAGGATCGAATCACTATTCTAATAACAACTGCATTTATAAAATAATAATTGCTACCCATTGCGAATATTTTGGATCTTCAGTAAAATTTCTTGCGTCGGTCACCGGTGACTACCATGGCAGTCAAAGTGTTAACAGAAATTACATACTGGCGCCGCTCTCAATTTACATCTCAGCGAATTTCGCACTTATTTCCCTACGTACCGAGAACACCGTATTACCTTTATCTTCCACCTGATATTTTGTTCGTTGACATTGCAGACTACAGTGCCAGGCGGCAAATTTCACTACTTGCGAAATTGACTAAATTTCCTTCGTTTGTTTTTAAGGCACAGTTAGGCACTTCTTTTGCTCTTATCAACGGAATGTCGCGAGGAAATCTGGTCGGAAGCTTGTTCGACGTTCTACGCATTGTGCGCAGAACGGCAAAGTGTCGAAACTTTTTTTCGACACGAGGCATTCGTCTAATCCGTCTGCCGCAACTAAATCAATACTCTAGATTCGCGTTGCCGCAAGAAGAAACTTGTGCGACTATTAAAAAGTTTCACGCGCCGCGTGCAACTGGTTATTACCCAAATTATAGCTCGCCGTCAGATAACATACTTGCAATAATTATCTCTGTGGACACACCATATACGCCAAGTTTAATCATGGGTCAGCAGAGTACAGCGGATCATGAAGGTGAGTCGATTCATTCGCAGAACAGATACTATTTTTGATTGTAGCCGAAGTCGCCTACGTCGTGGAGGACGACAAACATTCATTTTCCACTTAACGCGCGCGGTCGTTCGATGTCATAAAGCTGCGAACAGTTTTGTGCCAGACGTAAGTCCGCAGAAGCAGCTAATTCGACGGTAATTTTTGCAATATCCAGGTCCATGAAAAAAATGCGAAGACTATTGCGATGAAAGAGAAACGCCCAGCGAAACCACCTTTTATTATCAGCTTCCAAGTGCTCATCTTCAATGGAATGTGGCCGCTGGATAAGAGTATAATATCCTATGTGAAAAATGTCATTGCTGTTCTGGCGGTCACAGTTCACATGATCTTAGTGTTTCACCACCTGTACAATCAAGGAAAGAACTACGCAGGCGTACGACGTTGCACAATGCATATAATAGCCGTTGCAATACTTAGTCCAATGCAGCTGTTAATTCGTTTCCATCCGGAGCTTAAAAAGTTGATACTTGTGATATTGTCTAGAAGGAACGTTGATGAGAGCGCGTTTCAGTGCAAGGCGGAGCTGATGCTCTACAAAGAGCAAATGACACGGGCATTGAAAATGGATAAAGCGTTGTCGCTTGCAGTGGGACTACTGATGATGTGCTTTATTATACGACCGCTGCTTAAACTACCGGCGGCTATCAAAGGTAAACAAACCTTTTAACGTGCAATTTATACATTTGCATGGTTTATGTACATTTTGATGTATTGCAAAAAGTATTTGATATATTGCAAAAAGTTTATGAACATTTTGATGTACACAAACCCTTTAACGTGCAATTTATACATATGCATGTATTTATGTACATTGTCATGTATTGCAAAAAGTACACAAACGCTTTAAAATGCGATTTATACATATGCACGTGTATTTCCGTGTATTAATATATACATTAAAATGTGTAATTTCTAATTAGCACAAACCGTTTGAACTTAATTACGGACGTGTGCAGTCAACTACATGCAAGTGTTAATCTGATTAGAGTGTGTCGTATGAATTAAGTCATGAAAGAACGTAATAAGTTGTTCGTGTCAGATGATGATTTAATCAAATGAAAGCCAGACTCTATTATAATGAAAGAGCGATCAGACCGATAAAAAATTAATTTGACATTTCGGAACTACGTGTATGACACCTTCAAGACAAGCTTTTAAATAATTGAATCTCGTGCGATTAGCAGTGACCGGTACTTGTTAACACGTGGACTGCCATGAGTATTTTGCCGTATTAGAACGGCGATACTATGAAATACTACAGCGTTTGACTGAATTATGCAAAATGTAAATAATGTGCAAGTATTGGAGACCAAAGAATCGCATCACTATTTGAACAATAACTACATTTATAAAATAATGATTACTATCCATTGCGAATATTTTCGATCTTCAGTCAAATCTCTCTCCGGTGACCCCCACGGCAGCCAACGTGTTAATAATAAACGTTGCCTTTATTCGCCACAGAATGCTTGGAATTTCTAAGTCAACTAGCATACCGTTTCCAATATATATTAAATGCAACGCTAATGTATCAATAACAGATGAGTAGCTAAGATTTTTTTTCTATTCCTAACAGATCCTCTAAATGCTTCGAAAGTGATGACCACAATATTCCCGATTCCACGCTATCCTGGTCACGGTGTTCAATTCTATGCGTTTATCTCAGCGGTTGAACTGCTGATTTTCTGTCTGTGCTGTGGTCGATACGCCCCTTACGGTGTGATATACATAATAATATATCATGTGATCGGAGAGTATAACGTGCTCACTTATCGATTTCAAAATCTTCGTACCGAGACAAAAAACGTGTTCAGAAACATTGGGCAGATAGTGGAGAAACAGTTTCAGCTCATTAAGTAAGTGCAATTACTTTGAATTAATTGTCTACCCAGGATCGATGTTTTATCTTCTAATGGATACCTTGGCGCTTCGTGCGTGCAGTTGCAGATGATAGAAACATTCAACCTCACACCTTTTACTTTTCTAAACTATGCTCATCGATACATATTTATGTTTTAGAATGGTGAGATCTATAAACAATGTATTTGGTCTGCTTTTACTCTATGAAGTCGGTGTAACTACTATTAGAATGGGCCTTGTCTTTCATAGCTTGGTAACGAGTGTACGTACAGTTAATACTTTTGTTTCGTATGTCATGCAACTTCGAAATGCAGATATATACTCGCCACATAGAAAGTAGTTGAAAAATTCAACTCTACATTCGTTTAGGGTTTGATGGTGCGCAATTCACTGTATAACTTTGTATTCTTATTACTATACTCTACCATACTTACTTTCTTCTTCTACGGAATGTGCGACACTGGCGAACGTTTGCTAGAAGCGGTACGTATAATGCAATACACCACCTAACAGAACCTCATAAAAGGATACACAGACATATTATGTTTTAACAATTGTACCCATAACAATTAACACGCTGTGAAATCGTAAGCTTCTTTGACTGCCGAAAAGATACAGGAAAATACTCTGTTGCACGCTGTTCCCAACGATTTACAATTTCCTGTAACTACACAGCCTCTGTTGATACTTTAGAGCAAAAAATTCGAAGACTCCATTTATCTGTGCGATTGGTACACAAATCCGACGCCGGTAAAAACATCCATCATGATATGCATGTTGCATTCGCAAAGATACCTTCAAATGTCAGGAGCAGGATACTACGTGTTTTCTTTGGCTAACTTTACAAATGTGAGTTTGTGATAATGGCAGCGCATCGCGATTCACCCCTTCTGCTTTGTTTCTTATTTCTCGTATTTTTTCTATGCAGATAATGAAAACTGTGATGGGTTATGTGTCACTATTGCGCGCTGTGGGATAGAAAATGAAGGCATATCCGTAGTGTGGGTTTAGAATCCTCTAGTGAATACAACAAGAAAAGTCTGAAATGTCTCATGATCCCAAGTCTGAAATATCCCAAAATCGAATGTATGTATATCAATTATGTATAATTTGTGGGGCTTTACAAGTAATTAGCGATTTGAAAAATATATTTAGTAGCTGACAACGTACATCAGCATCGTAAGACATTCCATTATTTTGTTGCCTTGTCATTTTTATGCCTTTCATGGCAATACCCTACGTCAACAGTAAAATTGCAGGACCCGACGCTTTGGCAAGTTTCGTGTTTCTCGAGCAAAAATACAAAAAGCGTTACTACTATTTTCTAGAAAATTTGCTTGCCTATATCAAGGGAACACGAATATACATGCAAACTTATTTTCTCCCCAGGATACTAATTTTCAAATTTCTCATGTTATATATCGCGAGGAATGTTAATTATAATATGTATATCAACATATTTACTCTATCATGAATATAACCCCATTAACGTAATTTACTTACATCTCTATCCGTACATCTAGTGTTAAACAGAACAATGGCAGGAATCAGCAGAAGCACTAGGATACGGGATTTTCATCTGGAACCTGCCCTTTTTACCTCGACCTGCAAGAAAATTGAGATAGATCAGTATCTGTGTATACCGTTATCGTCTGCATTCGCGTTTGTGAAAAGTGTGTCTATTACAGCTTCTACTGGGACCCGGAAAGTTCGGAATTCTTCAGCGACTGTTATTAGTCCGCATAAATCAACTGCTACTCGGAAACAGAGTGAGTCTAACTCACAAAAACTTTGATCATTTGTATATCTAGTCAATGTGTGTGCCGTCGCTCTTATAGATGACTATCACTACTTTGTAACAACCACCAATGATGCCATGTGCAATGACTACGCAGGTTACAGTAGTTGTTCTTGATTTCCACTCACTGTGCGTCCTGCAGAAAGTTCAATTATTCACTTAAGCTTGCCATCTCTATTGCGAGCGCTTTGAAGAGTAATTTTGAAGCGCCGTTCATGAAACATTTCCTTCGCTTATTCCTACGGAAGAGAGTAAAACCGCTTAGGCGAACATTTGTCCGATGCTGCCCGTGAGGAAGACAGAACGAAAGAGGATCTGCACATTAGCTCATAGTTGTATGACTCGCGTGCGTGTCTTCGATATTATGCCTAGGTTTGACGCGCTTATTTCAAACGAATCAATATTCCATACTCTGATCACCGTCCAGCAGAAAACTTTAACGACCATTAAAACTTCTGCGCTCAGTCTGCGACTCATTATTAGCTATAATGCAAATTATTGTCAAACTTAAATACGACGATTTACTATCACGGCGAATGTATTGTATTTGCCGAGTTTTATTTCGGGAACCAAGTTTCAACAGCTCGCGAAGCTCAGTTAAACGATTCGCACAAAGACTTTAGTGCGTTCTATCGCAGTTAAATCCATTTATATCCGGTAGAACGGCGAACTTTCGTATTTAGTCGCTTGGCGCGAACGATTGACATTACTGAACCGCGAGCGGTTTTACGGGGATAAAAGTAAAATGAAGTGCGTGTACACAGAATTAATCCTGGGATAAACGGTCAGAGCGAAATATTGGTTGTATGCAGCGCCGCAACATGGGCATAGAAGAAGAGTCTGTGAAGGAAAAACCTGCAAGTCCGGATCCTCTGGCTACCACTGAGGCAATGTTGGCCGCCGCGGGAGAGTGGCCACTGGATAAAAGCAAAATTTCCTACGTCAAAAATGTTGCTCTCGTGCTAGCCTTAATGGTCCATATACCACTTACTTGTCTTTACGTTGTCACTTGGTCGGATGATTTCGATAAAATGCGTCGCGGCGTACTGCATATTTTTGCTGTATTACTGGCAATTCCGATACAGTTTCTAATTCGGTTCCATCCGAGGACGAGAGAAATGATAGAGCTAATAAGAATAAGTACTTATGAAAGCAGTTTCCAGTCGAAGGAGGAGAAAGCGTTGTATGATGTGGAAATGCGCAAGGGACTGTTGTTCCAAAAAATAGTGCTGACCATGACGTCCTTTCTTCTGGTTTCAACATTAATAAGACCTATGCTCAAGGTCCCCATAGCCATCAAAGGTACGGATCTGTTAAGCAGATTATTTCGTTTTACTTCGGAAGATGGTGTACGGTACACGAAAATTTGCATTTATCGCTTGTCTGTTATTTGGGAATATAGTCTACCACGGCATTGGTGACAAACTGGGATTTCTAAAAGTAACTTGCAACTCATTTTCAGAATATTGTCGTTCTCCACATGTCTGTGTGTTGGGAATATAATTCAGCTCGGTATTGTTGAAGAACCATGATTCGTATCGTAAATTTGCCATTCTCTAATATATAGTATTGAGTATAGCATCTGAGTGCAAATTTTGATTAAATGTGCTAAGATCTGTCTGAACCTAATTAAACATTAAAATTTAGCACATACATAGAAGTCGTATGAAAAAATAGAAAATAAGGAAAGTAAGGTTACGTTTTATTGCAACAATCGATAGATTTGAAATTTTTTGATAATAAACGAAAATTTCAATATTTGTTCCGACGTTTAGCAAATAACGTCCCACTCAAAGCACCTTGGCTATCAACGCCAGAAAATAAAATCTTCTAAGCCATCTTTGTTTCAGATCCCGAAAATGTTGCAAAACATATTACTCCGATCTTTCCAGTTAGCGTTGCTCCTGTAGCCCATAACAGGGGTATATATTTCTTATTCTACCTGACGCAAATTATAATTTGGTACATGCTCTTTTGTCGGGCTGTTGCATACACTTTCTTTTTCATTTTGGTAATACACGTGGCCGGTCAATGCGCGGTCCTTTCATATCGATTTAAAACCCTTGGATCTCAGTCAGAATGTATAACTAGGGATATTAGAAGTATCGTTGAGTTGCATCTTCATGTAAAGTGGTGAGTGGAAAAAAAAACCATAAGCTATTATATTGACCGCACGTGCATAGTTATATCCTAAGTATTTAACACTAGATTGTCGGAGATTTCTTATATACCTATATTGCCCAAAAACAGTCAAAATGACTGCATTGTGAAAAAATAACAAATATGTAAAGAAATTGTTTAAAATTAATTTTTAATATTTTTTATGTTATTTACAGTTATATAACAGGTTATTAGTAAATATTAACTGTACATATTGACTGTTTTCAATGAACTTAACCCATATTTCCGAAAGCAAGGCAAATTTATTTGATTGTAGGCGCCTACTGCATTCGGTTCTTTTGTCAAAATGAATAAATCGTAGGATTTGCTTGAACTTTTCTCTGGCCATAGTTTTTCTAAAAGATTCGGGACCCCACTTCGCTGACTATAAATAACTCAATTTAAAATTTGTTGCCTTGTAAGCTCCACGAGCATATAGAATCCCAATAAATGCATGTATTTCCGGTAATGATATTGTCCAACCGTTCCGCAAAATTCGGCGACATTCTTCTGTGCACTTTCTTATATGTTTCATAATATAGTTATCTATTATCGACGATAATGCACTGATAAGATTATCTGCCATAATGTTCCTTTTTGCGTAGCCTGTTGGCCCTTTCACACTCTTGAAAATACAAGCAGATGGTATCCTTCCAGGAATACCACCTTCGTGAATTTTCGTCCACACAGTACCATCAGCAGCTGTTTCGACCTCCTGAAACGTATTTTCAGTTTCTTCATCAGAATCTGAACTAGTTAGCACCCTACACCTTTTCCTGGGCATATTGATGACACTTTCATTTTTATCATTGGTGATCGACTCTTCATCACTATCTTCAGCGTCAGATGTTTCACTTTGAATATAATCCGCTTCATCTTCAGATGATAGTTCAGAATTTGTTGCATTTGATTCTATATCGGAGCACTCTTCACTTATGTTCGTTAGCTTTTCCAAGAACTCATTTCTTGTTAGAACAACACTTTATAAAGATTCGAATAACTAGTACTACTTTAGCTTATTGAGCAACTGACACTTATCAAGTATACGCCCAAATCGACAATTTATCATGCATCATATTTCAATACAAAGCCGGACAGGTCATATAAGAAATTTACTCAATTCAATAAATAAAAATCTTTTGATTATTTAAAATTTACCAAGCAGTCAAAATGACTGCTTCTGGGCAATATAGGTGTAACACATATACATATACGGAAATAAAGGAGGGCGGAAGTAACTACAATTATTCATAAACCCATTTATATGTTATAGAAAAAGTCACCAAATTCTAAGAAATTGTGTCATCAATTTCATAATTGTTTTTCTAATTGAAATTAAAAAACAGTCAAAATGACTGCCTTGGGCAATCTAGTGTTACATAACCAAATTGGAATGCCCTATTCTACAAATTTTACGTTTTGTGCTTAAACCTCCATTTATGCTCTAGGTTGGTCAGGTCTATCCGAGATAAATTTGGTCTAATTGTAATGATGGAAATTTTCTTGTCTGCTGTCTCCCTGGCTCTTACTACCCATCGCGTGGTTACGGACGTACGTAGATTTATTAGTTTAACACGTTGACTGCCAAGCGTATTTTATTATATTAAGACGGCAACGTCGTGAAGTACTACAGAATATGATTGAATCGTGCAAAATGAAAATAATGCGAAGGTATCGGAGACCAAACCATTGAATCAATATTTAATATTAATTGCATTTACAAAATTATAAATGTTACCGATTGGGTATTTTTTTAATTTTTCATAAGACCTTTTGCGCCGGTCACCGATGACCACCATGGCAGTCAAAGTGTTAATACTGTAGATAAGAGAAACGTAACATTGTTAAACCCTCTGCCTGAAGTATGTAATAGTTCCATAACTGGCCCTACATTATTTCAGGGGATCGCTTCGAACGAAACAGGAAACGCTGTATTTTTTCTTCTCTACTGCTCAGTGTTGCTTTCAGTACTTTATGGATACAATCTTTCTGGCCAAAATGTGTTGGACGCGGTACGTGTACATGTGATTTTATCTAAGACTATTTACTGAACGTACGATGAATATGATGTGAGCACGGTGATAATAAAAATATTTACGACATTATGACGCGGTTAGCGTTAATAGTCGCAAAATGTTGAATGTTGTATAACTTGAATTAATGTTACAACCGCATAAGACCTGTTGCTAATATAGACAAGGAGTTATCGTGATTCCATATACCTGTGCGGATGGTACACCATGCCGATGTGTGTGAAAACGTCCATCATGATATGCATGATAAACTCGGAAAAATGCATCGAGTTGAAGGCGGGCGGATTTTATACGTTCTCCTACAGCGCCTTCGTTGACGTAAGTTCGCTATGGACAGAAATGTTTTCATTAGTTTTAAGTATTACATAAATCTGGAACGTATTATCGGTGCACGGAGTATCTCACATTAAGACGTATAAATAGAAATGCAATAGGTTTCTGTGAAACATAAATGATAAATTGTGAAAAATTGTTCAAATAATATTATTAGGTTGGAGAGAAAGTTCTGTCGTATTTTTAATAGGCAGGTAATTTTTCTTGTAAATAAAAAAAACATCTGGCTAGTGAGTCATTCGGATTTTTTTTTTTATAGCTGCTGTATAATATAAAAGGAGTCCTTTTTTACCATTCGTCATTTACTTGTGAAAAACATGTCAGTAGATAAAGTGCATTTACGACACTGCATTTTGTATGAATTTCAAAAAGGAAGCAACGCATCGGTTGCATGTAAAAATTTATGTGCTGTATTTGGGAAAGATATTGTAAATGTTCGTACTTGTCGAAGATGGTTTAGCAAATTTCGTTCCGGGGATCTGAGCCTCCAAGAAAGTGATCGATCTGGACGACCATCCAAGATCGATAATGATGTTTTACGATCCATGTTGGAAAATAATCCACATTTAACAAGTCGAGAAATTGCAGAAGAGTTTGCCATTCATCATACAACACATTAAATGTATTATGATTCACATTAAATACATATTTTTATAAATTAATTCAAATAGTTTCTTTAAAATACGACAGAACTTTCCCTCCAACCCAATACATTTACGGCATAATTCGTATTAAAATACGATAGATATTTTACACAGCGAACATTTTCCCTGCAATCGTTCTGTGCTTTTCGTTATAAGTTACGTTAGATTAATATACTTTAAAGACTCAGAGTTTCCCCTATAAAAAAGATTCTGTGACACCGTAAAGTCTTTGTATCTTCTGATCGAACTAGACATTACGAGATACTCTGTGCAACAGCTAATATTTCTCTGGTTTGCCATGTTTTGTGTACAGATAATGAAAACAACGGTGGGTTACGTGTCTGCATTACGTGCTTTGACATAGCAAAGAAAATATGTGCAACCGGCAAGTTCTTCACATTAAACGAGTTATGGGTTGTAATTGGAATCTTAATAGCGACGACTACACTGTTCTCACATTGTAGTAACTGGCACAAATCCATGTTACTTTTCATACGCCATATTTAAAGAAAAAATGTACTACTAGGTGAGTGGACAGATATTGTGTAAAAACTGGAGATCAAAATTAAAAAAGAAAAGCTTACATCATATCATTTACCCTACGTTAAACTATAATTTACCTGGCCCGACTCATATTATAATTTTTGACCTTACAAAGCGAGTTTAGGACAAAAAGTATAAGGAGAAAATAGCAAATTAGCTTGATTTATGATTTATGTGTTATATACGCCGGCAGTGGAGTCGGTGAAAATATTGTGACAGTTGTAAACCAGTCTTTTAAACATTCTATCGTTCTTGAAAGCTACGATGGATTGATTTACGTAAATTCAAGTAAAAGCTAATGCAAACTTTGTGCACACCGAGATATGATCAAACTCCAAAATCTTTTCGACTTCTCCCGCCCAACAATAATGCACAAAACTGTGCCAAGCTTTCTCCGGGATATACGTGGGCAGTCCGATAAGTACTTAGCCTACAAAAGAAAAACGAACATTTTGGAAAATTGACGATTTATTTTTCAACATAGTCTGCTTTTAACTCGATACACTTGATCCAGCGATGAAATCTGGGCATATAGCTATAATAAGCGCATCTCGATGGGTGCACCACTTCCGAGCAGTGTTTGACACTGTTTAAGCGCAATCCGAAAGAGTTTCTACGTCGTTTTGTGACTGTCGACGAAACGTGGATCCACTGGTACACACCAGAGACTAAGGAACAGTCGAAACAGTGGACTGCGCCCGGCGAATGTGCTCCGAAGAAGGCAAAGACTGTCCTATCGGCCGGAAAGGTGACGGCCACCGTTTTCTGGGATTCACAAGATGTGATCTACATAGACTAGCTGGAGAAGGGCAAAATAGTCACAGGGCTGTACTATGCCGAATTATTGAGCCGATTCGACATCGAATTAAGGAAAAAACGGTCCCATTTGGCGAAGAAAAAAGTGCTCTTTCACCACGATAACGCACCAGCTCACACCTCTGCCCAAGCTACAGCCAAATTCGTTGAATTAGGCTACGAACAGGTGCCCCTCCACCGTATTCTCCAGATTTGGCCCCGTGTCACTTCTTTTTGTTCCCAAACTTGAAAAGTCACTCGCCGGGCAGAAGTTTGAGTCGAATGAGGAGGTTATCGCCGCCACGGAGTCCTACTTTGCAGATCTCCAGAAAACGTATTTTTCAGACAGGTTGGAGAAGTTGGAGCATTGCTGGATCAAGTGTATCGAGTTAAAAGGAGACTATGTTGAAAAATAAATCGTCAATTTTCCAAAATTTTCGTTTTTCTTTTGTAGGCTAAGTACTTATCGGACCGCCCACGTACAGCATGTATCTTCTAAAGTTATGTACGCATACCGGGCAACATCGCATTCAATTTATCTTCTGCCTGATATCAGGTATTCGGACATTACAATTTCGCACAACTTCTTTTACCTCTTTTAAGCGTAATAAAGGCACTTTTTCTGATGCGCAACAACTACGACGCGAAACAACACTGCATCGACAAAGTTCTGTCCCAATCGGATTAGATCACGCGGCTGTTGATGATATTATGCATTCATCTAATATGCTCAGTGCAAAGCAATCAATACTCTGCAGACTCACGTTACCGCAAGAAGGGACTTGCGTGATACTTAAAAAGTTTCGATCGTCCTGTGCAACTGGCTTTTACACAAATTATAATTTACCGTTCGATAATGCGTGCGCACTTACTATCTCTGTTGATACATGATATACACTAAGTTTAACCATGGGGCGGCAGAGCTGAGCGGATCATGCAGGTGAGTCGATTTGCTTATGGGAAACATTACTTTTGATTCGAATCGAAGTTACCCGCGTCGTAGGGACTGTCAAAGTCTTATTTTCCTCTTAACGTGGACTGATAGTTGACGTCGTCAAGCTCTAAATATTGGATAGTAAGAAAGTGTTAAAAGCACTCTTATGTTTGAAAAATGTTGAGAATTTGAACGACTAAATTAGAAAGCCAATATTTTTCAATCATAACAGGACGTTTAACACTCCTTTATTATCCAATTTAAATAAGATTGAAACTAAACACGCGGTTTAACAAGCTCTAAATAATTTTGCGCCAAAAACAAGTACGCCGGAAGAACTAATTCCAGCGTTACTGCGGGATGTCTAGGGCAGCCGAAAAAATGTGCAAACTATTCCGACGAAGACGGCGCGTCCACGGAAGGGACCATTTATTATCAGCTTCCAACTGCTTAGATTCAACGGAATGTGGCCGCTGGACAGAAGTATAACTTCCTACGTGAAAAATGTTATTGCTGTGCTGGCAACGATAGTTCATTTCTCCTTAGCATTTTACCACTTGTACAATCAAAGGAAAAACTACGCAGGCGTGCGTCGTTGCATGATGCACATAATAGCCTTGGCAATACTTATTCCAATGCAGTTCTTCATTCGATTCCACCCAGAAGTTAAAAAGTTGATACTTGTGCTGTTATCTAGGAGGAACGTCGATGAGAACGAATTACAGTGTGAGGCGGAGAAGAAGATTTATGATGTGCAAATGAAACGGGCTTTGAGAATGGACAGAGTATTATCGTTCCTAGTTTCAGGACTCATGACGTTATTTTTGACACGACCCCTGCTTATGCTTCCGGCTGCTATGAACGGTAGGCAATTGTCACACTCTTGGATGTAAATTATAATTAACACGTTGACTGCCAAGCGTATTTTACTATATTAGAACGGCGATGCTATGAAATAGTAGAGCGTTCGACTGAATTATGCAAAATGTAAAGAATGTGCAGGTATTGGAGACCAAAGGATCACATCACTATTCTAATAACAACTGCATTTATAAAATAATAATTGCTACCCATTGCGAATATTTTGGATCTTCAGTAAAATCTCTTGCGCCGGTCACCGGTGACCCCCACGGCAGCCAACGTGTTAACCCTTTGACTGCCGAGGGTATTTTGTCATATTAGAACGGCGATGCTATGAAATAGTACAGCGTCCGACTGAATTATGCAAAATGTAAAGAATGTGCAGGTATTGGAAAACAAAGGATCGCATCACTATTCTAACACTAATTGCATTTATAAAATAATTACTGGTACCCACTGCGAATATTTTGGATCTTCAGTAAAATCTCTTGCGCCGGTCACCGGTGACCCCCACGCCAGCCAACGTGTTAACCCTTTGACTGCCGAGGGTATTTTGTCATATTAGAACGGCGATGCTATGAAATAGTACAGTGTCCGACTGAATTATGCAAAATGTAAATAATGTGCAAGTATTGGAGACCAAAGGATCGCATCACTATTCTAATACTAACTGCATTTATAAAATAATAATTGCTACCCATTGCGAATATTTTGGATCTTCAGTAAAACCTCTTGCGTCGGTCACCGGTGACCATCATGGCAGTGAAAGTGTTAACCCTTTGACTGCCGAGGGTATTTTGTTATATTAGAACGGCGATGCTATAAAATAGTACAGCGTCCGACTGAATTATGCAAAATGTAAAGAATGTGCAGGTATTGGAGAACAAAGGATCGCATCACTATTCTAATAACAACTGCATTTATAAAATAATATTTGCTACCCATTGCGAATATTTTGGATCTTCAGTAAAACCTCTTGCGTCGGTCACCGGTGACCCCCACGGCAGCCAACGTGTTAACCCTTTGACTGCCGACAGTATTTTGTCATATTAGAACGGCGATGCTATAAAATAGTACAGCGTCCGATTGAATTATGCAAAATGTAAAGAATGTGCAGGTATTGGAGACCAAAGGATCACATCACTATTCTAACACTAACTGCATTTATAAAATAATTACTGCTACCCACTGCGAATATTTTGGATCTTCAATAAAATCTCTTGCGCCGGTTACCGGTGACCCCCACGGCAGCGAACGTGTTAACCCTTTGACTGCCGAGGGTATTTTGTCATATTAGAACGGTGATGCTATGAAATAGTACAGCGTCCGACTGAATTATGCAAAATGTAAAGAATGTGCAGGTATTGGAGACCAAAGGATCACATCACTATTCTAATAACAACTGCATTTATAAAATAATAATTGCTACCCATTGCGAATATTTTGGATCTTCAATAAAACCTCTTGCGTCGGTCACCGGTGACCACCATGGCAGCCAACGTGTTAACCCTTTGACTGCCGAGGGTATTTTGTCATATTAGAACGGCGATGCTATGAAATAGTACAGCGTTCGACTGAATTATGCAAAATGTAAAGAATGTGCAGGTATTGGAGACCAAAGGATCACATCACTATTCTAATAACAACTGCATTTATAAAATAATAATTGCTACCCATTGCGAATATTTTGGATCTTCAGTAAAATCTCTTGAGCCGGTCACCGGTGACCCCCACGGCAGCCAACGTGTTAACCCTTTGACTGCCGAGGGTATTTTGTCATATTAGAACGGCGATGCTATGAAATAGTACAGCGTTCGACTGAATTATGCAAAATGTAAATAATGTGCGGGTATTGGAAACCAAAGGATAGCATCACTATTCTAATAACAACTGCACTTATAAAATAATAATTGCTACCCATTGCGAATATTTTGGATCTTCAGTAAAACCTCTTGTGTCGGTCACCGGTGACCATCATGGCAGTGAAAGTGTTAACCCTTTGACTGCCGAGGGTATTTTGTTATATTAGAACGGCGATGCTATAAAATAGTACAGCGTCCGACTGAATTATGCAAAATGTAAAGAATGTGCAGGTATTGGAGACCAAAGGATCACATCACTATTCTAATAACAACTGCATTTATAAAATAATAATTGCTACCCATTGCGAATATTTTGGATCTTCAGTAAAACCTCTTGCGTCGGTCACCGGTGACCCCCACGGCAGCCAACGTGTTAACCCTTTGACTGCCGAGGGTATTTTGTCATATTAGAACGGCGATGCTATGAAATAGTACAGCGTCAGACTGAATTATGCAAAATGTAAAGAATGTGCAGGTATTGGAGACCAAAGGATCAGATCATTATTCTAACACTAACTGCATTTATAAAGTAATTACTGCTACCCATTGCGAATATTTTGGATCTTCAGTAAAACCTCTTGCGCCGGTCACCGGTGACCATCATAGCAGTCAAAGTGTTAACGCTTTGACTGCCGAGGGTATTTTGTCATATTAGAACGGCGATGCTATGAAATAGTACAGCGTCCGATTGAATTATGCAAAATGTAAAGAATGTGCAGGTATTGGGGACCAAAGGATTACATCACTATTCTAATAACAACTGCATTTATAAAATAATATTTGCTACCCATTGCGAATATTTTGGATCTTCAGTAAAACCTCTTGCGTCGGTCACCGGTGACCCCCACGGCACTCAAAGTGTTAATCCTTTGACTGCCGAGGGTATTTTGTCATATTAGAACGGCGATGCTATAAAATAGTACAGCGTCCGACTGAATTATGCAAAATGTAAAGAATGTGCAGGTATTGGAGACCAAAGGATCACATCACTATTCTAATAACAACTGTACTTATAAAATAATAATTGCTACCCATTGCGAATATTTTGGATCTTCAGTAAAACCTCTTGCGTCGGTCACCGGTGACCATCAAGGCAGTCAAAGTGTTAACACAAATCGTTTCCCTTTCATTACGCACGTGAGTGATTACGAAATTCCATCCCGAATTTTTACATTCATTTTATCATTGTGACTCCCGAAGTAATTCAGTGAAAAATTACTTTCTCTGCAGAATGCTATAAATGTACAGAGCATTTATGAAGCCCACTTTTCAATGTATTTTAAACGTAGTTATTACCTCAATAACAGATCAGCAGCTAAAATGATTTTTCTTTAATTTTTACAGATGCTGCAAATGCTACGAGAGTCATGACTACAATGTTCCCAATCGCCAGTTATCCTGGTCATGATGTTCAGTTCTATGTGTTTGTTTTGGCGGTTGAATCTGTGGTTTTTTGTCTATGCAGCGGCTGGCTCACTCCTTACGTTGTGATATTCATAATAATATATCATGTCATTGGAGAATACAACGTACTCACTTATCGGTTTCAAAATCTTCGAACTGACACGAAAACCGTGTTCAGGGATATTGGACGGATAGTGAGAAAACAGTTCGAACTGATTAGGTGAGTGCCACTAATTTGAATTAATTGCCCGCAGTTAATTGATGTTAAATACTTTCATGGAGACTCTTGCTGTTTGTACACGCAGTTGCAGATTGTAAAAAGAGCCAATCTAAGCGTTTTTACTTTCTTAAGCGATATTCATAAAAATATATTTGTGATTTAGAATGATAAATTCTATTAACGACGCATTCGGTCCATTTCTTCTCTATGAAGTTGGCATATCTACTATAAGAATGGGACTTACTTTTCACAGCCTGCTGACAAGTGTATGTATAATAAATACTTTTGCTTTATACATGTCGCAACATAGCAATGCAGATATACAATCGCCAAATAGAATGTACTTCAAACATTCAACTGTACATTCGTTTAGGGTATGGTGGCGCATCATTCAATTCATAACTTTGTATTCTTATTATTATATTCAATCGCGCTCACCACCTTCTTCGGTTGTATATGCGTCACTGGCGAACGTTTACTAGACGCGGTACGTATGTAACATAATACAATCTACCATGCTTTCCGAATTGCACATAAAATATATCATATTTAGCCAAAGCCATAACAATTAACATAGTGAGAAATTATAAGCTACAGTAGCTGGAGAAAATATCAAGAAATACCTCCTGTTGCACATTGTTCCAAACGGTTTGTAATTTTCTTAGCACAGTGAGAAATTGTAAGGATTTTTATTTAACCCTTCTTTGCATGATGGTGGAAATTTCCATCATAACACTGAATGCCCAAAAATTATATAAAAGAACAAGTTCACTTTAATCTAACTTTGCATGATGATGGAAATTTCCATCATATTGTTTTTTGCTAAATTTATACTATAAATATATACTAAGATTTTTTTAACGATTTTTCCTTCAACTTTGAACATGAATTATATCACCTTGATTTATTTCACCAATAAAGAAAAAATCATGGAAAGAAGGGTTAACGCAGTGAGAAATTTAAGCATTCGTCACTGTTGAAGAAATTAAGTAACACCTTCTACTTCACATTACTCTATATAATTTGCAAGTTTCGCTAATTACGTAATCGCTGTTGATACTTTAGAGCAAGAAGTTTGAAGACTCCATTTATCTGTGCAATTGGTACACAGGACTGTCGACGGTGAAAACGTCCATTCTAATATGTATGTTACATTCGCAAAGATACATGCAACTGACGGGGGCAGGATATTACATCTTCTCTTTGGCTAACTTTACGAACGTCAGAGTTTATTGTAATAGCAGCATTTCGCGATTTTACCTCTTTCACTTTTCTCTTATATTTTATATTCTTTGTGTGCAGATAATGAAAACAGCAGTCGGTTACGTCTCTCTGTTGCGCACTGTCGGATAACAAAACGAAGCTGAAACTAGTGTGTATTTGGAATCCTACAGAAAAAGGACTAATGTGTTTCGCGCACTATGTTATGTAAGGGTTGGGCCTAAAAATCTACTAGCTCTGTGGGTCTACTGAGAAAAATACTAATACATGAATTCAGAGAACAATTTTCCATATGACGCTGATCATACGCAACTTCAATATGTCTGAGTCATTGGACTTCAGAAGTAATCGAAGGTTTGAAAAATATATGTAGCAGCTGACAAGAAATACCAACATCACGAGGCATTGCATTATTCTGTTGCCCTGTCATTTTTATACTTTTCAAAGTGCTGTTCTGCAATTTCGCAGGCATAAATACGAAAATCTTTATTACTAGCTCCTGGGAAGTTTGCTGACTTTTATAAATGGAATAATCCGAATATACATGCAAATTCGTTTTGTCACAGAGCTTCTAGTTAGTAAATTTCTCATGTTACATACCATGAGGACTATTATTCCATTATAATCTGTATCTCGACATACCTAATTTATCAGAAATGTAATGCCATTAATATCGTTTACTTGTGTATTTCTTCTTAAATCAAGTGTTAAGCAAGACAGTAGTAGGAATCAGAAGAAACACTAGAATACGTTTGAATGAGGCAAGACAATACTGCAACGACAAGCTCGATTAATCAAAGACTATCGGCAAACTCAAATTTCAATTATACATGGATTTTTTTAAGTATGAAAATGAAAATATTCGATGAAATAATAATAGAATTCCACTGTAGTCTGTATCTCCACATATTTAATTTATCAAGAATACAGCTCACTTTATAAGTTTACACGACGATCCTAAATTGACATGCCCGAATGATTGCAATGCCGGTTCGTCAAATAGGAAGTACATGTAAGTATACATTGGTGCAAAATCCTATTTTTCTAATCTTTTGTGCATGAATGATGGTTCAGTAGTATTGCTTGTCAAAAACTGTACCTTTTCTAGTACTTCGTGAAGTTGCAAATTTGCCCCTGTTCGGGTTTCATCTTAGAAACCTGTATTGCAAACAAACACTGAGATTCCATGATCCGTTTATATCCCTAAAATATGCAGAAACTGAAGAAAATTGGTTTTGTGACACTGTGGTTGATTTTGCACAAGATCCTTCAACGATCAGCCAATTTTGTACTTACTTCGCCGTATTCCGGGGAATAATGTGTTAAACACGTTACAGTCCGTAGTACAGGTCGACGAATTTCACTATTTATCAATATATCCGAGTTTTTTTGGTTGGTTTTCTATCATGCTCGAGACACTTCTTTTACTCCAAGAAATGCAACGTCGGAAAAAAATTCGGACAACTGTCATCCGACATTGTGTGCACACTTTACGAAGTACGTAGTATGTAAACTTTGTTTTCAATCCAATTAGATCGCGCGCCTGTCGCTGCCATTAATTATTCGTCCAATACGCTCGCCGCAAAGCAATCAATACTCTATAGATTCAAGTTGCCGCAAACAGAAACTTTAATGACACTTAAAAACTTGCGCTCGTCGCGTGCAACGGGCTTTTAGAAAAATGATAATTCCCCGTCGTCTAATTCACGTGCAATTACTACCTCTATACGTAGGCCAAGTACATCAAGTTTAATCATGGGGCAGCAGAGCTAAGCTGATCATGCAGGTGAGTCGATTTGCTCGCGGGAAAGACTATTTCTGATTCGAATCGATGTTACCTGCGTCGTGGAGAACGTCAAAGTTTCATTTTCCTCTTAACGCGCGCTGATAATTGATGCCTTCAAGCTCTAAATATTGGACAGTAAAGAAGCGTTAAAAGCACTCTTTTGATATTGAAAACTCTATGTTGAAAAATACACGCCCGAAACACGTTGAGAATTTAAACGATCAAATTTGAAAGCAAATATTTTCCAAACGTAACTGGACGTTTAACACGCCTTCATTATCCAATTCAAATAAGATTGAAACTAAACACGCGGGTAACAAGTTCTAAATAGTGTTACGGTAAAGATGAGTACGCCGAAAGAACTAATTCCAGCGTTACTGTGGTATGCCTAGGACAGTAAAAAAAATGTACGAACTATTTCGACGAAGATGGCGCGTTCGGCGAAGGAACCGCTTATTATCAGCTACCAAGTGCTTATCTTCAACGGAATGTGGCCGCTGGACAGAAGTATAATTTCTTACGTGAAAAATGTCGTTGCTGTGCTGGCAGTGATAGTTCATTTCTCCTTAGCATTTCGCCACATATACTGTCAAGCGAATAACTTCGCAATCGTGCGTCGTTCCATTATGCACATAATAGCCTTGGGAATACTTATTCCAATGCAGTTCCTCGTTCGATTTCATCCAGAAGTTAAAAAGTTGATAATTGTACTGTTATCTAGGAGGAACGGTGATAAGAGCGAATTTCAGTGTGAGACGGAGATGAGGATTTATAATGTGCAAATGAAACGGGCTTTAATAATGGACAAATTATTATCGTTCATAGTAGCAGGACTCACGTTCTTATTTCTGATGCGACCGCTGCTTATGCTTCCGGGTGCTATGAAAGGTAGGAAGTTGTCACACTTTTTGGTGTAAATGATAAGTAACGCAAATCGTTTCAATTCCATTATGCACGAATTTTTGTGTAACTGACGTTGTTCGATGAAATGTATTCAAGTTAAGGGGTTATGCCTACTTGGGTTGGTGAAAAAAATCGATTTTTTTTTATTACATTTTCTTAATTTACATCATTTTAAGAATATTTCCTCAAAAGTACATAAGAATCGGAGTATACGTTCAAAAATTATAAGCGTTTATCTGGAGCGCTACTATGTATGATTAGTAAAGAGCTTGAAACTTTAAACGCGATTATCTCGAAACTGTGTTTTTAAAAACATATGGTTGCGGTGACCACGATTTCTCAAAAACTATTTCACCGATCGGACTATAATTTTATATACTTATTTGTCATTACAATAGGCAGGGCCTGAACGAAGGATTTTTTATTTCGGTAATAAAAAAAAAGTTACAACATAAAAACAACAGTTAGACCACCTCAAAAGACGGATTTTTTCGTAAAATTGCTGCCATTCTTGTAAAAATTAAAATTTTTCAAAATCCTTCGTTCAGGCCCTGCCTATTGTAATGACAAATAAGTATAGAAAATTAGAGTCCGATCGGTGAAGTAGTTTTTGAGAAATTGTGGTCACCGCAACCATATGTTTTTAAAAACTACTTCACCGATCGGACTCTAATTTTATATACTTATTTGTCATTACAATAGGCAGGGCCTGAACGACGGATTTTTTATTTCGGTAATAAAAAAAAAGTTACAACATAAAAACGACAGTTAGACCACCTCAAAAGACGGATTTTTTCGTAAAATTGCTGCCATTCTTGTAAAAATTAAAATTTTTCGAAATCCTTCGTTCAAGCCCTGCCTATTGTAATGACAAATAAGTATATAAAATTAGAGTCCGATCGGTGAAGTAGTTTTTGAGAAATCGTGGTCACCGCAAGTGATGAAAATAAACGGAACCTCTAGGAGAAGAGCTATATTTCCTCCATTTTTTAATATTTTCTTATAAAAAAATATATACAAATACCACTAAATACGTACTTGTTGGTAGTCTTTTGCGAATTTTGATTAGTACTCATTAAAACAGCAAAAAAAAATCTTGAAAATCATGTCATTTCGCCGATCCCAAGTAGGCATAACCCCTTAATGCAAAATTTGTACCTAATTAAACTCTGGCACATGAATTCATTCACTGTAGAATGTTAGGAATGTATGTTGCATTTACGAAAACAGTTTACGAACATATGTTAACAGCAAAGTTAGTATTTCTTAATGATCTCAATAATGCGGCAGCTATTTAAAATTTCGTCAGGTATCAATGCGCTTTAAGGTATAACTTCTAATTAATCCAAACCATTTCAGCTTCATTAAGCACGTGTGTAATTATAAAGTTTCACGCTGAATTTTTTCAGAGTTGAAGTTGTTTATTGATACAAAATTAATTAAATTAAGTATTTGAATTTTTTCATTGTGACTTACGAAATAATTTGCTAAAAAAGTTACTTTTTCTGCAGAATGCTATAAATGCACAGAACAGTTATGAAGCCCACTTTTCAATGCACTTTAAATGTAAAATTATTGTCTCAATAATAGATCAGCAGCTAAAATGATTTTTCTTTCATTTCGACAGACGCTGTAAATGCTACGAGAATTATGACCACAATATACCCGATCGCCAGCTATCCTGGTCATAGTCTTCAATATTATATGTCTCTCTTCACGATTGAATTTGTGATTTTTTGTCTATGCGGCGGCTGGCTCGCTCCTTACGTTGTGATATTCTTAGTAATATATCATGTCATTGGAGAATACAATGTACTGACTTATCGATTTCAAAATCTTCGAACTGACACGAAAACCGTGTTCAGGGATATTGGACGGATAGTGAAAAAACAGTTTGAAGTCATTAAGTGAGTGCAATTAATTTGAATTAATTGTCCGCAGATAATTGATGTTTAATATTTTCATGGAGTCTCTTGCTGTTTGTATATGCAGTTGCAGATTGTAGAAAGAGCCAATCTAAGTGTTTTTACTTTCTTGCGCGATATTCATAAAAATATATTTGTGATTTAGAATGATAAATTCTATTAACACCGCATTCGGTCCATTTCTTCTCTATGAAGTTGGTATATCTACTATCAGAATGGGACTTAGTTTTCACAGCCTGCTGGCAAGTGTATGTATAATAAATACTTTTGCTTTATATATCTCACAATATATCAATGCAGATATATAATCGCTAGATACAGAGTACTTGAAACATTCAATTATATATTCATTTAGGTTGAGGTGGCGCGGCATTCAATTCATAACTTTGTATTCTTATTAACATATTCAATCGCCCTTACCATCTTTTTCTATTGTATATGCATCACTGGCCAACGTTTAATAGACGCAGTACGTATGATGCATAATACAATTTACCACAATTTCATAATTGCACCAATAAATACATCATATTTTGTCAATGTCATAACAATTAACATAGGGAGAAATTATAAGCATCCATTAATGTAGAAAATGTAACACGGTAAGAAATTATATGTAACCAAGGGTCTTGAAAATATTATGGAAAATATGTAATTGCACATTGTTCCGAACAATCTGCAATTTTCTTCGGTACAGTGTGAATTTATATGCAACAATGGCTACAGAAAATATTAAATAACAGGTTCTATTGCATACTGATCCGAACGATGTGTAATTTTCTTAGCACAGTGCGGAACTCAAGCACCCATGACTGATGAAAATATTAACCCTTAGCGCTCCGTAGGCTCCGCTGCGGAGCCGAATGTTTTTAACATGATTGCGCTTAAAATATTGCGGTATCGTCGGCGTTGGCAATTGATTACTGTAGTTAAAACGTGATCAGTCTCTGCACTGTTACGATTAAACCATTTTTTTACCTTTTTTATAGCACGTGTAATTCTTCTCACTTAAAATAAAATTCCGTTTCACTCGTTCCGCTTCGAAAATGTGCCGGAGCGCTAAGGGTTAAGTGGCACCTTTCATTGCATCTGAACGATTTTCAGTTTTATTTAACACAGTGAGAAATTATATGCATTCATAGCTGTTGAGAATATTAAATAAGATCTCCTGTTGCACATTACTTTGTAAAATGTGCAATTTTCACTAATTGCATAATTGGTGTTGATACTTTAGAGCAGGGAGTTTGAAGATTCCATTTATCTGTGCGATTGGTACATAGGATCGTCGAGGGTGAAAACGTCCATCATGATATGTATGTTACATTCGCAAAGATACATGCAACTGACGGGGGTAGGATTTTACATCTTCTCTTTGCCCAATTTTACGAACGTAAGTTTATTGTAATATCAGCATATCGCGATTTCACTTTTTCGACTTTTCTCTTATACTTTATATTCTTTGTGTGCAGATAATGAAAACAGCAGTCGGTTACGTCTCTCTGTTGCGGGCTGTCGGATAGAAAATGAAACTGAGTCTCTAGTGTGTGGTCGGAACCCTACAGAAAGAGGGGAAGGAAAGACTAATGTTTCGCGCACTGCATTATGTAAGGGTTGGGCCTTAAAATCGACTAGATCTGTGGGCAGACTGCGAAAAACACTAGTGTAACGATTCAGGAAACAATTTTCCATATGACGGTGATCATATGCAACTCCAATATGTATGAATCATTGGACTTCAGAAGCAATCGAAGGTTTGAAAAATATATGTAGTAACTGACAAGGAATACCAACATCGCGAGGCATTGCATTATTCTGTTGCCCTGCCATTTTTATGGTTTACAAAGTGCTGCTGTAAAATTTATCGAGCATAAATACGAAAATCTTTACCTACCAGCTCCCAGAAAATCTGATCTTTATAAATGGAGTAACCCAAATACACATACAATTTCGTTTTCTCACCGCGCTTCTAGTTTGTAATTTCTCATGTGAAATATTATGAGGACTATTCTTCCATTATAATAATTATCAGGATTATAACTCACTTCATATTGTTTACACGACAATGTTAAATTGATTTTGGCGGAAAACCCTATTTTTCTATAACGTTTTGTATCCGAATCATGGTTCAGTAGTACTGCTTGTCAAGAATTGTACCAATTATAGTACTTCATAAAGTTGCAATTTTGTCCCTGTTCCGGTTTCATCCTAGAAATCTCTATTGCAAACAAACACTGGGATTCCATGTTGCATTTAAACCGCTACGGATATTCGGAAGCCGATGCAAATTGGATTTCTGACACTGTGGTTGATTTTACACAAGATCCTTCAACGATCGGCCAATTTTGTACTTACTTCGCCGTATTCCGGGGAATAATGTGTTGAACACATTACAGACCGTAATACAGGCCGACTAATTTCACTACTTATCAATATATCCGAGTTTCTTTTGCTTGGTTTTCGTTTCATGCTCGAGCAACTTATTTCACTCCCACAAATGCAACGTTGGAGAAAAATTCGGACAACTGTCATCCTCCGTTCTGCACACACCATATGAAGTACATAGTATGTAAACTTTGTTTTCAATCCAATTAGATCGCGCGCCTGTGGCCGGCATTATTTATTCGTCTAATGCGCTCGCCACAAAGCAATCAATACTCTATAGATTCAAGTTGCCGCAAGTAGAAACTTTAATGACACTTAAAAAGTTTCGATCGTCGCATGCAACCGGCTTTTAGAAAAATGATAATTCCCCGTCGGATAACGCACGCGCAATTACTACCTCTATACGTAGGCCAAGTACGCCAAGTTTAATGATGGGGTCGCAGAGCTCAACCGATCATGAAGGTGAGTCGATTCGCGCGCGGAAAACACACTACTTTTCATTGTAAATGATGTTCCCTAGGCCGTGGAAAAGAAATTTCATTTTCCTTTCGAGTAGCATGGACGGATGATGTAACTAAGTTGTAGAGAGTTTTGTACCGAGAGTAAGTACGCAGTAGCAACTAATTCCGGCGTTACTTTACGATGTCCAGGGCCAGGAGAAATATGTGAAAAGTAATTCGACAGGAGAGAAGCGGCCGGCCAAGCCACCGTTTATTATCAGCTTCCAAGTGCTCATCTTCAATGGGATGTGGCCGCTGGACAGAAGTATAATATCCTACGTGAAAAATGTTATTGCTGTGCTGGCACTAATAACACATTTGACCTTTGCGTTTCACCACTTGCACAATCAAGGAAGAAACTACGCAGGCGTACGACGGAGTATAATGCATATAATAGCGATCTCGATGCATACGCCAATGCAGATGTTAATACGTTTCCATCCGGAAATTAAGAAGTTGATACTTGTGCTATTGTCTAGAAGGAACGTCGACGAGACCGATTTTCGATGTAAGACGGAGCTGATGCTTTATAAAGCGCAAGTGAAACGGGCTGTGAATATGGACAGAGCATTGTCCTGTTCAGTAGCGATAATCATTATGTCCTTCATGATACGGCCGCTACTTAAGATTCCGTCAGCTATCACAGGTAGACGACCAATACGCATTAACCCTAGGTCTACAAGAATTCGCGAGTAAAATCACAGAAACTATTACTTATAGTGATACGCCTTATTATGGGCGATATGTCGACCTTTTATTTGTTAACTCGACATGATTCGGGAGTTTGCGGGTTCTCTTGTCGAGAGTAATCTGTTTTTCATTTTGTGAGTGTGAAAGAAAAGAAAAAACTAAATATAGAAAAATAAGAAACCGTTAACAAATACGGGTTCCACACTTCAACAATAAAAAGGCGTGTCATTTTAAACACTTTAGAGGTTCACATTAAAGAAACTATTACTATAATTTTCTAGGAAGTTCCGCTGATTTTCATTAATGACATGATACGAATATGTATCCAAATTCGTCTCTTCCACAGACGTCCAAATTTCAAATATTTTATGTTCTGTGCCTATATATTCCTCCGGATAGTGTCATACATCTACGTTTTTTTTGTGTTAAGGTGTAATTTTCAATTAGTACAAAGCGTTTCAACTTCACTACACAAATGATACTATCATGACACTATATACCGAACCTTCACTGTCATTAAAATGTGACACGCGAATTAATTTGCCAAAAAATGGTGGAATTTATAGAACAGTTAACATATCTTTTCAGTTTCGGCACTATGTGCATGATCTCTTCAAGCTAATGAAATATGTTGAATTAATGTTGTTACGCTGATATTTGCCAAAAATAATATTATTAAAGTAATATTAAAAATCAATATTATATTTGTTAAAAATAATTCATTCAGATAGTGCCGAAGCAACGCATTATTTTTTTCTTTATTTTTAACCTATTAATAACTGAGTTTCATCAAATGATCAGTGATCGATATTCGTCAATAATACATTTTTCTTTCATTCACTAAAGAATTCTCGAAATTTACAGAATAAATAACATACCTTTTTCAACATATATAAACTGCGACGCCAATATGATAATTAAATTTAGTTAGAACGCCAATTTTTTTTACTTGTCAGATTTAATATCAATGTCAGGTTTAATTTAAGTGACAAGGTATCATCTAAATCAACTCTCATTGATCTTACGCAGATTCTGTCAACGCTTCGAAAGTTATGACTAGAATATTTCCGATTCCAAGCTATCCTGGACATAGTATTCAGTTCTATGCGTTTGTCTCGACAGTTGAACTACTGACTATTTGTCTAGGCTGTGGGTGGCTTGCTCCTTACAGTGTGATGTGCTTAGTGATATACCATGTAATCGGAGAATACAACGTACTCACGTATCGATTCCAAAACCTTCGACCTGAGTCGAAAACCGTATACAGAGATATCGGCCAGATCGTGGAAAGGCAGTTTCAACTAATCAAGTGAGTGCAGTTATTTCTGGTTAATTGTCTACTGATAATTGCTGCTTAAATATTGTTATAGAGACTCTTGCTGTTTGTACATGCAGTTGCAGATTGTAAAAAGAGCCAATCAAAGTGTTTTTCCTTTCTTAAGTGATATTCAAAACGTACATTTATGATTTAGAATGATAACAGCTATTAACAACGCATTTGGCCTATTTCTTCTCTACGAAGTTGGCGTATCTACTATCAGAATGGGGATTAGTTTTCACAGTCTCCTGGCAAGCGTATGTATAGCTAATATATCTGCTTTAGATATCCCGCAATTTATCAACAGAAATATGCACTCGCCAAATAGATAGTATTTGAAGAATCAACTGTACGTTCGTTTAGGGTACGATGGTGCACAATTCGATATATAACTTTGTATTCTTATTAATATACTCTACCACACTTACCCTCTTCTTCTATTGGATATGCATCACTGGCGAACGTTTACTGGAAGCGGTATGTATGATACATAATCCAATATAATGCGGTTCCACGAATACAATTATGTATGTATTGGGTTGGAGGGAAAGTTCTGTCGTATTTTTAATAGGCAGGTAATTTTTCTTGTAAATAAAAAAAACATCTGGCTAGTGAGTCATTCGGATTTTTTTTTTATAGCTGCTGTATAATATAAAAGGAGTCCTTTTTTACCGTTCATCATTTACTTGTGATATTTAAAGTGAAAAACATGTCAGTAGATAAAGTGCATTTACGACACTGTATTTTGTATGAATTCCAAAAAGAAAGCAACGCATCGGTTGCATGTAAAAATTTAGCTGCGGTATTTGGAAAAGATATTGTAAAGGTTCGTACTTGTCAAAGATGGTTTAGCAAATTTCATTCCGGGATCTGAGCCTCCAAGAAAGTGATCGATCTGGACGACCATCCAATATCGATAATGATGTTTTACGATCCATGTTGGAAAATAATCCACATTTAACAAGTCGAGAAATTTCAGAAGAGTTTGGCATTCATCATACAACACATTAAATGTATTATGATTAATATTAAACACATATTTTTATAAATTAATTCAAATATTTTCTTTCAAATACGATAGAACTTTCCCTCCAACCCAATAGTAATGATTTGCAATTTTTGCTAAATATATAATCTCTCTTAATATTTTAGAGCAGTAAATTTGAAGACTCGATCTATTTTTGCGATTGGTACAGAGGATCGGCGGCACTGAAAACGCCCATCATGATATGTATGTTACATTCACAAAGATACATGCAACTGTCAGGGGCAGGATATTACACCTTCTCTTTAGCCAATTTTGCAAACGTGAGTTAATTTTAAATGTAGTACATCCGTCCCTCAATTTACGCGGTGTGCCCGTCCTACGAAACTGCATGAATGAATACCGCGTAAATAGAGGTATCATTTGACGTGCTAAGAAAACTCGTGTAAAACAAGTACTGGGTACATTGAGGGACTGATGTATATTGTCATCTATACTCTTTGACTTTTTTGTTATATTTAATACTGTTTATGTGCAGATATTGAAAACAGCAGTGGGTTATGTATCGCTGTTGCGCGCTGTCGGATAGAAAATAAAACCGTATCTGTAGTGTGTTGGGAATCTTACAGAAAAGAACTAGAGGACAAGACTGGAATGTTCCAACTTTATGTAAGATACGGACATAGAAATCATTTAGCACTTCTGATCCACTGGGTAAAACACCGATGTGTACATAGACAGAAAAATTTTCCGCAGAATACCGATCCTACGCAACTCCATTATACGTATCGCATTGTGCTTCTGAAGACACCGGAGGTTCGAAAAATATGTGCAGCAGCTGGAAATAAACACCAGCGTCGCGAGACATTGCATTATTATGATGCATCATTTTTATGGATTTTGAAGTGTTCTTTTATGTTATGCGAGACAGTAGTGGGAATAAAACGAAATACTAGAATACGCGAAGACGGGATATTACGATAATAAATCGATTAGCCCGATTTCTTGTCGCACGACTCCTGGTGACAGCGAATTCCAAACTTACACGCACTTTTTTAAATACAGGTAACCCTACTATAACACGGTATCTTATAACACGGTTTCGCTATAACACGATTCTTAAATTGCGGGAACACTCCTACAACACGGCATCCTATAACACGGTTGTTCCTCTTATCGGGGCCTGTGTCCCCCGTAGGACATTGGGGACATATCCTTGTCGCTGAAAGAAATAAAAACATCAACCTTAAATGCGTGTTGGAAGAAGATATGGCCCTCTTCAGTTGAAACAGAAAACATGCGTGAAACATTAGACAATGAAATTGGTGCCATATTAGAAGTCGCTAAATCAATCGGAGGCGAAGGTTTTGTGGATATAGCTACCAAAGACCTTCAAGATTTATTAGTGGAAGAAGAAGTTGACGAAGCGGATTTGATGGAAATGGCATCCCTAGATGCAAATCAAATCGATTTTGAGGACGCTAGCTCTGATGAAGATTGTGCAGTTAAGAATTTAACATTAAAAAAATACAAGAAGGCCTATGCGTAGTGGAAAATCTCGAGTCATTTTTCTTGAATACAGACCCTTCCACGGAAAGAAGTCGAAAATTCAAAAGGGAGCTGCAAAACTGTTTAGCTCCATACCGCGAAATTTACAATGACCTAGTTAGAACCAACAAGCAAAGTTCGATTACAGATTTTTTTAAGAGGGGAAAACATACAAAAACTTTAAATAGAGAAAAAAGTTCTGAAAGTGAAGGCAATATCGTTCCACCGAAAAAACGTTCTCGGTTGATTATACTGAGCAGTGACGACCAATAAATTCATTAAATTATGGCGGCGTTAGATTTAATTTTTTTGTTTACTTTGTGTTGTACATACATTTACATTTTTAATAAAAATTAAGTTGTTTATGTCGAATTAAAAAAAATATTTGTTTTTAATAAGTTTTTGGAACGTAACCCCCCTTTTTGTACTAGCTCAGGGTCTCATGCAACACGATTTCACACAACACGGCATTTTCTAGGAACCTAACTACCGTGTTATAGGAGGGTTACCTGTACGTCGAAATATTCCGAATATACCCTCGGAACTCCGAGTGTGGATGGACTCATATAAGGGCTACATGACAATAGTGAGCTATTCATGAACACGAATTTAATTTACAAAGTAGTGAATGCAAATGTTTACCTGTTTCGTCTGTGTTGAATGTAATTCTGTCCGATGCAACAGCGAATCTCAATTCGCTGCGATTGCACTATGTGGGCTAGGCCAAGTCCAGCTGAAACAAAAGACATGTTCTACAATAAGATTTTTACCCTTCGTTTAAACTATTGGTACGCGACATTACAAGTGATATTCCAAAATATATGGGAGGCATTAAAAAGAATATTGATAGTAATACTCCAATAATATGAGAGATATTGCAGAAATATTTCATGAAAGTCACAAGAAAACTGCGCATACAAAGAAAATATAGTTGGGGTCATTTTTCAATTTCAAATGTGTTCGTTCGCGGGGAAGCAATTTTAAATTGGTTGGTCAGTAAATGTTTTTCATTACTTCGCTGAATATCGCATAATATCGTATTGATCTCATCTTTTTCTTTCGGTTGAGTTTTATTTTTTCCCCCATTTTCCTGTATGCTTCGCATCCTGTTGACTGCAGAAGTCTATCGTAGGACCCCGGATAAAGATGTCAACCAAAAAAAGGCATATTCTACTTACGAGTTTGACTCCACCAACAATTCTGTGTAAATCTTCTGCCTGATATCACATATTTGGATACCATGTCCAATCACATTGCACACCGCAGTGCTAAGTGATGAATTTGCAGGCATAATTAAGGCACCGTTTCACTTTAACCAGCGGGACTTAGGAAAGAAATTTGACCAAGATGTTCGGAGTTCCACGCATATCACTGGAAAAAAATGCAGAATCTGAACTTTTTGCTGCAATCGCCTCACATTGTACGGCCATCATTGACACTAGGCATTCATCTAACACGCTCACCGGAAAGAAATCAATAGTCTAGATTCACGTTGCGGTAAGAAGAAACTTTCGCGGCTGTTATTAAAAAGTTTTCCGCGCGGCGTGCAACTGGCTTTTACACAAATTGTAACTAATCGTGAGGCAACGTACAAACAATTACTATCTCCGTGCGTACGCCACATCCGTCAACTTTAATCATGGGGCGGCAGAACTCAACGAATCATGAGGGTGAGTTGATATGCTCACGGCAAACACTACCTCCCATTTGTAACTGATGTCTCCTGTACCCTGGAGGAAGTCAAAGTTTCGTTTTCCGTTTGAGTAGTGCGGACAGTTGTCGCAACGCAGCTATAAATACTTTTATACAAACACTACGCCTAAGGCGCAACTTATTCCAGCTTTAATTTTGTAATGTTCAGGTCCTCGAAAAAATGGGGAAATATTCGACGTTAGAGCAACGACCAGTTAAAGCACCGTTCTTTATGAGCATCAAGATGCTCACCTTCAGCGGAATGTGGCCTCTCGACGAGAGCATATTGTCCTATGTGAAAAATGTCGTTATTGTGGTAGCAATGATAATTCACACGATCCTAGCAATTCAGTACTTGTTCAACCAAGGCAAAAACTACGTACGACTAAGACGTTGCATCGTGCATATAATGGCTCTTTCAGTAGTTTGCCCGATGATGCTCTTTATTCGATTCCATCCAGAAATTAAGGGGATGATACTTCTGGTATTCTCCAAAAGGAGCATTGATGAGGGCGGATTTCAGTGTAAGTCGGAGATGATGCTTTATCAAGCACAAATGAAGCGGGCCTTGCAAATTGACAGAGCAGTAATGGTGCCGGTGACACTACTCATGACATTCTTAATGATGCGCCCGCTATCTAAGATTCCGTCATCTATTAAAGGTAGACAATCTCGTTAACGTGCAATTTATATATATACAGTCAAAAATACACAACCGTCTCACACAGTTCAGCAATCATCAGCAAAGTTTTTGATTCATTAATGCTTAAATTGCATTCAAACAATGCTTAAAATGTATAGAAATATTCATGAAAGCTACTTTTCATTATACGTCAAATGCAATGTTGCTGTGTCAGCAACAGATCAGTAGCTAAAACAATTTTTCTTCAATTTTTCATAGATCCTGTAAATGCCTCAAAAATTTTGACTACAATGTTCCCGATCCAACGGTATTACGAACACAGTATTCAGTTCAACGTGTTCATCTCGATGATTGAAATGGTGGTTGTCGGTGTGTGCTTTGGCCGCTGTGCTGTTTTTGGTGCGTTACACCTAATAGTGTACCATGTCATTGGAGAATGCAACGTACTTTCTTATCGATTTGAAAACCTCCGAACTGACACCAAAACTGTGTTCAGAGACGTTGGACTGATAGTGGGAAAACAGTACCAGCTAATTAAGTCAGTGTAATTACTTTAAAATAATTGTCTACTGATAAATAGTGCTTAAATATTGTTATCAAGATTCTTGATGACCGTGCATGCAGTTGTAGGTTGTAGTAGCCAATCTATGTGTTTTCACTTTTTATGGCTATTTTATTCACTATTTTTATAGTGGAATGCGATTCTGCGTTTGCGTGAGTGTATGAACCTGAATGTATGAGACAGAAATTTAGAGAGACAGAGAGAGAGAATGATCAGAGAAAGATTGCTTGTGATCTCCGATTATTAATTCTTAGTCCATCCGTCACTTTCTAAATACCGAAAATGGAATATTTATTTCGAGACATATAGGCAACCGCTTAATAATTTCTTATTTCTTTTTTATCTATACGTTTAATTTTGGTCTCAACAAGACTGAAAATATTGCATTCTGTAATTTACTATTGTGCGATAACTGTGAAAACATTATCTGATATGCTTTCTTAGTTTATACGGGCAAATATCGCAATTTTCATTCGTCTGCCGTCTCCCACCTTCTTCTTGTCTTTTAGACCATACAATGCAAACACATTTCTGACTATTGCACCTATAACACCTTGTCAATAACTTTTATCTTACAATATATATATATATATGATATAGAGTGATGAAATCGCTAAACCACACATTTGGCGGGTTTTTTCTGTACGAAGTTGGCTTATCTACTGTCAGAATGGGGATTGTTTTTCACAGTTTCATAGCAAGGGTAGGTATAGACAATATATTTCATCTATACATTCCGTGACTCAGTGATACAAATACACACTCCAAATATAAAGTATTTAAAAAAATCGATTGTACATTTATTTAGGGTATTACAGGACGCACTACATTTCTTGATTTGGCATTCTTGTTTTTATACTCCGCGGCACTTATCTTCTTCTTCTATTGTATGTGCCTTACCGGCGAGCGTTTACTAGAAGCGGTATGTATGACGAATAATTCCATCTACCATAATATGGTTTCATAAATGCACAAATTCGTATGATTGCAATTATGTACATAGCGTCGATTTACAATTTCTAATAATTATGTAATCTCTGCTGGAACTTTAGAGCAGCAAGTTTGAGGACTCAATTTACCTCTGTAATTGGTACACAGGACTGTCGAGAGTAAAAACATGCATCATAATATGTATGTTGCATTCACAGAGATACATGCGTCTGTCAGGTGCAGGAGTTTATGTGTTCTCTTTGGCTAACTTTACAAACGTTAGTTTATTACAATAGCAGCATTTCAAGACTTGTTCTTCTCTACTTGTCTCTTATATTTGACATTTTTGTATGCAGATAATGAAGACGGCAGTGGGATATGTATCTCTACTCCGCGCTGTTTAATAGGAAATGAAGCTATATCTGTAGTGTGCGTTCGGAATCCTACAGAAAAAGAACAGAGAGACCCAAAAATTAACTAGCACCGCTGGTCCAGTGAGCCATGGATCCAGAGAACAATTTTTCGTACAGCGCTGTTTATATGCAACATAATTATGTATTATGCATTAGGGCTTTTGAAGCAATTGGAGGTTCAAAAAATATATGGAGTAGCTGGAAATAAATACCAGCGTTGCAAGACATTGCATTATTATGATTTCCTATCATTTTAATGGATTTCAAAGCGTTTTTTTTAGCGCTGCGCCAAGCAGTAGTAGGAACCACAACAAACATTAGAAGACATCGAGATGGGACATTACGCCGGTAAAATTATATGCCCGACTGATTGTCAAACGACTATGCTCTAAAATATGCGTATAGGCACAAGAAAAGAAATATCAATCTATCGCCAACGAGACAAAAATAACTCTTGGGTTCATTACCGGAAATATGTCAATTTAGTAGAATCGACAAAATGCGATCGCGCAGTCACTTTGCTTCTACCGACCGACGACCCGGCACTCAAAAAAATATTCAATGAAACGTTAAAATCCAATACTGGGCGATTGCGCTGCTCAGATTTCACGTCGAAAAGCGCTCAATTTTACTGACACTTGTTCTTTGCATATTTACATCTTTCCATTTGAACTACATGAACCATCCTGTCTGCAATAGCAATTATTTTCGGATAAGTTTATTCGATACGCACAAATGAAATTGCAGGGCAAAGTGATTTTCAACACTTCTGAACAAAATCTCTCCAAATACCCATGGAGACCAAACAATTAAGTAACGAAACATCGAACCCCAAAATAGATGGACCATGTACTTAATACATACTCAAGGATATTTGCACACATAAGAGTTTTGATGCGAAAAATATCAATGACACGCGAGATGCGCCTTGCTTTGTCAGGACGATTTCGGCTAAAATATATAACGAGTGCCGGAATAATGGGGTTTAGACTGTTACAACTTCTTTAGTATGTGGTATTATGACAACGCAGTGAGAACAATACTACGACATAAATGTACTTTCAGAAGTATTTCGCTGAACAATTCTAAGAGAGCCGTGTATACAAAAAAAAAAAAAATGATTGACATAATTTACAACTCCAACTGCAGCTTCTGCAATTTTATGGAAATCGTACACGGACACGACTCGAAATGTATTAATCTGCAAATTTTGTATGTTTGCTGAATATAGAGGAATACCGGGTTAAATTAATTTTCTAACAGCTAACGGTTTTATGCTTTCTTCCACTTCTCTAGGTGTTTAACGTCCTGCAGATGACAGGAGTCTAACGACTGATTTCGTAAGATGTGAAACGAGTGGAGAAATGAAAGGAAAAATAAAACTACTCATCGGAAGAAGGAACACTACTTACATAAATGACAGTTGACCACACAAACAATAATTGATCATCTTCTACTTGATATCACATATTTGGATACTATGTTTGAGCAAACTGCGGGCCGCACCACTAAGTGATAGATATCAGTACTTGTACATCAGCTTGAATTTTGTTTTCTTGCTTTCCTGGTACAATTAAGGCACTTTTTGCCGCTCTAACCAATGTGAGGCAAATAAAAAAATGTGAACAAAGGTGCTCGGTATATTGCGTGTACCTCGCGACACAACACTCTATCAAAACGTTTTGCTTCATTCGGAATAGATTTCGCGACTGTCATTGACATTAGGCATTCATCTATCACGCTCACTGCAATGAAATCAATACTGTAGATTCACGTTGCCGCATAAAGAAACTTTAGCCACTATTATTAAAAAGTTTCGGGCGTAGCATGAAACTGGTATTTACACAATTGATGACACGTCATCGGGCAGCGTACGATCAATTAAAATCTATGTAGATACGGCGTATGCACTAACCTTTAATCATAGGGAGGCAGAACTAAACGAATCGCAAAGGTGAGTCGATTTGTTCACGGCAAACTTACCATCCTTCATTGCAACTGATGTTCCCTATACCCTGAAGGAAATCAAAGTTTCGTTTCCGATTTCAGTGGTGCGAGCAGTCGATGTAACGCAACTGTGAATAGTTTTGTACGAAGGCGAACTACTGAGAAACTTGTTTAAGCGTTAATTTTGTAATGTTCAGGTTCGGGAGAAAATGCGAAAATTTTCGACAATAGCGGAACGGCCAGCCAAAGCACCATTCCTTATCAGCGTCAAGGTGCTCAGCTTGAATGGAATGTGGCCTCCCGACAAAAGCATATCATCCTACGTGAAAAATGTCATTGCCGTGCTGGCACTAATAATTCATATGATCCTAGCATTTCACCACTTGTACAATCAAGGAAGAAATTATGTTGTCGTACGACGTTGCACGATGCATATAATAGCAATTTCAATACTTATTCCAATGCAGTTGTTGATGCGTTTCCATCCGGAAATGAAGAAGTTGATAGTTCTGGTAATGTCCAAAGGCATCAATGATGAGAGCAAATTTCAGTGTAAGTCGGAGATGATGCTCTACAAAGAACAAATGACACGGGCTTTGAAGATGGACAAAACGTTATCGCTTGCAGTGGCACTACTGATGATGTGCTTTATGATCCGACCGCTGCTTAAGATTCCGGTAGCTATCAAAGGTAGACAAACGATACGCCTTAAGGTGTCACTTCTAATTGACACCGACCATTTTATCTCCATTACGCACGTATACGATCGATTAATTTGAACATATCTTGCGTGAATTGTGTCACTAAAGAATACCATAAAATATAGGACATTAATACCTACTTTTCAATATACATTACATGCACTATTTTCCGTAGATCCTTTAAGTGCCTCAAAAATTATGACTACAATATTTCCGATCCCACGATATCCTGGACATGGTATCCAATTCTACATTTTCATATCGGCAGTTGAACTTGTGATTTTTTGCCTGTGTTTTGGCCGGCCCGCCGTTTACGGTATGATATACCTAATAATATACCATGTCATTGGAGAATACAACGTACTTACTTACCGATTCCAAAACCTTCAAACTGACACCAAGACCATCTTCCAAGACGTTCAGCTGATAGTGGAAAAACACATTCAACTAATTAAGTGAGTAAAATTACCTCAAAATAACTCTCGAATTATAATAAGCAATTAATTGTTATTATGACGACTCTTGCCCTTTATACATGCAAGTACATACATGCAAGTGCATACATTTCTGTTTAATTTCTCTGTAATTTTGTTTTAATATTTTTTTTTTGTATTGTTAATACCTCCTGAATAAGTAGTATCTTACGCTTTATATGATTTAGAATGATAAGAACTATAAACCACGTATTTGGCCTGTTTTTTCTGTACGAAGTGGGCTTATCTACTCTCAGAATGGGACTGAGTTTTCACAGTCTATTGACACATGTATGTATACTTAGTATATTTTTTTAATACGTTCCGTAAATTAAGAATACCAATATGCATGCTCCGCATAGAAAGTATCTGAAAAATTAAACTGCACATTCCTTCAGATTCTTACAGGGCCCACTTCAACGTTTGATTTGCTAATCTTGATCCTATACTGTAGCATAGCTGCCACATTCATCTTTTGCATGTGCATTACTGGCGAACGTTTATTAGAAGCGGTATGTACGACGCATAATCTCATCTAACATGGTTTCATAAATGCACAAATTGTATGCTTCCAAAATTATCGAAAAACTTTATAAAAATCTTCCATTGCACGTTATTCCTCATAATTTTTCATTTTCTGTAATTATATAATGTCTGTTGGTACTTTAGAGCAGCAAGTTGGAAGACTCAATTTACCTCTGCAATTGGTGCAAAGGACCGGCATCGTTGAAAACGTGCATCATGATATGTATGTTACATTCGCAAAGATACATCTCTATGTCGGGTGCAGGATATTACGTGTTTTCTTTGGCAAACTTTACAAACGTTAGTTTATGATCGTTTCAGTATACAGTATGATCAGAAAGTACCCGGAATTTGTCATTTAAAAGAACCGCTGTTGACATACCCAGTAAATTTTTTTTTTCTGAAATTGGTACACCTGTGAGAGACATCTGTGCCCAGTTAAAAAAGATTCTGATCATATATTTGTATATAGCAAGTTTTTGTGCTTCGTCGTTTTTATAATGGCTACTTCTATCGAACAAAGAATTTATTTGAAGTTTTGTGTTTCCAACGAAATTTCATGTGCCGAATTGTGAAAATCTCAAAAATCATTGCGCGCTCTCTCAAAAAACAGACATACGAATGGTATAAGTATTCAAGAGTGTGATATTGTCGAATCGTGAACGCCCTTCGACATCAAATATCGAAGAAAATGTGGAAAAAGTGAAAAAAATTGTACTCGAAAATCGTCATGCGAGCCTGAGAGAGATAGCTCGTGGGGTCAACATTTCATATGGAACCGCCCAGGCACATTGTAGTGGATATTTTAGGTATGAGACGCGTTGCAACGCGGCTTGTGCCAAAAGAGCTGAATTTCGTTTAAAAAGAGCATCCCAAGAAAGTGGCGGTAGAGATGATTTCTGAGGCAAGAAATGACCCAACCTTCATGAAACGGATAATTACCGGCGATGAGACGTGGGTTTACGAGTATGACGTGCAAACAAGCCAACAGTTGTCCGAGTGCTGGAAAATCCGAAAGCCAAAAAACCGCGTCAAAGTCGGTCCAAAATCAAATATGCTCACAGTTTTCTTCGATTATCATATATGAGTTCTTGAGGGTCGAACAGTCAACATTGTGTATACCTATCCGTTTTGAAGCATTTCAGGGATTCTGTGCGTAGAAAACGACCGGATTTATGGGAAGACAACTCGTGGATGTTGCACCAGGATAACGCGCCGTCTCACAAAGCACGCATTGTGCTGGATTAGCAAACATCGAACAAATACCATCGAACAAGCACCGTATTCGCCAGATTTGGCACCGAAACAAATACCTCTTCGAGGAAAGAGATTGGAGACTGTAGAACACATTAAACAAAATGCGACGAAGGAGCTTATCTCTTCATCGGCTTATGAAAATGTATGGAGGACTGGGTTATCCGTTGGCATATGTGTGTCGTTTCAGATGGATGTTATTTCGAAAGCGATAAGATAAATTTATCTGAAAATTAAAAAGAATGTGTTTTAATTACAAATTCCGGGTACTTTCTGATCATACTCTATATCATGACTTACTCTCTTTGACTTGTATCTTATACTTGATATTTTGTATATACAGATACTAAAAACGGCAGTGGGCTACGTATCTCTATTGCGCGCTGTCTAATAGAAAATGAAGTCTCTAGAGTGTGTTTGGAATCGTATAATAAAAGCAACAAGAAAATACCGAATTGTTCCGCGCACTACGTTGTGTAAGAGTTGGGCCCGAAAACCAACTAATACTGTTTATCCACGGAGCAAAACCCAAATGTATGCATCCGAAGAATAATTTTCCATATAACGCTGCATATATGCGATGCAATTGTGTATAACTGACTGGACTTCTGAAGCAAACTGAGGTTCCAAAAATATACGGAGCAGCTGGAAATTAATACCAGCACCGAAACATATTGCATTATTGTGATCTGTCATTTCTATGAATTTCGAAGGCAGCAGTAGAAGTGAGAATATACACTAGAATATGCTTATATAATATAAATGTCTGATTTGGGGCATGTCCAAGAGCAGTTGGCAATATGCCACCCCGATCTCTTTGAAGCTGATTCGTGGTTGGTAACGGAGTTCTCGCTTTGAGTCTGCCCGGGCTAGACCTACAGAAAAATTTAGATTGACCAGTGCATTATGCATTATACCAGACCATAATGCATTATATGACGCTATTTCAGCCTATTGTTAATTATTTTTACCTATTATGATTGAATCCCGATCAAGTAAATTCCAATTTGTACCTACCCATGTTTAAGCAAAATATATACATTACAGCTTCTACTGGATTCCGCACGATAGGGACAAAGTCCACTGCCAACTGCTTTTCTGGAGTTCTTATCTCAAAACTCTATCTATGCTCGACCTGAAAAAAAGTGGAAATAGATTAGTATCTGTGAAAAAAATATACCCAATACAGTTTCTACTGAGATTTGAGAGGTTCGGAGTTCTCTAGTAACAGTTTAATTAACACTTTGACTGCCATGGTGATCATCGGTGACCGGCGCAAAAGTTCTCATGAAAAATTCAAAAAATACCCAATCGGTCGCATTTATAATTTTGAAAATGCAATTAATATTAAATAGTGATTCAATTCTTTAGTCTCCGATACCTTCGCATTATTTTCATTTTGCACAGTTCAATCATATTCTGTAGTACTTCATCCCGTTGCGGTTTTAATATAGTAAAATACGCGTGGTAGTCAACGTGTTAATTTAGAAGACTCATATAATCGCGAAAAAAATGAAAAGCCACTTGGCCACAGACAAGGTTTAATCCAGCGAAGACCTTGGTCTTTTGAACGTTCAGGCAAAATGCAAGCTTATCACTTTAGTAAGTGACACACGCCAATTAACAATTATCCGCAATGGCGTAACGTCCAATGACTGAACAGGTCACAATAATTGTTCTTAGTATCTACTCACTGTACGTCCTACAGAAAGTACAATTTTCCCTTGCGCTCCCCATCTTCATTGCGAACGTTTTGCAGCGTAATTTTAAAGCGCCGTTCATGACACATTTCTATCGCTTATTCCTATGAAAGAGAGTGAGACCGCTCTGGCGAACATTTGTTCGACGCTCCACGTAAGAAAGACAGAATGGAAGAGTATCTGCACATTAACTCATCGCTGTATGTGTTGCATGCGTATCGGCGATATTATGGTTAGGTTTTATGCGCTTATGGCAAACAAATCAATATTCCATGCTTCCGTCACCGTCTATCAGGAAACTTTAACGACCATTAAAAGTTCTGTGCTCAGTCTGCAACCGATTATTAGCTACATTGTCCGTTATTATCAAACTTAAATGCGACGACTTACTATAACCACGGGTACATCTAATTTGCCAAGTTTAATGTTGGGGGACAAGTCTCAGCTGATCGCGAAGCTCAATCTAACGATTGCTCACGAAGACCGTAGTGCTTCTTATCGCAGTCAAATCCATCTATATCCGGTAGAACGTCGAAGTTTAATATTCACTCGCTCGACGCGGACGATTGATATTACTGAACCGCGACCGACTGTATGGAGTCAAAAGTAAAATGAATTGCGCGTATACAGAATGTTTCCTTGGGTAACAAGTCACAGCAAAATTTTGGTTGCATTTAGGGTCGCAATAAGGGTATAGGGGACGAGTCTCTGAAGGAGGAACCCGCAAGTCCGGATCCTCTGGCTGTCATTGAAAAAATGTTGTCCAGCTTCGGACAGTGGCCATTGGATAAAAGCAAAATGTCTTACGTCAAAAACGTTGCTCTCGTATTAGCAATAATCGTTCACCTACCCCGTGCTTGTCTTTATGCTTATAATTGTTGGGGCGATTTTGATAAAATACGGCGCAGCGTGTTGCATATTACAGCTATTTTACTGACTACTCCAACACAGTTTCTAATTCGTTTCCATCCGAGGATCAGAGAAGTAATAGAGCTAGTAAAAATAAGTACTTATGAAAGCAGTTTTCAGTCGAAAGAGGAGAAAGCTCTATATGACGCGGAAATGCGCAAGGGAGTGCTTTTCCAAAAAGTAATGCAGAGCATAGCAGTCTTACTGCTGCTTGCAGTTATAATAAGACCTGTGCTCAAGGTTCCCACAGCAATCAAAGGTACAGATCCATTATTCACCGGCATATTTTATTCTACAACGGCAACTGGTGTACGATGCACGAATATTTTCACATTCCGATTGTCTATTTTTGTAAATATAATCTAGTTTCATCTTAGTGTAAACTCCTGGTTTGTAATGGCAACTTGCAATTCATGTTTCCAATACTCTCATTTTCTGCGTATCTGTTCTTGGGACATATGATTAAGTATAATATCCGAGAAAAACAATGATTTATGATGGCAACTTATAATTAACTTTGTGAATGTTTCCGTTTTTTGACTGTCTGTTTTTGGAAATATAATCTAGCTTACTATTGTTGAAAATCCATAATTCGCAGCAACTAATTTTTTACATATTCTCCTTCTCTGTGTATCTAATCTACCCACGTACAATTTAACTTAATACTCGTGAAAAACCTTGATTCGTAACGATAACAGACCATTTTATTAACATGTAGAACTTCTCAGCATAGCGCCTTTATGCACATTTTTGTTAGATGTGTCAAGATCCGTCTGATTTTAATTAAACACTAAATGAAACGTCAGTAGAAACACAATAGAAATAGTAGAAAATAGACCTCAGAGGAAATAATATTATTTTTTTCCGTAACATTTCGCATAAGCAGAGCTCCTTGAGGGTGGACGAAAAATGTTGATAACGGTAAGACAATCGTAGGCCTATACGAGTAGTCGCGACGTTAAACACATACCATATACGTCAGATATCAACGTTAGAAAATATGATCTCTACAGCCAAATTTGTTTCAGATCCCGAAAATGCTACGAAACATATCGCTCCAATCTTTCCAGTCAGCGTTGCTATTGTAAACCATGACAAGTATATATACTTCCTCTTCTACCTGACTCAAATCATCATTTGGTACATGTTTCTTTGTCGGGGTTTTGCATACACTTTCATCTTTGTTTTGATGATACATGTCGCTGCCAAATGCGCCGTTCTTTCTTATCGATTCCGAAACCTTGGATCTGAATCAGAATATATGCCTAAAAACATTGGAAGTATTGTCGAATTGCACCTTCATGTAAAGTGGTGAGTGACAAAATAGTATATGCTATTATATCAATTACTCGTATATACCTCCATCCAAATGACTAATCATGAATAATGAGAAAAAAGCACTTTTCCCATTGAAAGCTGGATTTCACATAACACTTGATATTCGACCAAAAAAAGAACTTTTTTCTCATTATTCTTGATTAGGTTAAAAACGGCGAACCAATCAACATCCGATTTTTATTAATTATTTTAACACTTGGCATGCGGGCAACGTATTTTTACGTTTTTTGCGGTCTGTCACTGGAGCGCGGGTCACGTAAAAATACGTATTTAGTAGATTTGTGGTGGTAAGTGGGTATCCACCACAAATCTACTAAATACGTATAATTACATGAATGTGTGACACTATATGCGTGTTGTTTGCGTTGCAAGGCCACGCTTTGCATTTTTTCTTCCCATAAGTTATGATTGTTGAATTACTCGGTCTTTTGCTGAGTTATTTCGTCTTCAATTGAATTCCTAACTCCAGAATGTACAAGTCGTGTTTTGTCAATTTGAAGCTTGGTTTTTTATTATTGATTACAAAGTTGATAAAGTGAACCGTTGTGACAAAGATAGTGATGAAAAAATATGCGCTGACAGATTATCGGACTTTTTGTATGATAGTGTAGAAAATTAAAAAAATCGTTTCATTTATGATTTCGTAAACATATTGTTTTTTTTTGTTAAATAATCATACAGTATATATTTAAGTGTAAAATAAAAAAGTTTCGGTAATAAAAAAGAAGTAGTTTTCGATTTACTGCGATTTTTCTGAATAAGTAAACTTCCGCGCGATTCACGAAAAAACACCCGCTGCACGCGTAATTCGGCGGCGAAGTATATCCGCATGCCAAGTGTTAATTACTAATTTTACGATCTACGTTTAAATGTGCATTTATGATGTAGGCTAGCAAAATCAATTCAAGATGTATTTGGTTTCCTTGTACTATCGGAAACTTTCATATCTGCTGTCTCTCTGGCCCTTACTACCCATCGCGTGGTTACGGACGTACGTATATTTATCATTCTGATACAGTAGATAAGAGAAACGTAACATTGTTAAATCCTCTGCCTGCAGTATGTAATAGTTAAATAATTAGGCCTCCGTTATTTCAGGGGATTGCTTCGAACGAATCAGGAAGCTCTGTATTTTTCATTGCCTATTGCTCGTCGTTACTTATAATGATTTATGGATACAATCTCTCCGGTCAAACTGTGTTAGATGCGGTATGTTCATATGAGATCATATATAAGAGTAAGTCATAAAAGTACAATGAACATGATGGGAGCACGGTCATATTAAAAAATTTGCAATATTATCACACGATCGGCTTCAATAGTCGGGAGATGTTGGGAAAGAAACATAAGATCTGTTACTAATATAGACAAGGACTTATCGTGAATCCATATATCTGTGTGAATGGTACACCATGCCGATGCATATGAAAAAGTCCATAATGATATGTATGATAAACTCTGGAAGATATATCGAGTTTAAGGTGGGCGGATTTTATACTTTCTCATACTCCGCCTTCGTTGACGTAAGTTCGCTATGTTGAAGAAATGTTTTCATTAGTTCTAAGTACCATATAAATCTGGAATGTATTATCGTGCACTGAGTATCTCATATTAATGAATATAAGTGGATATGCAATAAGTTTCTGTGAAACAAAATGAAGAATGTGGGAAATTTGTTTTGATAATATTATATTTATCGCAAAGCTTATATTAATAAACGATAGATGTCTTACACAGCGAATATTTTCCGTGGTAACGTTCTGTGCTTTTCTTTAACACTTACATCAGATTAATATATTTTAAGGACTCAGAGTTGTCTATGTAAAAAAAAAATTCTACAACACCATTAAGTCCCTGTTTCTTCTGATCGAGCTACACATTACAAGATACTCTGTGCAAGAGATAAAGTTTCTCTTGTTTTAACATATTTCGTATACAGATAATGAAAACTACTGTGGGTTACGTATCTGCATTACGTGCCTTGACATAGAGAAGAGGATAAGTGAAACCGCCAAACGAAGATAACATTAAACGAAGATACGGTTTGTAATTGAAATCATACCGACGATGACTATCCTGTCGTCACATGTAGTAACTAGCTCACATTCATGTTACCTTTCAAACGTCATATTTAGAGCAGAAATGTAATACTAGGTATGAGTGGACAACTTTGTATTCAAAATGGAGATCAAAATTATAAAAGAAAAATCTTGATATGATATTGTTGTGAAAAATGTCATTGCCATCCTATCAGTAACGCTCCATATGTCCTTTCAGAAATTAAAAAGTTGGCAATTTATAAACGGCAGGAGAAGCTTTGACGATTGAAAAATATTATCGTTTTCAACAACACTATTCATAAGTAGCTTCCTGCAGAAACTGATGCTTTTGGTACCGTCGGTGATCAAAGCTAGACAACCAACATGCCTTGAGGTCTAATCTCTAATTAACACAAGACCTTGTAATCGAATCTTAACCTTTAAGTACCGACTGAAGAAGTAGACCGATAGAATTTATTACTATAAGTACAACAACAAAAATACTGGTGGTCTTTACGTAATTCTGAAATGAAAGTCTTATGAAATAAATTGAGAATAATATTATTCACAAACTTATGTCAACTCGGAAAGACGCATCAAGTTTAAAGTGAACGGATTTTATACTTTTTAATACTTTGTCTTTCTTGACATAAATTTGATATGATAACAAAACGTTTTCAGCAGTTCCGAGTATTATACAAATTTGTAAAATTTGTCATCTAATTCCTCTAACATCAGCTACATGCACATAAATATTTTAAAATTTACGATTGAGTACAGAGACTTGGGACATGTCCAAGTGCAGTTGACAATATGCCGCCGCGAACTCTTTGAAGCTGATTCGTGATTGGTAACGGAATTTTGGCCTGGAATCTGCCTGGGCTAGACCTACAGAAAAATTGAGATTGATTAGTGCATATCGCATTATACGATGCTAATCCAGTGTATTGCTAATTATTTATTACCTATCATGGTTGATTGGTTTTCTTTAGTCTTGTTATTACTATGATATTTACATTATGTACAGTATGAATACTATGTGTATATATACTGTATATATTACTTGTACCATTTATTTAATTAATTAAATAAGATCATTCAACCATCATAAGCAAAAATCGCTAACACTATCAAACAGGTTTAATCACGATCAAGTCAATTTGAATTTGTACCTATCCGCACTTTAGCAGAATATATACATTACAGCTTTTACATGATTCCGCATGATAGGGACAGAGTCTACTGGCAACTGCTTTTCTGGAATTTTTATCTCGAACTTGCCTTTCTGTACTCGACCTGAAAAGATGGGAATAGATTAGTATCTGTGTAAAAAATATACCCATTACAGATTCTATTGAGATTCGAGTGGATCAAAGTTCTCTAGTAACTGCTTAATTAATTTATAAGACTCTCAAATGGTCTCCAAAAAATTGAAAAGCCACTCGGCCACGGACAAAGTCTAATCCAGCGAAGACCTTAGTCTTTCAAACATCCAGGCAAAATGCGTGCTGTTACTTTTGTAGGTGACCCACGCCTGTTGACAATTATCTGCAAATTGTGTAACGTCCAATGACTCTACAAGTCACAATAATTGTTCTTAAAATGTACTCACTGTACGTTCTACAGAAAGTACAATTTTCCCTTGCGCACCCCATCTTCATTGCGATCATTTTGCAGCGTAATTTTGAAGTGCCATTTATTAAACATTTCTTTCGCTTATTCCCACGGAAGAGAGTGAGATTGCTTAGTCGAACATTTTTCCGACGCTGCATATTAGAAAAACGGAACGGAAAAGCATCTGCACATTAGCTCATAGTTGTATGGGTCGCATTTGTATCGGCGATATTATGGCTAGGTTTTATGCGCTTATGGCAAACAAATCAATATTCCATGCTTGCATCACCGGCTAGCAGAAAACTTAGACGACCATTAAAACTTCTGTGCTCAGTCTGCAACTGATTACTAGCTATATTATCAGTTATTATCAAAGTTAAATGCGGCGACTTACTATAACCATGGATACATCATATTCGCCAAGTTTAATGTTGGGGGACAAGTCCCAGCTGATCGTAAAACTCAATCTAACGATTGCTCACAAAGACTGTAGTGCTTTTTATCGCAAATCCATCTATACCCGGTAGAACGTCAAAGTTTAATATTTACTCGCTCAACGCGGACGATTGATATTACTGAATCGCGAGCGACTTTATGAAGACAAAACTAAAATGAATTGCGTGCACACAGAATGTAGCCTTGGGTAATCAGTCACAGCGAATTTTTTCTTGTATTTGGGGTCAAAATAAGGGTATAGGGGAGGAGTCTATGAAGAACGAATCGGCAAGTCCCGATCCTCTGGCTATCATCGAAACAATGCTGTCCAGCTTGGGACAGTGGCCATTGGATAAAAGCAAAATGTCTTACGTCAAAAACGTTGCTCTCGTGTTAGCCATAATTGTTCACGTACCCCTTGCTTGTCTTTATCTTTATAATTGTTGGGGCGATTTTGATAAAATACGACGCAGCCTATTGCATATTACAGCTATTTTACTGGCTACTCCAACACAGTTTTTAATTCGGTTCCATCCGAGGATCAGAGAAGTGATAGAGCTAGTAAAAATAAGTACTTATGAAAGCAGTTTTCAGTCAAAGGAGGAGAAAGCACTATATGACGCTGAAATGCGCAAGGGAATGCTTTCTCAAAAAGTAATGCAGAGCATAGCAATCTTTCTGCTACTTGCAGTTATAATGAGACCCGTGCTCAAAGTTCCCACGGCAATCAAAGGTACAGATCTATTATCCATCGGCATATTTAACTCTACAATGGCAAATGGTACACACTGCACGAATATTTTCACATTCCGCCTGTTTTTAGAAATATAATCTAGCTTGCTGTTGTTCGGTGATTTGTAGCGACTGCTTGCAATTAATTTTTCGAATACTCTCATTTGGTGCGTATCTGATCTACGGAAATACAATTCATCTTAATACTCGTGAAAAACCTTGATTCGTAACGACAATACACCATTTATTAACATGTAGTACGTAGTACATGTAGTAAATGCGGCATCAATATAAACTGAATAGAAATAGTAAAAAATAGATCTCAGTGGAAGTAATATTATTTTTTTCCGTAACATTTCGCATAAGCAAAGTTGCTTGAGGGTGAACGAAAAATTTTGATAACGGTAAAACAATCATAGACATTTACGAATATGACGCGACGTTAAACACATAGGTATAGTACACGTCAGATATGAATGCCAGAAGATATAACCTCTACAGCCACATTTGTTTCAGATCCCGAAAATGCTACAAAACATATCACTCCAATGTTTCCAGTCAGCGTTACTCCTGTAAATTATAACAAGTATATATACTTCCTCTTCTACCTGACTCAAATCATCATTTGGTACATGTTTCTTTGTCGGGCTTTTGCGTACACTTTCATCTTCATTTTGATGATACACGTCGCTGCCAAATGCGCCGTTCTTTCTTATCGATTTCGAAATCTGGGATCACAATCAAAATATATGCCTAAAAACATTGGAAGTATTGTCGAATTACATCTTCATGTAAAGTGGTGAGTAGCAAAATATTATAAGCTATTATAGAAATTATTGGTATATATATCATAAATAATGAGAAAAAAGCCCTTTTTTGATTATAACTTTTTTCTCATTATTCACGATTACGTTGAAAACAGCGAACCACTCAACATCCTACTTTATTAAGCTACCAAGTTAGAATGTTCCATTCTACTAATTTTACGATTTGGGTTTAAACGTTCGATCATAATTTAGGCTAGCAAAATCTATTCAAGATGTATTTGGTCTCCTTGTACTGTCGGAAACTTTCATATCTGCTGTCTCCCTGGCCCTTACTACCCATCGCGTGGTTACGAACGTACGTATATTTGTCAGTCTGATGTAATAGATAACAGAAGCGTAACATTGTTAAACCCTCTGCCTGAAGTGTATGATAATTACATAATTGGCCCTACATTATTTTAGGGGATCGCTTCGAATGAATCAGGAAACGCTGTATTTTTCATTGCCTATTGCGTATCGTTACTTGTAATGCTTTATGGATACAATCACTCTGGCCAAAGTGTGCTAGATGCGGTACGTTCATATAAGATCATATGTAAGAGTAACTCACAAAGTACACTGAACATGATGTGAACACGGCGATAATAAAAATATTTGCGATATTATGGCACGGTTAGCTTCAATAGTCGCAAAATGTTGGGAAACAAACATAAGATTCAGTTTGTTGTGGTAATTTGCGCTATAACTTGAATTAATTCTACAACCGCATAAGACCTGTTACTAATATAGACAAGGACTTATCGTGATTCCATATACCTGTGTGAGTGGTACACCATGCCGATGCATATGAAAACGTCCATCATGATATGTATGATAAACTCGGGAAGGTATATCGAGTTTAAAGTGGGTGGATTTTATACTTTCTCATACTCCGCCTTCCTTGACGTAAGTTCGCTGTGGTAACAAAATTTTTTTATTAGTTTTAAGTATTACATAAATCTGGAACGTATTATCGGCGCACGGAGTATCTCACATTAAGAATTATAATAGGAAATTCAATAGGTTTCTGTAAAACATAAATGATAATATGTGAAAATTTGTTTAAATAGTGCTACATTTAGAACATAGTTCATATTAAAGTACGATAGATATTTTATACAGCGAACGTTTTCCCCGCCAATTTTCTGTGCTTTTCTTTAACACATACGTCAGTTCAAAATATTTTTTCTGTAGAAAAGATTCTGTAACATCATAAAGTCCCTGTATCTTCTGATCGAATCACACATTACGAGATACTCTGTGCATCAGATAAAGTTTCTTTTGTTTTAACATATTTTGTATGCAGATAATGAAAACTACTGTGGGTTACGTATCTGCATTGCGTGCCTTGGCCTAGGGAAGAAGATAATAGAAACCGGCAAGTTCTTCGTATTCATAAAAGATACGATTTGTACTTGGAATCTTACTGACGACTACACTTTTCTCACATTGTACTAACAGGAACACGTCAATTTTGCCTTTCACACGCCACATTTAGAGCAGAAATGTACTCACCAGGTGAGCGGACATATTTAGCGTTAAAAATGGATAAAAATGTTAATCTCCGTTAAAAATTATGATCAAAATGAAAAACGACAGATCTTGTTGTAATATCGTTTACTTACTGCTAAACTCTCCTTTAAGAATAGAACCCTACTAGAATATTTATAATAATTTATTTTTCTGTAAGTGATGAAAACATCGATGAGATAACTTTCGATGTTGCTTTTATTTCCATAAGATATGTAAATATCGGATTTAAAGTTTAATTAAAAAAGGCAATTTGTACGTTTTCACACAGTAAGGCGATCAATATATTATATTAATTTATGAACAAGCTATGCAATATTGCTGATCATCGATGTTTTAGTCAATGTTAGAGTTTATTAATGCGCAGTATTACGAGATCGAAACAAGACACCGAGCAATACTGTGATAGAAATATACCTAGAAATAACTATGAATGTGAGAAAAATGTGGTTGGACTAATTCTGCGATTTCAAATTCCACCCATTCCGGTTTACTGAAATCGTGCACAGACGCATCTTCAAATTTACCCGTTGGAGAATTTTGTACGCAGTTCTCAGTACACCGCAAAATATCATACTGAATTTATCTTCTACCTAATATCATGGATTTATAATTGTATTTATAATTAAGCACAGTATCGACACTTTTTGTTTCAATCGCGTTAGATTGCATGACTATCGTTGACATTATTCATTCATCTAAAGCGCTCACCGTTAACTAATCAATACTCAATTAACTGACATTGCCGCAAGAACAAACTTTAATAGCGCTTAAGAAGTTTCGCTCATTGCGTGCAACTGGCATTCGTGAAAGTTATAATACGTGTGCAATTACTGTGTCTGTAGACACACCTGATACGGCAACTTTAATCATGGAGCGGCAGAGCTCAACTGATCATGGGGGTGAATCAATTTTCTCACAGAAAACGTATTACTTTTCATTGTAACCGATGTTGCCTGTGGCATGGGATACGACCATTTTGCGTTTTCCTCTTAACACGTGCTGCCAGTTGATGGTACGAGCCTGTAAACAGTTGCATGCTAAAAGTAACAAACACTGACATAAATTTGTAATTAATTTGTTTTGTTTTGTAGCACTCCCCTTTCAGTATTATGTGAAGATCACTATTGCTTTTGTTTTAATACTTATCTTTATAAATTCTATCAAACTACTTCTTCGAAAGGTACCAAAAGGGTTAATCTCATTAAAGTGTGTCATATGTTATGAAACATGCTTCTAATATTAACTGCCATTCCAATGTGTCAAAAACGGATCAGCAGTTAAATCTATTTTTTAAAGTTATATAAATGTTAGTAATTTTCTTGTTTGCTTTTGGTCGGTCTGCCGTCTACGATGCGATATTCCTGACACTGTATCACGTCATTGGAGGACATAATATACTCGCTTATCGGCTTGAACACATTCGCACCGAGGCAAAAACAGTATTTAAAGACATTGTAAAAATAGTGGAAAACAATTTCAGCTCATAACGTGAGTATAATTACTTTAAATTACTGTGGACTGATAAGTACTGTTATGCAGATTGTAAAAATAGCCAAGCTACGTGCGTTTACTTTCTTGAACTACATTAACAAAAGTATATTTATGGTTTAGAATAGTCAGATCTGTAAACAAACTATTATGCCAGTTAAGTAATCCAAAAGAGGCATATCCTATTCAGCCTTTTAATCATAACTGAGCAATGCAACCACGACACAAACCAACATTGTTTTCTAGTTGAAGATGGTTGGGTGCCGGTTGATTCCCAGACGTTACAATCTGCGTCTTCAGGCCTAGGGAGCTTCGAAACTTCTGTTATTAATGGCAATGTCATTAATGTGCTGCTTGTATTATCAACTAATTCTTCTAGAACTCCTGTTCATTACAAAAAATGTTTATTACTTGTAGCTGAGGTGGCGCGTGGTACATACATGAGGTTTTGACTAAATCAAGTTCTATAATTTCACGCAATACTATGTACAAACGTGTTCAATTAAGTAGTAACATTATTATTCTAACATAATTTCAATATAAGTCGATATTATGTTCTAAATCGTTACACATTACGTTATAAACTACGATTAATGTATGCAATGCCTGTTCTAAGACAGACATATTACAAATCCAATTTGTTCGCATTCCCTTGCAATACGTACTCTGCAGTGTAGCGTCTATATTTTGTACTTATTGTTAGTGCTTTCCTTTTACACAGGACATCTATAATGCTTTTACGACGTTGAACAGAGTAGTTACCCGTGCTGAAGTTTTGTTATATTGCCATCTAATCAGCGGGATTAGTTGATTTCTTCGTTATAACAGAGTACCGCGTGAACAAATTGAGGTTTTCTTAAAAAATTAGTCTTCTGGACAAGTAAAAGAACCGTCGAATTACAACGACGACGACTACACTAACAGCTTCGTACTTGGACTTACTTAAAATGATTTCATGAAAAAAGAAACAAAATAGCACAAATAACGAACGTCGGTTGGGGTATAAAAACGGATATGTAAGAACGGTCGATAATAAATATCACTAATGACAGCATCACAAGAGGACAGTTCGTTCGATGTGTAATAGTGATAGCTGTGTTCCCTTTTGCAGTATATAAAAATACTTATTGTATCGATTAGTGCCTAGAGAATGATCGCTTTTTACGAAACGAACGAACGGCGAAGAGCGTCACGTCTTCGTCTCTGGAACCTCGAAGAGTCGAGAAATTCAAATTTCCATCGCGCCAACCGCTTAATTGAGCAAAAAAAGAATGAATATTGTACCATCGAAATATCTACTATACTACGTACGAAAGCCGTTGGAAGGAAGGTGTGATTTTTAAGGGTATTAAAGAGATCATAAATGCGTGTGAGAATAAGAATGACATTATCGTCTCGCGTCGCTAAACATTCCTGCGGTATACTCCCCCCTCTTTCTCGATCGATCGATGATGATATAATTGAACTGTTTGAGCATTCGTGACGGAGCGGACAGAATCCGTAAGAAGTAGTAAAATGGCACCCTGAGTTGAAGAAGCACGGTTTTTGTAAAACGGTCATTTAAGTACAATTGTCAGGTCATTCTGCTGCGACCACCCACGTTCGACAACGATACTTAACGTACGAGCGTCCACACGCGCGCGTGCGGTGTTTTACTCGTCTGATCATCGAAAAGCCGGTATGGAATGTACTTTCACCGAGGTACAGGTTTCCATGTAACGACAAGGTATATTCAGGAGGATGCTAACAACGTCCAGTATTACGAGTGAGACATTCGCGCAGAGTCTTTTTTCACCGTCGACAAGCTGGACGCTGAATTCACTTTGTAGGCATTACCTTTCACCTCGGTAGGATGCTTGTGAATGCTAGTCGAAGACTTTCTTGGCGGCTTTGTGATCTGCGTCGTCGACAAGCCGCTCACCGGATACTTATTCCTGCTAGACGTACTACCGTTACTGGCACGGGCGTTATTTTTCGCAGACGTTGATGGGCTGGTTCCATCGCTGGGATGCTTTGGCAGGACGAACGCCTTCGTCTGCTTCAGTAGGTATCGATCGTTACACAGCGCTGAAATCAACGGCAGATCTAAGTTTCGGCTCTTTTCCCGTAACGTTCGAATATCCAACATTCCGTCCTCCTTCGCTTCCTCGCGCTCCTCCATCACGCACGACTTGCTTGCTTTCTTCGGAGGTAACGACGCTGTAGAAGAAGCAGATGGTAGTGGCTGATTCTTCTCAAGGGTCTGCAAGAAAACCGAATAAATTCGATCATTTCGACACCGTACCATGAATGTAACGCGATACCACGCCGATTAGTTTCACTTTGAGTACAATACGTGCGCGCACAATTTTCCTTGATTTCCAGTGTGCAACCAGGATAACGCGATTATTGAAAAATTAACTCTATTCGAATATTGCTTTAAATATATTACGTGTGCGCGCATATTTCTGTTGCACAACCAAAATAACGTAATTGTTAAAAAATTAAATTTATTCGACTATCGCTTTGAATATATAACATGAACGCGCATAGTTGCTTTATTTCCGTTGCACAACCAAAATAAAGTAATTGTTAAAAAATTAAATTTATTCGACTATCGCTTTGAATATATAACAAGCATTTTATATATATAACCAAGATGACGTAATTATTAAAAAATGAACTCTTCGAATATCGGTTTGAATAGATCACGTGTGCACGTACACTCGTTTCATTTCTGTAACCCAACCAGCATAACGTAATTATTCAAAAATGTCTATTCTCCGTTCGATCGTCACTCCCTCCCTACATTCCCCCCAACTCCCTTATCAGGCGCGTTACCGTATTTGTCAGCGTTCAAAGATTTCTGTCTACATCGTAATGACAGAGATCCGTATGTACCTAACTGTACCTGTATTTCATAAGGTGGCGGAGGCGGCGGCGGCGGCAGCCTGCGATGCTTCGGTTGCGGCAAGGACTGCATTTTCGTGCTGATGGGCGCGTCGAAACACTTGAGAATGTTCTCGTCGCTTCGCGTTCTGGAGAAAGTGTGAAGAGTGTGCGGATGCGTCGGTGCCGGCGGCTCTCGCCGGAGACTATGACTACCGGTGGAAGAGCAAGTCGCACCGCTGTACAACGAGCTCGTGCTGGCGGCGTAATGACTACTTAAGTTACTATGAGCCAAATAGTTGACCGAGCTTGTGTCGCTCGTGTTGAGATTTTGGTTAGAAGCGTATTTCGTCGGCGACGAGAACGACGAACCGGGAAGATACGGAGTGCTTCGATACATGACGGACGACTTGTTGAAGGATGGATAAGGCGGTGGTGGGTACGCGGCCATGGCAGCCAACAGGGATCCTTGCTTCGCGTCGATGTACTCCTGCTTAGAGACGGCAGGATCCTTCAGGGGAAACATGACGTAGTCAACGTCCGAATAGAGTTGCTGTTTGTACTGCTCGATCTGGGATCGCGCCACTTGACTGGTATAGACCGTAGCCAAACTGGGAGGTGGCGGTGGAGGTTGCCTGGGATGCACCATTGGTGGTGGTGGGGGAGGTGGAGGAGGAGGTGGCGTGAGATACGGTAGTAAGACCGGACCTCTGGAAGCATGAACGTCCAAGTAATTGTTCGGGCCGACGACGAGAGCGGCAACAGGTGCGTGCACCGGCGTGGGCTTCATTTTATCTCCAGGGTAGGTCGGTGGCTGTATCCTCGGAGGAGGCTTCAGACCGACCGCCGAGACATCAGAAGTTCCCGTTCCGGCTGAGTTTAAATTCGCCGCCACGAGATTCGACTTATCGGCATGTCCGGTCTGAATTTTTATTGAGGCTAGCCTGGATATTATCTCGTCGCCAGCCGTCGGATAGAGAGTGGATATTGCTTCTTGGCGGGTGATTTCAGAGATTTCTGGGTACGGAGGTGGTGGCGGTGGTTCCCTGGGCGTGATAGCGTCGTTTCTGGGTGGCGTGGGCGGTGGTATTTGAATCCGTTCTCTGGAAGAATTATAAGGTGGCGACGGTGGAGGATCGGTCCTTCTCGGAGGCAAAGGCACAAAGTCACCGCGTGAAGCATTGTATGGCGGCGGGGGCGGAGGTTCTCGGTCAATTTCCGAAATCTTCAGCCTCGGCGAATTTATCGTTGCGTAATCAATGGTCACCGGATAGGGTGGAGGCGGAGGTAGCTGCCTGTCGCTGTCCGTTCGAGGCGGGGGAGGAGGCGGTGGCATGGTAACGTAATCGCAATCAGAATCCATAGAATTACTGATAGTCTTCCTTGGTGGGTACCGGCCGACTATTAAATCAGAAAGCTCGTCGGCCGACAATAGGGGTCCGACGCTTGATGGATCGCTTCCGTCACCTCTGAAACTGCCCACGCTTAGGATACTATTGCTGCGTGATCTGGAGTCGTCCAACTGCTGATCCATTACAGAAACATTTCCGACATCGTCGTCACCCTTGCACACGCTGTAAATGGGCTCCTGATCTTCGGTGCCGACGTCCTCTGTGTAAACGTCGCTTGTTTCTGAGCGCAAACCGCTATGGATTGTGTAGAAGCCAGACGTGACAGAAGCTTCGTCCGTCGTCGACTGAACTGAACTTAACGCACAGACGTCACTCGCCGCAGAAGACTCGTTCGGGTCACCGGTAGGCGAATACAAATCACCGATTCTCTCGTCTTGCATTTCACTACTGCGGAGCGTGTAGACACCGCTTGTCTCACTCGCAATGTCTGTCCCTGAAGCATCATTACGAACAAATTGTTCACTTCCTCGCATACGGCGAAAATACAATAGGGTCTATGTTATTACTCACCTGCATATTTTCCGACTTTCTTGCATCTGTCGTATATAGCTCCAGGAAAGCTGGCGGTTTCAGAAGAAACGGCCGAATTCTGGGCCGTGTGCGAGTATCCGAGTTCTAGACTGGACGTAGCAGAGGTTCGTCTTATGCGAGGCGGACCGTTTGCAGGAGTATTCACGACAACAACGGTACTACAGCTGCTGCTACATTGGGAACCCTCCGCAGCGGTGGCAGCGCTTGACGCAAGACGGAGTGCAGTCGATGACGACGTAGTGTTTGTACCATCAACTTCTGAAAACCGTCCTACAATAATGTTATATCGTTTTTCCACTACCAGATTTATGTTCGACATCAAATAGAAGAAGAAAAAAGTCGAATAAACGAGCACAAACAAACTCAAGAGTTATAAGAAGAGGATGGAAAGGTGCAGGACTATTGCAGATTAAATTATTCTATGATTATGCAGCCACGACTTTGGAAACAGACTTCGATGAAGTTGCAGCAACGTACCGTCAACGGTAGAAACGGGTGAAGATGGCAACGAACGATCATCCACATCTGCATCAACGCCATTTACCACTCCAGTCGAAACGGTCGTGTGAGGAGCAATTTCCGTAAGACGTGGCAAACATTCTGTAGATGCAGGTGCTGTGTCAGGTTCGTCCTCGCTGTGGACGCGGTCGCTAACTATGCCAGAAGTTGTGTTTGACGACGTACTCGAGATGACGGATATTCGCTGGTCGCCTCGAGCACTTCGTCCTGTCAAGCTTAACTTGCAACGAGCTGGATACATATAGCAATCCCTTAAAACCTTTCGTTCTGGAAACATATCATTAAGACAAAATATACATTCTACTTAATCTTGAATATTTAACAACTTGTCTACTAACTATTAAGGTATCAGCATGAAAACCCCCGTGACAAAAGTATTGCAACACACACACGTCTTTTAAGGGGTTACTAATTCAATGAATTAAAAATGAACATTTTGGTATGCATCGTGAAATAATCTACATTCTGTAACATATTTTCCTCGTTACCTTCTTCCTCCCGTCTCTTGGCCTCGTTCACTTTAGGTGCTATAGCCATAGAGAATTGATGGGTGTCACGGCAAAGTCCCAAGAGCAGCTTGCTCTTGTCATCGCAACCACTGTAGAGGGTAAGCTTGTCCGGCTGATCAACTGCTCGAATTTCGAACTTTTTCCGCTGAAACGATAAAGTATGCATGGTTTAGCAAACACTGATTTCCACGCTTCTCTATCCTTGACTACTTTCCAGTGGTACAAGTATCGTCTGTACATTTTATGAAAAAATGTTGTGTGTCGAAATAAGAAATTGCAATAATGGAAGAGTAGATCCGGCTACCAAAAAAGGAATAAAAAGGAAAAAAAAAATAACACCCGAAATTATATGTATAAACATTTTTTAGAATAAATTATTGCTTTACGTTAGAATTCTTGCGCCTACAACGCCCTAAAACCTCATACCAAGGAGGGACAAATCTTTATTTCACATAACTAAACAAAGATTCCGCGACTATAACTGTATACTTAAAAAAAAGCACGAAGTACTCATCAAGCTGTTTGGTGGATAACAGATCAACTATTAACCAATGCTTACGTCGAAACAAAGCTTGCCGATATTGTTCCAGGCGAAGACTCTCGGCGTCTCCTCCTCGGCATAGACTCGCACCCCGCGAGCGCATATGGCGAGGAGTATTCTGCCAGGTCCCGCCTCACTCTTGCTTCGACGAAGCCTGTACAGGTGAGCGTTGAGCGGCGCCTCCAGGAGCACTGCTTCCCGGATGTACTGCAACTCAGCCTCTTCCCTGGAGAGACCCCGATTGTCCCTGTGCTGAGCCGCAAGCACGGCGAGCACATTCGACTCCAAGCACATCTGCACAACAATTTTCCACAGGACTTCACAAACCATGCGATTACAGCCTATCCGCAAAGCCATGCGTGCTGCCAAGCATATGGCTGTTCAAGTTAAAAATTCAGAAAACGCAGAACTTTACGTGAGAAGCACGCACGCGTTAATTAATATTACGTTGCGTAATATTTTTTGCAGTATCAGAGCTGCCTAGCAGTGATGACACAAAATGCAACGTGGGATGCTACGAAGTGTTTAATCGTTGATATTTTGGGAAGGCAGTGGATGTAGAGAGTCGACACTTACGTGTGGTGGAAGGTAGTCTGTGGGCTTGCAATAGCCCACGGATCCAGCGTGTGGCCTGTGCCGCTCTTCGGAATAATCGCCAAGGTCAGCTTGAAGGGCAAGACCCGCGAGTGCAAGCAAAGGCGCAACAATTGACGGTTCGTGGAGAGGATGATGGGGGTGGAGACTTTCCACGCCACCGCCATGTCGGACAACATTGTCTCGCAGCTGCAGGTAATAGTGGTGACGCGTTGTCTCATCACTGTAGCGGAAAGAGAAGATTAAGTATTTATTCGGCGCTTTTATGGTGCTGAGAGGTAGGCACTATCAGTGAAAGGACACTGTAACTGACAAGCCACGTATCTTGTTGGCGCTTGTATGATACTGATGTGATAAAAACGTTCCGCATTAACACGCAAGCTCAACTAGGCTCACTTCATTCTATTAGGGAAAATTTTGGATTTCTGAGTGCTGTAGATAGCCTACGTGTGACCCTGAATTACAGTACCGAAAAGCTCTGTTGCAAAGCACTCGACAAAGTACATACGATAGTGATGAATTAAAAACGTTTCGTGTGAACATTCAAGTTCAGCTAGGTTGTCTTCATTCTATTAGGGTGAACGTTGATTTGTTAAACGCTCTAGACAGTGTATACGTATCTCTGAATTACAGTTCCAAAAAGCTGTCGCGAGACACTCGACGAATTGAACACTCGTCGATGTAGACGCGCATTGAATCACGGGGCATCCGATATAAATAATGGGCTTCGAGTGGAAATCAGAAACCGACTACAGATTGGTATAATCACCAGGGCGCCCGGACTTCTTTATAATTTATAATTACAAGAGCAGTAATTTCGAATAATAATTTATAATTACAAGAGTAGGTAGCGGTTAGCTACCGGACAAGAGCTCTGATTTCATTTCAAAAGCTAAACGCGGGGGGGAATGGATGACTGAAGAGGGAAGACGAAAGCGAAGAGGAACAGAAGGATAAATAGAAGAGATAGGCGGGAGAACAGTATCCTTCCTTTTATTTTCCCTGCCTCCTTACGCTGTGTTCTCAGTCCTTTTTTTTACTTTCTTTTTCCGACTTTCTCTCTCCTCTTACTACTTTTATCTCTTTCTCTTTCATCCCCTCCCCCCCTCTCTCTCCCTATCTCGCTTTCTGACTGTTTCTCCCTCTATCTGTTCTCTCTAGATCCTCGAGGCAGATCAAGGCCTTGTAATTGCAACGCACAGCGACTAGAAAAAAAGAAGTGAAATGGGCCTGCGAGGCGGGTGTGTTTCGCAAGGTTAGCAGTCACGGCTGCTCTGTTGGCTGGCAGAACGGCAGCCGGGAGAATATTTCAACCAGGAGCACTAATTACTCCGATTAATCCTGCAATCCATTTGGTGCGTCGACTGCTCGAAAGCCGTACGACTAATTTAGATCCCGCTCGGCCTATTGCCTGGAAGCCTTCCTGAAGGTAAATAATTTACCATTTCGCCGGTTCGATCCGGCTACTGGAATTCTTATTCGCACGTTCGGACAATCGCGAATTTGCAAGTCGCTGAGCGGTTAGTGTGGGAACTCGCGTAGATCTTAGGACGAGCAATTGTGTCGGTAAGAATTCTACAGGACGCGACAACGGAAACATCTTGGCGTGCGTTGAAATTTTATTAGAGTTGAAGGCGAACACACGCGCTACGGATTAAATCGAGCATTCTTGTCTGGTTATTTGAGGTTATTGACAGCATGCGGAGTTTTGTAGCGGAAAAAACGGCGTGTCAGTGTAGACGGAGTGAACTGTTTGACGACAATGACGATTTCGTCATGTTAAAGACATATGCAATTTGAATATCTTAATTTGACAAGCATCAAGTATTTCTTTACGTCAAAGGTATGAGGCATCTTACCTTAACAGCAAAGGGGTATCGACGTAGTAACGAACTCGAAAGTAAAGGACAAACGCAGGTCGTCCGCTACTATCTAAACCCTGCAAATACAAGAATACGAAAAGCATAAGCACAACGAACATTTAATGATATCACAAGGAGACAGAGTACTGTACATTCTCTTCCGATAATTGTGTGCTACAGCAAAGTGACATGTTATGTATAACAACAGACCTGTACCTATTCGTAATGGCAAACTATTAGTACGGAACAATGGCGTCTGATCGGTAACAATACGCATTTCAATGCGCGGTAAAGTTGTCCATCGAATGCGAAAGCAGCGTGTAACAACGGAGACGCACCAGCGCAATATATAATATAGGCAGCCAACACGTTATTAGGACGAAAACAAGTAACAAAGGACAAGGACAAGTAAGCCGTAGATAAAGGTCGGAAGGGCCACTCGGCGGAGCAGCCGAAGCGAGACGCCGAGTTGGTAGGAGACAGGTACCAATAACGAAACCCGCTCCAAATTCGGTAGCCGAAAATTAAACCGGGAAGGCCTTCTCAGTCATCTCTAGACCTAGACCCTCCGGTCAAATCGTAGCAAATTATACCGTCGGCTTCATCCGCATATTTTACGAACCATAAATATTAATCCAGCACGGTGTACAACCCCGCACTCGCCCCTTCCTACCTTCGTCAACGTCTACCGACCATCTTCTTCCATCCGTGTTCTTTTCTGCCTCCACCTCGACGCCCTGCGGGTACAGTCGCAGCCAAAATCGAGAGTTCACGGGAGGACTAGCCGAAAGGCGCTCATGTACGATGTACCCCTGGTGCCCTGTACCCCTGATGCCCTGTACCCCTGGTGCACGCTGCGTCGCCCTCGTACGCTGAGAGAGAAGACGCGTGCGCGCTACACACGGACACGTAAATGAGCGGCGTGTGCACCGATAGCAGCCGGACAACGCGTGTGCGCGGAGTTATGTAGCATCAAAAAATGGATAATGCCAATGAGTCGGCTGGTTCGCGCTCGTTGCTACCAGTCGCCATCCTCGTCGGACGTTCCTCGCGCAGCTCGGACCGCTGCCACTTAGTGTCTTCCAAGATCGCGAGAAGAAAGACAGGAGAAGAGGGCCTGAGGATGAGGCTAAGAATGAGGAGAAGAAGAAGACGATTCGAACTGGGTGGGGAACGGAAGATGGAAGTAGGGGAGGGGCCCAGTTTTAATAGCTGAGGCCCGACCGATGCTCGCGCCTGCTCGTGCTCAGAAAATCCTCGCGGCCGATGGTCCTCGGAGATAAGCACGTAGTCCGGTAGCCCGGTTTTACCGCATGAGTATTTATTGGTTATTGGTGGGCCGTCATTAGCGAAACGGGGGTCCAGCCACTCCGAGCTGATTCGGAGATATCGCACGAGGCGGCGGGTTAAGATCGGAGCCGAGCGAACGGAATTGAGGCTGAAGATGTTACCCTGCGGTTGACTGAATCAGATCTAAATGAGATTCGCCAGACGATCCGCCGATGCCGCAGTATTGCGAGTTTTATTTTCCCGCGGTTTGCGATAATTGCAATCAATGATTCCGCGTATCCCCCAGCGGGGAGTAGTTCAATCCAGCTTTTTCGCGAGCGCAACGGGCGTAACGAGAATTTCGCAATTTCTCTAGGAAACAAGATAATATTCCGCTGTTGTCGTAACGGTTATTCGCAGATGTCTGCGGATAGTCTAACTAGTTAGCCTGGTCGAACGAGATATCGTTTTGACATTGTTAGGCAACTGTAATTAATCTCGCTCGACGTATCGTCTCAATAATTCCAAAATCGGCAATAATTGCAAACGCCTCCACCATACGCCGCACTATTATTCGGCGTATAAACACCCAGAAACGTGCAAAAACACGAATTCACAGTGAAAGCATAATGTTCCTGCCATTACTCATAACAACGCCAAGTGAATCCGTACAGCTAGACCCGTCGTCAAATTAAAAATATATTACTTACGTAGGTGTGAGAGCTTCGCCAATTCTTGGGCGCGTACTTGCTCAGCTTATTCTCTGGGTCCACGAAGAGGTACTCGCCGTCTGCAACACAGCAACAAAACACATGTATTCCTCCGTGTCCGCAAAAGCATGTCGATCGTCATCTGACAATCCCTACCAATATCTAACCGCACCGAACTCTCCGTTTACGCAAAACGCCGCAAAATGTTACTCAACCTATTCCAGCGTCAGCCGCACCGCAAACGTTAAAACCCCAATCGCCAGGCCGTTTGTAAGGGAATACGCCGTTGACACGTCATTCTTAACGAGCCGTACGAAGAGTCCGCCAGCGACACGGCGTTCTATGTACCATAGGTGCAAAACAAAACTAAGCTGCATCGAGTGTTGCGTTCTCGAGGCCCTCAGGTGGCCCAAATGGGCCCGTACAAGGTGCGTGCTCACGCGTGCGCGTCCATGCATGCGTATGCACCCACACACACGCACCGACACTGCCCCAATATGGTCGTTTCGCAGAGCCCGAAGACCCATTCTCCTCGCTCGACTTTTTGCACAGTTGATGGCCGAAATGCCGATGCTCCTAAACGAGCGAAACAATGAAAGAGCCTCTCGGCGAGGAAACGTTCGTGAATGAGAGGGCCTACGAAAACCTGTCCTGCCCACATGGGACCGGACACTCCCGTCCCCAACCCTTACGAAACGACACAGCAACGCGTTTTCCGAATTGAAACTCGATCTCGTGCAAGCGCCCCGGCCTGGAGCCTGTCAGCGGCTCGCGGCTTATGAACTAGCGATTACACCTTCGGAATGCGCCCGACGTGAAGTCGGAAGAGGGCAGATTGCTTACTGACGAGTGATCATTTGTAACCGTTGCAGTCGGAAGGTTCCTACGATAGCGCTCTCCTTATAGGAAATGCTATTATTTCGATGTAGGGTTAGCGAAGGTGTGAGAGAGCGTTCACGTATGAGAGTAAGGGTCTCGTATACAAGAACGAGAGCGTTCTTATACACGCCGCAGGAGCGTGCTGAAAGAAAACTCAGAGCTGTTGAAGCGCATGGAATTAAGAGCGGTTAATTGTAAAGCCGGCAATCTGCCGTCAAGTTTCGCGTGCGACGAGCTACGCCTGAAACGCGCGCACGTCGTAAACACCCTTTCCAAATGCACAATCACGGCGTCGTGGAACGATCTAACGCAGCGCCCGTCGAAAGGCAGCTTCTATTATTGTCGTGGCCGGCAATAAAATATTTTATCGCGCCACTCATCAACGGTACCATAGAAACTGGTAATGTATTGCACATCGGGGGAGGGAGATGCGGTTACAATGCGGAATCGTGCCCGGTCAGACTTCAAACATCTGTTCTTCAGGCGGAGCTGCGCGCGCGGCGAAAGAAAGAGAAAGAGAAAGAGAAAAAGAATGTCGCGCTGCCCTCGCAGTTAGCGAAGATCGGCAACTTCGTGGCTTGAGGAAATCGTCGTTGTGCCTCTCCGCTGCTTTCTTCGCCATTGCGATTTGGTTGAAGCCAGAGAGAAAGAATCGACGGAGCGCACGGACACCCTGTATTTAGCATATTTTGATTTGCTCGAGATACACCATAGCCGTCCCTCCACGCGTGCGCTCGCTACGGCTCCGTTGATGCCACGTGTGTACTGCTTTTCAGATGCGGAGAGAGAGAGGGAGAGAGATACGGCGCGACAGGGGAAAAAGAGAGAGGCCCGAAAGGATGGGGAGAGAAGAAGGGACACGGAGAGGGAGAAAGCGGATCGAACCACATTCCGTACTGGAGCCTGGCCGAGAATGAAGAAGGAAGAGCTGGGGATGTAATACACTCTCCGTAGCCATGGTTCAGTACAGGCCCCTTCAACGTTTCCCCTCTTTCTCTCTTACTTTCTAGCCCCTATACTTTTTCACGCCAGTCTCTCTGAGGAGTCTCATACGCTTCGACCCTTTTTGCCCGAATTTCCTATGCGGACTGTTCGTCCGTGCGCCGCAAGCACTAAGAGCAGAAGGTAGGCTAACGCGAAGGATGCACGTTGAACGAGAACCAAGAGACAGCGAAAGCGACCGACGCGTGCGACGCGTCAAACCTTCGAAATTACCGAGAACCGAAGGTAAGCTCCATTTTTGTCCTGCATCCCGAAAAACGGCGAGTCGCTGACGAAAACACCGAGGAGCGCAGGAAACTGCGATACTGCCGCAAGAAGCCGGTTCCTTCCATGCTTTTTCTGATGCCGCACGCGAAACGTTAACTGCCCTGTTCGCGGTAGGTAATGTAGGGTGATTACCGCTGCTAGTAGTCGAAAAGCGATGGTGCCGGACACGGCGCCGGTTTTTATTCCTAGAACCGTCACTGGACGAGTCGCGAGTGGGCAGTTGCGAGAAACGACAGATGCGTTTCGTGTTGCGCGGGGCAAGAGTTGGCCCCTGACGGGGGAGGGAAGGTGGGTGTAGTTTCTTTCGTTTCATCCGTTCATTCGTTCTTCCCTCCTTGCATCCCCTACTCTCGCGCCCCACCCACAGCTCCTTCTCTCTCTCACCCTTCGTGGCGAAGGGCACCTGTGTTACTCGAGGTATCACCCGACCATTACCCGGGAATGTTGCCCGAGGGCTAACCCCGGCGCTCGTGTAACCACCCATCGGAGCCCATGGGGCCCAACTTATCTCACTGAAGATTCCCTCCAGTCACGGATGAGGCAAGATCTGTATCTTACTTTGTCTACTTTCATCTCTTTGTCCCTGTCTCTCGCGTTTTCTCGATGCGCCTTACACTCGCACGTTCCTGCACTTCTTTATGGAAGTATGCGTTCTTTTAGCTGACGAGCATTTTATTAAAAAATAACTCTACACGTTCCGCGCCTTGTGGATGCGTTTTGAGGAGTTCGTGAAACGTGGCAGCGATTCGGGGTAACACGTTCATTATTACGCGCAGCATCCTAAGAAACGTGCGTAATGGAAAATGGAGGGTGCGGCTGTTGGGGTAATGAGCCGAATACTGAGTTTCGTGATCTTTTGATGTCGGGGTGCTAGATAAACGATGGAAAATTCGACGGTGGGTTTTTGGACTTGCAAGAAACGTCGTGGTTGGGTGAAGGAAGAAAGAATTCTCAGGCGCAGCTACGTTACATATAGGCGCGGGACGCATTCGACGAAGGGACGCCCAGGAAAGGAGGAAAACAGGAAAAGAGCGTTTCGCCATGGCAAGGCCTCGCGATGGGTCGTGACAAGAAAAGGCCGGCGATGAGGAACGATCCCCATAAACTTGCCCGTTTCCCAGAAAGAAACAATGCTCCTTCTCTCTTGGCGTAGCGCACAGCAATGCGCCGTAACCGTAATTATAGCCGTAATCATCCCTGATTGCCGAGAGACAGAGAGGGCTCGAATCTCTCCTTGCCTTCGTAGTCGCTGACTTCTGCACGGGTTACGGTCGCAGTCTACGATACCGGAGTGTACGTGCGCGTTTATGTGTGCTTATGTATGTATTTTACACGCGAAGGTGCACGTGTCTTCCTGACGATGAAAATAAACCTATATAAAACATCGCGGGTACCTTTCGCGGAACTTAATGCGGTTCAGCCTCTGAGTTCTAGTTCTTTGGGAGTCGACGCAATTATGAGGAAAAATAGTTGACGATTCGTATTGAGATTATAGATATTACTTGCGGAATTGATTGCTAGGTGTCGATTTCAGGGAACACGGAGATGCAAAGCTCTATATCTATCCTCACGTTTGTAAAATTGAAATTTTAGTGACTTTCAATGTAATCCTATACGCGGTATCCGGTGCCTATCCAAAAGAACCGAGTGTGCAAAAATTATTTTCCAAAAAAAATTTAACCGGTCTTATTTTGTTAACGTTTCTCGTAATGCGTTCACGAGAAAAATGAGATTAAACTGTCCAAGATTGATTAGTGCCTCTTATGACTCCGGGTCCATTGTTTCAACAGGTATTTACCGACTCTCTTCGCCACCAACCCATTGAACATTCGTCGCTGTCTTGACAATGAATGACCAACCGTTTTGTGTGCGAAGACTCGCATGTACAATACTTTTTTTGCCAAAAATAACTCTTCGATTCTGACGGACCTGCTCCACCTTCCGCTCACGGTGCCCAATCCTTTGCGCCATTCAGGTTTTTTCTCTCTCGCTTGCGAGAGAAGCCTGTGTAGTCAGGATCCCTGAAAGGTGAACATCAACCCATCGCGCATTCCCCATTAGTCGTGCCACACCGTCATCGAGGGTGACGTATCATCCACGACGAATTTTAAGGACTAGCATATTTTGTCATCACATCAATCACAAATTAACTTCTCATGAAGCAAATTACATGACGATAATATAATTTGGATTTAGTGTATATTCGCTGGAGTCTACTGGCACAATATAAATTCTCTAGTAAAGATGCGGCGGTGGTAGCATATGCAAGAAGAGTGCAAACTGGCTAGTTATGAGATCAGACTGTATTACCTGTTTACTGCCTATATTATTGCTATCGCGATTGCATATCAACGGGCAGATAAGGGATGCCACGGTAATTCAACACATTTATTTTGCAACGAGTGCTAAGCATTTCTTGCACCTGTCGCGATTATGATGAAAAACGAGATGAAATCTACTTTCAAAGGGTATTGAAGTACAGGTTTGAAAGGTGAGAGAATCAGTAGGCACAAGAAGTAATCCCACCAAATACTACTCGATATATTCAAGTGAACTCTAAGACTCCCTCCAGAGCACACAAGAACGTTCTCGAGTCAAGCTCTCCCTTCTTCTTCTTCTATACGTCTTCTTCCTCCTCTTCTTCCTTTTGCGCCATCTTTTCGTCCTCGCCATCCTCCCTCCCTTTCCCGAACATGCATGGAACTTCATTAGCGTTCGCGTAATATAAATCAAACGACGACGCGTTTTAATTTATAAAACGCCATTACACCTTATGAATGACCCATTCACGTAGGGACCCTCGTTTCGCGGACACGTGTCCACGTTGTTACCATCACTCGGACGGTGTAAGGAAAAGAAAGAAAAGCGACACGCTACAACGATGAAAGATAGACAAGTTGCAATAGACACGGTCCGCCACACATTCACGGAAGCTCCCTCGTGCAGATTCGTGCGTCTTCCTCCACGTCCTGCCTCATCTCCTCACCGCCACCTTACGCACCTCAGCAATGTGCAGTCTGCAAGCAAGTCTACCGAAATTCCGCAATAAAAGAGAGGCACCCGAAGTGCGAAAAGCGCGTAAAAAGTGAAGTTCGTCAACGCAAGAGATAATGTTTAGCAGAGAGCGCAGAGATGTAGAATCGGTGTGCACAATCAAGCGGGAAGGGGAAGAGAAGGTCGTTGAGTCCCTGTTGTGACGCAGCTTCAATCTCGTCGAAGTGTGTATCCGCTGGACCTGCTGAGACCCATTCTCCGTTCTGCACCCCATCTCTTCCCTCTCCATCGACTCCGGCGTCCTTCTCCCTCTAGCCCGACGATTCCTGTCCTCGGAGCCCTCCTTCCACATTCCTGGACCCGAAGTCGCCCGGAGTGCGGCAGGACGTTCGAGCGGGAGGTGGAATACGAGAGACCCTATACAAATCACCGGGCTACCAGTCTTACCCGAGCTCCATTCTGCCCGTTTCTCTCGTCCCCCAGCTCTCCTTCTCATCTTCAAGCTCCCTACCTCGTCCGCAGTACCTCTCGCTCTGCCGCTTCTGCTTGCCGTCGCCCTTCTCGCTCTACCGCGCGAGCCCGCGCATCAGCTAGTCCATTATCTCTCTCATTTATCGCCCTCCTCTCCTCGACCCTCTCTTTCCGTCTTTGCACCCATTCGAAAGTCCTTTTCACTCTCGTTGTTCATCGACGCGGCTCTTTCTACTGCGAACGCGACGTCCCGTGCGGCGTCCCGTGCGGCTACCCTATTTATGAGCCCTTCGAGGCACTCCGTGTTGCCGTGTACGAGTGCACTTTTGTCTTCTCTCGTGTTTCTGCTATTGCAAACGGACCACGTGTCCAGCGCGCCATCGTGCGTGCGTAGCGGAATTTTGGTCGAAAGATCTGGCGTTCCGTATAAATTGTGTGCTGCTGGCCTGTTTAGAGGCACTTGCGAAGCACCCCATGTTACCGTGCATTCGTGCACTTTTTGTTTTCTCGTGTTTCTTCTGTTGCAAACGACGCGCCAGCGTATGGGCATAACGGAATTTGTGCGAAAGGCGGGGTGTTTCGTGTGAATTGTGGATGATTAGGCGTTGTCCTGTCCCGCTATCATTTTTATAAGATCTTGCGAGACACCCCATGATGCCGTGTACTCGTGCACTTTTATGTTCTCGTATTTCCTCTATTGCAAGCGATGCATCAAGTATTCAGTATGCCATCGGATGCGCGTAGCGGAATTTTGGCAGAAAGATTGGGTGTTGTGTATGAATTGTGTTGTACTACCCTGTTGATAGGTACTTGCGAGGCACCCCATGTGCTCTCAAACCACATGTCCAACGCGCCATTGCGTGCACATAGCGGAATCTTGGCAGAAAGATTTAACGCTTCGTGTGAATTGTGGCCAATAACGCAAATTGCCTACGGACAGCTAGACTGAAAAAACGCTGAACGCCTCTTGTTCCCAAATACGCTGTGACTTACTAATTTCCACGGGTTTATCGTAGAAACGTTTAAAACAACCATCACTGTCAGAAGCAAACATAGTAACGTAGGGTTTAAAGAAAATATAAAATGCACGGAAGGCTCAAATTAGAAAAGACTGTAGCAGGCGCTCTCGCCGAACATCCCTGTAAACCGACCACAAAACTGAAACGCGCAGCAAAATACAAACTAGCCCAGAAGTGCGCAAGGGACCCAGTCAACCGAAAAAAGAATGAGGAACGGAAAAGCGCGGAAAGCAACGAAACCGCCGACACGTCATGGAAAAACACGGGAAGGCAAAAGCATGGGGTGAGGTGCCAGCGAGCTGGGGGGACCAGAACCGCAAAGGGCAACTGGAAGGACGAAAGAGGAACGAAAGGGCCAAAGGGGGTAGGGAGGCGAAAGGTTCGCAAGAGGGAGAAACACGTATGCGCGCACGCACGCACGCACGCGTCTCACACAACGTTGAAGTCCTCGTGTGCGCGTGTGCAGGGGTGTGAGCCGCCTTTTTCTCCTTGTTCTGGTATTTCAGTTGTATTTTTTTCCTGTCGTGCTGTGGCTCGCGCGCCTCAAAACTCGCCAGTTCAGCCTCGTCGTGATAGGGGCCCGCTGGAATGTAGAAGGGAGGGGTCCCGCAAGGCCTTCCGAAGCCCAGGAAGGGTTCGCCATGGACGGGACTATACCAGTCGGACCGGCTTGTCGTGACTCGTCAATGGTGGGGAGAACAAGCGGCGAAAGGAGTGGGGCCTTAGGGTAGCGGGCATCTCGAAGGATGAAGAAGGGAGCGGAAGGACGAGAGAGAAGGAAGACCACGACGGTATGCAGAAAGAGCCGAAGATTAGTCAAGAGTCAGAGTCTTGGGCCTTAATGTTTATGCAACTTCGCCCTCCTTTCCATACTCTGGCCGCTTCCTCTGCAACTCGCTGCTACCGACTGTCTTTCCCTTTCGCTCGCGCGCTACTGCTCGCCCGCTCCTCCTCGCACGGAGGATCATCCCCGAGGCGTCACCGGCGAATTTATTTTTGGATCTACACGCATACCGGTCGTCAGTGACGTTATTTGCGTCATTTATTGCCGTCGCCGAGGAATCTTCTTTCACTACCGTTTTCTCATGCATTCCCGCGGTGCACGTTTCGTCGTTAACGGTTTGACGGCCGCCGTCACGTCGACGCGAGTTTCCTGGGCGAGGAGTTCAATAAAAAATAATCCGCCTACGATAGTTGCTGCAGTGGGATGCGAAAACGTTAATGAATTAACTAGCGATTTTTCGAAGCATACCGAAATCATCATCATTCATCTACTATAATTTTTCAGATGCAATTGTGGGTCCCTGATTCATTCAATGCTTTGCTAACCGCCAGTACACACTACCGCATGCGGACTATTCTTCGTAAAGCTCAGTCATGCTATAATACGTGATTCCGGTGGTTAACTGCTGATCAGCAAAGTCGCATCTACGTGACAGCGTCCAAGTGTTAAAGAGCATTTTCAACTGTTCAACGAACCTTTCGTCGTCGTTGATCATTTTCTGATCATCGTCTGCGTGGTCAGAAAATCGAAAATATCCCCTCCGATGTTCAGCCTTAAGGACATCGGTCAGCGCGCACGTATTCGCGAAACGCAATACCTATTGGCTCGCCCAGGGTAATTCGATATACTCACGGTGGAGCTTACAAAGTAGCCTGTGGTAATTCGACGCGGATACGTGGCCCCCGTAGGGAAGCATTCGCAATGCTCAACGGCCACGTCCAGCCATGTTTTCGCCGATCTGTGCGAGGGAAACGATGGAAATGGAAAGGCGGGAAAAAAAGGAGCGTTTCGCGGTCAACTTATTATTACTCACCGGACAGTATTGCCAAGCCGAAGAGTTCGCAGTCTCGCATACCCTGTTGGCCAAGAAGCATACATGTCTGCGCGTAAACTTCTTTCACTCTCGATTTAGCCTGAAACAGTAAGCGAAGTTGTTCAGTCATTAACGTGGAACGGAGATATAGAATGTTACGATGATTGCAACAATGTGCTTGTAGCTTTTCTGTACGTATGCGTGGTTCGCTGGTGGATAATAATACTGGTCGAAGCAGATTTGTATCTCTGAATAGACGCATTAGTGAACCGTTAGTAGAATTGTTTGGGAAGCGTGGGATTTCCTTCGTTGGGAGATATTCATTACTGTTAGTAGATTTCTGTATGTCTATCGTGCGCTATACAACGTGGATACTGTGTAGCACGGAACTGAAATAATATTTGTAAACATTGAAAAGCATCTGCATAGATCCTTGTGCGCTTTCATTGATACCGTTATATTCATAATAATTAGCTTTTCACGCATATTTATGTACAGTTATAAGTTTCCCTAAGAAATATTTTCAACTTTGAAGCTATCGAAGTAACATCTACGCGCAGGCAAATGGACTCACGAGTTAACCACATACAATAAAATATTAGAATATTCAATGCAGTCAAGTAATTTCTTCCTTACTGCATAAATGCAAGGTACCTTAAACCATTATGAATTCATAAACTGATATGGGTATATTACCATGCTTTTCAGCCTTTAAACGTACTTAAACATACAGCCGCATGCTAGTGCTTGGCATAATGACGTACGTAACTAAAAAATTAACAACGTTGTTTGTACTTTCTGGGAAGCATACCGCCGATAATACCCATTATTCGTAGATACTTCCAGCTAATATACAATGTGGATACTGTGTAGCACGGAACTGAAATAATACTGATGCACATTGAAAGGCACCTGCGTATATCGGTGTACGCTTTCACAAATACCGTTATATGCATGATAATAATTAATTCTCCACATATAGCTATGTAAATTTATACATTTTTCCATGCAATTTTTTTACTTTAAAGCTATCAAAGTAACATCTATCCATGTGCAAATAGACTCATGATTAACCAAATACAATAAAATACCAGAATATTCAATGCAATCAAGTAATTTCTTCATTACCGCAAAAACGCGAAGTACCCAAACTATTATAAATTCACATACTGATACGGGCATATCGCGGTGCCTTAGGCCCGAAGCCTACTTAAACATACAGCCGCACGCTGGTGCTTCGCGTAAAAACGTACACAAGTAAGAAAAACGAACAGCGTTGTGTTTGTACCTTCTGGGAGACATACCGCGGGTAACACTCATTCTTCGGAAATATTTCCACCTAATGCGATCCAAGGCCGCGCGTTCTGGCGATCACATACCGCACGCGTTTTTCCACTTACGATACTGTAGACGGGAGAGAGGATGCTCAGGTTGCGGAGCGCTCGATAAAGCGTATAATTTTATAAGGCTAGAAAGTGAGCACGATAAAGACGCAAGTCTCTGACCCAATCCGAGTCCCCAGAACCGGTTAATGTTTCGTCGCGGCATAGTATCACCAGCGATCGGTTGGTCCGCGTGCGCGAACTTTTTGTTCCCTGAAAGTGCAAACATGACGAGAGAGAAAAGTGGCGGGACGATTCGTTATGAAAGTGAAATAGGAGAGACGGCGTGAATCGAAGATGCGCCGGGAAGGTGGGAGACGAAAGAGAAGCCAACGAGAGATCGGACGGGAAAGGGCAGAAAAAAAAATCGAAGGAATATTCGAGCCGGCGGGGAATGTTATTACAATTCCCGCGTTTTAAACGCTCTCCGCGAAAGGAGACAACCGCTCATAAATGCTCACCGCGGAATGCGCCGCGCCAAGGTGGAGGAACAATTTATCGCCCCGTATCGAATATTTCGAGTTGCCCGACGCATTCCGGCCCCAATTTTGTTCGCGTCAAATCTCTACGGGCCACCATAAAATACCCGGCCGAACAGCCCTGTCGGCACAGATTTACGGCCGATCCTATCGGTACACATTTCGCGAGTTCCCGTCGGTGTTCTGGTGCGCGCGAGGGTCACCCGTGCAAAATTGATGGAAATATCATCCCAGAGCGAAAGTCCGCTTCTCCTTGAGTTCCGCCCAGCTTTGAGCGCATACGGGATCGATCAAACTGTGGGACGCTCGGATCGGTTTGTGTTCGTGGCTCACTCTTGGAAAGTGTGAAGTCGTGTAAGGCGTACCGTTCATTCACTCCTACCAGGCTTTCCGCTTTAACGTAACCCTATTTGAATTGCTAATCAGGATACGCACTAAAATGTCCGTCGCGAGTGCGTCGATTTTGGATACTACGACTCCTTTGTGTGCTGCAATATTATACTTGGGCAACAGTTACACGCCCGTATTTTGCCCGCGTCTTTCCGACCGATCCCGTGAAATTACGAGCACTTAAGGTCCACAGGAAAGAGACGAAATTAGAACAAGCGAATATACTGCTAGTCAATCGGAGATCACGGAGGCAGAACGAGGAATTTTCTCAGCGGCTAAGAATTCAGGATTTGTCGTTATAAACGAGCCCCACCATAATTAAGCAGATGCTATCACGTGAGACCGTACAACAGATCACCGGTGTGCACTATGCGTATACCGACTTTAATGGTGGATGACTCCATTGACGACGGGCGATGGGCGGCAATTTCAAACAGCTACGTCGGTCATTTGCAAAAGTTTCGCCACAACGTGCCACTGAGAGATACGATCGTGTTATTTCGCCACATTTACGGCACACTGCAAACGACTCACGGGAAGAAGATCAATCATAATTTCTTCGCTGTTTTTCTCTGCAACCTTTTTAAAGGTCTTCAATATTATACACCTTTTTATGGCTGAAACGTGGAACTTTATTTGTTAAGTCGACCCGTTTTGAGATCACACGAGATCGATTCACAGAAGTATTCTGTTTTTTATTTTGTGGCAAAGGTTTCCCATAGGACAGGCTCTATTGTGCAACCGTAGTTTTAGTATTTGCAAAATCTATCAAATCGATAAAAATGGATGATTAAAAACGTTCTACATAGCGAATACCGGCTCTAAAATACGTGTGCGCCGCAATGCATTTGCTTAAAAATGACCGCAACTGCAAGTTAATTCGGCGGGAAACATTTTTATTGTCGCGACACCATTGAAGATCTCGGTGTGTTTGTAATCGAAAAAAAATAACACCGAAATTATGAACAACAAGCTGCACGTCAGTAAAATAATACATTTATACAATTCGCGTCAGTCAAAGGTAATTGTCTTTTTCCATGTTTCGTGAACAACACCGTAATGTGCCCTGAGAACAAGCAGCAAACGAAACGAGACCCTTCGGTAAAGGAGGAAGGGCAGAATCCTTCTTAGCGTCTATGGTGTTACACATCCGGCATCTCATGGGAAGCGTCGACAGAGAAAAGGATGACGCCGTCGACGAAGACAAGGTCATTTCCGGTCTATCTATGGAAAACGCAGGTGCCGCGCTAATGAGCTCGTTACAGAAACGCAATTAAAAGCCCACGTACGACCACCTCTGCTAGGTTCCTCTCGAAGCGATTCAAATCGGTGAAGGTAATCCGATTTCCCTGGGAATAGATGTGACTGTTCGCATCGTTGTTATTCCCTAAATGTGTTACGTAGGCCGAAGGATGTAAAGCCCTGAAGACACGTACACAGTGTACGCCGTGTATCACTCTGCGACCGAATATACGATACCTGTCAATTGGGCGTTGTGCTCGAATGAACACTCTGAGAGTCGAGAAAAATCTACGCTAGTCAATGAAAAACGGTTGGCGTCAAGCGTTTACGCCGTGAAAATGGCCCATTTGACAAATATCCAATTTCACCCGTTGACTCCGTGTAAGCAGCGTGCAGAAACTGAAGGTTAACGTGAAAATGGTCTAAGCTGGAAATATCCAATATTCACGCAAGAGGATAGAAGTCATGTAGACTGGGAACACTGATTAATCTGGGATCGCGATCGCGCGAACGCGGTACAATATCGGTGCGCGAGTTTACACCTGCACCTGCCGTGCCGGACTAACGCGCGAATTCCTATTGCACGATCCGCGTCCTACCCTCTATTTATCTCGCGCCGATGTAAATACGAATCTGGGAAGAGACAGCGACGCAGGAACGTGTACTACCGCGCCGAAGATAAATTGGCCGTACACGTGAGTTTCTCTCACGTCGATCCGTTCCACTCTCACACGCCCACGCCGCGGATTCAACTAATCGTATTCTTCGATTAGAAAATCCTGCCCTCGACGTCGCGATGCACACGTACCGATAAATTCGCCGGTACCTCGCATTCGCATTCACTTTACGTTAGAACGGATTTCACACGTCTGATGGCTTTTAACGAATATCTCGCCTTTATGCGCCTATACGAGTGATTTATCATCGATCATTCGGGAAAGCACATGTGCACGTATCTGCAACATTTGTGCCGCGGCTCCGAGGCATGGAGTGCCATGACGTTAAAATGTTTCTCACACGTCTGGTCGCTTTAAACGCTAAATTTACGGAGAAATATGTAGCTATACGACGCTCTCCAGAAGATTATGCAGGTATGCGAGATGCAATATTCAGAAATATGAGCCCTCAGAAGTAAGTGGATTTGGATACACATTCATATGATTCCATTAACAATAGTGATATGTAATTTCGCCCGTGGATTGATTCAGAAATCCGTCAAATTTACAGGTCCTTCGAATCAAGTGCAAACGAATAATTTTCCTTTTTGCGATAAATGACCGCTCACTAATTTGGTATAACAGAATATATTCTGTGGCCGTACACCAGCTACAATTACACGTATACTGCACTTTTGTATAATTTGTAAATTATTATATTATATTAAATTATTTGTTGATCGGTCAAACAGTTAACGTAATATGACAGGATATATACTGCGCTTGTCCGTTAGAAAACCTTGACTGGTATACTGGCACAGACTATATTCTATATTACCTTTCCTTTTCACTGATCGCCAATACGTACGATCTACGAAAACTAATTTACTGAAAAATCGAAAGGACAAAATAAAAATAATTTTTACAGAATTTACTTAATCTTACGATTACCATTTTTTTTCTATATATTAAAAGTTATATTAATATCCCACTCTTGAGCCATCCTATCATAATAAACGAAGATTGTTGACCGGTGAAAAATGAATTTAACGACACCACGTAGTCTGTCATATCTCTCCTTTCCATCAATCATCTGAGAGAGCGCACGCACATACGCACAAGATCTGCTATCGTCCAGTGTGAAGCAATGTGCTACTGTGACTAGAGTGGTGGACATAATAAATGCGAGCTTACCTCAACGACAAAATAAAGAGGATCACCAGGAAGGGCGTGTACAGCGAGGTAGCGGCTGGCGGACACCAGGGGTTGAAGGCAGGACCGCGCAGCCGTGACACCGCTACCACGCATGCTGCATGCTTCATTTCGCCGTCGCTACGCCCAGCGTCCTCACTGAAACAAAGTAACAGCGTAATTATCAAAAATGTGCAACGCACTCGATTATTGGCTGCCGCATTCTTAACTTGCGATAGTACAATAATACACACGTGCATGTCGCTATTGCACGCATGCTTTTACATATATCGATGTACATTGTGGACTAGAACTTGATAGAGGACGCAGCAACGGAAGGCAATAAAATTGTCACACCTGCATACCTTTTGTAATACATATACAACTTTTGTAGGAACATGTCTAGGGTTTTGATACCACAATTTTAAAAGAAAGTGCTTTCAATCACAAGAGGTTTCATGTTTCAAATAAAATATGGGAAGGCTAAAATTGAACACATCATCTGACAATCAAAGTAACATCAGCCGCGAACGCCTCAAATGCGAAAGCAACGTAGTTGATCTGATTTTTTTTAAGACTGCCGACCGCACCAAGCATATTGAAATTGCATTTCTGTATAATGTATACTTCTTGCGTTCCGAAAGAGTTGACTGGATACTGCTGACAGGGAAAATTACATTTCCACATATACTTCTAAAAAATAATGTCCGTTTGATCCGTGAACTTTTTCGACACATACTATCGGTGCGCATTCAATAAATTATTGTTACTTTCCTCCATAATATTTTCATTAAACAAAAACCCTGTCGATCGCCACCATATGACAAACCGTGCAGCTATTCGTGCACGATCGACATTCGACTTAGAGATGACGGTCGTACGCGCAAGTAATCCGGTTTGCTGTGTGGCGCAGTCTCCCTGGACAGAATTTTACGACTCGCGATATGACCAACGCCGCCTATCACGAAAGGTCCGGTACCGTGGATGCTATCGGATAGAACGCCTGATTCTACAAGGCTAACAATGTCGCCGATTTATCTCGAAAGGCACGCACTCAGGAGAGCATTTAAACGATTGTTGACGTTTCATTGTCAGAACTCTAACGGGTCACACACGCGAGAGGATATTATTAACTAATGTGTTTTTCTAACCTTGTTGTCATTTCGGCGAGAAATAATAGAGTTAAAATGTTTACTCAAAACGTTATCGAGTAAGTTTGTTTACATGTTTCAGAACCACTGATGGCTATATCCAAAAATAGTACAATATAATATATGAGGTACTCCCTTATCAGGAGTAGAATGTTTTAACCGTTGACGCTTTCGCTATCCTGTACTTCACCCATTATTTTGCATTCTTTATGGATATGAAAATCCCAAGCACTTTCTATATCAGAGAAGGTGTCATATCCAATCAGACGAATTATCCAAAAAGATGCCATGCCCAAACGCATGACTCAACCAAAATTATACCATACCCATAAAGTGTGCGTTAGAAGATGTAAAGTACATAAAACGGAGAAGCAGTGTCTCCGAGATATATAGAGAAAACTTCAACTACTAAAATGGCTTACCATTCCTCGCCTACGACACGGGAAAATATACTGCGAGGTGACGGGAAAGTCGCAAACGGCAAGCACTGAGGACGGACAGAGGAGATAGAACGTGTTTTGCAATTAGTTTCAATCACTGATCGTTCCGGATTACGGGGAGAACGCAGCTAGACTTAATTTCAACGGCGCTATGCGAACAGTGCTTAGTAAATATACACAGCGACTATGTACAAACACGTGTATACACGTTATTCCGCGAATGAAAAGACAAACTGCGGTCGTGATTCATACAGCGACAATGTGCGAAGATATCGTGGGCTAAGTCGAATGACCAATCACGACACGGCATACCGCGGTTATCAGAGCACGATGTTTGGCGGCGATTTATGTACACCCACCAAATGATAAACTGCTATTCCATCGAGAAACACTAAAAGACTGCGACAACAGCACAGGAACGTGAATGGTGCAAAAAAATAAAAACTCCGCATTTTAACAAAATCACCTAAACATCATAAATAGAAAAATTCACCAGTAAACGTCGCCTGGAATTGAGTCTTACAATTGTTCATTGGATGTAGAAAATGATTCAAACGCCTGAATAAAGTGAATTTTTCCAATAAATAATTAAACATTGCATAAAGTCTCTTGAGTTTCCCTTCGTAAAATCGTATCCCAATGGGACCAATCTGGCGATAACATGCTGGCATATAAGAAGGTTTCTTCGCATACGACAGCGTATCGACTTAAAAATAACGTTACAAGATAGTAGCGGTGCATGTTAAGCAATTACGAAATGGGCTTTAAATCGAAACTATCTGCTATTACAAGCATGCCGATGTTAGCCCTATCTCCGTTGACCATCGCCAGGGTCAGAGATCGCTCCAGTCAATGGTACCTGTCAGAGGACCATCATATGTCACGCAGGCCACGGCACACAAACATTCGAAATTACGCACTGTAACGTTATCTCGAATTAAGAAACATGCACTGTCACCGTATTATTTTCCTATTTATTTTTATTTTCATTTTCCTTCCATGTCTATAACCTTGTAAGAAATCAAAGTTCGAAAATGCAAATGCGAGCTAAATCGTAAGCAGAACAAAACGATTTGGTGCGTACACGTGTACAGATATACAATGGCATCTGACTTTTCGTCCGATGATTCTATTATTTTGCGTCACTCTTGTATGTAACTTCATTCTCATTCAATCAGAATAGTTTTCTATAATCTTGTAAGTCCTCCGCATGTTTCGAGGCCAATGGGCCGGCTGATCAGAAGTACCGTAGATTTTTTTTGCAAATACCTCCGAGAAGATACTAAACCCCTGATTTACCTTATATATTAAAAGTATACGAAGTAAATCAGTGGTCCAGTATATAAAGGATATATTTATATATTGAGTACCTAATGTAAATCAGAGAATGACTATCTCCCCGGACGTATACGCGTAAAATCCACAATGGTCCCGAAGACGTGGCCCATGAGTCTCGACACATGTAGAGCTCCTATCAGATTAAACCATAGCAGGCAAAAACCCTTCAGCCACAGTATGTAAAAATAATTAACACTTTCGGTCACCTTGCGGCTAGACGGCATCGCAGCGGTACTCAGCAAAATGGACTAATGGACGATTTGCGAGAGAACGGAAAGAAGGAGAAACCATCTACCCGCGAAGGGATGATCGATGGAATCCATTACCAGGGGACGCGTGCAATCCGCCCACACCCTGAGGAGCCACTCCATTCCTCTGCCCCTCGCACTCCCCGAACATTTTATTCTCTGTGTCTCTCTGTGTCACATCTCTCCGTTCCTCTTATGCTACTGTGTCACATCTCTCTCGCAGGCTCTTGCTCGCACTCTCTCCGCATGCCTCTCTCTTTGTATCTTTCTCTCTCTCGGTCCGATGGCCGATGCATTTCGCAGTCGTTCAACCTGCGTCCCTGCAGCATTCTCGCCGCGATCACCGACCCCGTGCACTCAGTTCGAAGGAAAAATCACGTCGAGTACATTTGCCGCTGCCGTTACTGCTGCCGGTCCTGCTGCCGCTCGCTACCGCTGCCTTTGACTCCTCGAACTTTCGCAGCGCGATTCGGCACATACGCGCGTACGTTCCATTGACGGATTGCGGCGGGAAATGTCGCGCAAGCCACTTTCGCGGTGTTTGCGATCAATGGAATCGTTATTGGGACGTACGTCAGAATAACTGGGGCGATTGGGGCTGTTAACGGCAGGACGCGCCGGAACGGTAGATACGCATTACCGTTTTGCGTTTCATCGTTGTTTGGTTATGAAAACGATAACACGATGATGAGGCGGAAGAAGTATACACTGCGCACAACTTCGAGCACATCGGGGGAGGGGGGCACTGTGTCTAAGAATGGTGAAAGTGTTGAAATCGTCGGTGTAAAGATAACAATTACAATGAAACGGAATTTCTTTATTTTTACGATGTAGACGAAATTAGGCGAAAAATGTCAAATTTTTTTTTGTTTCGGACCGATATCGTTCGATAGAGGGTAATTTGCCTTGAAGGTAGACCACTTTCCGAGCGCTGATCTCTTCATAGTTCCCGAGATATGACGATTTTAAGAAAGTGAAAAAAATTTTTTTTTCAAAATTGCTGATCGCGATTAATCCCACGTGAAAGTATGTCCAAAGAGCTTTAAGAAAACCTATATTACTTACAGGTTTCGATAATTAGTTTAGACGGGACAGGGCCTTAAAGAAATCGAGAAAATCTTAAGGTATATTGCCATTTTTGCGAAAAAATGATGGGTCGCCGATTTTATTGCCCTTTTAACATATCAAAGGGGGTCCAAAATGACTCAGAAAAATGCAAGGCGCACCCCGAAATTCGCAATAGTTCCGGAGATATCGCTAAAAATGTGTGGAAAAATTATGAAAAACGAGCCTGAAAACGGGGTCAAAAATTAAAACTCTATCGATCGACTTGTAATTGTGCCAGATGAAAAGGGGTATAAAGAGACTTGGAAAAATCGCAACCGCGTTGAAAAATTCGAAATAGTTTCCGAGATATAACTGAAAATAAACGAAATAATCAGGAAGAATACTAGAAAAAAACGTCATTCTTCACCGATTGAAGGTCCATCAGTCGACTTTCCCCTTTGATCAAATGAGAGAAGATCGAAGGAGATTTGGAACCACCCAACCGACACGGTTGCATAGGATACGAAACTCTAAATAGGCCTTTACGCTCGCAATGGTTGGTTCAAAAAATGCACTAACTGACAGGTCTACTCTATCTCGAGCATGGTCGTACTTAGCACCGTAAACTCTGAGACTGCACGACATTCGCATGTAACGTTTCACAGGATGCCAGTTTTCCAATCTCGTATAGCGCCGGCGATAGAGTAGTTATCGTCAAATGTATTAGAGCTACGTGTACGCACGTAGGAAGCCGATATATAAACAATGTGAACTACATTCCTGCGGCATGAGTAACCGTGTCTTGGCCACTCTCACCACTTATCGTCCTGGCTCTCGGCTGGTGAAGCCGTTCGCGCGCGCGCATCTCTAATTACTTAGCAACCTATCTGCAAGATGGATGAGGAGAGAAGTTACAAGCCGTTGAATGATATATTGGAAATACCGTGTAGCTCTAATATTAAATGGGTTACGAATGTAACATTGCGCGAAAAACCTATGCAAAACGTGACGGGCGGTAGGGATAGTGTAATTACCATTACGCATTACGCATCTGCGTAACAAGGAGTAATCACAGGTTCCAAAATTGCGCAAGTAAAATAATGTACACATTAAAGGTTTGGATGCAAGTGATGCGTAAATTGACAGGAATGTTTCATTCGGACTCTAGGATAAGTTGGAGACGTCAGTATATGAAAAAGAACTCGTCAAGTCAGTTGAAAGGAACGTGAAGAGGACGAATAGGAGATGAGCGCTGTGAGAACTAAACGTTATCGGACGATTGTTATCTTAGGTTGCTCAACGATGATGCGACGAGTGCTTCTTACACAGGCTTCGTAGGCAACGCGAAACCTTTCAATGATACGAATGTTATAAGTAATAGAACCGGTTACCGTTTGTCAAGCACCGCTAGAATCTCTGGATCAATGACGCAAGTCATTCTTACTGGATGTATTTATAAAATGTTAATACGACTCCTTACATATTCTTTTTGATATGAACTCACAGAACTATCTTCTGACGACAAATATATTTTTCAGGTGAATCCTGTTTAGATTCGCTCATAAGCAGTTCTTTGCAATGAGTGAGTCACAGATTCGGAATGAGTGCCTTTTTTGCCTGGGTAAATTATTCAGCAGTCGACACTGATTCGGTCAATGACACATCCAGTCAATTTTCTACATAAACTCCAGCCAGTTTTTAACTAAAAAAAAAATCTGCAAGCTCAGTTCCACTACTTACGGTTGTACAGTACTTTAAACTTTACATTAAATATTTCAGGACTTATTGTACGCAGACCAAACGTGGAGAATAACGAGAAGAATTTCAAACAACAGTAAGTCCGCAGCGCAGAACCATTGCCCCGCCGCATAACTTTCTTCTGTATAATTTTTCCTGCAACTAACTGGATATAAGATACAACCTACCACAATCGCATGACTCACCCTACATAGTTTTTAACACATCTGCAAAATAATAGCACACCTGCCAATGTACGCTGCGTTGCAGAACAGTAAATACAAAGTGCCAAACGATACGCAGAGCGCGAAGCCGAAGCAAGGTTATCTCACTTCAAATGTTCTTGCACAAGTACGCGTCAAACTCGGCCAGCTTTAAATTGTTAGCAAATGTTGGACAGACTCCGCGGTTACTTATGAATGAGCAAGCGCTATTCGTAAGCAACATCTCTTCTTTTTTGCGCCGCACCGCTAGTACCTTCAGGTTCCTTTACATCATCTGAATCACACAGAAGCTCGGTAATTAGAGCTAGCGAAGGAATGCGGTTATACGCTCCCACTGTCCCACAAGCTTCGACTCTCGTTCATCTTATGCGTTTGCAAAACGACGAGCAGACGAGCGAGAAGGAGAAACGGCAGATGGAAGGAGACGGAAAAAGAGTGGCAGGAAGGAGAGAAAAGCCGAGAATGCCTCGACTGCCCACAGCGGGACGAGCATTAATTAAAAGTCAGCAAGTAAACTACCTCATCCTACTCACTTATCCACCCACGGGCCGGCAAATGCATCATGTGCAATTTATCGCGCATTCCAGTAAAGTCCCTGATCTTCTGCCCTTGCGATTTAGCATTCTCGCCGGGCCGTGCGAAAGGAATCTTTTTCTCCGACTTTTTCTCCTCCCCCTCCCGCCGATGTAACCATTAACACGAGTAGTAAATAAAGCCATACGCATTTATGAATATTAAGGCGGCAAATTGCGCGAGCGACGCTGATTTACAATTATCCTTCGCGGCCGATCGTCGGGACTGTTTAGAACCGTGGAACGGATGAAATGTGTGTTCTGCGACGCGACAGTTACGTCAGAGTTCGTAATGATGTGTGCAGAACGACGGACGGACATATGTATGTCAGCGTAGCGAGCAAAATCGCGGCTGCGTGTATGCAGCGAGATTAATCAACGTGAATCGGATCGCCTGGACGTAAATAGAAGTACACAGACACTGAATGGCCGGTACCGAGCGTAACGGTCACGCAACCTCTCCACATCGATACCATGACATATGCTGTGCTGTACCTGAGCTTCAATATTCGACAATGTGCTTTCTGCCTCGCGCATACTCACTTGCAGACGCCGTTTACCAAAACAAATTACCTAAGCATTATCGACTCACGTCGTATATGCCTCGCCTCTGGCACACACGTGACCACTCGAGATTTTCAATGACAGACGCACCTATCCAAGAATTAAAAATATTCAATTGTACGCAAAGCATTTACCGACTGCCAGGCACAGGCCAGACTATCCCTTAGTTAAGAATCTTCATTTGTCCACCCGGCACTTCTTCCTCAGCTGGGTGCATCGTAAGAATACATAACGCTATCTGTTCGCTCCACTGTCCGCCGGACTCAACGCGCCATGCTTTCTATTCTAATGGGCCACTGTGTGTAAGCAGAAGGAAAGTCCGACGAACTACTGTGGAATTTACTTGGACGATAATCGTATGAGACTCCCGCTCCTGGGTGGGGACACGGGAACGCGGAAGTGCGTTTATGCACGTTCGATGCGTAGGCTCGCATAACTGCAAAACGTGCGCGGCGCTCTCGAACATGCATGCGCGCGATGTTATGTGATAAGACACGCGAACTGGGGATTATTTCGCTCGGGATCTGATTGGCCTGTCTTCGGGGTGCCGTGCGTATCTGCCATGACAGACACAAATTACGAAATTCTTATCGAACCGACGACCGCCGCTGGCTGATGACAATCGTGCGCACATAATGCCCGGAGATGATATCACGCGTCTCTTGATACGCGTTACGTATCCGTCAGTAACGACGTTCTGGAGAAATCTCATATGAAATTGGTGATACGCCTTGTGTGTTCGTCAGTAACGACGTTCCAAAGCAATCTAAAACGAAGTTGTTGATCCGCGTTACGTATCCGTCGGTACACGGGTTCCGAAGAAATCTTGAACGAAACTGTTGACACACGTGACGTATCCGTCGGACATTCAGTAACGACGTTCCGAAGGAATCTCGAACGAAATCGTTGATGCGCTGGTAAATCTAGTAGTGGCGCACACAGCAGGTGATCTGTACGAGCCGTGTTACGACTTCATTCTGATCGCGATTTGCGATCATGGAAGACACAAGTCACTTAAATAACAACGTTTCGCGAGTGCACGCAGTGCCGGCGCGTTATATGCCTCTACTGTTTAAACGTTATTAACGTTATTATATAATTTTTTTAACAGCCGTGCAATAGTGAGGCGCGCGCGTTCGATCAGATGAGGAAATAGATTACGAGTGATGCGGCGTTGGCATTCGCTGGGGCAAACAACAAATGGTTTTACGCTGATAAGCGACGCCAGTACAATAGCTGTTAAGGTGTCTTCACTCGCTAGTCGTGCACGACGCCGAGTTAATCCCGGGAAACGAAAGAGAAGTGTTAAGTAACGGGTACGGCGCAATAAATGTGACATCCGTCCGGAGTACAAAGTTCGAAAAAGCGTTTGCGTGCGGACGAACAATGTTCGAGTGACAAACAAAGTAGTCGAGTGACAGTGTTGATAGGAGGGTTATTTGGTTGTTGTTTCTTGTATAAAGAAAGAAAACAGAATGAGTCCGACGTTGGTGATCGAAGACTACGTAGTAATCGCAGTGATGCTGCTCATTAGTTCTGGTGTTGGTGTTTATTATTGGCTCACCGGAGGAAAACAAAAGTCGACAGAGGTAAAATTCCGCGGCGTTCTTAGGCTAACAGTGATCCGTATTTTCCTGATAACAAGTTACGTCGTGATTGCGAAATTAACGCTTTGTTCCATGAGTACCGTGTCGTCGTACGATTTTATTTTGAAACGTTTTAACGCTTGTTCAATGGAAGTATCGGTGCTCTACGTTTATTGGCTGGTAAAGTAATTATGAAGAACAGTCAAACCCTAGATAAGAACAGAAATTGTATCGCGGCGTATAGCTATTATTCATCGTTTCACCGCTCAACAAATTCTTCCTAAATGCCTAACTACTCATCCAAGTATGTGTGAAACTACGTCAAAAGCAATTTGTCTTACGAATACTTCTCAAGCGCCGCGACAATGTAAAGCTGAATCAGTTAATTATGCTTTTTACTACATAAAAAAGAAAAACAAATAATGGAATATCTAATTGTCATAACATCACCATGCTTAATTAACAACGATAACACCAGTTAGACTACCACGTTTACCCATTTGCGCGCGACATTTCAAAGACGTATAGAATGGCACGAAAATCCGTATCGGCACAATATATCACCTTATTACGTTCACACGAAACGCATCTAAAGCCTAAGGGTCCCACGATCTAGGAGTACTTCGTGGCAAACAGATCTATGAGCGTAGTACCAGTGGCAATTGGGCTGATGACATCGTACCTGTCAGCAGTCAGTTTGTTGGGAGTCAGCTCGGAGACTTATGTCTACGGGACCCAATATGCAGTGATCAATATCGCCTACGGGCTCGCCACCCCGTGTGCCGTCTACCTCTACTTGCCCGTTTTCTTTAAGCTTGGCGCGACGAGCGCATTCGAGGTAAGAGCACGAAGAGAGTTCCTTTCACGCATGATTCACACAGAACACACTCGCGTTACGCTCACGACTCCTAAATGCAGTGCGTGCGTGAAATGATTTCACGCTTCGGAAAGGTCGGACGACTGATAGTCAAATGGCAACGTGCAATAATGAGGAGCTGTGTGCTACTTGTCCGGTGAATAACGAGCTGTGGACAGTGTCCGTCACCATTATTAGCGGAGATGACACGAGCACGATGCAGTTCATGATTAAACTAGTTTTTTGACGTATTTAGAGACAATATTACGCGGAGATACGAACTGCAGTAACGAGGGTGACGCGAACGTAAATTTCGCGCGGCGCTGTGGAACTGTATCGGTTTTTTCAACGTGCTATATGCTATCTACAAATGCATTGCAGCTAAGAATCTTAAAAGGCATCATGGCATCTGAGCTATTACACAATTAAAACACAAGTTTCGGTTGAACACAGCGCCGCGGATAGCGCCAATATAAGCACATGAATGTTTAATTGCAAAAATGTGTGATCGACTGTCTGCGTCTATTGAGCGAAATCTGACAGATGTCTATGTGGCATTTTAGTATTTGCAAAAGCGTTATGGTGCGATGACGAGGCTCGTGGCGAGCACTGCGTTTCTACTTCAACTACTTTTGTACACCGGCGTGGTACTTTACGCACCCGCACTCGCCCTGGAAGCGACGACGGGTATTTCAACGGTCGCGAGTGTGATCGGCATAGGAGTAGTCTGCACGTTTTACTCAACGATCGGCGGCATAAAGGCAGTACTGATAACCGACGTGTTCCAGAGTCTGCTGATGCTCATAGCCGTTATCACGGTAATTGTCACCGCGGCTATCAGCGTCGGTGGCCTCGACAGGATCTGGGAAATCGCCGACGAAGGATCCCGACTGGAATTCGACAAGTAATTGACAAAACGTTGAAACGGTCGAACCTATCCATTGTTACATGCCACGCGAAAGTAGCGTCACTTGGAAACGCGTGCAGCTTATATTATTGTCATGGCACGTTTAGTTGGTTGGCATCTCTTGGCCGGAAGGTGCACTGTTGGCAGCGCACGGCATGCGTATCGGAATTAGTTATGATTATTGAGCTACCCGCAGATAAACTGGACGGAATGTCCGACCGTTTAATTACTTAATCAGCTGCATTCGTGTGTACCGGTTACTAAGATTGACGAATTCCATAAACCCCGTGGCTCGACTTCCGTTTTGTGACTGCCCAGCATCTCCGCGGACCCAACAGTACGGCACACTTGGTGGAGCTTGACGTTCGGCGGTTTCTTCACCTATCTCTCCTTGTTCGGCGTGAATCAAGTTCAAGTGCAGAGAATGCTGACCGTCAGGTGAGTGCCGCCGACTTTCTACGCGATGCACACGCCCGGCGAGACGATTTATCGGGATATCGTGTTAGGTCGTCATTACAACGTGCACGAATGTAGTAGTGGCCGTGAAGCAATAAATCTATACCGGTGCGCGTACCGACCAGCAGATTATAGACACGGGAATGCGCTCTTCAATCTCGGTCGCGTGGATACATAATAAACGTCGACATGATCGCGAAGAAAGTATACGGCAGGAATTAATGTTCCTGCAGCCGCAGACTTTGAGACCCTTCCGTGACGATGTATGAGAAAAAACGCCGTTCTGCGTTGAGCGCAGGTGCGAACGGATTGGAATTACACAAAGAATTACGCTAGACTCGATTCCGTGTGCCGACGCTAGAGAAGGCCATAGCCTTTATCGGGATCTCGTGTGCGCGCGGTTCAAATTTGATCACGCGAGTGCATATTCGTACGTGATGCATGACGCGTTGCGCGGCAAGACCGCACGTGCCGAAGATTAATGTCTTTCGGCGATGTCTGAAGGAAAAACGTGCCGCCCGTAGTAGGGATGCGTGTACGCAGTCTGCTCGGGAAGTGTGTCTCTTGCGGCTGATGACGGATGCGAAACATAACCTCTTCTATCTCGATCGCGCATCTTGCGTGCGCACCGAGAGCAGTAGCGGTCGATAAACCGATAGATCTCGTTCGCCATCTCGTTCGCCGTCTCGTTCGCCATCTCGTTCACCATCTCGCTCGCCATCACGTTCGGCTCTTAATAAGCGTGCGTGAAACCAATAGACGAGTCTTTCAGGAATCTGGGAGCGGCACAGCGAGCTATCTGGTGGAGCTGGCCGATGGCTTCTATCATGTCGCTGACCACGTGCTTCTCCGGTCTGGCTATGTACACTAAATATCATCACTGCGATCCATTATCTGCAGGAAGGATCGCCTCCAATGATCAGTTGATGCCACTCTATGTGATGGACACCCTCGCCAGGTACCCAGGTCTGCCGGGCCTCTTCATTGCCGGAATTTTTAGCGCGGGACTGAGCACTATATCAGCCACCGTCAATTCGCTCGCCGCTGTGATACTGGAGGATTACATTAAACCAGTCTATCGCGGAAGGTGAGTCGCGCGCATTGATTAACGTTTGCGGCTTCCGCTTGGACGTGGCACATGACTGTTATGTCATCAATCAGATAGTGACAGCGTCTTAACGCATCGGTGGAAGACGGCGAGACTTATATTTCCTCTTCAAGAGATTACTTCCCAGAGTGAGCTCACGTTGTTATTTTACGTGGCGGAGCGTATGCGGATTAAATGTGTTGCAGGTGCCGTGCTCTTCAGGCTTGCTAAGGAGGAAACGTTTTTTTCCACAGGTAGAGAACTCTTGAGAACAGGATCGATTATTGCGACTAAAATACTATTCTCTACCTTATCAGCTCGACGGTCTTTTGCAAACTGCTTTGACGATATTCGGAATTATTACAGGGCCCAATTATATTTATTTTTTTTATATTTATATTTCCTCTCCGAAAAGTTACTTTCAGTGTGGGCTCACATTGTTATTTTACGTAGTGATGCGTATACAGATTAAACGTGTATCGCCGGTACTTTCGGCTTTACACTTGATGAGAGTAAAACATTTCTTTTCAGGGATAGAGAACTTTCGAGAACGGGGTCGATTATTGCGAGTAAAATTCTCGCGCTTCTTGTCGGATTAATTTGTCTAGCTGTTGCTTTTCTGGCTCGTCATCTCGGCGGTCTCCTGCAAGCTGCCTTGACGATATTTGGAGTTGTCGGAGGGCCCATGCTGGGCCTTTTTACTCTCGGTATGTTCAGCGAGACAGGGAACCAGACAGGCGCTATTGCAGGCCTACTGACCGGTCTGGGATTTTCGTTATGGATCGGATTTGGCCAGCCTAAACCGCCAATACCGACGCTGAGCGTTTCAACCGTCGGATGCAACGAAACCCTCAACAACGACCTAATTTTTTCATCGAATTTCACTCACAACGTCCAGTAAGAATATTTCACTGCCCATCTACGCAGGCTTTGGATGTACGTGCCTCCAACGTCGACTCTTGAAATGTTGCCTTTCCGTTTTCCAGAAGCACGGATAACGAATCTTATTTCTACCTCTATCGTCTCTCTTACATGTGGTACTGTCCTCTTGGATTCGCTGTTAGTTTAATCATTGGCTGGTTCGTCAGCTGGACTTCTAGACACATTTTCAAGGAACAATGGGAGGAACTGGATCCTGACCTCCTGACACCTCTGTTGGCCGCCAGAATCCGCCGGAAACGAATGCGGGAAGATGAACTTGGCAACACAATTTCCTTCAGCAAATCGCACTGAATCAGCCATCCTTCATTGCCGTCACGAGCATTCCACGATACTCACGATCATATTCTTCGCTCCTCTGCACTCCAAGCCCAATAAAGAACTCATGATCACGCCTTTGTCCGCCGAAAATAAAACAGTTTCTCCGACGTCGACTCTGAAATTTGCGCCCCCCGCTCCTTACTCGATTTCAAAGTTACGCTCAGAATTCCAACGCGCGGTGGTGCGAGTTCTCTTTCTTTCTCCTCCTGCAGAGAACAGACGTAAACATCGCGGGCCACGGGTGTGCTGAACGTTTACCGAAACGTTCGCAAATCACGATGGAATGCCGTCAGACTGGTGTTCTCGTGCGCGCCGCACGGTGACATACAGAACGAACCAAAGCAACGACCCGCACACTGTGCAGCGCTTACGTAAGGAAATAATGCAGTGGTAACGCGAGTGGACTGCCTCGATGGTTTATTCTGACTCCGCAGGGGTACGTCGTGAATTGGTAGATATTACGTACACGACGCGTATGCATCCTCGGGGCGATCGCTAAATAACAGGCAAAAAGAATACTTATCGCTGGCCGTGCGGCGTTAGCGCTGTTGCGGCATGCGTCGCGAGGTGCTTTTCAATAAAATGTCTGCACATTCGCGTGTCGCGCCGATGTTCGCACGTACGGTTACATGTCGTTCGCGCTGAGACTTGCACTGCAAAAATCCGACACAGAAATACCGTACGCGCGATGCAGGAATATTACTGCGGCGATCCTGGAAAATGAACGATGGCCATGGGAACGCTAGTTCGCGAACGGTCCGGACTGACGACGATTCCAGAAAAGTACGACGTTTCTTTGTTGAAGATGCGCGACACGCAGAATGAACTTATATCCGGAGCGTTACGAGGCTGATAACGCTCGTAATGCTAACTAATTGCTACGTAGCACTGAGGCATACACAGCTCGCTATCGGCTGGCGTACCGGTGGACGCGACGGAAAGCAAATGATTGCGCGACGAAATGTCTTCGCCCGCGGTACACTCGTGGATTCTCTAACACGTCCCGTCGTAAAGACCGTACGCCGAGCGGAACGCTTGTTAACGATAACGCCGGGAATAATGAGGTATAAAGGCGACATGCACGCCCGGGCGACATAAGCATGCGGCGTATCATCGATGCAAGTGTTATAATGTCTATGTGGACGAGCATATGCATGAGCAATGGCACGTTTATAGGGGTGTCCTTCGTTTGAAACGGCCGATAGCATTCTCCGGCCGTGCGCCTATAAATCGAGGCGTGCCCGGTATTTTCCGTAATAAACCGAGAAATTTCCTCCTGCAACGCTCGTAAAGCGGTTACTTTCTTTTTGTTGTATATGTACATGTCCGCTTCTCCGTGGCCGTTCGTGTGAATTCTTTTTCATCCTTTCCACCTTTCGTTCTTTCCCCCATTCGACTCGGTCCAGGGCGCAATCCTCAGTCACTACTTATACCGCACTTGAGAGTATCCTCGGAGCACAGTGGATTCGAATGACGCTCACCACTTCCTCCTGTACACCTCTCATCGTTCGAACAGGGAAGGGTCGGAAGTGGGGAGGTTACGTATGGAAATACTTTTCTTCTCACGGACGCCTTATTGCGTTTCGTCGTGTCGAAATCATTTCAACTCGCGACAGATCTTGCGAGATCGTAACATCCTATGGTCGAAATAACGTTGAGGATGTCTTTCATTTCAACGGTTGCAAATATTTCTTCATTTCAACAATAAGATTCTAATGCCAGTACTTTCGAGTGCAAGAGGGCTCGATAGATTCTTTCTTTTCAACAATAAAATCCTGAAATCAATACTTTCAGGCATAAGACGGCTTAATATATCTCTCCATCGTCCAATTAAAATAAGATTGAAAAGGAGTTTTCACTGAAATCACGTAGCGAAGCTAAAGAACACCGAGAGTTCTCGAAACGTCAACCGACGCTTCGTCGGTGAAGTCAATGCTAATGTACGTTACCAGCAAAATTTTCCTCTCAGTCCTGACCTGCGCGCAATTAACATCGCCACTCAGTGACAGGTCGCACGAATGGGAGCAAGGAATTAAACTGAATGCAATTTGTACTATGAAGAAACAGCAATGGCGAAGGATGCGACGACGTACATCATAGCGGATGTGACTTGTCTAAGGTTCTCTATAATTAAACGAAATAACCGAGTTGCTGTGTTGCATCGCCTCAACCGGCGTTCTCATTACAGTGCCGTGCATTCCTTGCATGAAACGAATCGCTCTCTCACCACGTACCGCTCCTCCCCGAAGCACACGAAGTGCGGAGCACGTAAATGCACCGAGTTACACGGCGAGCCCATGCCAAATGTTGCTCGTTCAGTTCAGAAGGTCTCACTCCACATTTTTCCGTCTCCTCGCTTCGACGGACACACGAACAAAATAAAAACGGATAAAACACGTGGCCGGAAACTAAGGCACCTAAGTATGGATTTGATAGTGCAATTTTCTGATGACGCAGTTACAACCGTTTATCGATAAAAACAGCTCGGACACGGCGTGCGTTACATAAATTCACCACAACTGTGAGTCCGCAGTGGCAAGACAACTCGCATTCCTAAATGTAAATAGTGCCTAATAGTAATATAAACCTCTTCCCCGCAGAGTATCGCGTTAAATCGTCAGCTCACGTAAATTCTCAATTCATTGAAGCTCAGACTTCGCAATACTACGGAATGTATCGATTACGACATCAGGCCTCACCGCGGCGATTAACGAGAACGTCGGCGAGCAAATAGCAACGGTAAGCGTACTATGAGCGAGCGGCGAACTGGGAAGCAACGATAGAGAAGGAAAACCGCGGGTGAAAGACTAGCAGAAGGAGACGAAAGGCGGGAGGTGGTCGTTGAAGATTTTTTGACCTTCCAGCGCGTAGTTTGTACGGAGCGAGCAGCCATTCGGTTTCCTCATACCTCGCGTACGTACTTAACGAGAAGCAGAGTATGCTGCACATAATGCCATTATAATAAACGTCGTACTCGCTCATTGACGCGTGCACGACTAACAATAAGAGGACGAAAACGATCACAACGTGATTGAATGTATTAGCATGGCGTGCATACACACGTGCACGCGCGTGCAATCTTTGCCCACCCATGCATGTCGGCCAATAGATACACACTCGTTCATGTAAAGTTACGGTCCCCATGAGAGTCTCCCTTAAGTGAATGTATACACGCCGAGAGACTAACTATGTACATGTATACGGATAAGAATATTTCTTTTTTGGGATACTTGTACATCAAGGCTGTTGGAACTATTTTCAATGCCAGGATTCGAAATTTACGTTTGTTCGTAAGACGTAGAAGTACCGGACGCTATACAAAGATTGTGTCTACACATTCACGTGTATTCTTCCCGTGTTAGCACATTGAGGACCGGAGACACAAATTCGTGTTATGACGTAACGTACAGACAATGCATCCTGATCTTATGAGTTTGCTTAGGCCTTAGCACAAGTAATTTTAGAAGAGTAGAATAAGAGACTTGGATTAAATTTTTATCTGCTATAGATACATTATTTGAGAAGGTAACTTTGAGAAATTTTTATTGTCACGCTCATATGGCAAAGTATTCGGAAAACAACTCTAAGTTTTGCTCGTAATTCAGCAGTCCCCAACATACTAACGTAAGCTCGATCTAACTTAAACCATGTTCAGAGTCCTCTTAGAAACTGAACGCTACAAGCAGTAAAACAATATCGAAACAGCGATAAACGCGCGTAAATCGAGGAGAAAAAACGCGGAAAGATTCTTGTCGGCGTATCCCCGTTTATTGGTCAACTATTAACTCGGGAAGAACTAGTTCTGCATGAAATTGCATGGAATTAACGAGCCACCCAGTGTATGTTACGTCTCATGTGCGCGTATGTATGTGCACATCTCGTAGTAAGACCTACGTAATTGAAACTCAGAGTTTATGCCACGTAAGATAGAAATAAAAGAATAAAATGACCGGTTTGCACAAAATTCAACATTTACCGCGATGGAATTGAATCGCGTACATGTTGTACGGACACACGTTGACCGAAGAACTCTAATAGATACGGTCGTTGTAAAAAATGTACGTGCTGAATTTATCTCTCCCTTACGTAGGTGCTAAACCTAATGGAATTTTGTCCGCGTACACGTGTAATGAAGGCCACGCATAACAATATTGTAGCAGTTCGCCAGATCGCGATAAACGTCATCTCGCAGACGTTATTCACTTTCGAGCTTCGTTAGACGATAATTGTAAGCGATCAAGTGCTGGGCAAGGAACAATAGAGGTGTGTACTCGAAGCGAGCAACTAAAGATACGGCATGACAGTTGTTCAATAAGTACAAACCGTCAATCGTTTCAAACATTTATAGGAACAGCTCACCTAGATTCTCTGGTTCTCCGAACCCTCCGCCACCGGTGTCACGGCTACACCTATAATACACACAGATATCGATTATAGATGATCATGTAGAAACCGATTAACCGTGTGTTGTAGCTTTCAACTAGTGCCTCGGATTCAATGAAAAAACAAACGTAACCGGTCGAACGCATTTAATCTCATGCGATTGCGTAAACGATGTACGCATAAAAGTCTCAATTAAGAATTCCACGCGCACTTTACACTCCGCCGGTAGGAAAAAGTATCTACGATATGTATTACAAAATTCACGTGTTGTGACAGGAGGGACCTTTCATAATACACACCAAATGCCCAAACCGGACGATAAAGGCGAGCTTTACGTCATTACTTAAACGATCAGTGAAACCGGAGTCAGTGCGTTGAGGTGTAACATTTTCTGAGAATACGTCAAGCGCTTCCTGCATTACGTGTTGCTTCATTTCCAGTTATTCATTAAAACTGCAAATTATTCATTGCCATGAACGAATTTCATTGGAAGCATTAAATTCAAAAAATCGTTTATAGAGTACCGCGTCGTGCCATTTATCTAGAAAAACAGTAACGACAGCCTGCTAACAAGAGGTACAGCAATCGCAAGACTAATTACAATAGAAAAATTACACTATGCCCCCAACAGCCTTACGATGTCGCTTCCAGTTATTCATTAAACTTGTAAACTTTTCATTGTCATGGACGAATTTTATTGGAAGTATTAAACTCAAAGAATTGATTCTGCTGTACCGACTCGTGCCATTTATCTACAAAAACATTAACAGTAAACTCCTAACATCAGCTGCAGCAATTACAACACTAATTACAATATAAAACTTTCACTACACGCCCAGCAGCCTTACGATATCGCCCCCAGAATTCTACACCCCCGCTAACTTCTAAACAACCATTACAGCACCGCCCTCTTCTCTGTGCGCACGGAAAATGCGCAGCGCCGCTTAACTTGGGAGTTTTCTTAAAAATCGAAATTACTCTAAATTCCCTCGATAACAGACGAAAGAGAGCTCGCTCTCCGCTGATCTCCGCGCTCTGTCTTGCCGAAGACGCACATTGCAAGGCACGATTCGCGTGTAAACGGAATCGCGATGCGAGCCGCGTGAGCGAGTTTAACGAATCCAAGGCAAGAAAAGAGAGTGAGGTGGGCATCTCAGGCGAGTATTCCAGGTTAATTTTACCGAGCCCTAAGGAGCGCATGCGAAGGACCAGCGAAGGATAACGCTAGCGGGGCTCATCGGTTGGACGCTGCTCGAAGCGAACGAAGGACGCCCGCATTCCACGCCGCAACCTGGTATAATACGAGGAATTGGTCGGTACAGGAGGGAGGAGGTGAAGGAGAGAGAAAGAATAAACGAGATAGCGAGAGAGCGTCGGAGAGAGACGGCGAGAAGAAAGGACAGGAGTAGCCCGATAGAAGGAGGAGACGAAATGCGAGTGAGAGGGGAAAGTGGAAGGAGCGAGGGTGAGAGGAGGAAGGTGCGACGTGGCGGGAACAGAGAATAAGAGGAAGAACGGCGGAGAAAGAAGCAGATGGAAGTGTAGGGCCAGTCGTGCGGGGAGTTGTCTGCATCCGCGTCGACCTTCTCTCCTCCTTCTCTCATCCTTCTCCCATCCTCTGCCTCCTTCGTGTGCTTTCCCTTCGTAATCATCCTCCGTCCTCCCCTTTTACTCTGCCTCTCGGCATTCTGCTCTCTCTATGCCCTCGTCTCTTTTTGCGATTTATCCGAGATCTCTCCTCTTTCTCCCTTCTGCTTTTCTTCCTCGGCGACCGGCGCGGCTTCTATCCAGCGTCCCGAGCCTCTCCCGTTCGCTTCGCCCGCGTGCCTTCAGCGGAAGTAAACCGCTGGCGCGCGTTACCTCCATCTTCGACCATTCTATATAAGCACTGCTCTTCCTCCGTGCGCGCGTAACTGGGATTCTTCCTTTTGCGAGGAGGCGCAGCTGCAGCTGCCGCTGACACTGGAGTAGGTTATCGTCGTGCTTTCACCACTGCTTGCGCGCCAGCGCAGTCACCATGGCGTACGCGATGACAAGAGAAACAGACGTTATTCGTTACACTTCAAAGGCACTCGGCCATCTTAAGGCGAGGGAAAACTGCGGATTCCTATGTGGGCCGCATATTTCCAGTTTTCATGTAACGCGCGCGAACATATCATTACGCAAGAGGATAAGCGGCTAGAGTCGTTTAAGGCGAATCACTGGAAATACGCTTTTTCGAGGAATTTCATAGTGGACCTAATGAGCTTTTACGCGGTCAAACTGTAGAGCAAAGGTGCGATAACGATGGTATGTGAACGTCGAGTCGCATCGAAAATTTGAGAATTGCTTCAGTCGCATTTATGTGCACACGGACGAAGCGTCGTGTGTGTTTATGAAGAATTATGGAGAATGTGGGAACTGTTTCAATGTGCATAAGGACGGAGCATCGTGTATTGTTTATGGGCCACCTACCTAAGAGCAAAGCAAGAAAATGGGCCAGAGAAAGACTGGAAGATAGAGGCACGTCATATTCGTAGCTGTCCAGTTAGCCAGAAAAGTCCCCTGATGAGATTATAATGTGAATATAATGGCGAGCTTCCGAGCTACGCAGCCCTTACACTCTTCCACCCTCTTCTCCCGTCTGCCCCGTCCATAGAGCCGTTTTACTTCTTCGTGAATCCTTCGGAACTCTGTCCGCTTAATCCCATTGCCTGCGCGATGTTATAACGACTACACGAAAGAATAGAACGGCCGTGGCGCAAAACTAAAATAATAAAGAATGCTAAGTGACGAAAATAGTAGACTTCGCGGTTGGCTGTGGCCGAAAACTGAATTGCCGCTACGTTTAACACGAAACCGAAGTACATGAAACAATCCAAAAACTCGGTGACATTTTATTGTGCTGGCATTGCTGTATTAGAGTGCTTTACCGAAAAAATTTATTATAGTATTTAGTGAAGGACTCGAGGATTGAGTGAGAGAACACCGAAAAGAGAGAGAGAGGTGCCGACAAAGCGTAAAGCAAAAGAGGAAACAAGGGACGAGACTGCAATGTAAGAGACGGAGGACAGGGGAAAGGGGCGTAGCGTAAGAAGAAGATGCGGAGCCAGAGGAAGGCTAAATGTTGTGGCAGCACGCGAAAGTGCAGGTCACTCGTTAAAAACTGTTTAAACACTGTTTGCCCTTCTTGCCGACGGTGATGGACGCCATTGCACATTGCGTGTTTACGCACGGATTCGCTTAAACATGTTCGACACGCCGTCAGCCAGGAATTCGGTATATTCGAGAGAATTTTAACCTCGACGCGCGTAAGTGGACTCACCTAATCCGCGACGGCATACTTAGCGGCTTAATGCACTCCAAGGTCGTAAATATCCTTGGTAACGAATGGATCTGTTCATCCTTCGACCTCTTCCATACGGACGACGACTGGCGACCGCGTACACGAAGTTGTTAAACACACGATTTTTGCAATTAACCGCGGACGCACGACGGCAATGCAGTCCAACGTAGACGGTTAATGGCAATCATCAACTTTAAGACGTCGTTTACTTTTGTTTACCTGCAAAGGCATGTATATGCACGAAGATAATCGTGAACTTCAGTGTACCGATACCGCGCACATCCTGATCAAAACATTCCGCGTGTTCACTCGTACGGATATTCGTTGATAAAGTCGGTCCCTCCGACTGTTGGCACGATCATGCAGAAATACGTTCTGCCAACGTTAGCATATATGGAAACGATTCCGCTGCGGATTCATTAGCATAGAGGAGTGATCCGAGAGGAACGTTAACGCGTCGATGTAAAATGTAAGTCGAGGAGCCATAAAGGCCCGTTTTATAGAGCTTCAAATCTTGCTTTTCTGTCGATCGATGTCCCGTAGCCTCAGTGGGGAAGAGGAAACTCGAATTAAAACGGCCGGGCACATCCTGGACCCAAAAGTTTGTAATTACACGGCGGGGCCCCTGACTATTTTCGGCCGCAGGGCCCCGGGCAAGGCGTCGTTAGTTCGATAGTTCCCGGATTCGAGAGGGCCAAAGTGGAGGAGGAAAAAACGGAGACGACAGTGCGGCACCAAACCAAACCGCAAGCACGCATCTCAATGTGCTCTGTAGTAGAATTCCGTGACGCACTGTCACGTTCTTCCGTCTGAATAAAAATACATGCGAAATCTGTGGATACTTGTCATATGAGTACATTCATTGAGAACATATACAAAATCTATGGATAGTTGCTTGCAATAGTTCAATAAAAACAGGTACACAAAACGATGAAAACGGTCCATAGCATAGAATCTCATCGATGGCCAATTCCAAACATCGCAATAACTTCCACACGCATGCTAAGTGCCGTTTACTCTGGCATTGCGATGGCGCACATAAGCAGGAATATCGCCGCAATTACATTTACAGCAATATCCTTTTATCCTGTTATTACAATGAAGCCGTGATAACTAACGATTAGATGACGCATTTAATTTCAACCTCATTATGATTTAAGTAACATGCGTAATGAATGTAACAGGAAGTGTGATTAGCGTAATTACTATCCATAAATTAAAGAAAAACGTTACATTGCACAAAAAAGAATCGCGTAACAGACACATACACCTTTTGTAGACTTCTGATGAGAGGCTAGCACGGAAAATATCGAACATTTTAATAATAAAATTGTAAACGCAAATATTTTCAACTGCAAGTACGTTTTACGTTTTCCTTCATTATCCAATAAAATAAAGGATGAAAAGAATGAAAATGTTCTTATAACGCAAGCAGACGGGCATAGTCCAGAAACGGGCTAGAAATACAAGAAGAAGAGGAAAGTAAGGGAGAACTCTAGCGATACCGTGCCAACGTGGTACGGCGCCGGTCAGCTTTATGGACGATGAAACGAAAGGTGCAGCGCCGTGTGAGTGCAATCAAGTCGGTCCACGCCTATCAGGTTGGAATGCGTAAAGATAACTAAAGATCGTCACGTCGGTAAGGCACGTACACGTATACGCGTTGCATAAGCCTGCGTAATGGGCAGCCCGCGGTGCTTCGTGGTGTAAAGTATAAAGGAGGTATACCCGATTATGCTCCGTCAGGCGTATAAGTACTATCTCGCGTGTGTATATCAGCGTCGTAGACTCACTACGTGCAAAGGTGAGTGTTCATTTATATACATGCACACACCTATCAGCCTGTGTGCGTTTGCGAGTATGACTGTATACGTCGGAGCATGCTGGTAATAAATTGATAGATGCTGATAAGTGGTCGTACCCATAAGATAGTTGCGAAGTAAACGCATTAAATATTAGAGAAAGTTCTTAATATATGTGTGGCGTTTGAATTGGGTGGGCACATCGTGACGAATTTACGCTTGCGTCGTACATTGTCTCTGAGAACATTTTATTCCGGAGAAAGTACGTGTGTCTTCGGGTAGACACACAGAAAGCCGTACCGAATCATACGACGCAACGTAGTGACACTTGCTTTCCAGACTCGTATAAGAGAATAGAAAGAACCGTACGTCGAAAGTATCTTACTTTTCTTTTACTGTTTCTTCAAACATATTAAAGTTGTTGACATGATACCCGTTTCTATGGTTGAAATGTGGACTTTATTTGTTAACTCAACACGTTTTCCATAGGAGTCTATAACGTTTATAATTGTAGTAGTGTATGCTGATTCTATTGTGTCCTTATCCTATGGTATCTTAACTCACATTTCGGTGTTCATTTTCGGAATTTCGCCCCGAAAATCAGGCCAAATTGCAAATAGTGAAACGACGAGCGCTGGCGAGAGGCTGTCCCACCGGAAATCTTTGCCACAAAATGAAAGCCAGAAAGTAAGTTAAAATACCACAGAATAAGGACACAATACACCCAGCATACATTAACGCAATTATAAATATTACAAAATCCTGCATCGGGACCTGATGAGGCCCTGGAAGATGTTGAGTTAACAAATAAACTGCACACTCCAACCATAAAAAGGCGTATCATTGAAGTACCTGCCTTACTAGCCACGACGGGCATCGCGTGTTAGAGGCGGCATCGAATTATTAGAGCGCGATGAGTCTGTTGCGAGTCTGTCATTAGCATGTTTTCGATGTCATGAATTGTTCGATCACACGATTTGTCATCGAACACCGGTCGAACGATACAGTGGGTCATAGCCATCGCTACAAGAGCGTGTTATCTCACAGTCCGTGACGGATGACACAATGGAGTACATTGACACTACGCGCCACGCTATCTGGTAGTATCTCACATCTTGCCTGTACGTACACACGAGCACAGAGACGAAGAAACATGCGTGCGCGCATTCCCACTTCTCGACTTTGCTTGTCTGTATTCTTCGTGCGGGCACTCACGTATATACACACCGGCACGCAGAACATTGCGAAGGTGGAGGTACTTTCACCAGGTAGCCAGGTTCCACGATGCACACCGATAGCCAAGAGCAGCCCACTTTGAGAGCTGCATTCCAAGTGCATACTACACCCTGCAGCCAGGGTCGGATTGACTCGTGCGAGAGACAACGCTAATTCGAGGACGAGCAATGTGTCTTCACGTTAAAGTAAAACAAGTCTTTTTTTATCGACGTGGATACGTTCGTGCACGTAATATTGGCGTTAGGGCTTTTATAAATGATTAAAGGTGAAAAAGATTGGTAGAGTAGGAAAGGAACGACTAGTCATAAGGATTTGTATAAATTATGTAAACGTAGAACAGGGACTCTTACAGTAGAGTGATAAATGTCTATTGAACTATTAGCCTGCGGACGTGTGTGGGAGCGCGAAGTGGTGCATGTTGCAGAGGTACTTTCACCAGCCATCCTCACAGTTCGACATGGAATGTATTTGACCAAGAGAAGCCGAAATAATCGTTATACGGAAAATGTTTGCAGTACTTTCAACGCACTCTACATCGATTCTGCCATAATGTTTCCTAGGCACGTAAGAGTCGGTCTGTCCTACGACAGAAAAGTCCAACGTGAAATATAAAAAAGTAACAACCGCAAGATATTATCGCCGGTTATCTCGGCGCATTCGGTCAAGTCGCGTCGGAAGAAGTCGACAATATTACGTACAGCGCTTATTCGTAGTTGTCTCTATCGCAAAAGTCGGACGGCACTTTACGATTCCTGGATGCCTTTACAGCTTTCTGCGAGGACGAGAGTAACGCGAAGGAATTTCGCCCTCGAATTTAGCGCCGGCAATATACTGCGAATACGAAGTGCGTTGAGATCCTCGCAGAGATCAACATTTACTATCCACACACACCTACGCACCCTCGCGTCCAGAGGATGATAATAGTCCAGTTAAGTACGTATAAATTTTCTTGTAACCCGTGATCTTCGTAGGTCGCTCGAATGCGCCGTTAATAATAATCTCTCGCCGCGGAAAACGTTGCAACGGGCAATGAATTTCGAGACCCAGAGAACGTTATTTCTTTTTGCTTCTCCCCGTGCCTTCTTCTTTCTCTTTAACCACTAGTTACGTGGGTGGACGTTGCGGATGCGCGAGTACGCCGGCTGAATTCGAAGTCTACCCCTCCCCTTCCCGTTCATCTTTTTCTTTCTCACCCTCTAGCCTGGCTCATTCCACCTCCTCTTCGTCCGCAGCTCTTTTACAATTGTTACTTTCTCTTATGGGAAGTAATACCTTCGCGGGAGGTATTCAACATGGCCGGATAAGGTTAAGTTCCAAATAGGAAAGCGGATAATTATGAGGAAGAATCTAAAGCAGCAAAACGAAGTCACACGTATTTTCCATGATGTCGTTAATAATTATTATATTCCGTTTTATTGCATTACGGTATTTAGAAAGACCCGACGTATATTATAATCAAAACGTAAAACCAGAAGAAATTCCTTTCCACCTTATCATACCGTCGCCGTCAAAATACTCAAACATGAACATTCGGCCAAGGTAAGCTCAATCGGAAAGAAATATATTTTGAGTAACACGAGGTACGCAGTACAACACGCCCGGTACTGTGCACTTTTTCCTACGCAAAAAGACAGGGCTGCGCATATTCTCTGTATTATCACGAACGTATGCTTATTATACGACACACACAACATATTATACACTGCATAACAAAATCACATATCCTCCCGGAAAGAAACCGCCCCCTCCACCCTGACTCGTCGATCGGAAACGACATAAGAAATCATCTGCCCAACACCCTAGACACATCAACAAAATCCGTCGCAGCCTTACACGGTCTACGTGAGCATTTCAAGAAAATTCTTTATTCAACACCGCCTCTACCTTCCCTCTCCGTATGCTTCGCTCCACCACCCTTTCTTTCCTCCCCTGTTTGTTTTATCTATTCCCGCGCGCATACAAGCACGTAAATCCCTCCCGCTAAGCGTATCCCTTACACACAACGCACCTGCAATCAGTCGTCGGGCAACGTTGCTCTTAGGCACGGCAATGTTGACCAGCGCTCGCAAATCGGGTACAAGGTAAAGGATTCGTACGTGAGTAGCGTTCCAACGGCATCGGGTTTTATCCGTGGATCGTACCTGCGGCTTCATTATTCGTTTCTGGCACGTACGGGCATTCACACCCGGTTCGAGCCACGATCAGCGCTCGCCAGCGGGTTTCTTTTCTCCCGAGCCAAGAGAGCGCAGCGAAGAAGCAGAATCCACGACTCGATTGCCCGATGCCAAGCGTATGTACATACGCGGGGGCCGGCCGGCCTCCCTGTATTCCTACGGTACGAGGATGCATAACGAGTGGTTTTCGCGTTCCTCGCCGTTGCTGCCGTCGAGCATCGCAATACGTCAAGGCGTTAATTTTTTTTCACCGCGCATGCAGCGCTCGGCATGAAGTATTCGTGATGACCGGTGGCAATGCGTGCTTCTGCGTGCACGATCTGTCGCGCGGAACGCGTCGCAGTATTGTCGCGGCTATTATTGAGGAAAAGGGAAGGTGTGCTATGCACGGGCAAAAGATAATGTGGCGATTGAACGAAAGTCGCAAGGTGGCGTGCAATATGCCGTGAGTAAAGTGCGCGAAATGTTATTCAGGGCGAACTAAAGAGCGTATGAGAAATGGGATAAGAGAACAGGAATGACGTCAACTGTGGAACATGTACACATACCGTCGTTAGTGAGCATGAACCTCGGGAGGAGCGTAATTTTGATTGAAAAATGTTGAAATCGTAAACGCGGAAACGAACTATAGGAGCGGTTTGGCAAAGAGATGATTCGCATGCAGAAGGGAAAGACGGTGAACCGAAAAACCGGCACCCAACGCCTAAGCAATGTGTGTCTGATGACGGAATCGGAGTTTCAGGCAAATGTACACAAAACAGCTGAGCTGACGTCAAACGAATACATACGCAGACGATAGATATGTAAAGAAAGGGATTCCCTGACAGCATCCCCTCTACCGCAAATACTATGAAGTACCATAGCCGCACAATTAACACCAGAATCTAAATTAAAATACAACCAGCATATACTAACACAATTATAAACATTATCGACTCCTGAGGAGGGAACCCGTGAGATCCCGAAAGATATCGAGTTAAGAAATAAAGTCTCCATTTCAACCATAAAAGGGCGTATCATTTCAAATACTTGAAAAATATTCAACAAAAACAGGATGGAAATGGTTGAGAAACGGCGAGATTGGCGCAACTGTTTCGCACGTCGATGATTTGACAGACGTCGTACGATAAAGCACATTCCTAGAGGCAGAAGACTGAAAGTTTGATTTGTCTGTTGACATAGAGACGCCAACGGTACTGTTATCCCGTCCCGCTACCGATTCTACGCAGAGCGGATAAAAATAATTCCCGCCAGCTGGTCGGCGCTACGCTGCTCTTATCGCGACGTTTTTCGTGTCTTAGCACTTTGACGGCCGCGCATTTCACTCAACGACACCCAAATGCCGCGATGTCGATCTTCCAACGTGTGCTATCCCCGATGTATTATTCTAGGCAAACCAAAATTACGTACAGGGGAGAGCAATCGCCGGGGTTGAACTACTGCAATTTTACACATACAATTGTTAGTCGTTAATTCATTCAATGCTTTCGCAACGCCGGCAGCTACTATCGCATGTCGACTATTCTTGATAAAACGAAATCACGTCTATGTGATGCCGGCGATTAACTACTGATCAACAAAGTCGCATCTCACGTGACAGTGGCCATTAACCCACTGAACGTTCGACACTGCCCTATTACAATTTTACAGATACGATTGGTAGTAGCTGATTCATTTAATGATTTCGCAACCGCCAGCAGCTACTATTACATACGTTAACTGCTGATCAGCGAAATGACATCTAGGTGAGAGCAGCCGTTAACATGTTAGGCGTGCCGAAGATTGATCGAAACTGGCCCTGAAGTTTCGCGGATCGAAGTCAGCTTCGTGATGTACGCGCGCGGAGCACAATGGCGATGTTCCATCTTACGGTCAGAAAGCCCCGCGAACTCTGAGAGCAAGGCGTAGAATTGTGCGCAATCGCTTTCGTGCGGTTTGAGGTCCGGCTGCAACGTGACCGTGAAGGTCGGAACACCGCAAGCCCTTCGCATAAATTCCTTTCTATGGCACGTTCTGCCTAACTCTGCCTCGAGAAAAGACCGTGGGTTCCCGACGGAATATCAATGATGGTACCACATAAGCCAGACTATGTTCGGTCAGCGGAATCGACTGAAATCTTTTTAGACGGAAATAGTACGTACAGCAGACGCGGCAAGGAGATACAATTCTACCAAGAAACGACAATCGCCTGCTTCGGACAAAACGAAGTATCGTGCTCATTTCAAATTCTATTGTCTTTCTATTGTTATTATGCAAATACTCTTGTTCAATCAATACGTCGCTTTTGCTTTCATTGTCTATGGTACGTTGAAGCTTTAATCAACATTCCCGACACTTGAGCAACGCTTTGACCTATGCGTACTCTACACAGCGATGAATATCGTACGGATAAGAAAACACCGCGATTATTGTACCGTGAGGTGCTATATTCGTCATGGCGATGTGTCACAATCGGCGAACATTAATTGACGAACAGATGTGCGGAGACCGGTATTTAAATCGGCGAAATTCCGCCAAGACAGTTTCACGAGAGATACCGCCGCGAAGTGCCGGACCTCGAACAACAATCAGCAACAGAATGGCACAGAATGTGTAAGGGAGGAAGAAAAGGGAGAGAGGATGATGGAAGATAGAGGCAGCGACGATCGGAGAGAGAGACGAGAAAGAGAAACTGCAGGGCAGAACGGAGATAGCTCATAACTCGGCAATAAATTATAAATTGTAATCAGGTGGGCCAGTGGTCATCGATGCATTATGGATCCCGCGTTAAGATTATGCGGGTCGACGCCAACTGTTAGTAAGTCGTAAGACATGCACTGCAAGCTGCGCGGCAACCTTGCAATCTGCTACGTTCAGGGACTTCGAAAAGAAATCTCCATGGATTTCCATTCCGAGAAACTTCTATCTTGAGCGCCGTCGTACTTCGGAAAGCATCATGTCTGAGACGGATTCAAAAGCCTTCTTACGCACATAAACTGTATTTCTGCAATACTTTCGGTCACATCGAATAATAGGTATTATTAGTCGTCAAATTAACGATCGACAAGAAAGAAGTCTAATAAAGTTCTACCATTACCCCTTGCTAAAACCGTGTGGGAAATAAACACGAAAGATAAACAATATATTTGACCTAAATCTGCCTGACTGTACAAATCTGATCAAACAGTACTTTGTTAAAATTTGGAATCCATTTCAACATTTTTACTCTTGGACCTCTTTACTCATTATTCACAATTTGTAATAAGGTTGGAAACAACGCAACACTCAACATTACTCCCATTGGCACCAATAACCATCAATACCAAAGAATCCTCAATGGCGTTTGAAGTCACTAACCGGTAATAAACATCGTATATAGCCACTCTGTAAAACCAACTGACGTACGTTTCAGCAAAGTTTCCAAAAACCATGCTGGATCAGGCATATTTTTAACCGAGCACTTCGAAACGAGACACATCGGCACTGTACGATATCCGATTGCACGATAACACGCTATCTTTCCCATGTCTTCTCCTTTCTCCACCTTCGTCTCTTCCTTGCCACCGCCACCCTCTTGTTCGTCATTCTCGCGACACTCTCTACTCTCCATTCTCTGTCGCTGTCTCTTGCACCGGTCTTGCAAGTATGTAATACGTTCAGTTGGTATGACTCATCGCATGAGGGATATAATTATGATAATCACGGACACCCCATACGTAGGTAACTCGTTCTGGATATCGAGTGAAGCGTCGCAATAGTAGAATGGGAGGATGGGGCAGAAAAGAAGAGAGGACGAGATTGAGGAGGAGATGGAGGTCCAGTTCTGCTGATCGTCAGGGCTCCATACCAGCTGCCGATGTAGGTATGTATCCGCGTCGATGATTACGATTCTACCCTAACTACTGCGGCTACTAGACCACGAAACAAGTGTTGCAGCCCACCGTACCGATCGTCAAGCCGTAAATACTCAAATCCGTATCATTGGGTATAAGTTCATTACATGGCGATAAATATTTTCCAGCACGATGAAGTAAGCACGATGGATATTAAAAAAAATATGATTAAAACTTCTTCAGACAAGCTTATTTTAACCTTCCCATAGAAGTGGTGACGGAAAAGAACTTTCAGGTGGTACGCCAATCCGGGAAATAGCAATTTCTGATTAACCCCGTGATTCCTGGGTAGAATGACGTAACCCACCTGAGTGATATTCGTCGTTTGCGCTAAATGTAGCAGAAGGTCAAGTATCGCGAATGTGGCTCAGAAGAGTGAAAAGTAAAACGCAGACGTGAAGCAGAAATAAAGAAGAGGGAAAAAGGAATGAAAGACGAAGGAGGAAAGGACAGCGGTGCAGAAGAACCTGCAGGGGAGAGAGAGCGTAAGAGAAGACGAAGATGAAGAAGAAGGGTTGGAGCCTTCAGACTTTATATAGAGCCCAAGAGCTGGAGCTACCGACCACCATCTGTCGCCCGGCTATAGATACTAATCTTCAAGCTGAAGGGATAGAGGGTCAAGAGGGAGATTGCGCTTTGTCTTAGCCGCCCCTCGACATTCTTTCGTTCGAGGCAACTTCGGCCCAAGAATTATAATCACCCCGCGGCATCCACCGAATATTTAGACCTTCGTAGAGAATTTTTACAGCTGGAATACTTCTCGAGGCGGAAGAATGCGGTGGTCGGAGCGAGAGATAAATGGAGGAGGATAGAGACGAACAGGAGCACCTGCGCCGTTTTGCTCGCAGCTGCATTCTTTGTGATTTCCTCTGAAAAATAGTTTCGACTTCTACCGCCCGGTAAGACTTCGTCTATCTCGCGAGATGATCGGGCACAAAGGAGGACGAAAATTAAATTTCCTGCAATAAAACGTCGCGTCGCTGTGATCTTCTGCACGAAAATGCATTGGATGTCTGGCGATCGGGCGATAGTGAAATTTGTCGAAAATCGAATAGGCCCGAGGCTGCCTCATAATCTTTACGGTCGGCGAACAATTGAAATTCCTTCTGTGAAAGGCCGTTGAATTGGAACTTTAAGTGGATCCTACAAATGACGAATTCCAGGTCGGGGCTTCGACTAGGTTACAATTAGTCGCCTATACTCCGTCACTTAAAACGGAACCTTCATTATACGAAGATTATAACAACAGGGTCTGACAACCGGGCGACCTGGACGTAAGTATTCTGAATCTCTTCTCCGGGAATCTCCAAATTGTACGCCCGATCCGGCCGTTTTATCTTTAAATGCGCAAAATGGTCCTCTGCAAAGAAACTTTATGATACCGAGATGAAATTGCATCAATTAGCGCTCTTGTGTACAATTTACTGAACCGGTTATACTGAAAACAACCGAACATGAATTATGTTCCGAACATTCCTTCGTCAGTCTGATGTACATTTACCACTTTGTCTCTTCCATATCTTAACCAACACAAACGCAGAAAGAAAGTAATTTAAACTCTGTAATCCGTTAAATAACAAATGTCAGTATTTGAACAGAGGTATTTAAACAACACCGTACTCCCGCCCACGCTGTTTAACGCGAGTAAAATAATTTGAAAGTCACGTGACCGATAACGACTGCATTCCTTCAACTACATTCGGCCAGAAATGTGAATGGAAACCCGGTCAGCAGATCACGTTGGCTGAACGAAGCACATGTGCATCTATTTTTATCGTGGAAACCCGTTTACTCCAAATTTAATATCTGATTAGAACGGCGTGTTTGACATTCTTTTTCCATCCCATGAAATTCAGCTCAAATCGTAAACGAACACGTTACTCCGACGATGCTCGTGGGTCCGTATAATGCTCCCGGCTACCGTCTCTGATGCTTTAATATTCAGCACGGCATGAACCATAGAGAACGCCGAGAAACCGTTCTGCACCTACAATCGGACGATTCTGTACTGTTACAGCCGCACTCGCGGCTCAGAGCACGATTTACTGAGTAGAACGTTCAGAATTCTTGCCGCGTCTATTACAGTGTAAAATCGTAATCGTAACGTCAAAATGTAATTACACACAGGAGCAGATGTGAAAGAAAGCAAAATTACTAACTGCTCTTCTGGGAACTGCAGAGCAGCAAATGCGAAGGAAAGCAAAATTGCTAACTGCTATTATGGGAACTGCATAGGAGCAAATGTGAAAGAAACCAAAATTACTAACTGCTATTATGGGAATTGCATAGGAGCAAGTGTGAAAGAAAGCAAAATTACTAACTGCCATTATGGGAACTGCTCAGGAGCAAGTGTGAAAGAAAGCAAAATTACTAACTGCTCCGTACTGCTATGCATGCTACATGACGCATATTTGCATATTTATGGGCGCACTTTTCGATCGCGGAAAAAACACGGTGAAACGCAGCAACCCGACCGCTGACTGGTGTAAGGCAAAACCTGAAAGGACATCACCTAGAAACGTTCCACTACGATCACGGCATCAAATCAATGGAATAACTGAACACACTCCGGATTTATTATGAATAGACGCCAGTTATGCCGAAGGTCGTCAAAGCCTTGGGCAAGCTATTCGTCACAGCAAATAAATGTATTACACGTATTCGTCTATCTCGTACACGTAACATGACCATATACCGTCGCCCCTTTAAATCGAATCTGAAGAAAAATCAGCCACGCATTCCTGGCACCACGTCCCTCAAGCCGTATGTCGTTCGTCCAATTTCCCATTGGAATCGATATCAATGCTTGCAATTTCATTAAATTTTCCTTCAGTTCACTTTTCGCATAGAATATCTAACATAATGCAGCTTTCTAACATTTCAAGCAGTTTCATGAACTTTTGTGTACAATAACAATAAAATAAAATAAAAATGTTGAAACGCGGCCGATTGAATGCGCGGGTGCTTTAAGTCGCAGAGCGCGCATGCGCATTCATTGTGGAATGCACCCTCCCCATGAACATGTATCCCGCTGGCCCTTTTATCCTGTCATCCCCACCGCCAACGCACTCTACACCCCCTCCCCCGCATGCGTCGCACTCCATCGTGGCTCATTCCACTCGGCGACGTCCTGTCGTACGGTGGTCGTCGTCGGGTATATATTCATGCCTGTGCGTATGCGATCACGAGGAATTATTTACGGGCGCATATAGATGTTGCTCGCGCCTAAGTGCAATTAATTCTATGCATTCCGCTAGAAGGACGCCAGACGAGAGACGCAAATTGGCGCAGTGGCAGAAGACGTATAATTGGTCAGCGCGTTGGCCTTGTTTAATGACCGACCTATTTAAATCAAATAAACTTTCTTTGAGCAATGACACAGATATGGATAGACAGGAGTACCTGCGTGCGGTTGCGTGGAGGATCAAACAGATACGCCAATTTGTAAACTGGAGCACGGCTGTGAATGCAACGATGGCGCGGGGAGTAAGTTAAATGATGACAATACGGTGGTGCAAATTCGATCTCGTGATATCGAAGAATTTTAAACTCTCTTCATAGAGTCAGCGAAGAAAAATGATTATCGTTAACTAGCGAATACCTTGTCTAACGAAAACTGTCACCTAAACGAGCGCGTACAATGAAACGTTCACAAATGTACAGAACCAGCGGACAGAGCTACTCAGAAACGTAGAGAAGGCCATAACGCGTATTTCATCGACAACCGCGCGCACCCGGAATCCACCGCACACTCCAATACCCCCGGCTCCCTTACCTTTGATTTGTATCTCCGATGATTTACGTCTGCTCGCAAGACATCTCGGTAATGCGCGTAATCCGGTTAATCCAACGTGACACAAGACGCGTGCGCTAGGAACGCAACAGGTGGTCGTAGAATGTAAACACTCGCTGGGGGAAAGTAGAGACTTAATCCAAATGCACAAAACACCACACAAAACCGCGCACGTTCGCCTCTGTGCGCGCTCGCTCCGTTTTCTCTGTCACGTCCGGCGACTCCCGTTTTAAAGCCTCGCATGCGCCCCGATGACGCGAACAGAACGAGCAGAGGTATTCTCTTTCACATGGCGATCGCGCCGCAGCAGAGAGAAGACTATGTAAACAAGATCGCGGATCGCAGGAGTGGCATTTTCTGTCGGGGGGGTCCCGTGTCGGCAGCCTCGAATCTGTTAGATCGCTACTATGAGTTAGGAGACGCGAGATCCACTGCTCCCGTCGCTGTATCTTAAGAACGGGCACAATTGTGAGGACACGTTATTGTGGACACGAGCGGCAAGTAGCATTACAACGTGCTGCACCGGCGGCCGGCGAGTGACTGACTGGCGGCACACGCCGGCTCACCACCGTAGTCCCACAGACTAACCTAACCGCATCATCACAACTACGGACTTACGGTGCACATAGCTTCCTACGAGAAATCACGAGATCTTCCATCGACGAGGTGAACGTTAATCTGCAACAGATCGTTGTAACGTTTCAATGAGACTGAAATCGTAGGGATAGGGTGATGAATTCTTACGACGTCGCGGCAGCTCGCAGAAATAGTGGCGTGCGTCTAAGATAACCTCAAAGAGCGGCGGACGCGGTTGTTGCGGGGCAGCATCTAAGCGAATCGGTATCTGAAATAATGACAAGTGATGAAACGTGGACGGAAGATTCGCTCGTGGTCATTAACCGTTCGCTGAGACTGGTCGGTGTAAGCTGTAACACTGCCGCTGATTCTTGAGATGCGTCGCACGATTAGACGAAGATGTAAAGTTGGCGGTCGAGTTAGTATTTAGCATGCACGTAGGATAATGCGTGTCGCCCACGTTTACGAATGGAGAGAGCCGCTGTGTGATGCGGGTCCGCACTTAGGTCGCCATCTGGCGAGTTCGGAGGGAGGCAAAGTTGCGGCGTGCCTCGAGAAAGGCAGCACAGCCGAATGGACATCAGCGGGCGCGATAGTCGGCGGAGCTATCTGCGAAGAAGACCACAGTGTGACGTAAACGACGATCTAAACAAGTATCAGCTGTGTGGCAGTCATTGTTCGTATCCGTTTTGGCAGACGTACAAGAATCCTGTTTTTCTTCGTTTTTTCATCTGTCGGGGGTCGGATCCGACGGGACTGAACGGCATACGTATACTTCCGAAAACGCAAGCGGGAAAAAAAGGGGGGAGGCAAGGGCTTTTCCCGTGCAACGTAACCGTGGCTGTGCGTGCGTGCTCCAGCCCCAGCCCCACCAACGAACTTAGGGACAATAATCGTGTGAAAAACGGGGCGGTACGCGCATAAGCCTGGCCTCGAGCGGCGAGTCGGACGACGGTGGACTCGCTCCGCCACCGCGCAAAAGGTCCCGTAGTTCTCTCCCGACTACCCTACGACCAGCGGACGAGCACCACTCCAATCCCGAGATGGAAAACTATCGGTAACGCAATCAGGGCTGTAGAGTATCGCGAGCGCGTTAGTCAACACATGCGAAGGGGCTTATCCCCTTCGTCGGTCGACTCTGCGACGCTCTCACGAATATCTTCTTCCTTCCAGAATCTCAAGACGTATCAACGTCGGATTGCTTTCGTATGCGCTGTCCCTCGAGCGATTTGCTTATTTACCGATATCCTCGCGTCAAAATAGTCATAGCTCTCTCATGCCTTGCGGCCTCGTAGATGTTTTAAAATTTTTCCAAGAGCTGAGAGATCGTATAAATGTCAGGATATAATGTACCGATTAGTACGCATATGTGTTAACATTGTGGAACAGTATTGTGCTATCACGGGTAACATTTCCGTGTGCATGACAGCGTAATGCAGCAGCAGGCCTCAAACGGTGGGGTTTCCTCGGGACTTCAGCAGAATGGAGCGACCGCTGACTCTGGAGGACCTCATGCTAATGGAAACTTGATACCGGAATCCGATAATGAGATCAATGGTGTCAACGGGGATACGAATCAGAGTTTGGGACCACCAAAAATAATGGACAAAACTAATCAAGATATTGTGAGACTCATCGGGCAGCATTTAAAGACTGTTGGTCTTGAGTATGTATCACTTTTCGACTGGCTTCCTAACAGCTGCAATGGGAAATGCATTTGAACAGCTCTCAAACAATGGTTTCAAGCCAAGGATGTACCATATTCGATTACAGTTGACTGTTACAAAGTTATTTTTTTGTTCTCTGCTGTATCTCAAGACTTTCCTTTGTTCTTATGCATTTATCAGAAGCATTGTATTACAACCTATCTGGACTGTGCACTATGCATGGTGGGAGAAAGCTAATTATAGAACCTTGAAATATAGTCAGCAGTATCTGCCAGTTATATTTACTATATAACGATGTTGGTCCTGAGACTACAGATTCATAGTAAATGCATGAATTACATTTTGATGCTACCTACCAACTAACCACTGACTCACTTCTTTCTTTTAATTAAGCTTGTTGACGTATAATTCAAACTAATGTTGGATGCCCAAGTGCACTTAGTGAAAAAGTCTCTGACAAGTGGCTTCTACTAATATTTACGATATTGTAATTTTATCTCGGTATTTCCATATGCGTTGTTAGTAAAACTGATATTGAACCAAATAATGCAGGAATATGAAATACTGTTCACAGTCGCACAGCGGATCTACTTATGCAAGAATCAGGCTGTCGCCTGGATCATCCTGCAGCGGCTAAGTTTAGGCAGCATGTCATGGATGGTGACTGGAATAAGGCAGATCATGACCTCAATGAGCTTAAGTCCTTTCTAAATGGAGCTAGCCAGAGCCTAGTGGTAAATTTTGATCTTATGACAAATGATTACACAGTCCTATCTATCAGAATGCAGTTGGCTTACATTTTTGATTCCTTGCAGGAAATGAAGTTCTTGCTCTTAGAGCAAAAGTATTTAGAATATTTAGAGGAGGGTTTAGTGCTGGAGGCACTTCAGGTTTTACGCAATGAACTTACACCCTTAGGACACAACACTGGACGTGTGCATCAGTTGTCTGCATTTATGATGTGCAGCGGAAGAGACGAATTGCAGGTATTATCAAGGCTGTTTTATAATCTTATCAGCAGTAAGAAGCCCTAAATGACAAGTTAGATTAGCAATCATCACACATAAATGAATGTTTTTAAGAATTCAAGTCTTTATATTTAGATGACCCCTGAAAATAACGTTCAACTGAAAATTTGATCACTAGCAAATAGACACTTGTTGACAGACACGCGCAGGCTGGGACGGTAAAGGCTCAGCGTCCAGGGCAGCACTAATGGACAGACTACAGAGATATCTGCCACCCTCCATTATGTTACCGCCGCGGAGACTTCATTCTCTACTGTGCCAAGCTGTCGAAATGCAAAACCAACAGTGCACGTATCATATAACACATACTCAGGTATTTCCCGAACAACCACCCTTTTCTTTCGAGATGTTCACGGTCGTACTCTAAACTGCATATAATATAACTTGTATCATTCTGTCATTTGTGCAAGTTTGTTAAAAATGCATGTTATTTTAGAATATATAATATGTCAAGTACCATAATGGAATTTTTTTTATTGCGTGCCAGACGAGTTTAGAAAATGTGTCACTGCTCGTGGACCACAGTTGTAGCAAAGAGCAGTTCCCATGCCACACGATACAGGTGCTCAATGACCATTGTGACGAAGTTTGGTACTGTAAATTTTCTCCTGATGGCCTCAAATTGGCCACTGGCTCCAAAGACATGACTATAATTATTTGGGATGTTGATCCTGTAAGTGTATAAACAGTACATCCCAAATAAATCACCATTGTCTACAGAGATAATAACCGTTTGAAAAATGTTATCCAGGAAACTTTAAGAGTTACACACAGAAAAACTTTGGAGGGGCATACGTATGGCGTTGCACTCATTGCTTGGAGTCCCGATAGTAATCATCTTATTGCTTGTGGGCCCGAAGACTGCCCCGAGTTATGGCTTTGGAGCGTAGACACACAAGATTGCGAGCTACGTGTTAAATTAGCTCAGAGTACCGATGATTCTCTTACGGCGTGCGCGTGGCATCGTGATTCTAATAAATTCGTGGCTGGTGGACTGCGTGGACAATTTTATCAATGTGTACGTATTGACCTAGAGGCTGGAGTTCTTCATTAAGAAACTAGAATCACAGACATATTTGAATTCGTCTGCATAGGATATGGATGGTAATGTGTCAGAATCCTGGGAAGGAGTGAGAGTGAAATGTTTGTGGTGCCGAAGTGATGGAAAAACCGTTCTGGCTGCTGATTCGCATCATCGAATTCGCGGATACAACTTTGACGAATTATGTGACTTTACAATGTAAGGAAGACGAGGAAAACATTTTTTCTTATTTCGGCAAATCGACGGCTACAATAAGATTAATGAATATGTTTTTGTGTGCTGTGTAGACTACAAGAAGACCATCCAGTCATGTCCTTCAGTGTGAATAAAGCCGACAGACTTGCATTACTCAACGTAGCCAATCAGGGTGTCCATCTTTGGGATTTGCAAGACAGATGCCTGGTAAGGCGATTCCAAGGCGTTACCCAAGGGCACTTCACAATTCATAGCTGTTTTGGAGGTGTCAATCAAGACTTTATTGCGTCTGGTAGCGAAGGTATGTTACACGTATTACTTTGATAAAGCTATATGGAAAATCCAGCGCGGGATGTTACAATATCAGAATATATAAACGAATATTAAATTTTTTTTTTTAATTTAATTCCCCGTTTTCATCTGCAGACAATAAAGTGTACGTGTGGCATATCAAAAGGGAACTGCCAATAGCAACCTTATCTGGGCATAGTAGAACAGTTAACTGTGTTTCGTGGAATCCTGTGTACCATCAAATGATGGCCTCTGTATCAGATGATTGTACAGTAAGGATATGGGGACCGCGATCTTCTTCTCCAGACCGAGTTGATACAGATAAGTCTGGTAAGTTTTTATACCTCAGGAATTTTCATTGATTGAAATATAAAGTTCATGTCGAGCGGACTTTGCGAAACTGGTTGTTACTTAGGTTAATAATCGATGTAAAGGAAAGAAAGAATGTTTATGAGAATAAATATAAACTGCATCGTATTCGAGAAATTGACATCAGCATCATTTTTTGTTTAGCATCGCTAGAGAGCAATTCCTCAAATGGTAGTGGTTGGCATGAAATGGTGTCGTAGCGAACTACAGCACATCAGTTTTCCCATGACCTCATGGTGTTCAAAAGACTGTCCTGCTGATTGTCACACTGACTCTCTCCTGCCCTTTGCAATTATCCCTCCGTGCCTCACCATCAACAATTACTGGGTCATCGACTGTAACTAGAGGTAAATGAGGGATGTAAACGTTAGCAATAACTGCTAACCCATGAAATAACAATAATCAGGTGTAATTTGGAAATCTGTGTGTACGTTTCGTTTCGGTTTATTCTCGGATTTTATACGAAATTATATAATCCGTTCTGTTGTTTAAACGCAAACTGAACGATTTAATCGTGCAAACAGCTGAACGAGGATAAAAAGAATCATAATATGGTAACAGAAGCAAGCTGCAACAAAGTAGAAGCTAAAAATACTCCGTCTTAGAATTGATGTAAAAATTCACACGCATGATTGAAGATGTTGCAAGGAAACTGTCTATGATTTTGTGACACTATGATAAAAGCCCTCTGTTTTGGCAAAAAATATGTCAAATTTGATTCATTATACCAATAAACAATTGTAAATAAGTTCGTGTCTGATAAATTTCTAATTCAATTTAGTCATAAAAAATTAACGACATATTGTTTACATTTTAACGCTACACGATGATTGCCATCTTGTATTGAGACTGAGTGTTTCAAGTTATGCATTGTTAATTTCTCAAAGTCATTGCGGATTTAACGAACTCATCGATATCAAAAAGCAAGATAAAGCATTTTTTGCAGATTGTAATGAGCTAATTCTGTTGTAGAGACGAAACGCGGTACCTACAATCGTGTACGATATTTCTAATATCTAGTGACATACTTGTAAAGGAAGTTTATTTCAAGTTGTTACTATATTTTTCTTACTAAATTTGGGAATATAAAGAAAATTCAGTTTAATAATAAATATCATGTGCTTAATCTACTTACGAATAACCATTATAAACATTTTTTAGTAATTCCATTGTAACGATAAAATGTAATTATTTCCAAATATATTTTATCACATATGCTGGCGCGATGTTACTTCAAACTATGTATATTTGCTGTTAACAAAATAGTGTATAGTTATTTCGTATCATACTTGTAATATTTTTTAACTAGTGCAGGTTTGTTTTTAATTAAGAACGGTTAAAACAAACTAAACTGGACGAGGTATCAAAATTTGAAGATTTCATACATGTACAAACATCCTTTCTATGAATACTATTATAATCTCATTTACACATGGATAAATGCCTCTAGTTAATCCCTTAGTATAATCACAAAGTAACGTAATATCAACCACTGTTATCATTTGCATTTGCCTATGGTGCCTTAGCACTCTATAATATAATGAAAAATTAATCCATCTCCCTCCCCATCATTATGTGGACAAATACGCAATTCATAACTTGACATACGATGCAGTCCAAAAATTCTGTAAAAAGCAAAGGAAAGATATATGGAGAATTTGGCTCCTTTTAATTCAGCTTCAAAGTGATTTACTACCGTAGTCCACCATCATTTACGTAATAAACAACTTATCTGCCTAAAAACACCTTTCGGTGCATTATATCAGTAGAGTTGTATTTATCCGGACACTGGGTTTTCTATTTTCCATTACAGAAAGATGAAACTGTTGAATGTTGAAATACGTGAAAATTCTATGTTTTTAAATCTTAAATACATCGTAATATTTCGTAAAGCAAAGTGTATCACACTTCGCAAAAATACCCGTAAAGAAACAACCGTGAAACAATTAGGTATTTGTTTCTTGTATTGCGTAAGCAAGAATCTCTGATTATATTCTAGAAATACAAAAATAACTTTAACGTCAAACAGTATTAATTTATTTTGAATGACCTAAACTTTTTAGAAATAACTCTTGGGATGGTTGAGCAAATGCGTTCAAACAATATGTTAATTTTCCGTACGAATTATTTTATACTATCGAGCCTCAGAAAATAATACATTTATAAGAAATGATATGGATAGACGGCTAACATAGTGCAATGACAAAATCCTGTCATGATAATTGTTAATTCTCAGACAATAGGATTTCAACAAATTAAATCGTGCTTAAATACATTCTGTGTACATTATTGTCTTGTGGTACTTTTTAAACAATTAGACTTTAATTTAGTATTCTATATGTACATAGAACAATAAATACATCATTTTATGAAAGATAACTGCCCTATTACATAGTAACAGTAACTTTTTAGCTTTCTTTTTACATCCTTTACTGTTATTATCAAAAAATTGGTAACAATGAAATGATTTAGGTATCACTGTATAACCCTGTCACATGCCCTTAACACACTACTGTCTCCGTAATATGATTTTACAATGAGTTAAATATAAAACCACGTTTATGCATAATAGAACACAATAGCAAACAGGTTTTATTATATGCATATTGGCGAATGTACGTACGAGGATTCGTAAGATCTTATATTATTTACTAACTGTACGTTCATTAAGCTGTTATCATCAACATCTAATTATTGGGACTTGCAACTTGGAAGTCTGGTAAAGAGGTCTATGAAAAGGAAAATAATACGATGACTTTACGAAAATAGCCCTATGTAATACCGTAAAGATTTACGGTTTACTCCTTGACGAATGTAACAACGTTAACCGTTTCAATAAATGTACACATTTCTATTGAATAATTAAACGTGATTACTATCAGAAGATATGTGCACAAGATCAAAGGCAATACCATTACTGATAACACAATTTCGGCCAGTGTAAACGATTACTATTTTTTACGTATTTTCAGGACGTAGCACATACTTGTACGTTTCACTGTGCTCACGTATGTTTGCACCGCTTGATAATAAAAAGTCTTTAATTAACAATTTCCACGTTAACGCTTGTCATTTTAAAACACTTCATTCAGCGAAGTTTGCGATTGTTAGGTCGTAATGGTCAAATTACAAAATTATATTTCGAGGATAATTAAATTTCGAAATATTGTAATTCACTGTTCGAAAAGTTGTGAAGCTTTGCGACTTCTGAATACAAATGCATTTTGTTACGCACTAATCGTATGTTGTTTGCCAGATACGTTAGCAAGTAGTTATATTATAGCAATTGAACGCCGTATCTAGTAGTATTTCGAATGGTTCAACTTAAACACCAAAGGATTTACTAGGAAATTTCTGTTAAAAATTGTATTCAGGCTTGGCAAACACTTGCAACTCTTATAAATGCCTTTTGGTTACGATACTGTGTCAAAAGCGGCAAGTTTTAAATAAGTACACACTATATCGGACGAGAAAACGTAAAAAATCTTGCACTCATCAAATTGGTAGCCCTAATGACTGGTTTCCAGAGCTGAAGAATTCATTGTAATCAACACTCCGATTGTATTCGGGAAGTAGGCTAATCGTCAAATACTGGCATAGCACGAAATAACGAAGTTTCGGTTAACGATTTGCGCATGGCAAGAGTCACTGAAGGATTTCGCACCATGACAAGTCATCGGCATCTATGATGGAACTCTGGGCCAAACACGGTATGGTAATGGTCCCACATTCCTCTTGTTGACCAAAACTATCCCCACGCAGTCTTTCTACCGAATCTATTGAAAAAAAATCTACCGAAGAGTCTGCTAGCAATAATGAAGCCTACCTATGAAAGATGTTTCTATGGGCATTAACACTCCTGCACAAGCATATTGCGTATGGCGGAACGAGCTGTTTTGAAGAAGGCAATAAATAAATATGGTTAAACATTTTCTATTTTTCTGTTTATGGGTTAGAACTGCATCTTTAACTTCTGCAAGTCCGATGTTTTTCCGGCATTGCAGTCGGGTTCATCGTGGTTTGAAGACACTGACCCTAAGCCACAGAAAAGTCAAGCTGTCATAATGGCCGCGAAAACCTTCAATCGCTAATTTTAATTTTCGTTGCAACAGTTTCAGAACTTTCGGGACAAACCTTGTACATATTTTAAAACTGACGCTGTGCTCTATTGACACAGTGTAATATAGGCTGGAAACTTAACGATTTCCTTTGTACATTACTGCAATTCAACTCTGACATTTAAAAAATACTTGTAACATAGTACGTAAGTTAGTAATATTGAAATATCGTATGTTACAATACGTTAATCGCTATTGGGCCTGTTCCGTAATACAATGAAAAAAATGTTGTAGTAACAAACTAGATGAACTTTGAAACTAACGTACAATAAATCATCCAAGTACAACAAATTATCCGGAAGGACAGCTTAGCGATTGCGAAACAGGTTCCTAGAGGTTATATTTTAAATAAAGTCATGTAACTTGTGTGTAGCAATAAAACAAACTATATTGTTGCTTTAAGGATAAAATAAAATGGCAGCAATAACGAACGCGCAATTCATCAGAAATTTCGTTAATGGTTGAGTTGTAAGAATTCAAAACAAGTAATATTAATTAAAGCGAAGTTGAATAGTGATATTTAAATGAAAAATTGGAATTGTCCAACAAAATTAATGATTATGGATTCAATTTCGTCGAAGCGTAACATTTTTTACAACTATGTTTCTTATGAATTATGAAAATGTACACATCGTCAACTATCGTCTGGGACAGTAGACAAATGTCTATATTTAAAGACAACTAATGTATGTAATTGAACCCCAACATAAAAAGTGTACAGAGAATGTAAAATGATGGTAATGTGTGTTAATAAAAATACATAATGTATGTTTCTAAAATATAAATTACATAACCGCTCGCGCGTACGTCCTAACAGTTGAATAATTTATAACAACGTTTCGTCATACTACTTGTCAAATAAATAATCCTATTTTCAATTAATACTGATCTAAAAATGGTAATGCGAAATAGATTACTACCAAAACTTATTCATTACACGGCAGATTACGCCTACCTACAGCAATGAACGTAATAATTATTTTTACGGTCGAATCGCTACTATAAGGCTAAATAAAAGCGTTCAATTGCTTTCAATGAATAAGCATGCACGTTCAAAAGTGACATTGTATAATAAAAAAAATGTTTGCAACGAGCATCATCTATGCAGACAGCACGCGAACGCTGCAGAGAATGAATTTACTGTATTTTGCAGAATGTGTTTTAAAAAATAATGTTATGCCAATCTAAGTACAATTTAAACTTTCGCGGGTCGTACTGAAGAAAGAGCCAAATGAGTGAAGTGAGGAGTTTACTCCAAAGTACAGTACGACGTAGGTGAGCCGGTTGCAATTACTCTCTATCCCTACCCAACCACATCTTGTCCCTACGTGTCGGGATTCTCTATCTCATTGGGTGCAGTATTGATGATTTCCATTTAAGGAAATCGTGATTTTGTTTAGTATGCTTCCCAATATACCAAAAAATCGACAATATCACGGAGTGAAAACAGGCATTAAACTAATCGTTGCTGTCGAGTTGCTGTGTTTCGCAGGATCCTATGTACTTTGGAAACGTATGAATACGTCGGAAAGTGAGTCACTTGTCATGGTAAAACTTCTCACAAATTTAAGGTTATTTTCTATTGTCACCCGAGTATCTGTGATCGTTCGATGCTTTAACATGCGAGAATTCTTATCGGGTGTGCAATAAACGTTACAATAAACGCTTTGGACGAACAAATAGTAGGTATTAGTGGAAAAAGTCACGTCTGTCGAAGTTACTCCGCGATTTGCCATTCAAATGCCATAAATGGCGTAAGGCATTTCTCGTCTCAGCTGCTGTCAGTCTTCACGGTGGGAACTTGCCGTACGAGAGTTAACTTTCCTATATAGCTTTCAGATATTATATGTCACGAAATTACCCGACTGTATTGGACGTATACTACAGTGTTGGTGAACGAGTATCTGGAGACTACACAATGAGAAAGGTAGATGCTTCGAACTGGGAGCAACTTTTGCAAGAACATTAAGTCTTCATGGCGTTACTTAAATCCCTATCTTACATACCAGACACTAAAGGCTTCATATACAGTCTGTGTTCGTATAAAACTGTAAATACGCACCTACTAGCACAGGTACATAATGTTTTTTCTGTAATGGGATTAATGTTGATGTTCAAGTCAATATTGTTTTTGCGCAAACACTATGTACTTTCAGAACCTTAAATCATCTTCCCATAAAACACCTACTAAGGAGGAAGAAAACACCTTTATGAAACGATTGATGCAACTAAATACTAGGACATCTATGTCGCACGTAACTCCCACAGAACAGGCAGAAGAACAACAGAATCAAGAGAACTTAAATATCACTAAAAAATAGCATTCAGAGAACAGGATGGATCCTAAATCTCTTATAGATGGCAGTTTGCCAGATCGTATTAATAGGAGAGATCGAGAACGAAAGAACATTATAGAAAGGCGACGGGAAGAGCGTCAGTCACTTGCAGTTGAATCGGAGCAAAGTAGTTACTTCAAAGACACATTTTACTCATCATGTAAAAAGATCAAAGACATGCTGGAAGATGCATTGAGCGCTCCTTCATCCGCTCTTCCAGCTACTTTTGATAAGATAAGCAAGGAAATACAAATGCTCAAGGACTATTTATTACAATCTAAGATGTTTCTAAAAGTCTACGACATCAGGCGAGCGCAGGAGAACTTACAGATGCTAGAGAACGAAGCGTCAGAACTAGAAATGAAACTGTTACCTAAGAAGAAGTTCGGATTCAAAAATCGGAGGGTTGTGAAGAAACCTGTCGACAAATCGCACGACATGACGGATGGCTTGAAGGACCTTAAGATATCTGAAGGAATTGTGAACGGCGCGACGAAACAGAACAAATTGTCGAGCAAATATGGTGATAGTGCATGTATGCTGTTGGGCAAAATTGGTGAACAATTAATATTGGACGCTGAGAATGTAAATAAGAACGATATTCTCCTCTCCGACTTAGTTCGCTGTACAGTACGGATATACGGTACGCCTAGTACACTACATATGATAAACTTAAAAGAATGTACAATTCTGGTCGGTCCCGTTACGTCGTCCGTGTTTGCCCATGACTGTAGCGATTGCGTATTTGCTTTTGCATGTCAACAACTTCGATTACATTCTTCAACCGACTGTACTATTTACCTGCACGTTACAAGTAGAGCAATTATCGAAGACTGTACAAAAATTCGTGTTGCACCTTATAATTGGTCGTACGAAGACCAAATTAATCACTTCAATCTAGCCGGTCTCGATCCAAAAGTAAATAACTGGAATTGCATTGACGATTTCAATTGGCTATCGAACGAAAAACATTCTCCAAACTGGTCAATCCTTGAACCCGAATTACGAAGAAAGACCTGGGATTGAGGAGTAAATTGGTAATTAAAAATTTCAAATGTGCTGATACAATTTTAGTAATTTCATTTTTTTCCTAAGGCTAGAAACTAATTAACTTATTTGAAGAAATAATTTCAAATACGCACTTCGCTTTTTCACAAAGAAATATACAATCTACGTAAGTGTTTTATATACTTACATACGTTTAATAAAATTACTGTTCGTGCATTATATCAGAGGAATATATTTTATGTCGGGCATGTATTACTGTCCTCAACCAGTAATTAAGCACTTTTAGGCTATTCAGGACTTTCAGTTCGTTTTTCGTATTTTAACATTATGAAATATTAGCCAATGAGTACAATGACAAATAACTACATAAAGCAACACTACTATTCACTTATTTTTACTTAATTTGTGTTGAATACTGGCAGACATTCGAAAGAAATGCGCTGTATTCATACACAATTATTAATGTATCATATACTTCATGCGTGCAATCAATATAATGTGCTTGTGGGTGCTACTTCAGAAGAAAAATTTTTAATGTTTATAGCAACAATACGTGTTAACCAAGTCATTAATGAGATCCCATCTAAATAAAATAAATTGATCAATATATGAACATCGATGTTGTACAAATTCATTATAAGCGTAAGAAGCTATATATCCTCCATATTATCCTTTATCAAAACCCTAAACTCATGATGTAATTACTTCGAAACTATTAATCTCATATCTACTCCGCGGTACTGAAGTTTATATGTGATCACAGATATGAATACCGATTGACTAGATTTGAAAACGTAGACTAACAAAGACTACCTCTGTTTCCCATGATTCTCTATAGTATTACAAAAGGCTGCAGCTATAATATATTAATGCTATTCAATTATTTAGAAAACCTATCTTACCCGAAAGAAAAATTCACTTGCAGAGTACAAACTGGTCCTGTCGACAACATTGCACGGGCTCATTAAAATTAGGAGGAATACTCTACTGCGTACGGTATTAAATAATACTTTAAACGGCAAAAGTTAGTTGCGCTAATAATGGGAAAACGTTGTTACTGCTACTTTCATCCTTGATCCTAAAATAGAAAGCAAATTAATTAAACCCTGTAAAGGAGTAAGGGCACTGAAACAAAAAAATGTATCTTATTACACATATGTAGAAAATTTATACAAAAAACCTGGAACAGACAAATTGTAATTAAACAAGGTAAATGCCATAAACCCCGGGATGCCGACGAACCTGAAACAAAAAGAAAACCTGTTAGTAAATCCATAATATATATGTCCAAGTTGAATAACTACCCATGATTAACTCTATCGCAGATTCTACTAAATATGCAAGTAGCAATATAAAAATGAATGAATAACTTAAACACGTAGGCTCGCATACAAATGTTTTTTTCCTTCAATACATATTCTATTTCATAATCACTTAAAAAATAAAAAGAGTTAATCGTGGCAGTTTATCGTGCCTGTCTATTTCAAGTTGCAAAAGTAACCGTGTGGGGTTACATTTGCAATACTTGATAATGACGAGCATAGTGGCTATTGTGGAAAAATAATCCAGCGGTGAAGCCCTCTTCTATGGGCCACTTCAGCTATTCGCAATATCTTCTTCCTTCTTCGGACACGAAGGTGCGTGTCCATACTGGTCGGGAATTGATAAACAGAGATTGAAAGTTTTATATAAACTTGAACACTAGTCCGGAGGCAAAGAACGAAATTGTATGTCTATACCTGCCTAACCATTTTGTACGATAATATAAAATCCTATGTCATCGGAAATGTATATAAATATATAATCATGTATACGATTATATAATGTATATCAATTTCCAATATCAACTCCGCCTTTGCCTCGGAAGTGATCAAATCAATATAAAATTTCGATATCTGTTTTTTGAAAATTACTCCAATCGCTTAAAATGAATGATACGAGCAAGAACTAATACGCGAATGCCGCTAGAGAAAGTCTGGCCGTTCGTAGATGTGTATATTTAAACAAAATTCCCAACCAGTTCGAAACATGTACGCAAGGTGTGTCATAAAGTACACCTCAATGGCGCACATATTTCTGCTTAAAATTAGAACTCAACTCTTGCAACCGATTACTACCACGCGAACTGACAACAGTACTTAAACCAGGCAATTATATTGTTGTGAGAAATATGAAGAGGCGATTATGTTGTTACTTTATACATATCAAGTACTAAAATATATTGAAACTATGTGACAAAGGGATACTGAAAAGTAATGCAAAAGCGCGAACAATATTTTATGGTTGCAACAGTCGAGTGGATCCCAGGTGAAGACAGATCACTTGAACGCCTAACACCTACTCGCGAGAGAATAAGTGATAGCCCCACTCTGGCCCTACCTACTTAAAATGTAACATTCACACAGAAGTATGCTACCTGCCTACCTAATACCTATATTTAAAAATGCAAACCAATCACACAAACACACTCACTCCACGATCCTCACACATACCGCCCGGGTGCAAAAAGCCTATTCCTAGAGAGTACGTCCCGAGACGTCTCCGACACCCGAACTCAGCGCACATCATCATTCATTCACTATTGTACGTACCAATTCCTGAAATCGACTGTCAAAGGTTAGTGACCATTCAAGTTATTCGCGAATGTAGTCTATTCAAATTAATTTTGCTGTACAACTAATTGTTGCACAGGTTCTGCATTATTGCATTGCATTCTGATGGTCTATTATTAAAGTAAGACTAGTAATCATACTGATTTCTTAAGAAGTCATTGGGTATGGAAATTAAACGAAAAGTTAAAATACATATTTCTTTGTCCAACGTGCAATCCATAACACTACCATTCATACCACACACAATGGAAAGCACGTTGGTTGGTACTAAACACAGTGACAATCGCTAACATATGTATTAATAATATTATAGTCAAATCCGTGTCCATCGGCCTGATCCACGCATGAAGCACCTGGGCACATGCATGGTTTCAGACCTTAAATAATGAACACGGCTCATGCAAGATATATCAAACTTTTTGCTGAAAACATCCTAAACTAAGGTTAATGATATAATTATATCTAAACGGGCTAAAATAGTTTTGCATGCATCTCATTTTTCATATACATGTATGTAAATTATAAATATAGACTTCAGATATTATTAAAATCAACCAAAAATATTGGACATGCATGAAAATCTACCTTTTTATGAATATCAAAAATTATTTTTTAATAATAAAAACTATAAGAGTAACCTGAAAATAAAAGCTTAATTAGCCTCAAGGTACCAGTTCTCGAAGAAATTATTTTAAAGAACAAATTAAACACCTCTGTATCTCTCCGAGTATAGGTACTACTCGTCGCGAAGTGTCTCCTTGCTCTTTGATACTAAATCGAATGACGGGAATATGATCGCTTCTGATTATACAAGTATAATCACAAACATTGATACTTAAAACCAAGACTCTAACATAAGAACCTTTCACAATTATGTTCTCAAAGGAATAATATATGAACTTAATAATTGCCAATATTAACTATATACTTCATTTTTAAATGTTTTGTTCCAATAAAATGTTGATTTTAATCGCGTACGGCGAACAAGTGAAATGTAACGAATAAACAAGGGAGACCTATCCTATTCTAAATACATATAATATTACATATCAGTCATACAATTGGCCACTCATAGGTAAACTCCGCAGAGCATACCTACGGCCACTATGCTCTTTATCAATGTTTTAATGATAATTACAACCAACCACCCGTGCCGGTTCGGATCATTCATCCTGCGACATAGTTGAGTGGTCGGAGGGACTTTAAAATTGGACTTATCGGCGTTGGCTTGTCAGGATACCACTGCAACACGCTGCATCGACGAATCCTTGACCCTCAGACTTATGTAATTTCGGGACTCAGCATTCTGGACCTGCATTCTTTCATTCAGCATCAGGTAGAAAGAAGAAAGCATTTTCTTGAATCGCCACAGTAAGAGAACAGAAAATAAGTATAATTCATGACCCACTAGAAATAAGTATGTTGATGAATAATTTTATTAGACAACATAAATACTTACAATATATAATTACTTTCCAAAAAATTAAAATCCACCTTTGGTATTGAAGGGCACTGTCTCTATTACGCGACGAATAGTTATATGTTATTCTTGTGAATAAAAAATATTTGAATTGATGAAGAATATAAATTCTGATATAATTCAAACTACTGTAACTTAATGTTTTGTTCAAATAATTATACTAGCAAATAAAAATTGAGTTTAATTGCCGGTCAAAGTAGTCATAATGAAAAGATTGCGAACAAACACTGACTCTACTACGCGTGACCCTATAATGCAATATAAAAAGTCTGAAGTTATAAAAATGAGCCCATATGGCTCAAAGGGTATTTAGATATCGTACTCAAGCACTGAATCTAAACCGCATTGCGCGCGGCCATAAAATTCTGAAAGAAAAGAGAACTAAGTATGAGTAAGGACTTCATAAAAAATATACGAAATTTAAACAAAAATTAAGTCCATTTACTTGAATGAAGTCATACTCACCGAATATTAATTAAAAAGTGCAAACTACTCTGCTTCAGTATCATGGCACCCACCATTTTCCTCATTAGCAAAACCGTCTGAAATTATAGTCGAATATTTCGAATGATGTTTTTTTATATTTACAATAATTTATTAAATTCAGATATTCTCTAATCAAAATATGAGAATAAAATAACATAAATGTAGCAACTTACCTCTTACATTCGCACCGTGTTATTGCCAACGTCGAAAATTATGATTTCATTGGGCTGAGCAATGAGAGGATAGTCTGCGGCCAGTGATGATATTCGAATCCGGCCATCTTGAATAACCACTGTTGCTACCGCAAAGATGCTGAGTGAGATTGTGTGTGTGCGTGAGAAAGCCTAACCTTCACAACTGCACAAAGTAGACAACCCCAATTGTGAACAATTGTAGCGCATATACAACGAGTGAGCCCAATATATGTCACTCATTAGTTACGCATGCACGCCATGCACCGAATTAGATACTCAAATGTAGTCATATTCACCGAAAATAATGTACAGGCTGCAAAATACGATGCTTCTGTGCCACGGCGCCAACGGTTTTCCTCGATTGCAAGACCGTCTGAATCACGATCGAATATTTCAGTTAATTTACCAAATCAAGCGAATCCACATCGAAATACGCGTTGCCCCTTACCGAATTTACAATATTTCGATAAATCAAGACATCCTACAACAAAAGTTCGACAATAAAACAGAATAAATGTTGCAATTCACCCTTTACAACCCGCACCGTGTCACTGCAACGCCGGACTATGGTGGTAACATGGACCTAAGCTGTGATTGGCTGGTCTATGGCCAATGGCGCCATCCAAGTCATACTGAGTCGAATATCCACCGTTTGCGCGCCAAAATATACCTGTGTGCGTGAGAAAGCGCGTGATTGCCTAACCTACACAACTACACGACATAGAAAATTTCTATTACGGACAATTGTAGCACATAAACTACGAATAAGGCCAACATATGCCGCTAGTTATTTATGCATGCAGGCTATATACCGAGTTAGATACATAAATGTAGTCATATTCACCGAAAATGATGTCAAGCCCGCAAAATACGATGCCAACCGCTCTCCTCCAGCGCAGGACCGTCTGAAATCACAGTCGAATATTTCCGTCAATTTACTAAATCCAGCAAGGACACATCGAAATACGTGTTGCCCCTTACTAAATTCACAGTATTTCAATAAAATTAGACATCGCACGATATAAATGTGACAATAAAGTAGCGTAAATGTGGGAGCTCACCTTTTACAATCCGCACGGTGTCACTGCGAGGGGTAGAAAATGGTAGGAAGACGAAGCTAGCATTGGCTGCCCTGCGGCCAATGGCAGCATTCAAGTCGAACTGATCCAAGTCCCCACCGTTAACGCGCCAAAAAATATGTATCTGTGTGCGTGAGAAAGCGTGTGCCTAACCCATACAACTACACAAAATAGGAAATTCCAATTATGAACTATTTTAGCACACATGCAATGAATATAAAGCATTAATTAGTTACGCATGCGGGCCATGCATCGAACTAGATACTTAAACGTAGTCATATTCACCGAAAATGATGTACAGGCTGCAAAATACGATGCCAACGGTCAACCGCTCTCCTCCAGCGCAGGACCGTCTGAAATCACAGTCGAATATTTCCGTCAATTTACTAAATCCAGCAAGGACACATCGAAATACGTGTTGCCCCTTACTAAATTCACAGTATTTCAATACAATTAGACATCGCACGATATAAATGTGACAATAAAATAGCGTAAATGTGGCAGCTCACCTTTTACAATCTGCACTATGTTACTGCGAGGGGTAGAAAATGGTGGGAAGACGAAGCTAGCATTGGCTGCCCTGCGGCCAATGGCAGCATTCAAGTCGAACTGATCAAAGTCTCCACCGTTAACGCGCCAAAAAATATGTATCTGTGTGCGTGAGAAAGCGTGTGCCTAACCCATACAACTACACAAAATAGGAAATTCCAATTATGAACTATTTTAGCACACATGCAATGAATATAAAGCATTAATTAGTTACGCATGCGGGCCATGCATCGAACTAGATACTTAAATGTAGTCATATTCACCGAAAATGATGTACAGGCTGCAAAATACGACGCCAACGGTCAACCGCTCTCCTCCAGCGCAGGACCGTCTGAAATCACAGTCGAATATTTCCGTCAATTTACTAAATCCAGCAAGGACACATCGAAATACGTGTTGCCCCTTACTAAATTCACAGTATTTCAATAAAATTAGACATCGCACGATATAAATGTGACAATAAAATAGCGTAAATGTGGCAGCTCACCTTTTACAATCTGCACTGTGTTACTGCGAGGGGTAGAAAATGGTGGGAAGACGAAGCTAGCATTGGCTGCCCTGCGGCCAATGGCAGCATTCAAGTCGAACTGACCCAAGTCCCCACCGTTAACGCGCCAAAAAATATGTATCTGCGTGCGTGAGAAAGCGTGTGATTGCCTAACCTACACAACTACACGACATAGAAAATTTCTATTACGGACAATTCTAGCACATCAACTATAAATAAGCCCAATATATGCCGCTAATTATTTATGCATGCAAGCTATATACCGAGTTAGATACTTAAATGTAGTCATATTCACCGAAAATGATGTCAAGCCCGCAAAATACGATGCCAACGGTCAACCGCTCTCCTCCAGTGCAGGACCGTCTGAAATCACAGTCGAATATTTCCGTCAATTTACTAAATCCAGCAAGGACACATCGAAATACGTGTTGCCCCTTACTAAATTCACAGTATTTCAATAAAATTAGACATCGCACGATATAAATGTGACAATAAAGTAGCGTAAATGTGGGAGCTCACCTTTTACAATCCGCACCGTGTCACTGCGAGGGGTAGAAAATGGTGGGAAGACGAAGCTAGCATTGGCTGCCCTGCGGCCAATGGCAGCATTCGAGTCGAACTGATCCAAGTCTCCACCGTTAACGCGCCAAAAAATATGTATCTGTGTACGTGAGAAAGCGTGTGCCTAACCCATACAACTACACAAAATAGGAAATTCCAATTATGAACTATTTTAGCACACATGCAATGAATATAAAGCATTAATTAGTTACGCATGCGGGTCATGCATCGAAGTAGATACTTAAATGTAGTCATATTCACCGAAAATGATGTACAGGCTGCAAAATACGATGCTTCTGTACCAACGGTCAACCGCTTTCCTCAGTTACAACCGCGTCTGAAATCACAGTGGAATATTTCAGATAATTTACCAAACCGTGCAAAGCCACATCGAAATACGCGTTGCCCGTTACTAAATTTACGATATTCGAATCAATGTAGACATCGTACGACAAAAGTTTGACATTAAATTGGTATAAATGCAGGAACTCGCCTGTTACAATGTGCACGATGCTACTGCCAACCTCAAGGAGTTGATGAATCTGCTGAATTGAGCGGTGAGGGATACCAACCCCCAATGGTGGCAGTTCGAATTTGATCGGTTTCCCCAATTATGGTGCTTTATTAAACGCAAACTGTAGCGTAAAAAACGTGGTGTTTTCTAATATTGCTTCATATGCGTTTAATGTGCATTTACTGAACTGGTAATGTCAGTATTGTGAAACTCACTTAAAATACTAATACAGTGTTGTTTTTCAGAGGCTTTGAGAATCGGTAATTTTAGGATCAAATATTTATATTTTTTTACAAAGTTAACTAACCATTCTCAAAAAAATGCATATTGCTCCTTGCTCAGTTGTAAGATTGTAACAAATCCGTAGGCCGACCTGGGAGAAAATTGTTAAAATGTATAAACTAACCTCTGCCAATGGACATTGTGTTATTGCCAAGCTACAAATTAGAAGTATTCCAACAGGTGGCCACTTATATTGTATATACTTAGTACCTGAAGTTTTAATTCTATTTGTTAACCTTACGGACAATATTTACAACACCAATTCGAACTAACCTTTGAAATCTAAAAATCTAGCATTCATTTTAATGTAATTTAATGGTATTGACGTTCTATCTGGAGTACAACATTTGACATTAAGCACAAGAGAAGACTGGGGAGATAAAATTAATTTATTTATTGATGTATAATACTTGGCAGTTTGTTCTTTGAATGGGCTGTGTAAAACTGTTTACTCTTACAAAATCGTTGGTATTGTTTATAGAGATTATATGCTTCCGCACTAAAGCAGATCCAGTAGCTTAACAGGGTTATCTAAATAATGTATTACGTTTTTATCAAGAGAATACTGTTCTCATCAGTCTCATGTTATGCTAGGTTCAGTGTTATTAGTTGCAACCTAAAAATGTAAGTTGTGAAAGTTGTTTCTCTAGTCTTATGTATTTTTAGTCGGCTCTCATATCTCTCATCTTATAACTTTATTAATTGCGACCTAAAAGTACACACTTTAAAGTTACAATTAATAAAGCTAATCCTGCTATGATATGTCAATAGAAACAGCAATCCTATACTGACAAGGATATTATACAATGTTCGAGCATTTGTGTTATGGTGCCTAATACGCAATGCTGACTTTTCATAAAATGTTCTTGTGTATAATACTTGATTATAACACTTAGTTTTTATCAATACTGTGGGTTAGTTTTTAAAAGCCAGTGCGTTAACATGGACTGTCAGTGATATAATGTTTATGACAAATGTTACATACCAGTAAATGAATAATTATCATAAACTTCACTTTTCCATTGCTCTTAATAAGACAGCTTTGTACACAGAAGAAAATGTCAATAATTTTAAGTTGTTTAAAAATGATTGCTGAAATCTTCAAATTTCACAAAGAGGTTAGTTCAAATTGGTGTAGTATTTAATATAAGTACTACCAATGAACACAATTTGATATTCAGGTATTGGCTCTGTAGTACAAAGTGAACCACTTGCAGAGTATCTATTCAGTTGTGGAGGAGGACATTAACTCAGTGTAAATCTTAAGGTACTTGCTACTACATTTCAATCAACTTTATATGATATTTCTATAGACCCATCTTCAAATTTGTTACAATTTTATAACTGAGTAACGAGCAACGTAATTAGTACAGTGAATGTAGTGTATGGATGGTTAATTAGTGACGAATATAGTGGGCGTTAAACGTATATGAAGCAAAAATAGTAAATATAAAATTTTTTATTTCACAATTTGCATTTTGGAACTGAGTGCAATTGTGAAAATCAGTTCAACTGGTTTGAATTATAGCTAATGGTCTTGACTCGCCAAATACTGTTCAGCTGAGTAGTGTCTACCTATTACGACATTGGCAATAACACAGTACAGATCATAAAAGGTGGGTTGTGTCATTTATGATGTTTTATTGCCACATTTTTGTTATACGAAGTCCAAATTGACTGAAACATTGTGTATTTAGAAAAGGACAACACTTATAGCAGTCTAGCTTCTCCCAATTCAGACAATTCATTGAACGCCATGGTATTGAAACATAGTATTTTGCAGCTTCTACATCATTCTCAGTGAGTATCACTACGTTTAGGTATATAATTAGGTATCAAATAACCAGGAAAATATATTATTTATTATGTATGTGCCAAAATAGTGTAATATTAATAATTTCAATTTCATGCAATTGTGTGGGTTAGGCTAGAACATACTTTCTCACACTCTCAGGCAAAATTTAAGCGCCTTTTTTCTACGGAAACGGCGGCAATTCAAATCATTCGGATTTGAGCATTGCCATTGGCTGCGAAGTAACCAATCACTGCTGATCACTAGGTGGCCGCCATAGTGGGAGCCTGGCAGTTACACAGTGAAGATCGTAAAAGGTAAGCAGCCACATTTATTCTGCCTAGTGGTTAAAGTTTTTCTTTGCGACCCCTAAATCTATTGAAATCTTGTAAATGTAACGTGTGGCAATACATATTTCGATTTGGCTTTCCTTGATTTGGTAAATTATTCGAAATATTTGACTGTGATTTCAGACGATCGTGCGATCGTGGAAAACGGTTGACGCCGAGGCATTGAAGCATCGTATTTTGCTGACTTTACATAATTTTCGGTGAGTGTCATCACATTTACGTATCTACTTCAGCGCATGGTCTGCAAGCGCACTTAAGTAGTGACATATATTAGGGTTAGTCGTTGCATGTTTTGTAAAATAATTCAGTATTGAGATTTCATGTTTCGTGCAGTTGTGTGGGTTAGGTAAGCACAGGCGCCATTTCCAGGTAAATTGCCGCGGTAACGCGGGTTAGTCGAATGAAGCGCCCCCGGTGCCTTCTTGTAGTATAAATATTCCTGTTGAATAATTGGACAATATTTTCATTACAATAATTCATTAAAATTGTTGTCACATCTTGAATATGTAATTTAATTACCCTTGTGGCTGTAAACTAATGTTATAAGTTTAATAAGTTTCATTTTTGTTGCTTTGCAGAATCACTACTTCAAGAATATAATTCCATCGGCCTGTTTAATGCTGGGTGAGAGAGTATGGAGCCAAAATCCTAAGTCCATTGACTACGTTCCTGTAGTAATTACACAAGCCAACATTGGTGAGGTTTTTAAGTCCCTGTAATCATTTGATTATCCTGAGGGATGAAGTGCCTCATGATGAATATTGCTAAGAAGTTTTGCAAGGAACTTAATGACAGTAAAAAAAAGCTTTGCGGGCAATGCTTGTGTTCCAACACTTGTTCGACAGACAAATTGTACCTTTACCAAAAATTTAGAATAATTTTGACGGTAGGATACAAAATAGTTAATAAATATTAACATTTCCTTGCTGTCATCCGTAACTGTTACTAGTTTGGAGTATGAATATTATTTGTCGTGTTATTAAGCGTCATGATATTTACCTGTGATGAAAATGTAATATGAAAGAAGTATTTAAAGGAAGACTTAAATAAGTTGTTAATAATTGCAGTGTTTCGTACCATGAGCGGGTATAAGTTGTAGGTGTAAGTTACAAATTGTAATAATGTATAAGATAGTGACTTTGAGAAATTTCCCGAGGCATTATCGGATATGCGCAAAGTAATACGAAGTGTTGACAATTTGCGCACAATCTGCCCGAAAGTATGCGCGACCGTTGAGAGAAGACCAGTCTCGCGTCGGCTATCGTAGGGGTCACACCGAAAGTTTGGAAAGCGGTGAAAAGTGTCATGTGCTGCTTGGGCAAGGCTAGTTTTACTCGAGTCGTCAACCGGATAGCTTCTCCTACTTATATAGAGTGGGATTTACGGATTATTACGGTGCGAAAGTAAAGTGCACTGACAAGATGGTCATTAATAATGAACAATGATAGTTAGCTTTGACTGCCCATACTGACAGTGACTTAGATAGTGATTAGATACAATTAATAGAGGTGCCTAGTATTAATAGTGCTATTCAATCTGAACATTAGCATCATGTGACAGTAGCAAATTTTCATGGTGATTAATAACAATTAATTTTAATTTCTTATTTTTGAACTTATTTAATTTGAACACTCATTTCAATAGTGACAATTGTGAACAGTCACAGTGTACACTGACACAATACATGTATAATGAATATTCATATTTAAGTTAAATTATAGATATTAACAGTGATTAAAATTTTGTGTTAGTGCATATAATACATGTTACCAGCTGCACTAGTAATGCTTTTCGCATGAGTTGCAGTAATAGGTGCTTTTTTCTGCGGGCTAACACTTCTTTTGTAAATCTGAACAGTTCTTATTATATATTCCTTATTTTAATATACAGACTAATTTCAAAGTTGGTAGATTATTTGAACTGTTTGCTATTGGTTTTCCATAACGTATTTCGCTTATCCTGAGTTCTTTTAGTCATACGTATCATTAGTTAACAGGCGTTCTAATTTTTCTATCTAATATTACCACATGTACCCATATATTATATCCATCATCATCGTATACAATATGTAGTTTCTCTTTGTCTCATCTCCATCTGTTGTCTACATATTTTCCAGGTACTTTACCTGGTGGAACGTTCCTTTTTCCACATTTCTCTAACAGTACATTATTGCGTAGTACGTTACATTATATCTGCTTACAATTTATTAAATCGTACAGGTCACAACTCGCAGCGACCTCCACGCGGTGTGACCCGGACACTGTTATGTTTGAATCGGATGTTTACATCTGAATCAAGGATCACAGTGACTAACCGCTGCGACTCGCGTTTTGTTTTTATCCCCCAATGATATGGTCCTACTAGAGTCTCAGTGAACTTTCGTTAAACGTAGCTTCACTTAATCTTCTGTAACGATGAACACATTCCTTATACGATCACGTCAGCATTCACAGTAACTGAAAACGAATTCCGTTAAGAAAACTGCGTATTTTTTTATTCTTGTTACCCTTCCTCTTTCTTTCAGCAACTTTGCGACCCCTCGTCGGTCTTTAGATTCTGTGTTTGCTCGATCAAATCCGCTTGCCTCCTCCCGCGTGTGTTCAGGCGGACGCGCGCGGAATAGTGTTGCGTTTTTAAAATCTAATTCGCCGCAAAGTAACTTCTGTGTTGAAGTAGAATACTCGATTTCGAACGTGATTGCCTCCATCCGCGAATGTCGAGGCTCGCGCGCGGTTCGGTCATCTCCATCCGCGAATGTTGAGATGCGCGAAATCGTTTGACTTCCACCCGCGTGTGTTGAAGTCCGCGCGTCGCGATTTCGACAGCTTCCACCCGCGTGTGTTGAAGCTCGCGAATTAGAGTCAGTGCCTAAGAATATTTTATGATACATCCCATTTATTCGATAATTATTTCACTTCTTTCAAACTTTTATTCCGCGGGTTTCATCAATCATTTTCTACTTAGACAATTTGCTTCCGATACTTCAAATCATTTTTCCGTTTATTGCGCTTGAACTTCTGTATTGGCAAAAATGGGATGTATCATAGGACGTTCTTTAAATTATTGTGATCGCGCGCAATGCGATCTTAGAGTCAAATTTGCTTTCGAGTAAGTTATTTCCCTGGAGTCGCACAGACTCTTTAGCTTCAACCCTTTGATTTAGAATGTAGAATCATGCGAAGTAGAGTCAGTGTTTGCTCGCCGTTAAAAGACTCCCTCGTTCGAAATATATTTTTCGCGTCGCGTTAGAGTCAGTGTTTGCTCGCCGCAACATATATATTTTTTTTTTTTTACTTTTGATTAAAACAGCTCGGTCGCGAACACGTATTCCGAAACGCCTATACCGTGACCGCGTACTGTAACAGTAGAGTCAGTGTTGTTGCGCCGATATACGATCTTTCGGTCGCGAAATTCACAATTATTATTCCGTCCGCGAAAGTAGAGTCATGTTCGCCGGTACTATTACATTCGGTCGCGAAATCCGTAACTGACTTCGGGCGTAACGCGTAGTAGAGTCAGTGCGTCAAGAAGATGCCTGATCCTGTCTGAGAGGATGGGTCACTGGAGGCTAGGAGTCCGAAAGCCGTTCAATCTGAGGGGCTAAGATGCCTGGTCCTGTCTGAGAGGATGGATGACTGTAGGCTAGGAATCTGAAAGCCGTTCAATCTGAGAGACTATGATGCCTGAGCCTATCCATCTGATGGTTCTTGAGAGTTCCAAGCCGACTGCCCTCATCCCACAGTTCAGAGTGCAGAATCCAAAACTTGAGGGTCTAGGAACTGAGGGTCAAGGATCCGTCGATGGTGCGTGTTCCAGTGGTATGCTGACCAGGCGGTGAGTCAATTTTTAAGTCCCTCCAGTCATTCAACCATGTCGTAGGGCGAATGGTCCGAAGCGGCACGAGTGACTGGTTGTAATTATTCTTTGAAATGGTTATCAATGGCGAGCATAGTGACCGCGAGTAGACTTTTCGCACTGCGAGAACTCTACTCGTGAGTGGCATTTGTTAGGCACATTTTTCATGTCTGTGTATTAGCTCAGGCTAGGCCTCCCTTGCTCAATTTCAATTTAATACATTTGCTCGCGTACGCGGTCGCGTTTGAATGTTTTACGTAAAAAAGTTTCGCACATTCAAAGTGCTTCGATAAAGTAGAGTCAAAATTTGCACTGAAAGTTGTTTAATCATAGCTTTTAGTATAAAGTTAAAGTCGTGTTCTAGTAGAGTCAATACGTTCGTTTTTAAGAACGTACCGTTTGCGCTCGTTTGTAATTAGTTTAATGAGCAAGGTGGCATTTCGCGACAAGTAGATCCCATCATAGAGTGACATTGTATGTTATATTTCTGTGACATAGAAAAGTCGCTCCTATGGTGGGATCGCTTGAGGGATTTTGTTTTTCCATGTTAGAAATATGAAAACAAACAGTCGAGTCAGTAGTGCATGCTAACTTTTGCTTTCAATATGAAATTAAATCAAAGTCGAGTCAGTATTGCATGAAAATCTTGCTTTTATTATGAAACCAAATTAAAGTCGAGTCATTTCAAAACATTAGTCCGCTTAAAAATGTACACAATTAGCATACTACTAATCTTAGCTCAGAATTCTTTCAGCAAGCACGGTTTGTACCCTTTTTTTTGCCCGTACTCATGTCACTAAGGTTTGCAATCATGCATGTGCCCAGGTGCAGCATGCATGGTTCAGACCGGTGAGTACGGTTTAGTTTTAAGGCGTAGATTGGCGATTGTATTGTGATAATGACTGCCGACGTACATGCCACCGTATGAATGCGTAGTGGTTTGTGGCTTGTACGTCGGGTAGAGCATAAAATGACCATTGCTTTTCGTTTTTCGTCAATTATTAAAGATTATCTCATTGCGTACTTCAATACGCCGGTATGTTGCCCATACGGTCTACATATCGTCTTTCTTTTTTAAATATCCAATAAAAAGTTCTGTACAGCACTTGGTCGTACAGAATATTTAATAAGTCGAGTCACGCGTTTCGCGTTAGCTTGCTCGGTCATTATATTTTACAATCGATTTCAGCATCGGTACGTACTAGTTGATAAGGGTACGATTCAGTTTTGAGCTCGGGTGTCGGAGACGTCCCGGGACGTACTCTCTAGGAATAGGCTTTTTTGCACCCGGGCGGTTGTGTGAGAACCGTGGAGTGATTGTGTTGGTGTGAATATTTTGCTCTTTTTAAATATAGCGTTAGGTAGGCAGGTAGCATACTTTCTCGGTGTGAATGATGAATTAGGCATAAGTAGGTAGGGCCAAGATAGGCTATCACTCAGATTCTAGTCATTCATAATTAGGGAAATTTCAAAGTGATTTACCTATACTTGGGTTTACTTAACTCGCGCGACCGTATTTATTTTTCCTGCGAAATCGTGTTATATCAATTACTGTTGAACACACTGCAGTTGTGCTCAGTGCAGTCTCACTTTTTCGTTCGTGAATGTACCGATCTCAGTACGCGTTTCTTAATAATTGGTCGCGCGAGTTAAGTCTTAGTTATAAGATAGCAATTACTTTAATTTTAAGCAGAAATACGTATACATTGCACACACGAAGTACACCACATTGCACAAAAGAGTGAATTTAATTTCTTACGAAAGCACATACTATCGTGCTATGCGTATGAAGTTACGTTCCTCATTGCACTACCGAGTTGTATTTCATTGCACAAGTGAAGTACGTATTTCGAACTGTTCGGGAAATTCGGTTAAATGTTCACGTGTAAGGCCGCCGAAAATTCACTCTCTAACTCCACAGTATAAAGTATTGCTCCCATAGTAGCACTTTATACGACGAAATTAAAGAGTTAATTTCGGCTGTGCCTACGTGTCAGCCCTTGCTCGCGAATTTTTCACTCGAATGTTCATATGCCGTACAAACTTAGTGTTCGAAAGGCAGGTATCAGCGTTTGTGTTGACGCGTGCACTCTCGAAAGGAAAGACGGAATTTTGCCTTCTGCACTACGAAAAAATATTAATCGGATTAATATGTGTATATATTTCCCATTAATTGATACATATGTTATTATATGTACAATATATTAGCATATGAGACATTATTTTACATTGACACAACTGAGTATTCCGTCTCTGCCTTCGAACCAGTGCACGAATCGATGTAAAACTGATACCTGTTTTAACTCCCGAACAGTGGGGACTTGCGTATGCATGTCCGAAGAAAGAAGAGGCTATTTGATAAAATAGTCGAAACGGCCCGGAGAAGAGGGCTTTCGTCGTGGGATTAGTTTCCATGATAGTCACTATGCTCGCCATTTCAAATGTCTACGTAAATGCTTCCTTAATAAATTAGACGAGCAATTACGTCTTAAACGTGTTCGCGGTCGTACGATAAATCGCAATGCACCGCTGATTCAATTTATTCACTGATCGCATGATCTCTTAAATACGCCTGTGATTTAAGAAATAATTTTGGTCATTGATAAATTGATTTACGCCGGTTGTTCGCGTTCGCGAAAATTCCGTTGTCCGTTTGTCCGAGTAGGGAAAGTAAAGTTTTGAATCGCGATACAATCAATCGGAAAATCCACAATCGATCGATGTAATGATTAGCGCCGCTGAATTGATTCATTTAATAATTTTATCATTTTTCCAATTTCCACGCCTATTGGAAAGTGATACGTTGTTTTAAATAAATAAATTTTTCATGGCTGCTCGCGTTTGCGGTTATTCATTTTGCGGAAATCTTTTGATAAAAACTTAGAACCGCGTCAGTCAGAAAGATATCTGACTTATGATTACAATTTTTATGTACCTATAAATATATGGTACATCTCACTTATGGTTACAAATAACTTGTTGAGCACTGCTTAAGCAGGCTACTATTTTTACACTGTTTTGTCCGCGGTACGTTACTTGCGAATGCTGACGTGATATCAGTCAAAGAAGTCTTAAAATTGTCATTTCTTTTGTCTGCTTTTCGGTCATTAAGGCAGGCAAACTGTTTAATCAATTTTTGTTTCAGCTTCGTTAATCCAATTTGCTTTCTGTTTAGTTCCTGTATTCCCATATTTTGCCACAGGGATAGGCTTTTCAGGTCCAGGTCTTTTTTTTGAGTCTCTGTCGACCCTCTTTCATTTCATATAGGTGCGCAAGTCAAATAATTTACTTCCAGTTGGTAGTTGTGGAAAAACCCGTGTTTATCTTATGTTTTCTCGATTTTTCAATTTAGTTTTTGTCATATCTGGGAAACTATTTCGAATTTTTCAACGCGGTTGCGATTTTTCCAAGTCTCTTTACACCCCTTTTCATCTGGCACAATTACAAGTCGATCGGTAGAGTTTTAATTTTTGACCCTGTTTTCAGGCTCGTTTTTTGCCATTTTCCACACATTTTTGCCGATATCTCCGGAACTATTGCGAATTCCGGGGTGTGCCTTGCATGTTTCCTAGTCATTTTCGACCCCCTTTGATATATTACAAGGGCAGTAAAATCGGTGACCCATCATTTTTCCGCAAAAATGGCAACCTTAAGATTTTCTCGATTTCTTCAAGGCCCTGTCCCGTCTAAACTAATGATCGAAACCTATAAGTAATATAGGTTTTCTTAAAGCTCTTTGGACGCTCTTTCGTGGGGAATTAATGGCGATTAGTAATTTTGAAAAAAAAACTTTTTTGCGCTTCCTTAAAATCGTCATATCTCGGGAACTATGAAGAGTTCAGCGCGCCGAAAGTGGTCTATCTTCAGGGCAAATTACCCTCTATCGAACGGTATCGGTCCGAAACAAAAAAAAAGTTTGACATTTTTCGCCTATTTTTACGAATTTTTAACTTATTTTTCATCCATTTTCCATTTGTTTTTACTCATAATCCGGGAACTATTGTGAATTTTGGGATGCGGTTTGCGTTTTACTGAGTCTCACTCCATACTCGTTCAATTAATATAGGAGGGCAAATTTAATGATACACTTTCAGTCGATAAAGAAACTCTTTTTCTTCTAACGTTTTCCCCTGTTTTTCATCTCTTTTTAGGGATATCTCGATAATTATTTGGAATTTTTCTCATTCGCCGATTTGTGCAATCCTTGTGTATCTCAGAAGGCTGTCGTGAAATATAAATGTATTGTAGAACATCATCACTCTATCCGCAAATATGGTAATGAGTCGTTCTTCACCTGCCTTGCAAGCATCTCATTACTCTTTTATACTTTTCGAAACAAAGTACCAATACAGTAAAGCCTGTTTTTGTGCGGTGGATAGGGACCGCATAAAAGAAATCGTACAAAAAAATATTCGAAAATTTTATAAATTCTTACATATAATAAACAATTTTGTGCGATATAGTACCTAAATTTTTTTTTATGCGGTGGATAGAGACCGCATAAAAAAAGTCGGACTTAGAAAATACATCAATGACTTATGAAATAGATGAGAGAATGCTTTCAATTAAATTAAATAATTAAATTAGACCTAAAGAAATTGTAAAAATATTTAATTCTTCATTGTACATATACATGGAGAAGTTGTCACATTATACATTAAATAGTTTGCTGCTACTCGTCGTAATCCCAAACGCGCATCTTCTTGTGATGGATTGGTTGAAAATCGCTTTGGTCGCTTGAAGATAGGATTTCAATTGATTTGTTTGTTGGTACCATAAACTCAGTGATCGGTTTTTGTGACGACGGTCGACTGGTCAGTTGCTTGTAAACGCCACGATAGTGAGACATGCATGATCTCAGTTCTTTTTGGAATTTTAAGCGTCTTTCCGCATTGGTATCTACGAGGGCAGTCCGATAAGTACTTAGCCAACAAAAGAAAAACGAGAATTTTGGAAAATTGACGATTTATTTTTCAACATAGTCTCCTTTTAACTCGATACACTTGATCCAGCGATGAAATCTGGGCATATCCTGCATGAAATATTCGGCATGAGAAAGCTTTCTGCTCGATGGGTGCCGCGTTTGCTCACTCCGGATAACAAGCGCATCCGTGAGACCACTTCAGAGCAGTGTTTGACACTGTTTAAGCGCAATCCGAAAGAGTTTCTACGTCGTACAGTGACTGTCGACGAAACGTGGATCCACTGGTACACACCAGAGACCAAGGAACAGTCGAAACAGTGGACTGCGCCCGGCCGGAAAGGTGATGGCCACCGTTTTCTGGGATTCACAAGGTGTGATCTACATAGATTACCTGGAGAAGGGCAAAACAGTCACAGGGCTGTACTATGCCGAATTATTGAGCCGATTCGACGCCGAATTAAGGAAAAAACGGCCCCATTTGGCGAAGAGAAAAGTGCTCTTTCACCACGATAACGCACCGGCTCACACCTCTGCCGTCGCTGCAGCCAAATTCGTTGAATTAGGCTACGAACAGCTGCCCCATTCACCGTATTCTCCAGATTTGGCCCCGTGTCACTTTTTTTTGTTCCCAAACTTGAAAAGGTCACTCGCTGGGCAGACATTTGAGTCGAATGAGCAGGTTATCGCCGCCACGGAGGCGTACTTTGCAGATCTCCAGAAAACGTATTTTTCAGACGGGTTGAAGAAGTTGGAGCATCGCCGGATCAAGTGTATAGAGTTACAAGGAGACTATGTTGAAAAATAAATCGTCAATTTTCCAAAATTTTCATTTTTTTTTTGTAGGCTAGGTACTTATCGGACTGCCCACGTATTTTAAGAAAATGCGTTTCCAATTTTTTCGAGATTTGGATCTCTGCATATATTTTATCTGCTGTAATAGATTCCGGTTCTTCTTGTCCATTTTCATAATCTATCAAACTATTGATAATGTCACTATCATCGACAGTTTGGTCCTCAATCATCTCGTCCAGGCCATTATCGCCAAAAGAATCAAAGCCTTCTCCGTCGATGTTATGTGCGAGCGCACTAATTTCAGATAATAACGTTGACGCGTTTTCGGTAACGTTTCGATTAATTACACATTCATATATTTCGTCCACAACATGTATATGTACATTGATAGGAAACATTAAACTGGTGCTAACGCCGCTTAGATTCATATACCGCATAAAAAAAAATCGCATAAAAAAGGACCGCACAAAACCAATCGCACAAAAAAGAACCGCACAAAAACAGGTTTTCCTGTACCTTTAATATCACTTCGTACCAATGGCAGCGTCCTACTCTCATACCGTCTCCGGTCGATAACGTTGCTTCTGACCAAAAATGGTCAATTCTACCAGTCTTCCTGCATAGTGGCTCAGAAGCTTGCATAGAATGCCTCTCCGCCACGGTCGCAAAAGACCTGTCACCATTCACCAGCCTACTTGACAACTTGGCTTGCCCATCCATAATTCGACCATTAATTTCCAATTGAATATTGCCACCAGCTTTGTATGGTTCTGAAGCAGATTTGAGCATAGGAACCGCCAGGACCTTTGCGACAGGTACCGTGTGCCATGACGATCTACTTGCCGCACGATAGAGCAGCAGCATCTAATTTCGGCGAAGTAGTGGCGCATGCTCAAGCAAGGAGTCGCAGGTGCGCAGATCGATGCCAAAGCATCGCAGCTCCTCCTTTCTAAAGTACAAACGAACACCCGCACATTCGCAATTCGCTCGTTGGCTGTGCACTCAGCTCTATCTGCGCTTCAACTGGCCACCCGATCATATGATCGGGAACAGTTGCTGCGGGATCACTAAACAAGAGAGGTGCTCCGTGCACAAGCAACTCGGGCCGCGTCGTTGACGTATCTGTGACAGTGGATTTCTATGATGCGACGTCCGAAACGGCATCGAACGCTCGAGGAAATGCAGATACGAATGTGAGTTTCGTCGTCTCGTTGGCCTTTCAGTGACAGGGCACTCATGACATTATCATCTGTGGTACTTTTGTACATCCCGGGTCATTGCCAGTTATGTAAAATATTTGCAATCGCCAAAACAAAGGTCGCGTCGTGTGTGAAGGCGTCGAACGTTTCGTGATCGATCATTCGACGGTTCGGTCGGAAAGCGAGCGTGGTTTGGTGTGACTCACCTATTTTTTTTTTCTATAAAACGTCGCAAACATGTCGCGGACGGGGAGTAATGAGGATGTGATAGTTAAAAGAAATTGCTCGTTACATAAGATCCAGTCGTAGATGACGTGAAAATAGACCAATGCGATCCTACCGCTTTCATATGTAAACAGCTTTATGCGGTTGTTAATGCGCAAATGTCTATAGGCTGAATGTCTGACGAAGATTAATTTAGCTTACGTTTCTACTGCGGACGCGGTAGCGTGTGTAGCAATATTCAGGTAGTTTGTATGTAATCGTCGCACGTGGCTCTAACGAAAGTGATGAGCATTAGATGACCGTGTCCGCTTTCTGCTATTATAGAATGTCAAATCCAAATGCCGATCGACGGTGCGAGCACGTTTTGCTATTTAGCATAAACAAAGCGGCATGGACCACCGTCCTCTCGTATCATAAATGTGGAACTTAACGCAGTCATTTCTATTCAACTGCTGTTCTAAAAAAGTCTATCGGATCGTAAGGATACATTTGTTTTTTTTTTCGAGCGATACAAAAAAGAAACAAGTCTTTAAATGGATAAACGGGAATGAGAGACCGACCAAATGAATAAAACGATTTAATGGCAATCAGTGCGACGGAAAATTACTTGACCTTCTATCTATACCTTATTAACTGGAGCCTTAAGCACTTACTTGGACTAAAGGCGATGGAAAAATAGCTTAACCTTCAATACCTTGTTTAGCTCAATGTCGTCTAACTAAACTTTTTTACATTCTATTGTCATTTGATAATTCTGTGATTTATTGTTCTTTATCCCATTTTAATCATTTTATCAAATTATTGAAAACGTTGCAATCATGATAAACTACTACACTTCCGTTTTTATACAATTCTACATTTAATTTATCATTTTTTTTATGTTCCATCAGTAATACATACTTCCAGAAACGAGTCTAGGTTCGTGCACATTTCTCGTAAATCCAGTTAAATTTACAACCATAAATTCCAAGTAATAATAAATACTTAATCACTAGAACTTCTAAATTGCAATCAGCATATAATCCTGCGTCAATACACAGAAAAAAATATTCATACTTATTAAGACATCCCTACTGTAACAAAAACTGAACTGACAGGTTTACAATACCTAATCACTGTACACTATTGAATAGCATTTCATTAATAACAGCTTGAATTTACGATTTTCTAAAGGTTTGAAAAAAATGAACATTAATTATCTCTTCAATTTTTTATCTTAAAATATATGATCTTTCAACTACTTCGATTATTTTGATCGCTCGTTAGAATTTGTTCGGAAATTAAAGCATTTGTTCTTTAATATCTTCAAGCGCGATTTTTCTTATAGAAATTTTCCGAATTTAAAATGTATGACAGAGGTATTATTTATTCGATTATCGGTGCAATCACATAACGAGATTTTTGTTTTCGTTATTGACAAATTCTGCAGAATATAATTTATTTTGTTTCTCATTTTTCGTCAGTGAAGATAATTGTAATTTAGAGAAACTAAATGCACACATGTGTCGCAGTGCGCTTGAACAGATTAATCCCTTTCGGGCCAAATTTACTCGTTTAACCCTTTGCATTTATGTGAACACAAGATTTGTTCAAATAATTCTTTCCTTAAAATATTACCGATCAATTCCGGATAAATGTAATGTAAAAAGTAAAAATAAATAAATCAATTGAGACGTATATACTAACAGTCGCGAGAACATCGTTGTACAACATATTCAGAGAATAGACCGTGCGACAAATTATTTGTGTAAAATTCGTGCGCGGCGAAGTAAACAAGACTGTGTTGCATGTTCGAAAAGAAAGACGCCAAGTGAAAGGCGACAGACAACTTACTATTGCGATACTTATTCAATCAAGCCTGCAATGTATATTGGTGATTGTTCCGAACGTTATCACAACATAGGAAAGTATAAGCTACAAAATGTAAATTTTATTTCATAAAACCCATACCATTAATGCATTATGCAAAAGATAATTTGAATAATTCCTTCCGCAACTATACCGTTTTATGTGCACTACTTCGTGAGAAAACGTGCTCGAGCACAAAGGATCAATTAATCGAAACATCTCGGAGAACGCGGAAGGCAAAGTCAAGGTTCACGGGCGTTAGTTACGTGAGCATTTGAGGTCGATCAGTCTTTTGCCCTTTAATGCATTGTCAATGCACCGTCCTAGCCTCTACTTAACCGCTTTTACACCGCTTGCACTTTCATCGGCGCACGACCATCATTTTCTTAAAGAACGCGTTACGCTCTGCCAACGGCGCGCTGAAAATTGTTTCAAGGGCTTTGAGAGGAAACTGTACGTTTGAAATAGCATGCGTTACGCTCCGAGCGACACTGAACGTAATGAAAAATCGCGGGAGATACGCACGTTTCGTACACTTTTAATTGCATAATGAAGGAACGCGTGAAGTCCTCTTGCAGTTTAACATTTTGACTGCCATGATGGTCACCGGTGACCGACGCAAAAGATTTTACTAAAGATCCAAAATATTCGCAATGGGTAGCAATTATTATTTTATAAATGCAGTTGTTATTAGAATAGTGGTGCGATCCTTTGGTCTCCAATACCTGCACATTATTATAAAAGATTTTACTAAAGATCCAAAATATTCGCAATGGGTAGCAATTATTATTTTATAAATGCAGTTGTTATTAGAATAGTGGTGCGATCCTTTGGTCTCCAATACCTGCACATTATTATAAAAGATTTTACTAAAGATCCAAAATATTCGCAATGGGTAGCAATTATTGTTTTATAAATGTAGTTGTTATTAGAATAGTGATACGATCCTTTGGTCTCCAATACCTGCACATTATTTACATTTTGCGTAATTCAGTCGAACGTTGTAGTATTTCATAGCATCAACGTTCTAATATAGTAAAGTACCCTTGGCAGTCAAAGTGTTAAAATGTTGACTTCAGAAGTTTATTATTGAAATCCTCGACATGCTTCATTCCGCACACTTAACCCATTCGAGACGACGATGTTTTTCGAACATGGTCCCCACGAGCGAAATTTTTTTTTCTTTATATTGTTCATTTTTAATTTTTGGTACACAGTAAAACCAATGCCAAATTTTGTTTTCCTGTACTTTACAGATTTCATTAGTTCAAGAAAAATCTTATTTTGACGGCTAGTTTACTCAGAATAACTGATAATTGCACATTACTGTTATTGCACACACGATGTGCAATCGGTCTCGAATGGGTTAAACTATCCTCTTTACAACTGATTACGTCTTGCGCTAAGACCATTGCTTCTAACGACTTGTTACATATTTGCATAGATTAATGTCGATACCAAAATTATTAATGATATATGGGCATGTAAATTGTTGTTGGTAAAAGCAATGGTCATAAATAGAGTACGATAATCTGCATGATTGTATGTCATTGTTCTTACCGGCTATGATTATATTATTTATTTGTTTAATGACACCGCAACTGTTATTGATCATATTCAAATAATTGAAAAATCAGAGTAGAGAATAAGGAAAAGAAAGGTAAGCGTCGTAGTGTCTCAAAGCACATGTACGCTGTAGACATGTATCGTTCGACTTATTAATACGTATCAAGATGCAAGTATTGAGTAAATTCCAGTGGCAACATACTTTATGAAATATTATAAATGCCAAATAATCCGGTCCAAATTCATAACACACGTTAATGTCTAGGCGAGCTCACTGCGCGCCGTTTAATAAACATCATCTTTAACACCATCTACTGCAGATGCAAACCGGCGTATTTTCGAGAACTATTTTGAATGTTGTTCTCTCAATATACTATTTTCCAGCGTTTGACTGAATATATGCATTTTCATTATTGTATGAATACATATGCATATATTTGCGACCACGTTGCAATCCAGTTGCACTCTACAATTCATAGGCTGACTTGAAATAGAATAGATATTGTAAAATGAATTATTACTAAAAACCAAAAAATATTGCGAATATTTTGGATCTTCATTAACTATGAACTTATAGGACATTTATTTATGGACGACCAACAACGTAACCAGATATACGTGTTATAAACATCGTCTTTAACACCATCTACTGCAGATGCAAACCGGCCAAAAGTCACTTCAAAACTCTCGAGAACTACTTTGACGTGTTGTTCTCTCAATATATTTCTTTTCCACTGAATTTATTGAGTATATTTGCATTTTCATTATATGTATGAATACATACGCATATATTTGCCAGTTGCACTCTACAATTCATAGGCTGGCTTGAAATAGAATAGATATTGTAAAATGACTATGCAACTATTATATAAACCGGAATTAAAAACAGGAAACAAAAAATATGCATAATAATGTTTACGAATATGAGAATGTCATTAACTATGAACTTATAGGACATTTATTTATGGACGACCAACAACGTAACCAGATATACGTCGTTATAACTTATCAGGCATTACGAAGTTAAACGGAACAGACATAACACTAGTAAGGCTGCTAATCAGTATTATCGATAGGACGTGGATAAACGCATCATTCCGCGATATTAAACAAAAGAATCGTTTACCTTGCTCCTGTACTATTTGCATAATAATCAACTGATGGACCCAATGTGTTGGAAGAGACGGGTGACACATTAAATAAATACTGTACATGGTCATAACATTTGTGAGATGCAAATCATCGTTACCGAATAAAATATACGGTTGATAATAATTAATTTGATTAGACGTCATAGATAAATATTTATTCGATATATTTTCAAAGATGTCCGCCTTTGAAGCTGAGAGACGACATAATAAAATAAATGACAATCAAATTTTAATATAGAGATATTTTTAACGAAGACACCGAAGAAGATAACAAGGGAAATACCGCGGAGATGTCTCTTGGCTACAAATTAATTATCTGAAAAAAATATAAAATGTTCTATAAATAATCGATGATTCTAATTTGCGCTATCTTTCCGTAAAAAAGGAAGACCAAAAATATCGGAAATTTTGTACCATATCGCGCGATGCGATGCGGAAGAAAAACATAAAGATATTAATGCACCGGACATCCGTTCTCTTTTTTGCATCTCTGATAAAAATGGATTCTTTAAAAATAATTAATAAATGTAATAAATGTTCACGAATTATTTCAATCAAATAATTGGACCAAGTTCTTTATTGCTTTAAGTCATTTATAGGACATTATTTTCTTGAAAATGGTCAGACGTCAATTCAATCTTTAAAAATTATATTATCATAAAATTCACACAAAATTTCGATATTGAAACCATTAATTGACTAATAAAATTATAAATTAAAATTATAATGTAAAAATATTTTTAATTTATTCAAATGTTCATTAAATATCTCGAAACAAGAAATATATGATAACCATAATAATTATGGGCACAATTGAGAATTCCAATGTGCGTAATGCGATCTTTAGTTTGTTTATTTGAATCGACATCCATGTTGTAGTAAAGCTTATAAGATTACTTTGTGTTAGGTATACTACAGAGTCAAGCTCTTTTTTATTGGTCGTTTTGTATATTTATTAAAACAACTGTTGCTGTACGTGTTCCGAAACCACATAGGCTTCCCCTTTCAGGGCCACTAAGATGTTAAATTTTACACAATATGTATTATTCTCATCGTATAAAGTTTAACATTTTAAAAGTCCTGAAGAGGAACCCCTCCGTGGTTTCGAAACAGGTATCGCAAGGATTGTTTTAACAAACAAATTAAGCAACCAATAGAAGAATCTTCAGTTTATAAGAAAACGTAATTATACACAGGCTTAGATTAAATAAAAAGTAAAAGTGAATATACGCTTCTAAAAAACGTTCAAGGGAAGTGTTTAAGCGAGTTTGAGGAGATTAATGTTCGTTTATAACCGCAATAAAATACGAAGGAAGAACAAAGCGTAAAAGCGAATGATATCTTCAAGCTCCACAGTTACATTTAACATGTACAACGACTTGATATCATGTGAATAATGACCCACTATGGGGTCGTTGCTCTTGACAGCTTAAAAATTACATAACACAAACTTATCTAATAACTGACCTTTCGCACTGTATTGTTCATGCGCGATTTTTCTTTTCGGTTAACAATCCCCACACTAAAACTATTGTTTAACTGCAATCACAAAAATATTCTATATCAATATGTTAGAGATAACATTTAATAATGTTGGTAATAACATTTGGTTACGTGACAATATTTTAATTCGAAACAAAAATATATTGTGCGTTCCAAAACAGATGATATATACGGGAACTAAATGACTTTAAAAAAAATAACGTAAAAGCTATTCTGTATATCTTCTAAAAATATTTTAACAAACTTCTATGATTTTGTTTTTTTACGGATTATCTTTACAACGACTAAAGTACTCAGATTTACTTTTAAAATATATGCTAATTAATGTATTTGCGCTTAGATTATTTTTTACAAAAAAAAAGACTTGAGAGAATGCTAATTGTTTTTGTGAACTCACTAAGCATTTTCTTAACCCTTCTTTGCATGATGGTGGAAATTTCCATCATAACATTGAATGCCCAAAAATTATATAAAAGAACAAGTTCACTTTAATCTAACTTTGCATGATGATGGAAATTTCCATCATATTGTTTTTTTGCTAAATTTATACTATAAATATATACTAAGATTTTTTAACCATTTTTCCTTTAATTTTGAACATGAATTATATCACCTTGATTTATTTCACCAATAAAGAAAAAATCATGCAAAGGAGGGTTAAATACATAAATCTAAGTTACGTGATTGCATCCTCTACGATATGTTACGATAGGCTACTAGTAAAAGTAAACACGTGTAATTTACCCAATCTCTCATCTGCGCTTCAACTTGAGAGAACGTTGAAGATTTTTCCGAGCTCAGTAAGCCTTTCCATAAGTACATAAATCTAAATTACGCGAATGCATTCTCTGCGGTATGTTACAATGTGTTATTGTGTGTATACTGAATTCAGTAAACTTTTGAGCCTATCACATAAAACTGCATCGTACATACTCGCAAATTGCGCACTTCCGGTGCTTCAAGATGCATCAAACTGTAACGCGTGTACCAATTACATTAAACGTATCAATCACCTCACTGTCAAAACAAATCAACGCCACCGATTTTCAAAATCAATTCCACGAGGGTCGCAATGACAGTCGACATGACTCATTTTGAAAATAGCATTTCGTGGGATTAATGCCAAGCGCCAAGCAATTTCACACTAGACAATTTGCGTATCATTTAACTGCAAATTGCATTTTCCTGCACAATGCATAAACATACAAAAAAGCTAGAGGTGGGGCAATATCAAAGCGGACTTAGCTATAGAGTCCGGGTGCGTGTAGAATATACGCGCAGTTTATGTGGCATGCTCAAACCAGGCTGTTCTAACCGTTCACATTGCTGTATCCACGCAACGTATACAGACGTCCAAGGAACATCGGTGAGAACATCCTCGACTACGTTTAACTAACGCTCACGGTGTTTCAACGTTTTTCCTCTCTTATTTTCCCTACTACATCGCAGGCCCAACCGCGCAACGTTCTATCTCAATAGCGCAAAATTTCCTCACGCTACCTTGCGCACTGCACAATCTTCTGAAGGCAATAGCTCGGTAAAAAGTGAAATCTTGTGATACTTCGCTGGTGAGCTGAACGTTGCGCATTTTGTTTCATGGTGTACGCTGATGAAGTTGTACTTTATGGATGCCTTTATTGATAACTCCTCAAATAAAAAATTGAGGAACATCTGGGCAATACGTATCAGTGATTATGTGGTCGCATAGGTGTTCTGTAGTTATTCGTATCGATTAATATTTCGTCGATTCGTATCGACGTATAGTGATGAAGCTGCATTTTATGGATGCCTTTATCAGTAACTCGTGGAATAAACAATTGAGGAATATCTGGGCGACACGTGTCGCTAAAAATGTGGTTGCATAGATATTCTCTAGTTATTCCGGGCGTAATTCATTTCGAAGATTTGCGCGCTTTGTTTCATGACATATAGCGATGAAGCTGCACTTTATGGGTCGCTTCAACAGTAACTTGTGGAATAAACAATTACGGAATATCTGGGCAATACGTATCGCTGATTATGTGGTCGTATAGGTGTTCTATATTTATTTCGGGCGTAATTCTTTTATAAAAGGTGCGCGCTTTGTTTCGCGAAGTACTGTGATGAAGTTGCACTTTATGGATGCCTTTATCAGTAACTCGTGGAATAAAAAATTGATAGACACCTGTTGAATACGTATTGCTGACTATGTGGTTGCATGCGTGATCTGTAACTACTTCGGACATAATTCTGTTTGGAAAGGGCTCGTAGGCGAGCACGCTCTCAACTCCAAGATATATTTAACCTCAATAGATAGCTTTGCATTAGAAAAAGGAATGTATACAGATTAGTTAAAACGAGAAAATAAGCGACCTATGTTACAACATGAGTTTCTGTCAGAATATGCAAAAACTGCACGTGAAAGTATTCTTGCCGTTTGGAAAGGCCCATCTGCATGTGCAAATTATTGTTTTACGGTCCTGAAAATCCTCGCAAAAGGATCTTAGAGTTTCAGGAAGGAGAAGGCAGTGTTTTGCGTAATCTAACTTATGTTATCGGTTAGAAGACTGTACATGCCTGTGCAAAGTGCATCCGTAATAAAACATGAGAAAGATTCAATGCGGATGCATTAGCATTCATCCTTCAGAAGGTATAAATAACTCGCATTTAGATACGACATTATTAAGAAGAAAACGGCAAATAATTCTCTGCCTTCCTATATGTCCCCAAGATATAAATACATGACATTGATTATTGGCGAGAAAATGTATGGATTTGTTGCTTCTGGCAGCTAATACGTTATCGACAACAAAAACAACAATCTTATCGTGTGGCTGCACTGATTATATCTATCGATGTTACATAGGTTGATAATATAAAAATATGTATAAAAGAATCACGCGTCAAGGGGTTAAGGCACGCAAGGAAAATTAGAACATCTATAAAGAAAATCATGCTTGAAGGTATTAACACTTTGACTGCCATAATGGTCACCGGTGACCGACACAAGAGATTTTACTGAAGATCCAAAATATCCGCAATGAGTAGCAATTATTATTTTATAAATGCAGTTGTTGTTAGAATAGTGATGCTATCCTTTGGTTTCCAATACCTGCACATTATTTACATTTTGCATAATTCAGTCAAACGCTGTAGTATTCCATAGCATCACCGGTCTAATATAGTAAAATACGCACGGCAGTCAACTTGTTAACATTTTGACTGCCGTGATGATCACCGGTGCCCGGCGCAAGAGATTTTACTGAAGATCCAAAATATCCGCAATGAGTAGCAATTATTATTTTATAAATGCAGTTGTTGTTAGAATAGTGATGCTATCCTTTGGTTTCCATTACCTGCACAATATTTACATTTTGCATAATTCAGTCAAACGCTCTAGTATTTCATAGCATCACCGTTCTAATACATATAGTAAAATACGCTTGGCAGTCAACGTGTTAACCCGGAAGATATAGAATGTTTCGAGTGTAACAATAGCCGTGGACACCTTCAGCTGTTAATTCGTATACCGCCGATCGACTGAATCGGTGTCTTCCTCAAAGCAGTGCATTAATTGCACTAGTGCAGATACAATCGTCCTCTTCCTTTTGCTTTCTCTCTGCCAGTAAGTTCGTGTCGACGACCGTTCATTTTCCTGCCAACCCACTGCCTTTTTCTTTCGTTTCCGCCGACGGATGCGAGGAACACCTCGGACAGTTTACGTTCACGGCACAGTCGATCTATGACGCTAGAACGAGTTTGTCGCACAGTTGCAGTACGATGCAGAAGAAAATAGTACAAGTGCCTCGACGGTGTATGAAATGCGAAGCTTCGGAAAAATATAAATCCTGCATATAGGTTTTATCGGTAGTTTCACACGGTCAGTGCGATAATGAGTGACATTTTAATAATAATCTGTTTGGAATCCGTGTACTCGTTAATTTGTCGTTCACGGTGACGTTTATTGGTGGTCGGAAATCAAAAGGTGGTGTTCTAACTATGTGTCCTGTGCCGGAAAAAATGTATTAATTAACGCAAAATCGTGTGGCATTCGTTTAAAAGTTCAAAACCTAACTTCAATTTAAAGAGCGAAAACAGTGCGAGACGGATCGGTGCAATCAAAACTGGTTTGTGTCAGTGATAGTTTCCAGCGTCAGCTATTACATTTGCATCTAACACACCGTCAAAGAAATATTGAAACGTGTCAAAGACCCGCGATTCAAGAATGTGTTGGCAAATGTAAAATGGTCATGGACGTTTGCGGTCAAAGGCGTGTGTTTTATGCGATAAGATTTTTTACTGTTATTGGATTCTTATGTTTAACGCGTTAGACACTTTCCATCAGAATTGTACGCGTAAGTTCAGAAAATGTGTGGTATTCAATTATCAGGGAAACTGAGAAAAGTGGGTAAGTACCGGCAAACAAATTTGGATATTCATGATTGTTACCGATTTACTTTGCATTTTATGTAGGATAATTGCACTCTTTATTTTTGAATTTTTACATTACTTCAGTTATCGGAAATGCAACATTCACTTACACAGAATATTATACTTTTATAGTGAAAGCTTGAAACGCAAAGGTGCTGCAACTGTGTTGTTCGATGTGTGCCAGTGTATACGACAAAAGCATTTTTTTGTATCTTCTGTTTGCTGTACTGCTGACATTAAACCCTTACCCAAAAGACCTGAAGTCTAGACCACCCGTTTCGACGCATGAATTTTCGTTAACTAAAAAATTTACTCCGACAAACCAGTGACGTTTCTGCTTGTAATCGCATAAAATCTGTTTACAATAAAGCTTGAAACGTAAAGGTGCTGCGAGTCTCTTGTTTGCTGTGTGTGGGTATATACAACAAAAGCATTTTTTCGTATTTTCTGTTTGCCGTACTGCTGACATTAAAATTTTATCAAAAATACCTGTGATCTAGACATTCTCGACAAGTTCGCTAAGACAGTCATTAGTCAGTCGTAACCTTTCAGTAAGCAAATGCATGTATCGTTCCAGATAGAGCCTTGCACCATAAGTGACACTAGCTTACCACATTAAAGCCCAACCATGAAGGAACTCCCATTGAGCACCAAAAATCTGGACATAGACGAATTTCGGGCATGCGAGTTTACAGGAAAGGACCAATTAAAAGACGCGAACAGCCTAAGACCCCCTTTCGCCAAGAGCCCGCTGATTCAGGATGACGCAAAAATACTGACCGAACATGGTAAAAATATCGGAAATGGCATAAATGGCGTAAATGGCAAATCAGCTGAAAATGGCAAGGTCTTCGTAGAAACTGCCAGAAACTCTCTTGGCAATAATAAAGAATCCGAGGCGAACGCTAAGGACAAGGAAAACGATGATGAGAAAGAGAAGCTCATTTTCGAAGAACAATCCGCAATGCTGAAGAACCTTCCGAAAGATTTCGATGAGTGGAGCGCAAAGGAACAAATTGCATGGGTGGCGGAGCATCTGAAATTGTCCCAAAGCGAGATGCCCAAAACCTTGTACATATTTGTCGCGGGCGTGTTCCGACCCGTGAAATTTGAAACGTTAACTTTCGAGGAACCTGAGTGGCTAGACATGGAAAAATTTCGTAGGGGGCAAAAGTTTGCCATGGATCATTTGTTCAGTATCCTGTACGGAAACGTGTTGGGACTGTTTCAATTGTTCACCTTTAAAGAAGGCCTTGACCCGATCGTCTTTACCCATAGATCAGATACGCCGTATTTGGCGTTTAAAAGGTATGCGTAGGAAATACTTACGTTCTGCTGATGTTTCGTTGTCTATTGTCTTCGATGGCTCTGTATAGCTTGAAATGCTTCTCAATTTTCGTAGATTATCACGTTGACTGCCAAGCGTATTTTGCTATGTTAGAACTTCGATGCGATGAAATACTGCAGAGTACTATTAAATTGTGCAAAATGAAGCTAACGCAGAGTTGTTAGCACTCAAAGTATCGAAGCACCGTCTAAATATCAATTGCTCTTACAAGATTGCAAATAGGCTTGATTGCGAATTTTTTGCATTTTTAGTCAAATCTTTTGCGCCGGTCATCGGTGACCACCGTGGCAGTCAATGTGTTAATACATTGCCCTCGGGTAGGATCACATTCTATGATACGCCACCGTATATATGGATTCCCGTATTATGTGGTTAATATCTTAAGCATTTTAAAAAATTGCACGGACACCAACGACATTAGGCGTTGTATGACATTCAACTGTACAATTGATGTTCGTATGATACGGTTAACACTTTGACTGCCAAGCGTATTTTGCTATGTTAGAACCTCGATGCGATCGAATACTGCAGAGTATTATTAAATTGTGCAAAATGAAGGTAACGCAGAGTTGTTAGAAACCAAAGTATTGAAGCACCGTTTCAATATCAATTGCTTTTACAAGATTCCAAATAGGTTTCATGGCGAATTTTTTTGCATTTATAGTATAATCTTTTGCGCCGGTCACCGGTGACCACCGTGGCAGTCAACGTGTTATTTTAGGAACTTTTTCGAATAACCTTAGTGCAGTCAGTAAAATGTTTTCGTGAGCTAAGCAATAAGCGTGTACGCTGACTATTTCGCAACTACTTTTCCAACTGAGTTGTTGGCTCACAATTAGTGTACTTAACACTTTGCGCAACCATGATGAATAATAAGACCAACTAACCTTGCATAATAAGAAACGCGTTTTGTCTAGTGGTTTAACGTGTTTTTTTTTTGGTCCGCTTTCGAGTTATTCTGACGCGATTAATGCAAGCAATAAAGCTCGACCAGCACTGAACATTGGTAAAAAAAATAATTGGCATTTATCGCGCGATCGTAACAGGTGAATAAAGTTCTCAATGATAAATATGTATGAACAATAATGTGATTCATTTAAGCAATAGACAAGTAAAATTATTTTCTTTAAGATATCGATAGTTGATTAGCATTAGATTTACGGATAAATACGTAGCCCTGTCATATTATTCCGATAAATATACAGGTATACGACACAGAGAATTTGAAAGATAGAAGCTTACTGAAGAAATGAATTTGGATGTATATTCGTATAATTGCATCGATAAAAGTCAACAAAAATTGCTAGAAAACAAGGTTAGCAGTTTTTGTAACCCTATCCGTGTAATCTCAAACCCGTAAATCTAGTGTTAAAATCAAATACCAATTATATATAGATTTTGCATATCAGTTTTACATATTTTTCAAATGACTACAAATCGGAACAATTCGATTAATCGTTTTCAGATACCTGTCGACATCGTTCCGTATAAGAAATTGGTATCAGTCAAATCCATTCGAAGAAGGTTCGCCTGCCAACAAAGATATTATTGCCACCAGAAACTATCACTGGGCTTTAAGACAAACTTTCGAGAAATACAGTAATGACGCCATCGAATCAAAGTGCTCAGTAGACAACCCTTGCTGCCCAATGATGAATATGATTCGAACGGACTTCAAAGATTATTGCACTAAGCCAAAAGCTGGCCAATGTCCTTACATTACATTCAAAACATTGCCGAACAGACCCAAGGGAATGAATCAATGTGACATGTCAGCGACTCAATTCGCCTTCGTGGGACCCATCATTCTACGTCCTGAATTTATTGGCATACATTATGCAACAGATGAAGATTTGGAAGATTATTGTCACACGTGGAGAGTGATTGGCTACTTGCTAGGCATAGAGGATGAGTAAGCGCAGATTCTGCTTTTATTAATTGTATTACAAAATTCTATTGGCGTAATCGGTCAATTAATGTGCATAAAATTGTATAATTTGTTGACTTTGGGTTTTGTACGAATCGCACAGAAATATTACACGCAGTCGGCAAAAATATCAATTGCTAGTGTCGGTGATTCCTAGCGCAGAAGAATACATAGGAAATATCAGATAGTTATTCTGTACTTAATCGTATTAGGTTTACCAGTAACTTTGAATAATTGAATCATGTATAGCTGCGAGAGATTACCATTGCATTTATGGATATGTGTTCTTCTAAATGCGCTCGAACAAATATGCTTTTACAAATACTTATGACTTCAGTAATTAATAACGCGGTACGATACATGTTTCAGGTACAACTTTTATCGCGGTACATTAGATGAAATAATGAAATGAAAGATGATATGTGTTCTTCTAAATGCGCTCGAACAAATATGCTTTTACAAATACTTTTTACTTCAGTAATTAATAACACGGTGCGATACATGTTTCAGGTACAATTTTTGTCGCGGTACATTAGATGAAATAAGGGAACGTACCACAGATTTAATGCAGTTTTGGATAAAGCCTAATTTTCGCGAGATTAGCCCAGACTGGGAACACATGGTAAGATGTCTTATGGATGGATTACAGTACTATTTCGCCAGCATGTCCTTCGAGGTAGGTCTCGCCCATGTCGCCGATTATCTCGAAGTTGAACTGCCCCGGGTCTGTGCTTCTCTTGACTATCCATCCTGGGCTCTGCTACACGCTAGCAGGTAAATAATATCGTAGTAAAAATGCCATTCTGCTTATTGAGAAGACAAAGAAACTCTGTAATACTTAACATACCTCGACAACTTTTCAAGTCTGAACATCTATGTCTACGTAAGATTCGGTTACCATGTGAAAACGCAAGTATGCGTGATATTTCATTGCTTAACCCATTCGAGACGACGATTTTTTTCGAACATGGTCCCCAGGAGCGAAATTTCTTTTTTCTTTATATTGTTCATTTTTAATCAAAAAACATGTTTATCATGGAAATCAGCAATTTGTAAGTGAATTCACATAAATAAGACCATTGCACACCGGGTGTGCAGCTCGCTCCTCGGAAAATTTTTATTGCGAGGAGCGGATTGAACACCATGTGTGCGATGTAAGGTAAAATGAAAATATATCATTAAAAGATTTATAAACATTTATTTCAAAAATAGTTAGATAATATAAATTCGTTATTTTGCTTTCAATAATAAAGAACAGAATATAATGCAAAGAAAATTTAAAAAAAATAGTAAAAAGTTAAAAAAAATAAGTTGAATAATGAAAAAAATCACATAAACGAGAAATAAATTCTTAGAAAAATGTCTAAAGATAATAAAGTAATGTAACTCAGTAATAAAAAGGAAAATATAATTTCTAAAAACATTTTTAGGAAATAGTACACTGATCGTAAAATAATTATACATTAGTTGGTTGATGGTAGCGCTTGAAACATTCTCCCAAACATAATCCCGGATTACCGACACAAGCAGGACAAGAGTAATTACTACGTTTATATTTTCCTTCCTTGTAGCACTGTCGGCAATTCATGGTATTTTGCATGTAAGAAAGGCTTCAGATAATTTTTAGATTTTTTCGTACACAGTAAAACCAATGCCAACTTTTGTTTTTCTGTACCTTACAGATTTCATTAGTTCAAGAAAAATCTTATTTCGACGACTAGTTTACTCAGAATAACTAATAATTGCATATTACTGTTATTGCACACACGGTGTGCAAGCCGTCTTATAGCCGCGGAAATCAATTGCACACACGGTGTGCAATCGGTTTCGAATGGGTTAATCGTCCAAGTACGCAATTTAAGAAATAATATCTGATAACACGGACGTTGCTTCAAGTAGTGCAGCGTCATTTACGTCACTGTTGCGTGTGAATGTCGTGTCATTTTTTTACGCATGTCTCTTGTTTACCGTGTTTGACTGAATAATTGTATTTCTATTTTTATGAATAACTTAATCTGTGCTAAGTCAGCCGGTAACACTGTAATTATGTTAATTTTGCCATTGCAGGTGGTTTCTTCGGTACGCATGCCGTAGCCAGCTTGTTACATCGTTTGTGAATAATCGGCTGCTGCATGCAATGGACGGTGCCGCTAATTTTAGTCCGAAAAAGCACGCGGAGTTGCAGGAAAGATCGGCGAAAAAGATGGAGTACCTGCGTTCCGCTATTCACACGTCGAATTAGTTACGACGTTTACGTCGGATATGTGAATCGGAGACTTCACGGTGCTAAATCGAAACATATTTTAATTGTATTAATTGGGTGAAAACCCCTGGATAAAACAATCCAGCATGGTGCCTGACGTAGTTCTAAGTTTATTAGAGTTTAATAGGGGGTTAAGCGAAAGTACATATTGAAACATATTTTTTTAATTCATAGTAGTACACATAATGTATTTTTCTTGTTACATAATGTTTAAGGTACCTTCAAGGAATTGCCTCATAAATGGGACCAAATTTGCCGACTTTACACGGTGAAAGTGTTATCTAATTTGTATATCGTGTAAATATATTATCGCATATTCTGTACTGTTTATTGCTGTATTGATGATAGCTGTGTTTTTGTTCCAAAGAAGATAGGTATGGTCCGGTTTAAAATTAAGATAAATTTTAAATGTGATCTTTCTGCGTATTATATGTTACCATTTACTATCTATGAAACAACAATTTTGTTCAATACGAAAATTAAGGATTTTATAACATCGATATTGTGCAAGTGTAGATATATTTAATTATTATTACAATTATTCCATCGGAATATCAGATGTACTTTAAAAATCGTGGTAAATATTGCGAAAACACCCTGTGCCAAACAATTTTCATTCCATCCAACAAGATTAATTCCATAATCGAAAAAACATTCCTTAACACTTGTTAAATTACTGTTTGATTAAAGCTGGTGATTATGTAGTTCAATGTGTTTCTAAAGTAAAATCAAACGAAGAATATGCAGTGCGTATGTACTTATTGGAGTGTTACAAACTTGCATAACCTGTAAAAAGTTCTTCTGAATTTTCCCTTGTTCTCTTTTCAGATTTTACCTGACAAATAATTTTAACTCTTTACATTCAGGCATGGCGTTGCAGAATGAAAATTTAGGGGCACGTGACTGGCCTAGGAGAGTAAATATTCAGTTATGTGTTTGATAAAATAATTTTTTAAAAATGAAATGTTCCGCTTTGTTGTTTAATGCATCTCAAATTACACAGCTTTTCCTCGATAATTATATTATTTGCACCATTACAAAAATTCTAAGGCATACTTCAGAAGCAAAGCCAGTAATCGTAATCGTAATCGTTTCAACACGGAACATGTCAATAGTTTACTAAGTCTTTTTGCCCAAAACCTTTAGCATTGTCGGAAATACCAACGGTATAGTTTAGATGTAGGCATAAGGACTTCAGGCAGAATTAACTAAGTTAGTAAATTCTTCGATCTCAGAATAAAACCACTACACCCCATGATGCTCCTCCTTGCTTTCGAAAAGTATTCGAATATTCGAACGATTTCAGAAACAGTGCTTCCGAACGGCATCTTATTACCCGATGTTTTGACTGATTACTATAAACTGGAAACCTTTTTTATTTGTTGTTTAATTTATTTAGTAAAATACTTGCTCCCTACGTGTTTCGATAACACGTAGGCTTCCCTTCAAGACTTAATTTGTACAATTAAAATTATAATAACCTTGTCACTATAGTCAAACTTGAAGCGCATCGAATCAGGTATCAGGATATGGATTCAGAAAGATTGATTTTCAGCTACCTAAATTTATTCATAGAAAACTTGATAAAGAAACCTTGTGTTTCAATTAATTGGGACTGTGCTCTAATTATATAATTGCATTTTTTTAGACATAAACCGAATCACTAGAATTTAAAATTGAATACGTACGTCGATTAAATATGATAACTGTACGGTTAAAAAACTAAGTCTATTAGATACGCGCAGTTGGAACTAACTATTTAAATCGACTAAATACTAGAACTTCGTACAAAATAATGACGGCTGTAACCATAAAAAAATCGATAAAGATATGAAGTATAAATAAATGTCATCACAAAGTCGACAAAGTCGACAAACTATCGAAATAATTATTACGTTATACACCTACAAATTTCTACTGAATCGCAATAATTGCACATCGGAACAATCTATTCATTTTCATATCGTTCGTAATATTTACCCGTTCATTCATTTATCGTGCATATTGCCATTCCATTTCTACATATACTCTCCGTGTAATCGAACATTTTTCATAAAGATGTAACGCTTTGGAATGGTTTTTTGCGGTATTAATTTGATGCGACATTCGTAAACGTGTAATTAAATATAATTTAATTTTTGAACATTCGAACTATAGCAATTCGGCTTGACTATAACCAATAAACTACCAGCTTATCTTTGTTTACTTGTTTATTAGTCCCGTGGCATGTTGTTTCACAATTCAGCGCATTTTTACTGACATTAGAGTGATTCGCATAATTTCCATCAGTTCGGCCGATAAGTTAAACGTCAGAATATTACGTGAGTGTTCGCTTATTACAGATAATATCATCACTCCACTGTGATAGTACATTTCTACGCCGATTCAAAAGGGTCATAAAAGTATTACTTTACGAGAACGCTGCTATATGACAGTGCAACATAAATTGCAAGCAAGGTAAAATCTGTGCCAACGGAAAGAATAGAATTGCCAGAGACGATGTCAGTGATAACCTGCTCGACTAAACAAAATATAAACAATAACGGAAAGTCAACTGAGAATATTTGCAGCGATGGTCATGATAACTTGAAAAATGGGACGTTCGAAGAAATGTCAGTTACGAAAAGTATTAGTGCAGTACCTCCGATCAATGACATACCAGAGAATTTTCACAAGTGGTCTTTGCGGGAGCAGCGCGAGTGGTTGGAAAGTCGTGAAGGTATCCGGGACATGTTACCGGAAAGTTCGGTCACCTTATTTGCAGCGTTTTATCGGCCAGGAGATTGTGGGAATTCGCCGTTGGAAAAACCCCAATGGCTTGATACGAACAAATTTCGCAGGGGACAGAAATTTGCCACAGAATATCTCTACGGCATCGCCTTCGCAGAGATAACGTGCATTATGCTACTGTACACCTTCAGATACGATTCCCGGCCATTAATACTCAGTAAAAAATCTAGCACACCGTATACATCTTTTAAAAGGTATGTTCTGCGTCGTTTTAGCATGATCGCCAATTTTAACACATTGTTGACCGGCAATTTTCGGCAAAAGCTGTCTCAAGTCACCGGCTATTATTTCGTAATTAAACATGGAAGTGAAACGATGTAAATAACTTTCAATTAAGTTTGTTCGTGCATAATGAATTCAAATTAAACTTTGGATATACATTTTATGTAACTTTTAATATTTTTTCGTATGATTACGTACAGCAGTAATTTACGCGTCGGTGTAGACAAGAGGTTTTGCACATATATCTTGTTTCGTTGCGCTTTGCTTTTAAAGAGCTAGATTATGCTCTTGTTATTTCATTTTTAATAATCATTTTCCAAATGACTACAACTTATTTAAAAATCACTCGGGCAACTATATAAAGCATTCACGTACAATTTATTGAAAAATGCTTCACCGTCACGTTCCGTCGTTCTTGATACTTTCTAATACTAGAATTGTAATAAAAGCCTCAGTACCAAGAAAACTATACTTTTTTTATAATAAAGCAGATGCGATTGAACACAATGAATAAAATTTTGCTGTATTCAATATTGTCCTGCGTTTCAAAAATTAAAATAGCCGACGCAAGTGCAAACACGAGTTAACTCGTGACCGGTCAACAACGTTTGGCCATGAAAACACGAGTTAACTCGTGACCGGTCAACAATGTGTTAAAATACCACCAAGCTGCTCTGCGAGTAAATTGCGAGTTTCAATTTATGAAAATTGGATGGATTATATTTATAGCGTGATCACCGATTGTCTTATACCGTTAAGACTAGATTGCCGGAGGTTGGTTGTATACCTATTTTGCCTGATTGAGTCAATTTGACTCAATCGTCAAAAATGCAGGTTTTTTAAAATAATAAAATTTTATTACAAATAAACTTTATTCCAAACACTTTTTGCATACATATTTAGTTTTTAAAATACACTTTCCGCATATTTTTTTATTACATTTGCTACAAACGCCCTTGCTTCTGTTTCTGTTGCATGACACTTGTACCTGGCAATTTGCACGGTTTTCAATATTTTGTATATTAGATAAAGTCGAAGTACTTTCGGCTTCATTATCGTAATTTCCGCTTAATTCTTCCGCCAGTTGCAAAAGAAATTCTTTTCTTGACATTTGTACGTGAGTCACATCTTTTGTATGACAAGCATTGATTGCTGCCAAATCTAAAATGTTGTAGAACACGTGAACGGGCCAGCTGCGGGAACCTGCTTTGGTACTATATTTTCGCGCCATTTGATCCAGTATATCGACTCCATACTTAGTATTATTATAAAAAGATATAGTTTCCGGGACACGTTTAGACACAATGCCTACAGTTATCGGGTTTTATTTTGCGACAAATGCACTACTTTCTCCGGTGCCATAAGTCAAAACGAAAGATTTCAACAGGATGGTTTGCAACAAATAATTTTACAGCATTGAATGAACAAATTATAACATGAAAACTCTCCCACCAGAACGTTTACAACAGGTTTTTATGAAAAGGAAATAAGTTACGTGTGTCTAAAACGGTGAGTCAATTTGACTCGTATCCGGCAAAATAGGTTAGCAAATTAGGAATTACTTTTTGTATACCTTTCATTGTTCTATGAAAAACCAAAAAATGATTTAAAAAAAAATGACTTAAAATTGTTATATATATCACAGTAAAAGTGCAAATGAGTCAAATTGACTCGCTCCGTCAATCTAGTGTTAATTAACACATTGCGGACGGCGTTCTTGCTCATCCAGACCTCGCACATTTTTCAGCGTCCTAAAAAGTTGAGTACAATACATACAAGATTTTTTTAATACTGACTGCTATGTTCGCACTTTTTCAACATTTTAACATTTATTTACTTCACAATTATACTATCAAAAATTGCTGCAAGGCTTCATTACTTTAGCAACGTACCGATAAACGTTAAAACGAGAAATTTCGTGACCCGTCCGCAATGTGTTAAAATTATGCGGCCTATATTCATAGCATGACTACCAATTGTCGAACATCACGTAGGTCCAGATCATTCATAATTAAATTAAAAATCTCCAGCGTCTCTGATCAGCGTCGCGCGAAATTGCTTATTTGTTTTAGATACTTGTCGACGTTAAATCGCGTTAGAAATTGGTATTCTGAGGATCCATGGACCGAAGGATCAGCGGCGCAAAAAGACATACTCGCTGTGAGGGCAATGCATTTGGCCATGAGTCAAAAGCTCCGTGACTTAGACGAAGAAACGATAGAAAATATGAGCACGATAGAAAATCCTTGGTGTCCGACATTCGGCGCGGTTGCGAAGGATTTTCAAGCTTCTTTCGTCGTCCTTGCGTCTGGCCAGTGTCCTTATATAACTTTCGAGAAAAGTTCGGCAAAAATTAAGGAGATAAGTCAAGGCGGCATGTTAGCCACGCAATTTGCCTTCATTGCATATGTTATTTTATTTCCGCAATTCTTTGGTATACACAACGCGACCGACGAAGATCTGGATGCTTTCTGTCATCTCTGGAGATGCATCGGTTATCTACTTGGGATCGAAGACGAGTACGTTGAGTCTTCCAATAATTTCTATGCAATTTTTTATTTTTTTAAGATATAAATTCGTTACAATCGTTAATTTTTCTGCGAAAACGTTGCTAGCATTCATTGTTCCGTTTATTGTTAACACAGATGTAACTTCTGTCGCGGAAGTTTGGAAGAAGTGAAACAGCGATCGCGAGATTTGATCGAATTTTGGATGAAGCCCAATCTGCTGACGATCACCCCTGAATGGGAACATATGTCAAGGTGTCTCATAGAAGGGATCAGTTATTATATTCCAGCTATCTCGTATGAAACAGCTTTACTGCAACTTGCAGACTGTTTGAACATTGACCTACCGACTATCCGAGCGTCTCTTACGTATAGCAGTTGGATACAAATGCACATTCTGAGGTATAGTCCTGTGACTTAAGGGGTTATGCCTACTTGGGTTGGTGAAAAAAGATCGATTTTTTTTATTGCATTTTCATAAGAATCGGAGCACACGTTCAAAAATTATAAGCGTTTATCTGGAGCGCTACTATGTATGATTAGTAAAGAGCTTGAAACTTTAAACGCGATTATCTCGAAACTGTGTTTTTAAAACATACGGTTGCGGTGACCACGATTTCTCAAAAACTACTTCACCGATCGGACTCTAATTTTATATACTTATTTGTCATTACAATAGGCAGGGCCTGAACGAAGGATTTTTTATTTCGATAATAAAAAAAAAGTTACAACATAAAAACGAACGTTAATTCACCTCGAAAGACGAATTTTTTTCGTAAAAGTGTTGTCATTCTTGTAAAAATTCAAATTTTTCCAAATCCTTCGTTCAGGCCCTGCCTATTGTAATGACAAATAAGTATATAAAAATTAGAGTCCGATCGGTGAAGTAGTTTTTGAGAAATCGTGGTCACCGCAAGTGATGAAAATAAACGGAAACTCTAGGAGAAGAGCTATATTTCCCCCATTTTTTAATATTTTCTTATAAAAAAATGTATACAAGTACCACTAAATACGTACTTTTTGGTAGTATTTTGCAAATTTTAATTAGTACTCACTAAAACGGCAAAAAAAGTCTTGAACATCATGTAATTTCGCCGATCCCAAGTAGGCATAACCCCTTAATCAAAATCTTACTATGTTTCTCAGTAGATAATAATATAGATACGAGGGATTAGCAAGTAATTCAGCTGACACATTATTATTCTATAATTTTCTTCGAGTGCTACGATAAATGTTCAGTTTATTTCTATTATATATGCAACAAATGTTTTCTCAGTAGATAAAGATATACGTGGGCAGTCCGATAAGTACCTAGCCTACAAAAGAAAAACGAAAATTTTGGAAAATTGACGATTTATTTTTCAACATAGTCTCCTTTTAACTCGATACACTTGATCCAGCGATGAAATGTGGGCATATCCTGCATGAAATATTGGGCATGAGAAAGCTTTCTGCTCGATGGGTGCCGCGTTTGCTCACTCCGGATAACAAGCGCATCCGTGAGACCACTTCAGAGCAGTGTTTGACACTGTTTAAGCGCAATCCGAAAGAGTTTCTACGTCGTTTTGTGACTGCCGACGAAACGTGGATCCACTGGTACACACCAGAGATCAAGGAACAGTCGAAACAGTGGACTGCGCCCGGCGAATGTGCTCCGAAGAAGGCGAAGACTGTCCTATCGGCCGGAAAGGTGATGGCCACCGTTTTCTGGGATTCACAAGGTGTGATCTACATAGACTACCTGGAGAAGGGCAAAACAGTCACAGGGCTGTACTATGCCGAATTATTGAGCCGATTCGACGCAGAATTAAGGAAAAAACGGCCCCATTTGGCGAAGAAAAAAGTGCTCTTTCACCACGATAACGCACCGGCTCACACTTCTGCCCAAGCTACAGCCAAATTGCTTGAATTAGGCTACGAACAGCTGTCCCATCCACCGTATTCTCCAGATTTGGCCCCGTGTGACTTCTTTTTGTTCCCAAACTTGAAAAAGTCACTCGCTGGGCAGAAATTTGAGTCGAATGAGGAGGTTATCGCCGCCACGGGGGCCTACTTTGCAGATCTCCAGAAAACGTATTTTTCAGACGGGTTGAAGAAGTTGGAGCATTGCTGGATCAAGTGTATCGAGTTAAAAGGAGACTATGTTGAAAAATAAATCGTCAATTTTCCAAAATTTTCGTTTTTCTTTTGTAGGCTAAGTACTTATCGGACTGCTCTCGTAGATACGATGGTTTAGCACGTAATTCGGCCGGAACATTATTACTTCAACCATTTTCCTCGAGTGCTAGGATAAATGTTCAATATATTTATATTACATGTACAACAAATGTTTTGGCTATGTTACAGGTTTTTCTTGCGATACCTCTGCCGCTTTCAGAGTATTGTAAAGTTTATGAACAAAAGATTTAATTACCTTATAAATCGAGCAATGGAATTTACGCGTGAGAAGCATGACCAACTAGAGAAAATATCTGCCAGAACGATGTCGCTTTACAATAATGAAGTTCTACCAGAAGTAAGGGATAAATAATATTCCTCTTAGAAAAGAAAGAATTCTGTTTAAAACTCTATTTTAGTTTCTTAAGGATATACGTATTTGTGTATATTCAATGGTATGGAGAGTTATTCAATTAGCACATGTAATTGCATACCAACGCTGTAATGTTTGAAGTTATTAATATATACGAGCTGACCATTTTCCACAAAAATCACGTTGCTAGATATTTCTATATATTTGATATTAGAAATATCGGTCACAGCAAATAATAAAAACGTGGTTTTTGTCAGTGATCTTCTGGAAAATGTTGATTATGATATAATCAAATATAATATAATATAAAATTATCTTAATATATTAATAAATGATATATTATTATATTATATTATAATTATCTTAAGCAATTAACAATGATTTAAATTATTTCTTTAAATTTTCGTGACAACGTTTTAACTATCTATTCAACTTATAGTAATTAGTTTAGCATAGCTCTATAACTGCAGTTTAATTATAAAGTAAAATAACGAATGATACATTTGTTTTTAAATAGGAAATACGTAGGATTAACACTAATTGTTACTGAAATAAAATTGTTATATTGCAGTGACGATTTACTACAAAATAAGCAAATAAGTAATAAAAATTTGACCGGGGCCTAAAACTGCTAGTTACGGTTATGCTGCACCTGAATATATGTATACAGAGACGCCAATGTTTGTCAGGTAGTCGTCCTTCAGGCGCAGAAACGAAAGGTTGTTTAAAATTTGATTAAATTGGCACCCATTTATTTTATCACTTTTGCTAACATTTTAGAGAATACTATATGCAATTCGTCCCGTTGACACTTAATTCGTAATATTAAACTCACATCACTTTACACATTTTTATTATTATTATTATTATAGGCATTCGAATTTAGAGTACCACTTCGTTTAGACTAACACTTCAGTTAAAAAGAACGGAAATGAAATCGGGGCAGACAATCGTCTTCACACGTTTTATCATTTATACGATAAAACATGATCGTGGACTGAAATAGCACTCCGACGTTAATTAAAAATTTGTCGTTGTACACGTCACATCGTGTTTTTATCGTGTTTATGTTTCTACATTGCTGAGACGCGAACGTAACTATGTACTAATATTATCTAGACAACATTCTTTCATTCTAAATATATACGCGTGAACACATCTGTTTTTACGACCTGAAAGCGTGTGTCAGGTTGTCGAATATACCGCTAGCGATGTGTAAAGGTTAGTTTTCTAGAAATGTCTGCCCCATGGCCCGACATGTGGCAATCATGCAGAGGATCGTTGACAAAATAAAATCGAGCGCAACATCCAGCATGTACGTTCGAAATACTAATTGGCAGACGAACACATTAAGCCGCGCGAAAATGTGTGAGAGCCAGCTTCTTGAATACATCACAATTTGGTTGCACACGTCGTCCGATCGCACGTTCGATTCTTGATTGGTCTCAATTGGTCTACATCTTCCAACACGATATCTACACCCCACTTTCGCTGCAATAAATGTGCGCGCGTTGTCACCGTGCAGTCAGAGAGTAATAGAAGATCATAACACGATTGGCAGCGTATCGCGAATTATTCGCTGGCGTTGTTCGCAGAAAGATGTAAGCTCGAAACAGTGCCGAGTCCGAACTCCGCTGATTCTGTGCATTATCACGAACTGATTTAGATAAACTCGGTACACTTTCTACCATGCCGCCGAGCCGACTGGACGCTGTTTACAGAAGCATCCTCCTTACCAAGTTTTTCACCAAAGGCTGGGGCAATCCGCAAAATTTGAAGAGGTAAATTAACCTTAAATTAATCGATAAAACGACTTACGCTCTCGCTGGTGACATTAACTTGTCATTCATAGTTACTGCGTTTCATGGACGTTCGTAATAAACATCAATAACAGCGGAATCAAATATAGCAATGTTGCTGTTTGCATATCTAATAATAGTATTTTTAAATAGATATGAAGCTCTTTGATATAAATAACTTCTGTAGGTGTATTAATCGTTTATGATCATGGTACAACTTTGTTTTTTTTTTTTTTTTCAAAGTAAAATGACAAGTCTACGATAAAAACTAGAAAAATATGATAACATCTAACAGATTGGTACTATTGTTTCTCTTCTAGAATATTCGAGTTTAGGAAAGTTGTGGCAAACCGGGAAGCATGTTATAATCTTATACCTCGTCACTATCCGATTAATATTACAAAGGTACAGCATATACTTACTTGTATCTGTGCGGGAACAAATTTTACTTTATTAATAAGTTATGTTTTAACATTACAGGATGAACAATGGTCAGACTGTCACATAATCGAAGGAAATTTTGAATCACCGTTTGAGCGGTTTCTACCAGGAATAATGCCAGATAAAGCAAAAATTGCTTATTTTCAGTTGGTTTTACCAAGCCATTGGAACTCACACAAAGTGAAACCCATTTGTGTGCATTTGGCTGGAACGGGTGATCATGTACGTGCGCTGTGGAAACAGATTGCGTAATCTGATCATAACCAAACTCCCAATTGTATTTTACAGTTTTTCTGGAGGCGGCGAACCTTGATAGCAAAACCATTGTTAAAAGAATCAGGCATTGCATCGTTACTGTTGGAAAATCCATTTTACGGGCTAAGAAAGCCACAGGATCAAATGTAAGAACTTGAGTAAGGAAGGTTTGTATGGTGTAAATACTTTTAAGTACTCTATTGTTTTCTTAAGATGCAAGTTTTTGTCTATTAAATTTAGACGATCTAGCTTACACAATGTATGTGATATTTTTATCATGGGAGGATGTTTGATCATGGAATGCATAGTTTTATTGAATTGGTGTGAGCAACATGGATTTGGGCCATTGGGTTTGACAGGATTATCAATGGGAGGCCATGTATGTCTTTATTTATGTGTCAAATGTTATAAGTGTGGCATTTTATTTTTATATGTATACATAAAAGTATATTTGCATTCTATGCAGATGGCTTCCTTGGCTGCAACTAATTGGCCAAAGCCAATACCATTAGTTCCTTGTCTTTCTTGGTCTACAGCATCACCAGTTTTTACAGAAGGTGTGATGAGTGCATCCATCAATTGGGCACTACTAGAAAATCAATATTACGAAAATGAAATTTATCAAAATGATCTTGCTAAAATGGTTAAAATTATTGACCAAGACGTAAGTATTAAATTTCCTTTTGGTTTCAGTGGATATGTTTTGGATATCTTGTTTTGCATCTTCACAATTTTATTCTATTATGATGTATTCAGTTAAAAATATTATGTTCCCTCTAAGTTTACAGGAAATAAATACACTTCGAAGTAGTTCAATATATTTATTTTTATCAACACCAGCTGCATTTTAAATTAAAGTTACATTTAAACCTAAATAGTTGAATTAAGTACAACTTATAATTATAGTATTAACAATTTGTAGGACGCTTTCTTAGCAGGGCAACATTTCGCGCAACACTTCCCTGCAAGCTTAAATAGAATAAATGCCTTGACAAATAAAACAGAAACCGATAATGAAATAGAAATTAATGACACACAACAGAAAAATGTTGGGAATAATTTGATTGACAATAATGTTAATATTTATGACTATAGTACAAATAGGAGTAATGAAAATCGTAATCAAATAGCTGAAGAAAAAGCGGCAGCAAAATTATTTCCTCTCAATCTAATTTCTAGTAAATTTAAATCAAACGATTTAAACCTCCTAAAAGGTAATGTATACAATTTTGCATTTGTTTCAGTTGTATGCACCAACCAGACCATTATTCCTCTAAAAACGATATTTTACAGTAACAGTTAATTGACATGAGACTATCATTCGCATCACTCCATAACCAATTCTGTCCTGAAATGCTTTTATAAAATTTTTTGTTTCAAGCATGCCCGTAATGTAAAGTTGCTTTTGTGACAGGAGTGTGCATATTGCCCGTACCGAAACATCCGGTTTTTGCAGACAGGAAATGGCGAGAACGTGAAGCGCTGCAGTTCATGCGTGGTATAATGGACGAATGTACGCATCTGAAAAATTTCGAAGTACCTGTTGATACGGAATTAATTATCGCTGTATGTGCGAGGGATGACGCTTATGTACCAAGAGATAGGTGCATGAGTTTGGAACGAATTTGGCCAGGCATGGATGTACGTTACATCGATGCTGGCCACGTAACTGCCTATCTGCTCCACCAAAAAGTGTTTCGGTAATTGTTGATAGTACTATATTTTAAATACGATCCTTTTTTTTCATGTATCTATTTTTCGCAGGTCAACTATTGTTGAAGCCTTTGAGAGAGCAAGGAAAAAGTATCCTTTGGAAAATAGTTGACACAAGCAAAACTAACTGCGGAGTTATGCAAATTAGATCATATTTTAATTACTGAGCCGCGGACAAAATTTCCGCGGCGGGGACAATACACTATAATATATGTTCAAACGTGGTGCAATTTGTAATTAGATTGATGCAAGGTTACACATGGTTACATAATGTGTAATGTTTAATTGCCAAACAATTCACCTGACAGTAATATTGTGTAATAGGATTTATTAACTAATGCATTTTATACAAAATTTATTCGGATTCACTGCAGTTGTAAGGGAATCTATCACATGAGAGAATCATAAGTTAGTAACTCAATTTTGTATGAGATTATACACGTATTTTTGGTATAAAATACTATGAGAATGTACTTTACACGCTGTTTCCATGTCCATTGTAAAAAGTATTAATATATGTATACATAATATATACATGTGTGTACGAAGCGTTAATATAACATGTGTAAATGATAATAAACGGTATAAAAAAAATATCTTACTTTTAATTTTAGATGCTGAGATAAATCGTTGCTGACAGTAAAGCAGGTTTACATGAAAGTTTGTCTTATACAGTATTCAATAGCGTTTGCAGTGCTGAAGAGATTGTTATTGAGAAAAAATTCGTTACACGCGGTGAAGCATTTTTACAAAGACATTTGTCTTTTAGTAATCACCACCGATTTGCAGAATACACGAGGACGTTTTTATGAAAAATCGTTACTCACGGTGAACAGAATATTTACTCGGAAATTTTGTCTTTTACAGCATTAACTACCGGTTGCAGACTACAGTAGAAACGTAGCTTTCGAAGTTCCCGGCATCCAGCCAACCGGAAGTACCAATGCGCCGTCTATCGGCGCGATAATGATAATCGAGCAACCGGAAATCGTGCGGCTCGTTCGCGTAGAGGCCAGGAACCAGCGTTGGCCACATGTGTTTTGCGGACCGCTTTACCGAGGAACGAGATCGCCGAAAATGCGCCGTGTTTACGTAATCCGCGGTAATGCAACGTGCCGCCTGTGCTGGTAGACGTGTGCATCGTGCAAGAGAAATTTATGGTCGCGACGGGACAAGTAAGAACAGCGCTGGGAGTAGGACCGCCGTGAGGAAAAAAGATTGGTCGTGCCAACGAGGTGCTCTTGCTGTCTGCTAGCCCTCTCGTCTCGCGAAGCCGCACGTATGGTGTGCAGCCGTGCGCTCGGTCGCGCAACTTTCGACCTCGGGAGGCCGCGCAACGGACATCGTTAAATCGCCAAGTGCTATACCGTGCCGCGAGTAAATCGAACATTTCGTGAAATCGCCGAGTCAGCGTGCGCCCAGCTACCCACGTTGTGCGCCTCGTGCACGCTAGACGGCCGACACTCTCGGAGCGGAAGTTCGCGCAGGTACCTCGCGGTTTCGTGCCTTCGAGGCAGTAGTCGCTCTCTGCCCGTTGCACCGCCGATCCTACCGCGAAAGAGACGTGCGAAAGGCGTAGATATCGGGTGTCAAGGTACGCTCGGTCGTTCGTTCGCGTGCGTGCACACGCCGCGCCTTCTGGAAGCTCGTCACGAGGCTCACGCGGTGTGGGCGTTCGCTCATGCTGAGAGAAGCTCTCGCCAGTCGTCGCTCCCCGAATTCGCGCGGAGACTTGTCATACGGCAGACGAGCTAGGAGCATTCATCGTCGCACGGCGTCACGCGAGTCCACGTTCGCGTGAAACCATGTGTCGCGGCATATGCGGGTTCGTCGATCCTCGGGCCCGCTGAGTCGACGGTAACGTGCGAGAAGAGAGGTTAGTTTCGCCATTGACTCGCAGCCGCACACCGTCGTCGTTATCGTGGGATTCATGTCCTCGGCGCCGATGCGCGTTTCTCGGCATTCCGCAATCGCCTGAGTCGCGAGCGAAGGTGGGAAAGCAAGGATATCGGAGCAGAGGACGGGGAGAATTGCGCGGCGTGCGAGAAGCGTGCGAGAAGCGTGGAGGGGAGGAGTGGCGGAGGAGCTCCAAACGGACGCACGACGAACGCACGAGCAACCTACGACGGGAGAGTAAGCGAGAGAACGTTACGGCATATCCCTCGTGCCCGGACCTCGTGTTTTTCTCTCAACGCGTGCGATTCAAGATGGCCGCTAAGGTGGCCAACGGCACTCAGGGCAGTAGCGAGCGCGACGAGGGCCCCGGGGTCTCCTACGCCAGTGTCCTCAACCCCAAGAGCGGCGGCGACAGCGTCGCTACGGCCAGGGCACCCTGCAATGGCAACAACAAGGAGAACATCGGCAGCCAAGTTGCGCACCAGCCGCCCGCGACCACCGTCAAGGAGCGCATCGCTGCGCACCAGCACGCCGTGCCTAAGGGCAAGTCTTATCAGCGTAACAGTAGACGTTTCACCGCACCCCAACAGCCGCAGCAGCCTACCAGTCACAGAGCTGAAAAGCGCTGTGGTCAAAACGAACTTCCGTCAATCCCAGTGGACCTACCAGATGATTCTGCCCGCAAGCAGACGACACTAACATTAACGCAGCCCGACCCGCGTCACGACGAGGATCGGCAAAAGGTCGACACCGAACAACAACAACAACAACAACAGCAGCAGCAGCAGCAGCAGCAGTTGAACAACGGCGACCTCGGCAGCGATGGCGAGTTCCAGACAGTCGCGCCGAAGAGCGCGCGCAGGAAGGAGAAGCTCAAAGAGCAGCATCGCAGCGAGCACCGCGAACGACACCGGCATCGCGATAGCAGACACCAGCCCCGCGGCCATAGTGCCGGCAGTAACGAGAGGTTATCTCACAAAGAGAGGAACGGCCCGCTCGAGCACGCTGCGCTAGGGGGAAGGGAGCTGCTCAGGGATAAGGATGACTTCGAGTCGGAGGTCGAAGCGAATCCGCAGCCAGTGAAGTATGTCGAGGCGCCGCTGCCGGCGGTCAACCCGTGGACGAAGAGCAAGACTCTAATGCAGCAACCGCCACCGCCGCCACCACCAGTTACGGCACCGCAACCGACTCTTCCGCAGCCTCCGACCCCCGCGAATCCCAACAGCGGCGCGCTCGCTGATAAACAGGCCGAGAGAGAGAAGAGGGTCCTGCAGCCGCAGCAGCAGGGAACGGCGACAGGTGAGTCCATCTATCAATCTCAGTAACGGTGCCACAGTTACCGAGCGATTACTTTCATTTTCATAATGTTTATGCTGGGACGTTCAGTGCCACGGTGGCAATTGCTGGCCTTCGCGAAGGTTGCAAAAAATGCAAGAGGGAGGGAACGAGAGCATTTGTCATCTTGTAAATGCGGCGCGCGGTGGAATAGGGGTAGAGTCTCTTGGTCACCGATACTGCTGCGCTGCTTTCATTTTCATATTTATGTTGGGATGTGATTGCCGCGGTCGAAATTGGTCACTGAAATGCGAGAGGAGTAATCAAGAGAATTTGCTATTTTGTAACAGCGGTAGAATCTGTTGGTCGTCAATGCTACTCTGTTATTTATATTTTGTTTATGTTATCGCATTGAGTGCCGCGGTGGAAATTGGTGGCCGGCGTAAATGTCGCAGAAATCCGGGAAGGAGTACGCAAGAGCATTTGTCATTTTGTAAATGCACTGCGTGGGAGAATAGAGATAGAATCTGTTTATATTTACTTTAATACACCGACCGGCGCAAGAAATCCTTCAAAAATGCGAAAAATCCACAATCGATAGCATTTGTTCTTTTGTAAATGTGGGCGATGGTAAAATATGGGTCAGTTGGTTGGTCTCCAATAACGCTGCGTTATTTTAATTTTCTTTATATTTATGTTAACGCGGTGACCGGCGCAAGAAATCTCACAGAAATGCGAAAAATACGCAATTGATAGTTCTGAGTGTTAGATAGTTGATCGTGAGTCAATTCGTTAGATCTTAATGCCGCTGCATTATATTATTTTTGTTTATATCTATGCTGATGCGTTGAGTGCAGCGGCGGAAACCGGTGATCGGCATAAAACATATAAAAAATGCAAAAAATACGTGATTGATAACATTTGCCATTTTATACATATAATTGATGGTCGAGTATATTTTATATGGGATGACCGAACCCAGTATATATTCATTTACGTACTAACAAAGCACTTGTAGAATTCAGTCTAACTTATTACATATGTATATTTTATATGGCACGATCGGATCCAGTATATATTTATTTACAGACTAACAAAGCATCGTAGAATTCGATTTAACTTATTACATGTGTATATTTTATATGGCATGGCCTTGTACTTTGTACGAATTACGACAGACCGTTATCAGGCGGCATAAGTATTCATATTCAATTCCTGGCAGAGCCTTTGATATAGATTACTCGAATAAGCACGCCATTAAAACTAAAATTTGCTTTTGCAACGGCAGCGTCGGAGGATACGGTCTCATAATTGCTCAACAATTTTATCTGTGGACACGAAAGAGGCCTCATGCACATTAACGTGCTTGCTATGAAACAAAAATACATTAATTGTGGATATCCGTGCGAAAGGAAACCTGTTTGGCTTAGATAATCATTTGATTTCTTAACACACACTTAATTAAATAAACTCGATAATCGGTAGTGAACACGCGCGCGTCTGATGTTGATAAGACATTTCGACGGTAGCTTACCCTTCGATTTTATGAAAGCTTGCAGACAAGAACAACACACGTGTATGAAGAATAAACGGGTCGTTAAATTTATCAGTGAGCGTAAAACACTTCTTCGTTCATTATCGGATCAAAGTTTTCACGCATTCGCAGCTTTGAAGACTTCACCTGCGGACACGTGTCAGTCGTAATGCATTTTACATCTCACAAGTCCGAGAACATTGGGCAGAGTGAGATTTACCGGAAGGTAAAACAATTCAACTTTGCAGATCAATCTTAATTTACCCGAGTATACTCAACTTACTAACGATTCATCTAATATCTCCTGAATGCACATAATAACGTATGAACATTTTTTAGGTACGTCCTCCTTAAAATGCCGTTGTCATCTCGATTGCGCAAGTTACGTTACTTCAGAAACATCGCTACTCACATTTATTTCCCTGTCGTTCTATCATACTGATGGCAGTGAAATAGTTAGGGCTAGCGTGTAATTACACTGTGCTTGAATTGCCAGCGGAGGGTTCATGGTTGGAACGCGATCGACACGCGTGGAGGGATTAGACGTTCCAATTGCTTAGATGCCTGATAGCCATCTGATAATCATAAGAGTAAACGGAGGAGAGCGTCGATCGCAGCCTTATCTTCGCACAGCCGACCATTTGTCGACATACGTGGCACGGGAGTGTCCAACTTGGCGTACAAATCGACACGTCACCTTAACCGTATATTTACATATCGAAAATCTGCTCCCCTTTCTCTCCGAGGTTTTCTCCCAGGTTTTCGAAAGTGCGCTTGGACACCGGTAAAGTTATGTACACCTATTAGGCCATTTTAGTCACTAGCAGTTTCTAGACGAACGCGATCGGAGAATGAATGAACGGGCTTTTGATCAGGCCGAACGTAACGTGCATACCGCGTTATATAATACGGTTATTTCACGTGGCGTTGTTAATTAGGCATTGCGCGCTTCTTAAGGTGTAGAAGTACGCGGGTGCAATAAGCTATTTCGAAAGGAACGTTTCTACTATTAGTATCAGACTAACATTTTCATTTTCTACTTGAATGACGATCATCAAATTTATCTTACATTGTGCGACACCCTAAGGGGTCTAATCATATTTATGTAGAATGAGTAGGATATTAATAACTATTCTACTTCTAATGGAAGTAACATAAGTAATACCAAATGATATATTTATTAATTGGTAAAATAGCAATCATCAAAGTTAAGGAATGAATAAATAGGAATTTGATCAATGCGAACGGGACGCCTATGTTACGTTACGTAATACGGTTACTTCACGTGGCGTACGTTGTTAATTAGGAATTTCGCGCTTTTCCACGTGTAGAAATACGCCGGTGCTATAAGCTATCTCGTTAGGAATGTTTCTAGTGTTGGTACTAAACTCAGGTTTCAATTTTCAATTAAAATAGTCATCTAATTATCGTACACTATACGATACCTTAACGCACTAAGGTACCTACTGACAGTATTAACAGGATATTAATAACTATTCTGCGTCTAATGGAATTGAAATTAGGTATTTATTATTTAGTAAGACAACAGTTGTGAAATTCAGGGAATGAATGAGCAGGAATCTGATCAATGCGAACTTAACTCGTATATCACATTACGTAATCGAGTTGCTCCACGTGGCGTACGTTGTTAATTAGGAATTTCGCGCTTTTTCACGTTTAGAAATACGCCGGTGCAATAAGCTATCTCGTCAGGAATGTTTCTAGCGTTGTTACTAAACTAAGATTTTAATTTTCTATTAATATAGCAAATCTAATTATCTTACACTGTACGCTACATTAACACCTTGAGATGTCTACTGATAATTCTAATACGATATTGATAACCATTCAGGATCGAATAAAACTAAAATTAGGTATTTATTAATTAGTAAAACAAGAATGATCAAATTCAGGGAATGAATGAACAGGAATCTGATCAATGCGAACGCAACGCCCTAGATCTCGTTACGTAATACGGTCATTTCACGTGGCGTACGTTGCTAATTAGGAATTTTGCGCTTTTTCGCGTGTAGAAATACGCCGACGCGATACGCTATTCCGAAAGGACCTTTACCTTTCCAGCATAAGATTCGCTTCTGCGAATTAATCTTTGGATCGCAAGTTCCGTGGCTCGCGGAGGTTAAAGACATTGACACTCTCAGTGTGTCGGCAGTGAGTCGACAGTGAGTCGGCAGTGTGTCGGTCCACGTAATGCAGTTACGAGGCTGTACCCGAGAACATTACGCGAGTGCATAATTCGCTGGGCCGAGACGTTCACTCTCGTTGTTAATCCTTTTGCGGCAACGTGTCGTGCGGCAGGAGAAATCGGCCTTCCGCGTTGTCCCGCGATGCGCGTGTCGTTTCCTTATGCCGAATTCACGTGGCCATTATCTGCGACGCAGCTTATCGCGAAGAAAAGTACATAACTCTTTATCGGGGCAACGGGAAAAATAACGTTTAGGCCGTTCTGCGGCACTTCGTGAGGCGATTAGGCGAATAATTGTGCGCCGTGAGTTGGTGCGCGCGCGGAACTTGTCCTTGTTATACAACGGATGATAATTGAGCGACCGGCCGCGTTTGATCCGTATTAAAATATGTCACAGAAAGTGAGAGTGGCGAGAGACGAAACCAGTTTCAGGACTAGAGTGAGAGGGAAGGAGAGAAGGGAGGCAGGCGTGCATAGAAGTCGGGATATGTTGCAAACATTAGTAAAACGCCGCACCAGGGTCTGGCGGTGTATGTAGAACCAGTCGTGCCCTTACGATTTAGAAAGAATCGTCTGGGCTAATAACTCGTGCACCTTGTAATTTCCCGCCGTGTCGGCCGAGGCGGCGAGAAACTTTCGTTTAGGAACGCGGCTCGGCACATTTCAGAAATTGCCCCGACGTCGTCTGACATTTTAGACCGTCTTGTGCTGGAAGCGTTTCCACGAAAATTGGGAATATCTCGTGTTCGCGTTTTGTATCCACGATCAGACGTGCACGAAGGAGGAGCACGGTGGAAATGTTCGAGGGTAGTTGATTTCGCGATAGGCAGGCGTAGACCACGATATCGGCGTTCGCGTGGAAAATCTTTCAAATGATACCCCTTTTTATGGTTGAAATGTGTCGCTCTTTGTTAATTCAATATGTTGCGCGACCGCACGGGTTCCTTCTTCAGAAGTCTGTCCATATATAACTGTGTTAGTGCATGCCGATTGTATTGTGTTCTAATGCACTAACACAAGTGTTAGTGCGTTGGAACATTGAAACTCAACATGTTTCGGGACCACACGGGTTCCCTCCTCAGCAGTCTATAAATTTATAATTGGGTTAGTGCATGCTGGTTGTATTGTGTTCTAACACGCTAACACAATTATAAATATTATAGACTCCTGGGGAGGGAACCCGTGTTGTCTCGAAACGAATGAGTCAACAAATAAAGTGCACGTTTCAACCGTACAAAGACCTATCGTTTCAAATACTTTAAAAGGACGAGGAAAGAGAAAAGAAAAATTCGCGCGAAAGAGTCACGTTTCTCGTAGTTTACAAGACACGATGTGCGTGAAATTTGTTTTGCATCGCGGAACAGACAAATAACTCTTCTTGCAATTGATTCTGTGTACATAATTTTCTTGTGCGTGGCCTTTGGCGCTGTCACTACCATTCACGTGCGCCCGATAGTAGGAATTTATGTGTTGATTTAACCGGAAACCATTACCTGCACGCACCGTGGGCGGCAGAGTCACCGGGCATAATAAAATTACTAAACATTCGACGGCGAATTTAACCATTTCACTAAATCGATACAAGAGCCGTAAGCTCTGCTGCCGTTGAATCGTCGATAAGAAAAGGCAATATTGATTTCCACTTCCCTATTGGATGCGTATTACGTCAATTCGCTGAATATACACGTAGGCTCATTGGATGATTGCCTTGTTCATTGGTGCTACGAACGGTCTGATTCAAAGTACACATCACGTGTAATATTTCGAATTGCACAGGTGTTGCGCTTGTAAAGAATATCTTATTTAGTCGGCAATGATTAAGACTACGTGTTCCAGTATGACACTATAAGTGAGTCTATGTAATGAAACATTTTAGTGTTATTTGCCGAGAAATATTTACCAATTTACTTTCACCTTGCATTACTTCCACTAATATATACTTACCGTACATTGATGAGAAGATAGCGTACAAATATTTCTGTACTTAAATGCGATTTTCATGTACGTAATGTTGCGCGTAAACAACGTAAACTGAGTCAAACGGTTCGAATACGTCCATAATAAGGTGTCATTATCCATACCAATGTTTAAATTACTCTTTAACATTTGTATAATTTTTAATTTGAGGAATTAACGTATAAATAATTTTAATACTTGTACAATTTTGTACAACTAATCATATGGAAGATCCATTTTCCAGCTCCAGATGACTTCTGGAAAACAACATAAGGGTCGCAAATTATATCATACGAACAAAATATGTGGTCAGGGAACATGACATGACTTGTGAAAAACATCTAAACGTCAATGTGCGATACGATGATCATTAACAATCAGCTTTTAGGCCACAGTGTGTACACAAGACACACGACCGTATTAAATGAGGGTGTCGAACCTTCTCTGGTTTCCGATTTTTCGAGCAGCTTTCTTGCATTTTACAAATCTACCGTTCCGCCAGCAACGTAGACACTTTCATCAGAGCACGCAGAAAAAACCGATACTCCGTGTCATAGTGATGGCACTGCCGCTGTTTTTCTGATGAAACCGTCCGCAATACCGGCGGAATGTAATCTCATCGCCTCCGTAAAATCCAAGGACGCACACCTCTAGCCGCTAAAGCCCGCGAAAAGCAACGACGTAAGTAAATCCAGGTGTAAAAATTGTTAAAGTAAAATATCTGACTCGCCGTACCCCGCCACATTGTGCCCCGAACTAAACTAGCTTGTTTTGTAGCATAACACAGCCCGAAAGGTCTGGCCTGCTTGTAGTCCATCGCCTGAGAAAGGCCGGCCCGAAAAACTCTTAGACGAAGCGCCGAGGCTCCCCTACGGGATATATAGGTATTGGGAATAAAGGAAAGGCTCACCAGTTGCATTTCGTGCGCAGGATGAATGGCGAAGCGCATCGGGCAGCTGCGGCTATTCACTGTTGCGCGCGTGGCCGATCGTTGGAACCCAACTTGCTTGCGGTAGCTTCTCTCGGCAGCGGCGAATTCAGTCTGTTACCAACTGCCAGGCTGTGACTTTAAGAACGACCGATAGTCGCCGTGCTGCAGCAACGTGTGCTGAATCGCAACCCTACGCGTTCGACGATGGTTCGGGTTCCCGGTGGCAAGGCGACCTAAAGCAAGACGCGTAGAACTCGCGAAAGAACCAGCAGCAGGTGCTATTGCAATTTCATGACCGCCGCGTCGGCCGAAGTGCAATTGTCTCAACTCGACAGACCCGTCTCGAAGGTTCGGCGATGCATGCGGACGCGTTCGTCGATTCATTGTAAACCGTTTCCCGCGGAAAGTTACCTCATGGATTTCGTTGCCTAAGGACGTAACGGACTGGAAGCGTTCGGTTACTTACATAGTGATCCGCGGATGTGCGTCGTTCGTTTTTAATACGTAGAGCGCGTGTTGCGGGGACGTGGCACTTAGATTTCGACGTTATTGTGAGTTGATGCGCGAGTTAATGAACAACGTTCACGTATGCGCGGACGCGTATTAGCAGTGAGGTAGACTGTGCAGAGTTCCGGTTACGGGGCCATTCTTAAATAACAGGTTACTGAAGTGACATTGACTGTAGAGACACTCGATTAACGCGGCACCGCGATGATACTCTAAATAACTTCGTAGACGCATCTTGAGCAATACTCCCGCCGGGCGAGTGATTAAAATGATATCGGGCTAACCTGGATTTCTCGCAAGTTAAAGTGGCAACGCCTGGGCAAGGAAGCGCATTCTTGTTATGTTACGGGCGTGAACGCAGAGGATTCTCGTGCATAATGAAGATCAACAAAAGCGAAAGCTCTAATCAACGTGAGTCTCCTCGGTTGTCTTATATGCCGGCGCACGTCTCACTTCTATCGCGCGCACTCGCGTTATCTTTATTCTTGAGATTAAGCGTATCGGATTCGATCGAGGAATTTTTACATATTAATAGACTCTCCTGTTGTGAGTCTGACTGTTCCGTCGGAAATGCCCATTGTGCCGACAGAAACGTATTGTCAATTTGCTTGTGCTTCGGCGTGCAGGCTCGCGCGGATCTATGCAAGTAAAATTCGAATAACCCGTTCTGTATTGCAAATTCGCGGTTAACGGCTACGCTAATTTTAGCTCACACCTGTTACACCTTCGCGTCTTCTGTTTTGTTTCGTACGCTGGCGTACGAACGTGCGGTCCTTGGCTCCGCTCGGCCAGCGTTGTTCGAAATTGTACTTGAATCAACGGAATTCGTTTGTCACACGCGCATCTTGCGATAGCTCGTAAATAACGGATGACTGATCGATAAGTTGTTAACGGCGTCAAATGTTTATCCCACGAGCATTTGCCCGCGGTGCGATAAAGCAAGCATCAGAAACAAAAGGCAGGAAAGGATCGTAGAGTGAGAAGAGAGTTCCGACGAAAATTGGTCATTGTCATGTTTGAGCGGATGAACAAATTAATTTCTAGATAAAGCTATAGTTTATTATGGCTAGCCATAGATAGAAGCTTGTTAGTAATAGCTCGAATGTCTAAATACACGTTATCGCTACCATCTGTCGTTTCGGTAGATAGCTTCTTGTGGGTCGTGTCTTTTTTCGTTTTGTAAAGCAGTGTTTATCGGAGTGACACTGCTATTGTTGTTGTCAACGTTTCTTTGCTGATGGCATGGTGCCATCGTTATTCGGGCTCTGAGTGTCCTCTGAACCAGCTTGGCAGCGATACAAGCTCTGAAACACTAGTGCCGCCCGCTTTGCCAAAGAGTAATTCGTTAGAAACCGAATCGAGATCGCTGAACCTCTTCACTTTCGCGGTTTTCCAAGTTGAAAATCGAGTCTGGGCTGTATCAATGACTATACTCGACGATGCTAAGAAGTTTGGCAAAGCATCTTGTGCTACGTCATTGCTGACACCGATTTAACGCAGAAAAATGCAATTTTCGACCTCCGCGAGCAATGATTGATACTCGACTGCAAATTCAACCTTTTTCGTTAATGCTAATAACATGCATATCTGCTTCTGGTTGAATGCCTTTTATTTTATTCTGTAGGAGCTCGACATGTTTCGGTTTCCTCCCCAGGAACCTATTGTACAAATAAGTCATGACTTCATTCTATTGTTTGAGTGTTTTTATACACGGTATTTAAAATTGTGCTTGGTGTCTACTTACAGTATGGATTTTTCACAAGTTTTCTCCGGGATACTCGTCCTCTGATTTATTCAAATATACTCTCGCCTCGAAACGCGCAGAGCTCCTACCGGCCAAAATAAAACACATTCAACCGAAACCAAGTATAAAGATGATTAATATCGATTGGTACGTGCGATTGTGTGTACAATCCACGATGAACAAATATCATGACAAAAATGCGAAGTCACTATGGAGAACTACATTTCGTTGCGACCGTCTTATGTACTTGGCGCTGCTAAAAATATCGTAACGGCAATCTTGGAGGTAATAGTCAGGCGGCTAAAGTATAAACTCCTTTTTACTATCATCGTGCGCCAACACAAATTTCTCAAGGTACAACGTCCACAAGGACTAATTGCTTTAGTAGCTAAAAGCCTTCACACGCGCCGAAATCTGGCGACACGTAAATAAGCTTTATTCGCTCATGGATGCAGGGTCGCTAAATTAACGTTTGATGGGATCGGTTCCGTAAAAACGTAAGATACGGCATCAGTTCAAAAACGGGAAGACTGTAGTTTAAGTCAATTGTCTTTCTTTTTTCTTTTTTATTTCCAAATTATTGGCTTCCTGGGTGGGATAGTTGCTGCAATTTTTTTTTCTTCAACAGATTTCCGACACTTTCCAGAAGCTACGGTCTACATCAGTGTTATAGATCCGATACTTTTTTATTTATCGAGATGTCAAACACGCAGATGTGTTAAACAAGTTCATGCAATCAAATATTAATTAATACAGTTAATCGCGAGAGGGAGCTGTGCTTAACGTATCAAGTTAACGCTGCCGCAGAATCGAACCGCAGTTGGAAATGTTACGTGCAGAGTGGCACGGTGCCTTTCGTAACGCAATACGACATTCTTAGGTTCTTCATGTTCCCTTCTGCCCAAGGGCAAGTCTGTAAACAAGTCCTATACTTTTTCAAACGTTAAGAGATCACTTTCGGTTCCAATGTCTACGGATTGGCGAAATTCTGTGTTGTTTTCTGCTTGCCCTTGGACGAAAGCAGTTAAACAGTTGCTAGACTACGATAAACACGTTCACAATATATTATTTAAAAACTACTATTTTTGATATGTGTGGTTAGTGATTTTTGAAAGAGACGATATGCACGTATACCGTTTATATGATACCGCGGATGGCTTTTTAATTGAAATATTGCGGTATCAGACAGAAGCTGGGTCTCCGCAGGCAATTCACTAGGAAATAACGCTGTGCTTATAATAAGAAATGTTGAAACAGCGAGTCAATCGATCAAAGTTTCACTGTGATCGCTAGCGAAGTTTCAAATAACGCAAAAATTTAATGAGGGCCCGCTCGCATCTCGTTTTGTTTGCCATATCAGTATCCATTGTTCTTTTCCTCGAGAATGGTTGTCTCGATAAATCTGTATGTGTAGCAATTGTTGTGCTCTATTTGACCGTTTGAAACACATGCCAATGGTCATACGTGTCGTTTTGCTTAAGATTTGGCGTGATAAATTCTTGAACGCGTTTGAGTCTCAGTTACAAAACATAGAATGCATTCGTATGTACACAGAACGTTATTAGATTATGTACTTAACTTGAACCTTACTGTGATTTTAGTTGGATAATGAATGTGCAGTTCCCATACACCTCTTGTAACACATACACACCTCTTGCAGACTCCTGAACAGTACATCGAGAATTTCAGCGATACAGTTCTAAAGTCAATATTTTCAACCATAAGTAGGCTTTGTACGTTCCTTCGTTATCCAATTAAAATACACAGAATGTATTAATGGTAAGATTGCACGCTGAAGAAATTCAGCCGATCGCCGCAGCCACGCTCGAACATTAAGCTAACGGTAGATACCTGAAAATGTATCGGCAGCGCATGTTGAACGATCGTTGCCAGCGTCGATGTAACAGCAGCCCGATGGAACAGTGATCACGCGCCTGTGAAAACTAGAGCTCGCCTCTGAGTTTTATTAATTTGCTTCCGAAGCTGAGCCTGTATCGGTTCGGCGGAAACCCGGTCAGTGAACTGTTCCGCTGGTATATTCCTTGCGTAATGCCGCGGTTGCACTCTGACTGCAAGATTATATTCCGCATTACGACACTTGTGTAAGACCATTCGTTGCAATGTTGTCACTTCATTTATTTACCAGACATTATATCACTGTATTTATGAGCTACCACGGTGTCAGAATATTTACGCTGGTTACTGCATATGTACCAGCAATGATGTCTGAGCATGTGTCGTCAAGGGGTTCCAATCTCCACATATTAAGCCTTCGAAATATGGGGGAGATATACGTACATTACTAGATGCGATTTGCGTTAATGTTCGAAGACTCTCGTCATTTTATGGAGTTCGTTTCTTCGTTTATATTTACAAGTAAGAATCCACTGTTAAGTCATGGTCGAAGTGTTGCAATGACATTAAAGGTCGGAATTCGTGTTTGTGCACGTGCTTCCAGGATCCTTCATAAAAGATTATCATGAGGCTTCAAAATTATTTATCTGGCATTGTATGACTGAATTTATAAACTACCATCTTGTCCGAACATTTATGTTGTGTACTGCAAATGTACCAACACTGAAGTTCGAACATGCGCTATCAAGGGGTTCCTCTCTGTATATATAATTATAAATTCTTCAGTCGAGATAATAATGCACTGTTACATGTGATTTGCGTTTATATTCAGAGACTCCCACATTGTATGGAGTTTGCTTCTTCGTTTATATTTATAAGTAAGGATTTATTGGTAATGCATGGTCGAAGATTTTTCTAATGACATTGAATTTCGGAATACGCGTTCGTGCACGTGTTTCTGGGGGCCTTTGTAGAAGATTCTCATGATGCTGCGAATGAGACCGCCGTTGTCTCCCACATTTCTTTTTTATGTTGCGGTCCCTTGCGTATTTAGACACCCCTTGTGACGTGGACGATACAGATAAAAATATTCGTGAAACACGCGCATGTGCCTCAAAAGATAATCGAGGTCACGCGGTTTAGACCAGGTTATAAGCAGACCACCGATAAGGCTTACGTATCGCTTCGTAAAATTTTTTACCGCTGGTCGCTTGTGGACTGTGGCATCGTTGGATGCTTTATTGGAACGCGCTGTCTTTTTATCGAATGTACATTGAATTACTGCTTCAACGTCCTAAAATATTCTCTGCGTTATATCAGTTTTACTTAATAATTATGATGTGTAACAATAAATGTTGTATGTAGTGTAACAGCGCTCTTCACACTGCTGTACTATTAAATAGCGATAAATTGGACTAACAGTTTGGTTTGTTTCGTTTTTTTTCAGAAAACGGTGTCATTACCAGTGTCCAGCCTACGATAGTGAAAGCCCCTAAGGACAGAAGAAAATTTAATCAAAGGGTAATTGAATATCAATGCTGTTCATTTAACGCGATAACACGTATTGAAGAGAGTTTTGTGCGTAATACATTAACAAATTTATAATACACGCATGCCGGCATTTTCTTTACTTTTCATTAACAAAGTTTATATAATTTTTATCTTTGTACTTTTTAGGCAAGTGACTTTACAGATATAGGAGATTGGCCGACACTAGGGTCACAGGAGGTAAATCATATTTCAGTTTCAGTTAATATTCCGGTTATCATTACATTATACAGATTTGTTTTTCACGTGTCAATTTTGGACACATTTTTCACATGATCACTTCAACGAACAAGTAACATATCGTAACAAATGTATAATGTATGAAATCCTCCAGGCGGGAGAACTATTCCATCGAGATGAAGTTACTTTTAGCGTAACATTACTAACTATGCAAAACCTAGAGCTTACAGTATACGTCGTGCGCGTCTGTGAGTGTAGAATTTTTGCTAGATCAAAACTGATTGCTTCTTCGTGTTGCTGTAGTTGGCTTCCAGCCGTCAGCGGCAGAACACTCAGACATAATTTCCCTTTTGTTTCTGAATATTTGATAACGTATAAAGCTGTGTATTATGCCACTGGAAGTATTTATGTAGCAAAGACCATTCTGGTTTAGAAGAAGGCAGCTGTGGCAACGCAGAAGCAAAATGGTGTCGTTGAACAGAGTCACTCCAAAGACAGTAATACAACGGCTGTTGAAAATAAAGGAAAAGAAAACAAAGAGCACAACCACAGTCAAGATGATAGCGATGAGCATACGGATATCAATGAAAAGAAAAAGAAAGGTAATTCTCATAAGCTTTGAATTCTATCTTAAACCGACACATGTTTTAATGTGCAGTGCTTCGTCTTGCTTTACATATTTTGACGATTCTCATCTTCATTCAATTCAGTTGCATTTCAGTCGCAACGAGAATTAATAGAAATGTTGCAATAAACTGTTATAATGTGTTGCAGTGAGCAAGCAAAAATGGGTACCACTTGACATTGAATTGGCAAAAAATCGAGGGAAAACGGAGCGATTACCGAAATATCATAACCAAAGAGACAAGAATGGAGAAGGTATGTTTGAGTACTGAGGAATAATATGCGTTGACGAACTTTTAGTCTCTATTATTTTCCGTTTTGTTGGTCTTCATTATTTTTCTATTTTAAAACTATTATTTTGAGTACCATTTGTCGTATTTTTTTCTATTTTTAAATTACTATTTTACGTTTTACTGATTATAATTTGTTTCTACTGTTTTGCAAAGAAGGAGAACCATGGCGAGATCGAGAAAATGACAGATCAGGCGGATACAACTACAGAGGTCGAGGAGGACGAAGTTACAGAGGCAGGGGACGGGGTGGTCGTGGCATGACACGTGGTGGTTTCAGACACAGGCACGATCATGAATATCCAAGTTATGGGCCGAACTTCGCACACGTACGCATTACTTTTTCCACTCATTATGTCAAATACTCGCTTATAGCGCATCCGAACGCATGATGTTAAACATTAGAGGGAATCATACTGAATTCTCTATGATTATACATAAAAAGAAAGTAGATCTGACAGAGATGCGTTAGTGGCATGTGACATACTTGACGGTGCGCAGAAATATTGTATGAGTGTTTATCGTTTTTAGATGCATAAATTTGGTCATGCCGATCCAGCTTACATGATGCCATATATGGGAACATTTTACTTTAGCAATACAAATTACCTTAACTTGGATACCGTGACGCTGAAGGAATATATTCGCAAGCAGATGTAAGTTTTGTGTTGTACCTGCAAGTTTCTTCGGCAGACGTTTTTTCCCCTGCAGAAGTTAGTTGTCTTACTGTTCCTTTTTTTTCGCACAGAGAATACTACTTTAGCGAAGAAAATCTACTAAGAGATTTCTTCATGCGTCGAAAAATGGACGCTCAAGGCTTTTTGCCAATCACGCTAATTGCCTCCTTTCACCGTGTTCAGACGTTGACAACCGACGTTGCTTTGGTCATTGAGGCAATTACGGAATCTGACAAGCTCGAATTGGTGGATGGATTTAAGGTATGCACGATGGATTACAGATCAAATTATTATATAATATATATTAAACTAGCGGCACAAACATTACTTAATGAAATTCAACTGCGCTTGCCATGGCAGTTGGGTGCAAGGTTTGTGCTAGAGTAAAGTTTAGGAGGATTCGCTGACGCCATTAGGGCTTCTGCCCAATGAATGGAGTTTGAAAGTAGGCCTTCTAACAGTTTAAGTTAAACAAAAAACAGGGTGCGTGGTAGCCACGCGCTTTAGAAGTGAATCGTCGAAGAATAGCAATTTTGTAGGGTAAAAAAATATTTAAAGTATATGTAATTATGCGTTGACAATATGTCTTTATTCGGTAGCGTTAATCTTTTCACTGGAATTTGAAAGCGACATAATGGGCTTATAATAGCTGACAAATGATACATGAATTCGGAATAGAAGTTCATCTAAATATGTACAAAGTACTGTATCGATTCCATTCGAGTATATTATCCACTGCCAACAAAATTATAACATTTCCATAATACACTTAACTTATTTGTTGCTGCAGCATTTTTCGATGCGTTTCTACGACGCAATGTGTTGATTTTACCGCTACAAAAGTAGTTTCGCTCCAACATCGAAATAACCTCGAATTCGCGTATTACAGGTTCGGACGAGGGTGGATCCACTGAAGTGGCCAATTTTAGACAGAGCCAGAAATCGTGTTTCCACGGACACATCCCCCGACATCGCCGTTCCTACCCAAAATGAAGTAATACTTCCTACACCTGAAACTGAATTTTGCCCAGCCGCGCGCCCTTTGCCCATAATTCCTGTTCCTCCGATTCCTCGCGTCCTACAAACCAACCCCGTTGTTTCAACCGTAGGCGGGAGAGTCAACGAGTCCGACAGCGTCACCTCGTCGACGGGAGAGAGTTTAAATCCCTACGTGCCAGAGTTCGTGCCAGTTGAGTTGACTCCGAAGGCCGCTAACGAGTCTGCCCCCAGTGACAGGGACAGTGGTGTTGAGAAAAATAGTAAAAAGACGGAAGGCGGGAAGAGCGCAGCTACCTCGTCGAGCAGTGAACTATCGTCATTGTCGAGTAACGAATCGCCCCCTATGTCGTGCACCAAATCAACGCTCGCGTCGGATAAATCGGCCGCTGCAGTAGTCACGCCGCAAGTGCAAGTTAACGGCGAAGTGACCGAACAGGAATCCGACGACAACACATGGAAAGAGGTAGTTTTCAGTTTGGCCTTTCATCCTTTCACTCTTTTTTACGTACGCAAGATGGTCTAACAAAGTAATATTGTATAGACTTTTTTCTGTTGTTTATGACTAGTAATTGACATATACCAAAAATAGGTAAGGAGAAGAGTTAAACAGCCGCATAAGGAGAGGTCCGAAGAGAAGGAAAAGGTTGGGCAGAAGAACGTGGAGCGAGAAGAATTGGATTTCCAGTTTGATGAAGAGCTTGATACGCCGCCTCCGACTGGACGACACAATGCGTTTTCGGAGTGGTGAGTACCAAGTCGCCGTGGTTTGAATTTCGCTAAATACGAAGTAAGAGTTCGCCGTAATCCCAGTGAGTGATATGCGTATTATTCCATCGTAGGTCCGAGGATGATGAAGACTATGAATTGTCAGATAGAGATGTTAATAAATTGTTGATTGTGACGCAAACTACTGCGCCCATTCCGTCTAGACTCCCAAAACACGAGGGACACGATCGTACCGGCGACTGGACAACAAGAGTCAAAATGACTCAGGATCTCGAGCAAGCGATTAACGACGGATTGTACTACTATGAGGAGGACTTATGGAACCGTGATGGACCAAGGGTATGTTTGTCATGTGCGACTTACCGTTGTACATTATAATTACATATGGCGTTTACTTTTTCTTGACAGTACGGATCGTCTTCGTCGATTGCAAGTTACAAGACGGTCAATGTGGTTAGCCAAGAAGATTTTGAGAAAATGGTTCCAAAAGCTCCCAAAAAGGCCAACCCAGAAGTACCACCGCCTCCGCCGTCAGCGTTAGACGACTTTGAGGTGTTGCAGTCCTTATCAACACAGGTATGAAATACAGAATACTGCGTCGATATTTTTCTATCCGGGTATTTTCTTTATAGTCAACAAAACTATAAACCTTCAATAATAAAAAATTTCATGGTATTAGTAGATTGTGATTAAATTTAATATATTTTAACGTATAATTTCTTATTCGCTGCTATGCTTACTTGTTCATGTTGTTTTATTGGTCTCGTCCAATTAATCAAGCATTGCACTTTTCGTTACGCTTTTATGACTCAGTGTTTCATGTGTTCAAACCATTGAATGACAAACTCATTCACTCGTTCAGGTACCCGTTTCCACTGAAGGGCCAGAAAGGAAAGAACGTAAATCTGAAAAGACCCGCCGTAACGAGGGGCAGAGAGCTGGACGAGAAGGACGAAGGGCGGTGCCTCGTTTCTTTGCCGTTGTTAAAGATGAGCCGTCTGTCGATCCTAGAACGCCGCGGAAAAGGAAGACTCGTCATAGTAACAATCCTCCGGTGGAACATCACGTCGGCTGGATTATGGATGTGAGGGAGCACAGACCGCGCACTTACTCTACTGGGTATGTATTTGCATTTAATAAAATACAACGCTTTGTCATACATTACTATATCGTACCTTACATATACATATACGATAGGTGTGAAATAAAGTACAAAGTACAGTGCAATAATGCAAATTCTAATTGATTGCGTTTTCCTCTCGTTAGAAGTAGCGCTGGAACGAGTCCCAACGAAGGATACCTCGCGAACAGCTGTGGCAGTGCACCTCAATCTTTACCCACCTTCCAGCATCCAAGTCACGCTATGTTGAAAGAGAACGGTTTTACGCAACAAGTTTATCACAAGTACCACTCGCGCTGCTTGAAAGGTATGATATTCTGTCACTTCGGCAAAGTGTTAATTTTGTTGGCGTATACGGATAACGTGATGATTCATATTGGTCTTCTTTTCCCGACTAAGAAAAGTGATGCGGAGAAATTTAGAACTGAAGTTTTGTTTCGCTTGATGCCAAGTGCCGCATAATTTGCAAAGTAGGCTGAAGCCGCGTGAATTTTTTCAGAACGCAAGAAGCTCGGAATTGGTCAGTCGCAAGAAATGAATACCCTCTTCCGATTCTGGTCGTTCTTTTTGCGGGAGAATTTCAATCGCACCATGTACGAGGAATTCAGAAGCATAGCGAAGGAGGACGCGCTCGAGGGCTATCGATATGGATTGGAATGTTTGTTCAGATTCTACAGTTACGGACTCGAGAGGAAATTTAGACATCATCTGTACAAAGACTTTGAAGTCGAGACGATAATCGACTACGAAAGCGGTAAGTGGTCGCACTCTGTTCGTACGGATAAGTCTTCGAAGAGAAAGAGGAAAAAAGTAAAATTACCTAAAGCAAAGTACGTAGTTAGCGCAGTGGCAGAGGATCAGACTGAGAATTCGAAGAAAGGCGGGTTCGAGTCCCGGCATAGTTCTCTTTTCTGATGATATGTTATATGCACATATGGGTTATTTGGCTGCGACGACATAGCAGCTTGGATGGTAAACATGTGCGAAAGAAATTAGAATCTGTGTTGATGTCAGCCAACACCATTGAGGATTTTGTCCTGTAAATGGAGTTGGAAATGCACGATTCAACAATTTTTTTTGCGTGTGCACGTACATTGATGTAATTCGTTATTTTTTCTGTTAAATAACAGGTCAGTTGTATGGATTAGAGAAATTCTGGGCATTCCTCAAGTATTACAAGAATTCCGATCAGCTTACTGTAGATCCGAAACTCCAGGAATACTTATCGAAATTCAAAAGCATCGAGGACTTTCGAGTTGTTGAGGTATGTGTACAATGTTACGAACATTTTCTAAGCATCTTAATCTTTTCAATTCTATGACACGCTTAAATAATGAAATTATTCTGAAATAGGATTAAACTGAGCACGTACATAGATTCCAATTAATATAATACATGCTATGCACATTTTATGTAAACACTCACTTTAAAATTCTAGAAAAGGGGTTATTTTCGTTCTTGCTAAGACCGCTGTAATTTAAATAGCTTTAGAAATAATTTCTTTTTGTGAGCATGATTCAAAATATAACAACCGTGCCAACAGAGTTATTGGAATAGATCGTGTATCGGGCGTGACGCCAGCAGTGCTGGAAGTTGGAATGCGAGTCGCTCATTATTTTTAGTATTCGACGAAAGGATTCAAGTTTCTAACGCAACTACATAATATCTGAATAACTTTCCGGAGTTCTTTTGGCTATCGAATTGGATCCACATCATTGATTGTTACACACCAACTTTTCGCCCACACTACAGTCGGTTTCGTATGGTTTTGAAGCAAAAGCCGAAAATCTTAACGAAACCCACTACAATGCTGGCAAATTGCCAGATTTGTAAAAACCGAGAACGTGGATCTAACTTAACTCTTTGCACTCGGACATGTTTCTTCACAAAGTAGTGATTAGAGCATCATTTCGTATAAAATGCCATACTTTCAAAAAGAATTACCCTGTTCAAGTTATATTTTGATTATTCATATATATTTTTATTCATATATACACTTTGTATACCTGATACACAAATTGCCAGATTTGTAAAAACCGAGAACGTGGATCTAACTTAACTCTTTGCACTCGGACATGTTTCTTCACAAAGTAGTGATTAGAGCATCATTTCGTATAAAATGCCATACTTTCAAAAAGAATTACCCTGTTCAAGTTATATTTTGATTATTCATATACATTTTTATTCATATATACACTTTGTATACCTGATACACAAACTAAATCAGAGGAACCGTACCTTCTCGAAGCAATTTTCAAGAAATCCACATTACTCTTGAAGATGTCGAAACATATGCAAACCCTGATACACATAATTCAACCAGAAGAGAAAATACAACGCGAAACGAAAATACGCCCCAACACATAATTTCCTTAGTCCTGACTATGTGGGGCCAGGCATAAAAGCGTCACTACGACATTCTGTATTCCAGCCCCAGATAAACGAAATGCTGCAGCAATTCGCGGCGAAGTCGCAAGCGGCGAAGCGGCGTAACAGAAGTGTCTCTGAGAGTGCCGGTGGGTCCGACGCGTCACCAACGAGTAGGGTTCGTCGCCTGTCGGGTGGTTCCAGCACTGTCACACTGCCAACTACGAACTCCGAGAATCCGAGTGCGCAGAAATCGCGCGTCGACTCCGTCAACCTGTCGCAGTTTCGTAACAGGGCCGGTTCCTTTGGCTCTGGAAGGCTAGGGCATTCCAGGCGGCGAAACGACTCCGCGTCATCGAACAGCCAGAGAGATCTCAACAAGCAGCAGCCGCGAAGTAGACACAATTCCGGCTCCTTCGTGAAGCCGCAAGAGATGAGCAAGTCTCAAGTCACTGCCAGAAGTTCGAAAGTCGAACTGAGCAAGTCGGTCGCGATGAAGAGCGAGAACCTGTCGGTTCCTCAGAAGTGATAGGCCAGGCCCAGATGCTCGTGGGTAAGCGCGTTCTATACACTTGTCTGATGGCCACGTGAAAATGTAGTGGGTGTAATGCAATCGTCGTCGTCACACGAGACACACGGGCTGACACTATGTTCCATCGGGAGCGTGAAGAGACGAGATCGGTGTTAAGCTAACGACGAGGGGAGGGCGTGCGGGGCAGAATGTCAACGTGCGTGTTGCGAGGCAGATTACGAGCGAGTGAATTTCCGGCGTCGAAGATACGTTCGCCGTTAGGTCAGGGAGGGTGTACGCACTGACTTCGCTGAAAAATACATTATCCGTACGTATCCGCGAACTCGGCAGAGCGTAGGGCAGTCGGCGCGGAGAACCGTGGGAGTGACTGATCGATTGAAAGTCACAAACGACCGATATGTACAGTCGCACGTTCATTTATTACGTTTTAACGTTTCGTTTGTGCATACACGCTTGCATGACTACTGTCAGTCAGTAGTCCGGCATAATAGGCCGCTGCGAGGGAATATTCAATTTGGGGTGTGTAACATAGACAGAAGATGAGCTCTGAGTATTGCATTTTTAATTCTGTACTTTTCCTCTCGCGTGGCTCACAAACGAAATGAACGGGAATCTGATGCTTACGATCAATAGTTTGTTTTCGTTGAATCTTCATTTTACGTAACGCTACGTTGAAAGTAGACTTCTTCGTCTATTGATTTTCCATGAGATGACACAAAATTACAATACTCCAACCGTACGCGGGACGCAAGGAAAGTTTCTTTTGTTGTAGACTTGCCACTCCAAACTGTATCGTGAAATAAATGGTTTTCGATCCACGTTAATAAAGATTCCATATTGGCTGACGAATTTGTCATTATTCGACGAGAGTATGTGCAATTAAAGATCGCTGTATGTTCAATACTTCCGTGAAACTTAAATTGATGCGATAATTAATGAAGACAGTTCTGCATAACAAATATTTAAAGTTTCCTGCAACGAAACGGAATAATCATAATTATCTGCATGTAATATATGCAATATAATGAAAAACATACGGTAGAACGAATTAATATCGTGACGATAAGCGAAGATTTACTGGGCGTTAACCCGGATGAGAGTGGTAGAAAATGCGAGTTATACAACAAATTTGTAGCCGGTGGACAATTGTATGTTACGTATAGACTTACAAGTTTATATAGCTTGTTTTCATAAAATTATAAGTGTAAGTCGTGCGTTATCGTATTGCGATCGCCTAAGTACCGGATAGCAGTCATCATTACCACACGATTGTCTATTATGAATTAAGAGTATATTGAGAATATTACTTAAAATATTGTAATGGGAGAATAATCTAATTGAGTTAAGAGAATTTATTAGATTTTATGCGCGTAGTCACGCTGCTGCGTCTCAAAACCGATACATCCCACGTTCTACTCGAACTATCCAAAGAACGTATAACTGTCCACACTCGGAGAAACAATTGAGAAGGGTAACAAACATGCAAAAATGTAAAAAAAATACAAACTCGTATATTTTATGTTTGCCACCGTATCGCCGATTGTCTTTCTCCTTCGTTTTTGTTTCTTTTTTCTTTCTTTTATTTCCGTACACCAGGCAATCAGAAAAATAGAAGAGATTAGAGATCGTTTGCGTGTTCTTAACTTTTATTCCTATGGAACGTGAAAGATTAAAGTGTCTGCTTTTACGATAAAAGAATTAAACGCTTCCAGTGAGAGCGCGTGCGAAGGTAGAGAAGAGGTGCTTAGTGAAGGTCTAGCCGATCCAATCTACAAACCTAGCGGTATTTAATAATGCAGACAATTATTACCTAAGTTCGGTCAGCCTAGCACACGAAACGACGACCCGCGTTTTATCGGTTCTATCGAATCCCGTAGGACGTTTGCTAATGCTAGCACTGTAAAAAGAGAAGGAAAGGGTCACGCTTAGGTTGCCACTTAATATTTAGCCGTGACAACGCTCAATTGTGATAGTCGCCACTTAGTCCGAGTGTACAAGGAAACGATTCAACCCCCAGCCCCTCCCCCGCGTCCAACTGACTCGTTTTCTCGAACAGCCCGATTCTTCCCGTAAAGCGCGAATCGAGGGAGTCGCGAGAAAGTTAAAATGCACACTCACTGTTCACGGAAAGCTCGACAAACGAATGCGTCGGCTAGAATTTAGTCGTCGAAGCAATAGCGGGTGGAAAGAGATTATGCGTGAGGCCGCTAATCTTTTCACATCTTTTCGTTTTTCTTCTCTCATGCAATTTGTCGCGAACGACCAATTTGCAAATGTATTATAACTACGTGTATTTACGGTGACAGTTCGTTTGCCGGGTCGCCTGTACTCATATGCATGGCGCATAACGAACTTTTCCTTCCGCGGAAAGAGTGTCAAAGCGCAAATGAAGCACTTGTAAATAAGCAAATCGAAGCGCATGGATCGTGCGAACATTTCAATCAGTCGAGAATCATCAGGACACAAACCACACACGGACGCCTGCTATTGGAAACGTTTCTTTCTATTTCAACTTCTCCGCATCTTTTCTGTTAATTTTAAGGCACCAGCGGTCCGTTGCTCGGAACACAATCGTAAATCTTACATTCAGAGGACGACGATGCCGTTGATCTACGAATACACTGTTTCATTATGTTTTTAGTATTCCGTTGTCCTTGATACACACTAGTCATACGTCGAGTCTGTACATTTTTCGTCGCGAACGTCCACCGTCTTTCATGCGTCGATAGAAGTTTCTCACAGCAATTAACAGCAGAGTGCAGCTTTCGCGAGTTTCGCGATTATACGTCACGAAAAACGCTCATTAACGTATGCGATCGGAGAACAAAAGCATCACCGTCCGGACATTTGCTTGCGCGCCATGTTTGTAATCGTCGTAGCGCCTTTTTACTTTTGGAATATTTGTACATTTTACCAACAAGGCGTGTACGAACGCGGTCAACTACGATTACTGCCGGCTTCGCATCTGAGACGTGGCTTTTGTCAGATTAGACTCGATATTCCTTACGCATACCCAGTATTCCGCCTTTATTACAGAGAAACTTTTTTGGGGGACAACTTCCGAAGTCTACCAGAATCGTTCGAAGTGTACAATGAGATTCGTACTACGCGCTCGCTTGTATCCTTGCGTCGCGAATAAAAAACCTCGTATTTACTATAATCGTAGAAGTCGACTGCACATAAATCTGCGTTAATGTCTTTTTTTTTTTCAATATTCGAACTACACCAATGTCCTTACATCGATGAATGATTTACAGCGCGTTCGGGAGAGATTTTTTTTTTATATCGGCAACCTCCTGTTATTTCACGTCTGTCTTCCGCTTTAAGTTTTTGTTATTTTTCATTCTCGATCTCTGGTATTTTACGCGGATAACTTTGCGGAACAATTTCAAATACGCACGGTAAATACAAATACGTATCGATTTTCGTACAGTAAAAATGACAGATGCAATTCGTAATTCGTGTTCAAGCATGTACGGAAAATATTGGGTACCACTTGAGTTGCCATTATCGTGTGCGTCAACTACTAGTTTGAAACTTCATGCGTTCACTCATACGTCAACTTTTCCACTGAAACCTCTTCGTTTATGCGCGGAACATCAAGGACCTCTTTTCGAATAAATCGAGTGCTTCGAATTTGTCACTATGCAGCTGTGATTCCGTTTCGGGTACACGCCGAATTCCTTATTTTCTATTACTCAGCGAAATACTCTGAATAACGACGTATAGAATGTTTCGATGACTCACGTGCATATCGACAGCCGACAGTTGAATTGCCACATCCTCAAGCGCAGTCGGTTTCACCCTGTCTCGCGCAACTTTCCCACTTCCGCCTCGCATCGTTTCTGTGTTCGGCAAATTCGTTGGACACCGCGCAACTTCCGTTAGTTGAATGTGGCATCACGGAAAGTATCGATACGTTCGCGGCTCTGTTAATTGACGTTTTGCAAGGGTAGGTCTAAAAGTGTGGGTCACTGATTTTTTTTTTTCGAATTTTGCACTGACCTTTCTTGCTCGAAAACATCGGATACGTCTTTCACCAAAAGTGGCGGCACCGCTTAATTTTCGAAAATAAAATATCGGTAAAAGTCAATGTCTGCCGATCGCGTGAAGTACCTTAGAATGTACAAATTTTATTTGAACCATTTCAGAGACAAGTCTCACGCCAAAGTCTAAGTCTCATGTAATGGTTCTTTACTTTCCATCGTAATATTCTCGCGACTCCGCGCATACATTCGAAACATTGCATATTTGCAAAATAGAATCCTCCGTATATTTTAATTTTCAATTTTAAGCGCGTGTGCAAAGTTCGACCGCGATCGGACTCCTCGATTGTTGACGTCGATTATTTCAGAACTTTTCAACTTAGAACAAGACGCGTTCAATACTTTCGGCCGGAGAGTTCATGCAGAATTGGAAGACAAAATCGGTGACCGACACTTCCGGTCCTCTCCCTGTCGGTCTCTTCCTCTTCCCGCGTGCACTCGCGCTTTCTTCCGTTCTCGAGGTCCGAGACTGAAAAAGGTTTAAAGGTGTACGGGTAGAGTGTGTCTACAGGAACGCCCGAGAACCCAGCACAAATAGTTGGATTTGTCCGCCGCGCTAGTAATAGGAACAGAGTGTGTGTGTGAGAGAGAGAGATAGGGAGAGCAAGAGAGAGAGAGAGAGAGAGAGAGATGGTGCCAGAAAAGAATAACGGACGAAACATGCTCACAACTAATGTACATATGCATAATTCTCGCAGTCTTCGGTCGCCGTTTCTTTTTCGTACCGCGGCGACTAAGAATTACTACTGTAGTTTTGTAAGCGAGTGACTACATACTTTACCTGTACTACGATGATAAGGTTGATAACACGACGATAGCGATAAGTAAGACAACGCGGAGTCGATACCGTAGGGGCGTAGTAGGTTTAATTGATTTAGATTAAGCACATAAGCGTTAAGGTTCTCTCGCGTGGGCCCGATCGCCGTGAGGTGCACTTTCGGATCAGAGTCGGACTTGGGAGCGCTGCAGAGGTTGTCCGAAAGAAGCGAGCCCGTCTGTGAGAATGAAAGGCGAATCTCGCCGCGCACGTCTTTACCCGCGAACCATTACATTCTTTCGTTAAACGCCGAACGTGCGTGTAGTATAATATTGTAAATAGTTCTTTTTACCGGAAAAAACTTTTATATCGCGCCGCGGCGATCGGCGTCCACTGCCATGTATAAATATTACACGCCCATACACGCATACCTACGTACACACATACACACGCCCACACACATCTATATATATATACTACGAATTCTTAATTTGTACACGTAAGGCTAATAACTCTTAATTTTACACGTAAGGCTTACGCTATATAAAACAAAAAAATACACGGGTGGGGTTAATGGTTGGTAACAACTAAAAAAATGTATAAAAAAATGTTTCATATAAAAAAAATATTATATACGAGCAGACTGCGCAAAAACGAAAAAATGTTATATTATTATGTGTGCGTCTGGCGACGTGACGTCATTGCGCGGATCCGTGGGGAGACCTTGTTCGCATCAGCACACAGTCCCATCTCGATCAAGCCAACGCCCGATACCCTGACGCGTGACAAGTGTTCAATTTCTACGGCGTGCCACGTAAACGCCACTGGCAGCGCATACGTATTTATTATATATATTACTCTATTAGATACTTGGAGGCCGCGCGCCTTTATGCAGCTCATAGCTAAATGAACGGGAAAGTTGATCTTTCCTCGGAAGCTGCGACCTTTCGTTGTTACGTTTGTAATTACCATTAGACTGCGTCGATCGGTCATCGGTTGACATGTGAGCTATGCTCGCCTGGCGGTTGCATCGATCGATAGCCTCTCGATAGAAGTCTACGTTCCGAGACACTGCGAACGTTCGTGACGATTCGCGATCTTCGCATTTGGTGGCTTGGCAGACCGCGCCTACTCGTAGTTTGCTCCAGTGGCTTGATCTTCGGATAGTGGATCTGTCTGATGCACGCGTGCAAGCTGAACAGGGCAGAATTTTCATTTCAGGGTTCCGGTAGAATGTTAATGCGATGCGTCCAAGTTATTACTTTTTTTTTTGTTGTTGTCATGTTAACAGGGTCTTCCCTCACGAGTCTGAAGGTGGTGTGGTCAGTGTTGCGCGAACTGATGGGAGTCGCGTGCAGCGTTGCGATTTTTTGGTAGACGAAACGTACGGTATACGGTAGCTCACGAGATTGATAAGACGCTTCCTTCGGTTAGGTTCTTTAGGTAGTTTAGATGTAACGGTTAGTTGATGGTACGTGTGAGCGTATGTAACGAAGGATGATGGCGTGTACGTCGCTTACATCACTTATTATTTCGATGGAGCTAGTTATTAAATGCCTATGAGATAAACGTTGTTGGAATCTTCAATGACTCGTTTCTCTGCGCTCGGGTTAGAGAGATGGTCGAAATCGTCGTGTAGCTGCGACGTCTGCGAGCTCGAAGTAGTTACTGTGTTTTTGAAAATAATGCGATTAAGCGATATTGAGACGTTGATTCTTAATAAGTCGTACAGTGAAAGTGACAGAATTGGCCCAAGCAGACCGCACAATAATTCGGAGAAAGAAATTGGATGATAGCGGACGTCGACTTTTAGTCAGGTGAAAATTGAACGTAACGGAGTTGGTCAAGTGTACCGCGCAATGACGCGGAGAAAGAAATTGGATGGCAACGAGACGTTGATTCATAATCAGATTAAAACGGAAAATAGCAAAATTGACCGAGTGCATCGCACAATAATTCAGGGAAAGAAATTGGACGACAACGGACGTTAATTCTTACGCAGACGAAAATTGGCCAAATATACTAATTATATTCGGAGAAAGAAATTTGATGATGAGACATTAAACCTTAATCAGGTGAAAATTGGAAGTAACAAAATTGGTTACCGCACAATAATTCGGAGGAAGGAATTGGATGACAACGGACGTTGATTCTTAATCAGCTGAAAATTGGACGCAACAAAATTGGCCAAGTGTACCGCACAATAATTCTAACAAATAAATTTGACGACGGGACATTTATTCTCAATGAAACGAAAATTGAAAGTAACAAATTTGATTAAGTGTATTGCACAAGTATTTGTTCAGTAGCAAGAGGCGCAAAGAAAAAAGGTTCAGCAAAGAAGTTGCTTCGATCGCAACGGAACATAGACACTGCTTTCGACGATTTCATCGTAGAAGATGTTCCTATTTCGCCAAGAGTTGCCCAGAAGAAGTCTCGAACAGCGTTCCGACATGATCAATCTTGTGAGTCGCTATTCGGCAGCCGATCGAATCATGGCCATTTAACTAAACACTTATTTTATTTAACCGGATACTGTATTAGTGCGGAAAAAAGATTCGTTCGAGGTCAGTCGCAATACGCTGGCCGATAATTTACCTTTGGGCTAGTCAATGAAGTTATGTACCATATACGCATATACATTATCCTATATTCCATAGTCGTTATTTATCCAGCATAGTGACGTAAGAAATCTAAAGGAAGTAAAATGAAAATGACTCAAAGCGAACAGTTTTTTTTTGCATTTGATTTCATTTCATCTCTCGAGCTGTGCTTTTTAATTCGTGACGCCGCGCGCATATCATTTTCATCTATTATCAGATGATGTGTTTCATTTCAACCTTACTATAATTTTAACTGGGCAACGGAGGAATATACAAAGCCACCTTACGGTTGAAAGTGTTCGACTTTAGAATTTCATTGTTAAAATTCTCGACATGTCACTTTTTTGCACATTTACTTTCACCAAACATGGCAATTTCGACATCGGTGAAAGTGATGTGCAAAGTGCTGGGACGGAAAAGTGATTAGCAGAATTATTATGAACTCCTGAAGAGACGACGTGAGTGGCCCCAAAGCATGTCGAGAGTTTGAACAATAAAATACTGAAGACAATCGTTTTCAATCATAAGGGGACTTTATACATTCCTCCGTTATCCCACTAAATTTTACATCCATATCTTCAGTTTAATAGGTGCATCAGATTGCAATAACCTGTCTTCCGTTCTCTCTCACTTTCATTATCCACCGACACGTTTCTTTCTAATTTCACTTTCTATCACTACCATTCATATTTCCTTCGTCTTCCACATCTTCTCTCTTTCTGTCTGTTTGTAAATGTTCTAAAGAAATTAGGTAGTTTTACCGCTACAGTGAAATCTCTCACGTTGTCTCTCTGGTCAGAATTGAGTTGGGACAGTTTGGGAATAGGGACACTTTTTCTGGACTCGCAATTCGCCGGGAAAAAGATGATGAAATGAAAGTCGGGGCGACCGAACACTTAAAAACCAGCGTGCCGATGTAATAAAACAAAGACGGTGCAGAAACTTTTGTACACTCATTTTTTTCTATGGAAATGTTTATAGCGTATTGCTTATATTGTTGCGATCGAAATGAGGCGAAACGTGATGTAATTCGGCTCATATTCACTTCTGAGTACTTATCGCGTAATTTACATCACTGACGAAACATGATACAATTCGATCCATATTTGCTTCCGAGTGCTTATCGAGTGACTTATTTCGTAATAAATATTGAACAAGTAAATGTGGGCCAAATTATGTCGTGCCTCATCTCATTTTAATCGGAAAAATCTCATTAATACGTTATGACAGTTTTCAGATTTAAAAAATGCAAATAGAAAAGGTAAATTATTGTATTATTATGCGAAATAAAGACTTGCCCTTTTCTCGGTGCAACACGCAATGTGTTAACATTTAAACAAACGTGCACCATACGATGATACCCAACTAACGCACACTAATCTTCCCTATGTCAAGGACATAAAGAACGTACCAAAATAATTTTAACGGATAAATTATATTCGGTAATAATGATTCTATATCGCATGTAGTTTATTCAAAAACACGGCAATTGGAAAACAAATGAGCTATCCACTTTTCTAACTGAACGTTTTTAATAGATTTGGGTTAAAAATTGGGGTTTCATAAATTGGGAAAAACGCCAGTCCAAAACTGACTGACAGAAGCAAAATTGAACAAAATTAGAATTGGAAAAACTAGAAGAGTTTCCCATTCGGTTGGCTAAGTGTTGAGATAATATAATCACAGGTATACAGGAAGGACCAGTGTGGCAACGTGAGAGCGTCTACTGTATTTCTTTCAGTCCGTTTCTTTCGTTAAAACTGTTGAGTGATGTGTTATTTTCAACCTCATTCATAATAGAGGATAATGAGATAAGGCTCTTTTTTTTTATTGAAATTGGAATTGGATCGTGAACTTTTAGAACTTTTCTGTGCATGTTCCGGGACAGCCAATATGCCTCATCAGGAGTACATAATAATATTATAATGAACACATAAGAATAAAGATAATAAAATAATAAAATAATGTTACGTATGGCTGTATTTTCATGATTTAGTAAATGCGAAACCATGAACGCCCAGTTGTCAATCGTTTTCCACATCACTTTCCTCAAACTTTGAAAAAAATGTGAAACACAGAGACAAGTTTTAACAAAAGTTTTCAATTGACTTCCGATTTCAACCAAACAGAGGCTTTATCTCATTATCCGCTTTCGTCAAAACGTGCGCTTTCACGTACAAAGTTCTGATATCGTCGAGATACGTGTGTTTCACGAGGCACCAGAAACGCAAAGGAAAAGGATGGGGGAAAAGTCCCTTTATATCGCGATTTAACACGTTTCGATCGCTTTACGTTGCAGTATCGGTAAAGATCCTGCTCCCAAGAGCCTGAGATGTAGAATTTATGGAATGAGGAAAGACTTCCTACGGTAAAAAATCCGTTTTCGAGGCGGCGCGAAACTTTGACGTTTGCGAACGTACTTTGACCGAGCACTTTTGGCGAGCACGGGGATAAATAGATAAACGAATTAGCTGTTACCGAGCGATGAATTCGTACGGGATGACTCTCAAAGAATGATCGGTTGTTGATTTTTTCTTCGTTACGCGCCCAACGAACATGTTAGTGTCTGTACGTCACGTGGGTTACATATAGCTTCTTTAACTTGTAATTATGTTCGGTGACAAAAAAACGAAAATTCGGCGGTGAATTATTCAGTGCAGAATTTCTCAACGTCGAAAACAAAAATCTTGACATGCAGATGCACTGATAATGTTTGTCGTTGTTGTACAGTTGAAAATATGAAAATGTCTATGAAAAATCGTGCTCGGAGAGATTAAGGCACGCAAGGAAGATTATGATTATATATATATGTAATTATAATTATTTTCGCTACAAGCACACTGCCGCGTATGTGCACGTTTAATTGCTTTAAACTATTATTAGTTTCATTGACAAAGAAATTAAACACGATGGTAAATTATTTAATAGAGAACCACACAACGTTAAGAACAAATATCTTGTCGTATTGCTGTACTGATAATATTTGTCCATGTTGAAAAGTTGAAAATATGAGAATACTTGTAAAAAAATTGTACTTGAAAAGTTACGGCACCCGAGGAAAATTAGACTTTTTTTATGCACTGTACTAATATCTATCACGGATTACGCGTTCGTAATTTTTGCACAATGCAATTGCGTCGATAAGCAATTACACTTGAGTTTGCTAAAAATACGATTGATAACAGCGCTTCTCGTCAGTTCGTTACCAGATCTTCCGATACGCTTTGTTCGGTCAATACTTGGAGTGTCGGAAAGACAATAGATTTTCAACAGTAAAGAAAAAATAAAAAATCATTATATTAATAGAACGAAACTAATCACTTTTCGATTGACAACCACCAGTAATCGATCGCATACTAAGTTTGACCCGTAGTTATAATCGTTCGTAGCTAAGATTTTAATTTTTGCCGACTCTTATTAAAGGAACGATACGAAAATGTATCCAAAGTCCACCACAGACTATTTATTTTCAAATTCCATATGTTGTACACCTACATATATTTCCAGATAACAATTTTCCTTAAACCTTCTGTTATAGCATCCGATACCAGCCCTTACTTAATGCCCAGAAATACCTGTACATTACCTGTCAATTTTCATTTCACAATTTTTTGACAGAAGAGACAGAACTTGCACTGTTTCCGTAAATCATCTCTTCACGATTTTCCATCAAACAATACCGAACACCCTTTTCGTAAGTTTTCTTTTCACTATTTCCCTGTATACAATTCCTACACATTTTCCGTAAATCGTCTTTTCACAATTTTCGTTTATACAATATCTGCAGGTTTTCCGTAAACTTTCGTTTCACTTTTTTTATCATGTAATACCTCATAATTTTCCGTAAATCATCTTTTCACCCCCGCAATACCTACAGACCTTCCTCAAACTCGCCGGTAGCGCGTTCTGCTGCGCGAAATTGATTTATCAATTAACTCTCCTCCGTTCGACGTGCGGCACGCCAACCGATCCGATGATCCCTGTGAAAATGATCGCGCGCCATTGCCCGAGATCGCCGCGCGCCAGCAATTTTCCTTTATACAATAGTGCCTTCGACCGCGAAAACTTGGGCTTCGCACTCGCGCCGCGACTCTTCACTTTAACTTTCTCCGACTCGCCGCGCACTGTGTTTCCTTCGTCGTCGATCAGGTCCGCTCGAAGAACGGCGCACCAGCCTGACGCAGCCTACGTTACCTCGGTTCATCACGATTTTCACGACTACGAAAGTGTTTGGGATGGGAAACGATGACTTCCGGTATCGCGACTAAACGAGACGCGGGGTGGAGGGGTTAAACGAAATGAAAAACAATAATGCCGCTGTATTTTTTTAGATTTAGGTACGGACACACCTAAACGACGTATAAAAAAATATATATATATATATATATAAATACATAGGACACGTTTCTTACGATCTGACTCGGCGAGGATCTTTTACATAATTCGTATTGATATGACGTCAGCCATGTAAATACATAACACACACGATAAGCTTAGATAAAATTGCGAGATAGAGAAGGATAGTTGATATTATTATTATTATTATTATTATTATTATTATTATTATTATATTACTATATCATTATTCTGTAATTGCCTAGGAGAGAGTGATTGCACTGTAACGTGTCGTAACGATGCGCTGTGTGAACGATTTATGGGTCTTGTACGCGTATCTAGAAGTTGTAACGTTTGTGAATACATAAAATAAAAAAAGCCAAAAAAACCGAGCACCCCACGAGTTCTCACTCTTATAACGCCGAACTTGTATTGGTTTGGTTTAGGACTTTTTGCCTAGCTTTGCACTACAGAAATAGTTTTGCACTTTAACAGAGCATTTATTAGAATTGGGGGTGTGTGAGTATCTGTCATTTCAGGTTGTATAAAGTATTTACATGATTTTTCAATCGAATTTGGCACTTTAACTTTGATCTTTTAACGCCGGATTTGCGGTGAAATGTGTAGGTATACGAGATCATTCGAAAAAATATGTAGGTGTACAGCATACAGATTAAAAAATAAGGTGCCTGAGGATGTTCATTTGGATATGTGTTTTAATCGTATCGTTAATAAAAGATAGCGAAAGTTGCTCGACAGCAGTACTAATGTTTTTTTGTAATTTTGCTAAAAAATCGACGAATCCTGCAAACACATTGTTGAAAGAAATTCCATATTCTGCCGTATAATAAGACTTAATCTCACGAGCAGCAGAATATTAGCATTTTTTGGAATTCCATTTCGACGTAGCTTCGGGTACCCATACACCCCTCTTTATGACATAATAAAGTAATTTTATAAACATACGCATCGGCTACCACGACAATATAGACAAAAGACAGAGTAACAAAGCAGTAGCCTGCAGAAATGAAGTATATATACGTAAGATATACGAGGGCAGTCCGATAAGTACTTAGCCTACAAAAGAAAAACGAAAATTTTGGAAAATTGACGATTTATTTTTCAACATAATCTCCTTTTAACTCGATACTCTTGATCCAGCGATGAAATCTGGGCATATCCTGCATGAAATATTGGGCATGAGAAAGCTTTCTTCTCGATGGGTGCCGCGTTTGCTCACTCCGGATAACAAGCGCATCAGTGAGACCACTTCAGAGCAGTGTTTGACACTGTTTAAGCGCAATCCGAAAGAGTTTCTACGTCGTTTTGTGACTATCCTCGAAACGTGGATCCACTGGTACACACCAGAGACCAAGAAACAGTCGAAACAGTGGACTGCGCCCGGCGAATGTGCTCCGAAGAAGGCGAAGACTGTCCTATCGGCCGGAAAGGTGATGGCCACCGTTTTCTGGGATTCACAAGGTGTGATCTACATAGACTACCTGGAGAAGGGCAAAACAGTCACAGGGCTGTACTATGCCGAACTATTGAGCCGATTCGACGCCGAATTAACCCTTTCGCTACGGCAGCCCCGTCCGCCGAAGTACCGTCACTGAACGGAAACTCGCGCCGGAAATATGCACAGTGCGCGTGCTTTCTGTATATATGTTGTTCTAAGTCTTAAATAGGAACTGTGCTGAATAAAACAATCATTGGTCTAATGTAATAAGTATATTTACATTTTTAATATGAAAACACTTCCAACATTTTTAAAATACAAAATACAAAACCCTAACTTAAAAATTCTAATTTTTAAGAGTTAAAAATTATACATTAAGCCGATTATTTCGATGCCGCATATATGCGGCGCTCGTACCCAGAAGTCGTGGCGTGGATGCCGCGTATATGCGGCGCTCGTACACACAGCTCGTCGAGTGGATGCCGCATATATACGGCGCTCGGCGCGAAAGGGTTAAGGAAAAAACGGCCCCATTTGGCGAAGAAAAAAGTGCTCTTTCACCACGATAACGCACCGGCTCACACCTCTGCCCAAGCTACAGCCAAATTGGTTGAATTAGGCTACGAACAGCTGCCCCATCCACCGTATTCTCCAGATTTGGCCCCGTGTGACTTCTTTTTCTTCCCAAACTTGAAAAAGTGACTCGCTGGGCGGAAATTTGAATCGAATGAGGAGGTTATCACCGCCACGGAGGCCTACTTTGCAGATTTCCAGAAAACGTATTTTTCAGACGGGTTGAGGAAGTTGGAGCATCGCTGTATCAAGTGTATCGAGTTAAAAAGAGACTATGTTGAAAAATAAATCGTCAATTTTCCAAAATTTTCGTTTTTGTTTTGCAGGCTAAGTACTTATCGGACTGCCCACGTATAGTTTTGAATAATGCAAATTACGTTTGTCAGTGCTAGAGCGTACCCTAGCCGTCGTGTATTCGGTGAAATATTTGCCTGACACATATCTGCCGCCGGTGTTTTGAGTTTTATGACCGCCATCCACGAGACCACATGGCCCACGGTAGTTCCGCTCGACGAATTACATTCGTTGTTGCGCACCGCTCTTTTTCTCCTTTACTTATCGACTTTCCCTGACTCCTCTTTCTCCCGCAGACGCGCACGTTTCTTCCTTCGTCTGACACGTCCCTCGACCCTGCCTTTGTGCGCCTTTGCTGCGTCGGGTTAAAAATAATTCCTGATCGCTCTATTTTTTTGTCCCTCTTTGCCTTCAGTGCGCGCGTTCTTTAGATGTCTGAGTCAGTCATTGTCTCGCACTGATCTTCATAAATTTCGGGGGGTGTTCTCAGAGAAAATTTACGTAATCGTGCTGGCGTGGGATGGTTTAGAAACTGATTGTCCAAACAACGCGGTTGGGATTTATTGAAGTGATTCCGATACGTGGACATATAGGTCGGTGCAATCTATTGGCGATCTGGTTTATATAAGAATCAGTGTGCTTGCGTACAGTACAACGAACGTCGATGGTTTCTGAATAGGTTAGCCTGATGGCTGCGGGTTTGAGGAATATTACGTGTTTTCTAGGGATGGGCGGCTACCCGAAGATTCTAATGTTTCGGCACCCGTGATTTCGGGAAGCTGAGTCAGGTTGGATCGAGATCTCGAAAGGTTCTGTCGGGGTACCCGTGAGTTTAAGTTTGATCATACTATGGAATTCGGAAATACTTTTTAACTCAGAAAGTTAAAATAACAAATCCGATTGAATGTCATGAAAGAGCATCATGTGAGGTTACAAACTTTCAGACTCAAACTCGAAATGTCCGTTAATTGATACCCTTTATAAATAGTATGGTATATAGAAATTATATTATATTTTTGTATTTTCTAATAGAACTATTGGGTTGGAGGGAAAGTTCTGTCGTATTTTTAATAGGCGGGTAATTTTTCTTGTAAATAAAAAAAACATCTGGCTAGTGAGTCATTCGTTTTTTTTGTTTTTTTTTATAAATATAAAATCATCGACTTGTGATATTTAAAGTGAAAAACATGTCAGTTAAAGTGCATTTGACACTGCATATTGTAAGCGAATTATTGAGCGGTATTTGGAAAAGATATTGTAAATGTGGCTTTTTAAATAGTATGGTACATTTAACAAGTCGAGGAAATCATGTAATATTACATATTTTTTTTGTCAAATATTTTCTTTAAAATAGGACTACAAGAGATACCATATAGTATACGCCAGGAGGCATGCCTCTGCATATCTTTGACGTGCATCTTTCTTTAATAAGGACTTTAGCAAATGCCGAGCCTGTTACTGGTAAGCACCAAACATCGCTGAACGCGAATTCAAGTATTGACCAATACAATATGTCTAATCCGAACAACGCACATCGCAATTAGCAGAAATAGACGCGAAGGCAGGATGAAGAGAGACTCAACGCCAGGTTTGTTCGAAATACAAATAAATATAAGTAGTTTATTCTTCTATATCTCTTAATTGTGCTACAATTTGTGTGTATTTGTTTGCGTTTCATCGTGTGCGCCAGTCGCGCCATGACCGACTTCTAAAACTCTTTTCCTGTTGAGCGCCGAACGGTATCAGGTTCTCCAACATGGCGTCTAGGATTTCTTAAACATGCTGCGCAGTATCATGCGGCTCAAAGTCGGTAGCGCGTTTCCGTTTGTGCGACGTCCCAACCGCGGTGTGAAGACCATAGGTTCCGTGTCGTCTTGGTCCTTGATGCTTCCGCCGTGGAACATAAAATCCTCGCCCGATTCGCGTCCCAGACGCGGCGTAAATTGGGTCACTTGTCTTTTGTTACTTCCTGTAAACAAACAAAAACGAGTTTGCATTAATTGTGCCAACTATATGATACGATAGAGGATCATATGCCGTCAACATAGACTACTTTTGCGTGGTGCAGACAAGTTGGAAGGATAGATTTAATAGTAAATAAGAAAATAAGGCGAAAAATAAGCTGAAAATATGCGAAAAATAGGCGAAAAATGTCAAATTTTTTTTTTGTTTCGGACCGATATCGTTCGATAAAGGGCAATTTGCCCTGAAGATAGACCACTTTCGGCGCGCTGAACTCTTCATAGTTCCCGAGATATGACGATTTTAAGAAAGTACAAAAAATTTTTTTCAAAATTGCTAATCGCGATTAATCCCCCGTGAAAGAGCATCCAAAGAGCTTTAAGAAAACCTATATTACTTATAGGTTTTGATCATTAGTTTAGTCGTGACAGGGCCTTGAAGAAATCGAGAAAATCTTAAGGTATACCCCTTGCCATTTTTGCGAAAAAATTATGGGTCACCGATTTTATCGCCCTTTTAATATATCAAAGGGAGTCGAAAATGACTAGGAAAAATGCAAGGCGCACCCCGAAATTCGCAATAGTTCCAGAGATATCGGCAAAAATGTATAGAAAAATGGTGAAAATGAGGCTGAAGACATGAAACCAACTAAAGAAACGTTCAAGTATTTAATGCGTTAAGCGCTGAGTTGATTTTGTTTGACTTTCTAGTTTAAGTGACATATAGATACATCAAACTCGTCTACGTGTCAACAAGAGGCAATGAGCAGAGTCTCAGGTTTGTTTAAGCCTTAGAGTGCCGTCAACGCATGTGTCAATAGTGCTTGTACTGTGATACTTGTCAATCATATTGCTTTGTTAACATTGGATTTACAGGGAAATACGTATTCGTTAGCTGGAGTAATATGTTGATGTACGACATACAGAATTTGCAAATTGGAAATATGAAGCGCCAACGTATTTAGGTGCACGTGCGTATTATTGCATTAACAAAAGTCAGCAAAAGTTGGTAGAAAAAGTAGTAATCGTTTCTGTAATTTTCTTCGGAATTTCAGTGTTAAATGTTGACAGAATTAAATTGCTAATACACAGAATTTGTGAGGCAGATTAACAATTTCACTGCATGGTGTCATTTACCTGGCATGATTACCAGTGCCCATCGGGCACCGTGGAGGGCGTTGTCTATACCGTCTGTTTCACTGTCGATGTCCAAATTTTCATCCCTGTGTCGCTTGCCCAGACGTGGTCCAAACCACATGCCGCTCGTGCTTTTGTCATCTGTAATTGCATTTCGTCAAATATCATTTTTAATACGAATACAGTAGTTTACCGTGCAACAATAGTTTATTACTTCTATAATTTCAATTTAATATGACAGAATATATTCTGTAATTGCGAAGGCAAGATGTCATTATTAAAGAATACAGGCTACTGATAATCGTAATTTAAACAAATGACTTAAAAGGTTGAAAGTAGAGACAAAATTACTGTGCATCGTTGAAATAATTTCATTTCAGTAATTAAATTTTGCCTTCATTTGGTTAGACGATCAATGAACGTACAAATTCTCACATACATTCTGTCGCTATGTACTGGTACAAATTGTTGCGTTTAAGCAATTCGACAAATGAACCCAACTTGACATTTGGACATTATATATTAGATTTTGCCGTTTTATATTAAGCGGTATATAGCTACGGGATATATTCCGCCATAGTAACTAGCTACGTACACATCGTGTAATTGTTGGGTCTAGAATGATGGGCTTTTAAAGGGTAAGCGAACGTAGGAAAGTGTAGACAGCAAATTGATCGACGTAAATAACAACTGCCTCGAAGATTAGCAAACACGTTCGAGGAAGAACGATTAACTCCAATCAGTGAAATAGTGGGAACGTCGATTGATCGAATACGTGATTAGAAGACGTTATGCAAATTGTCGGCGTTTGGACAATCTATAGAACGTTCAGAGCTTTCATCGTGCATTAATGAAACTGACTTGTACGAACGAACAAATGGTATTGGTTAAATATTAACGTATATTTGCGTCTCGTTTATATAAGTATGACAAATCACTTGTATAACCAATATATTAGATATGCTGGAAAGTTCTATCGGTTTTGGAATTATAAGAAGGGATACACTTTGAAAACATAATACTGAGATGACGAAGCCATTGTTTCAGTAAATTTAGAAGGGCACGTATATAGAAACACAATGCTAAATACAGGCATCCATATATGTTGCAAAGTTTTTTTGGATGAGTTTTTGCACGACTACCGTCATACTACTGTCAACTACTGTTATATGCACTTGAAAAGCACACATCATTGAACTAATAACTATTTACTGGCTGGCCGTCAGAACTTCACCGAAAGAAGTGCTTGTGCTTCCGTTCTTTGCACTCAGAAGAGGGTTGAAAGCGCACATCCTCGATCTAAGGACCATCTATCGCGACGATTTTACATATGACCATTCTTATAATTTCAATGAAAACAGTGCTTGCGCTTAGAAAGTTGAAAGCACAGATCTTCGACTTAACGACCAACTATCCCGACGATTTTACACATGACCATTGTCATAGTTTCAACGAAAAAAGTGCCTGCGCTTAGAAGGTTGAAAGCACAGATCCTCGACTTAACGACCAACTATCCCGACGATTTTACACATGACCATTGTCATAGTTTCAATGAAAACAGTGCTTGCACTTAGAAAGTTGAAAGCACAGATCCTTGACTTAACGACCAACTATCCCGACGATTTTACACATGACCATTGTCATAGTTTCAACGAAAAAACTGCCTGTGCTTAGAAAGTTGAAAGCACAGATCTTCGCCTTAACGACCAACTATTCCGACGATTTTACATGTGACCATTGTCATAGTTTCAACCAAAAAACTGCTTGCACTTAGAAGTTTGAAAGCACAGATCCTCGACTGGACCAACTATCCCGATGATTTTACATATGACCATTGTCATAGTTTCAACGAAAAAACTGCCTGTGCTTAGAAGGTTGAAAGCACAGATCCTCGACTTAACGACCAACTATCCCGACGATTTTACATATGACCATTGTCATAGTTTCAACGAAAAAACTGCCTGCGCTTAGAAGGTTGAAAGCACAGATCCTCGCCTTAACGACCAACTATTCCGACGATTTTACATGTGACCATTGTCATAGTTTCAACGAAAAAACTGCTTGCACTTAGAAGTTTGAAAGCACAGATCCTCGACTGGACCAACTATCCCGATGATTTTACATATGACCATTGTCATAGTTTCAACGAAAAAACTGCCTGCGCTTAGAAGGTTGAAAGCACAGATCTTCGCCTTAACGACCAACTATTCCGACGATTTTACATGTGACCATTGTCATAGTTTCAACCAAAAAACTGCTTGCACTTAGAAGTTTGAAAGCACAGATCCTCGACTGGACCAACTATCCCGATGATTGTACATATGACCATTGTCATAGTTTCAACGAAAAAACTGCCTGCGCTTAGAAAGTTGAAAGCACAGATCCTTGACTTAACGACCAACTATCCCGACGATTTTACATATGACCATTATCATAGTTTCAACGAAAAAACTGCCTGCGCTTAGAAGGTTGAAAGCACAGATCCTCGCCTTAATGACCAACTATCCCGATGATTTTACATAGGACCATTGTCATAGTTTCAACGAAAAAACTGCCTGCGCTTAGAAGGTTGAAAGCACAGATCTTCGCCTTAACGACCAACTATTCCGACGATTTTACATGTGACCATTGTCATAGTTTCAACCAAAAAACTGCTTGCACTTAGAAGTTTGAAAGCACAGATCCTCGACTGGACCAACTATCCCGATGATTTTACATATGACCATTGTCATAGTTTCAACGAAAAAACTGCCTGCGATTAGAAGGTTGAAAGCACAGATCTTCGCCTTAACGACCAACTATTCCGACGATTTTACATTTGACCATTGTCATAGTTTCAACCAAAAAACTGCTTGCACTTAGAAGTTTGAAAGCACAGATCCTCGACTTAACGATCAACTATTCCGACGATTTTACATGTGACCATTGTCATAGTTTCAACCTAAAAACTGCTTGCACTTAGAAGTTTGAAAGCACAGATCCTCGACTGGACCAACTATCCCGATGATTTTACATAGGACCATTATCATAGTTTCAACGAAAAAACTGCCTGCGCTTAGAAGGTTGAAAGCACAGATCTTCGCCTTAACGACCAACTATCCCGATGATTTTACATAGGACCATTGTCATAGTTTCAACGAAAAAACTGCCTGCACTTAGAAGTTTGAAAGGAGACTTCAGTGACCATTGGGACAATTGAACTTCCTGCACTTAGAAGTTTGAAAGCAGTTTTCAGTGACCATAAGAAATTGGCGCTTACAAGGTTGTTGTAAGCAATCATGGAGGTAGATCCATGAGGTGCGTACTCACCGTACTCTCCGGAGGTGGTTGCTACCAGATAGCCAAGGAGCAGGAGTGCGCACGCTGCCGTGGCCCGTGAGTTGAACGTCCGTGCGATTTCGCTCATCTTCCTTTGTCGTTCTAGCTTTGCTTGGGACTTGAGCTCGAATAATGCCGATGGTCCGCGCCCCGTGATTTTATAGGGGTGGCCGGCTCCCATCGCTGCCATTGTCTTCCGTCCTCCCCGTCCTCCCCGTCCAGGTCGTCTCACCCTCCGCCACCCTTGCGGCATCTTTTTCCTTCGATCGTTTCATTTACGTCTCAGCAGTGTCTCCGCACGCGCTCTGCGCGACGTTCGCCTCCAGCTTCCCTTCCTCCTCCTGCCCGCCGGATGCTTGCCTTTTCCGTAATCTCCCGCGCTTCCTCCCACAAATTCGCCGTCTCTCTTGGCGCCAGGCGCGCGTCGCTGTCCTTTTCGTCGCGCGGTCTATTGAGACACCCCCCGGGGCAATCTCGACAAGCGACGAAACGATTCGTTTCCATTTCAGTCGGGAGCCGCGCTCCTCCATACACAATGAGGCGCCTGGATGCGTGCGACAATAACCTGCACCTACGTGAGCGCGCGGATCCTTGCACTCTTCGATTGACGGCAGGTTTACGGGGAAGGCTGCCGTAAGGGTGTGTGGGAGGACGTTCGTTCAAGGAGTCATCACCGTAGCAAAAGGAAAGCTTTTTCTGGTTATTCATCTATGCGTACTCAGGTGTATAGATGCTGGACTGATGTGCGTAGGTATGCAGGTATAGTATAGATGCTGGACTGAAAAAAGTGATAGCGTAGGCTTTTTCATCTTGCATTACAGTTTTCTGGCGTGGACACCTATACTTTGTGCAGTAGGAGTATAGTAGTAGTGTCTTTGGGTAGGATCAAATTGATTGGAGAAGTGATAACAGGTTTTCCACATTCACGCGCATGGCATTCACAGGTCGCTATGTAGCAGTAGGGGCATAGTAGCAGTAGGGGTAGTAGCGGTCGGTAGGATCTAATTGATTGAAAAAAGTGATAGCGATATGCGCTTTTTCATCTTGACGCGCATTACAGTTTTCTGCTGTGCGCTCACAGTTCGCCTATACCTTGTAGCCTCCCAGTAGGAGTATAGTAGTAGTGTCTTTGGGTAGGATCAAATTGATTGGAGAAGTGATAACAGTACTCCTGTTTTCCACATTCACGCGAACTGCGCTTTTTATATTCTGCATTCACAGGTCGCTGTGTACTCCAGTCTCTCACTAGGAGAGTAGCACAAGTATTTCTTAGTAGAATAGAGTTTGTTAAAGAAGTAATGCCAATATGAAAATGATACACGCTAACGCCAAATACAGGTTATTTCTAGTTTCTCGCGTTGCGCTTCTTTTAATTGCTACGAAAATTTGCTGAGAAATGTCATTGAACGATGGTACTAGCAGGGTATTGCTAAACATTTGTCAGAACGCAACCTACAGAATTATAGAATTCGAAACCTGAGGATAAGGTGAATGTTAATACATGTACGCATTATTTTATTAATGCTCATACAGATTTTGTTCAATGCCAATATTGCGTAGATAGTTTACGATTTTATTAAATCCCAACATTCGCCGCCAAACTTGAGTTCGTCTCGGAAGGCTCCGTAGAAATAAATCACGTGTCTTGCCGAATAAACAATCGCACGTCGGAAAAGTTTCGTAAAACGACGCATGACGTCAGATGCCGAAGAAAGCGCCTTTCGTCGGACAGAAATTTCCGTGTCTTTGTCAGCATTTTTCACGCCCCATACCGCGTAATAAATGAACATGACCCGTCGGGCATTAGAGCAGGCGATCAGTCCAGGGTTAAACCTGTCAATTATCCAATTCAATTTCGGGATCAAGCAGATCAAGTTCTTCGGACGCTGTCGATATAAAAGGGCAATCGCATATCGTCAGTGTCATTGTTGCTCGGACGCTTGCAGGATGACGTTTACGGACTTCGCACTAAACATCGTCGTGATTATTACGAGTACAATCGCCTGTTACACGTTTATAGAATATTCCGATTATTATTCCGATATTTTAATTCTAATATTAAGTTACTATCTATTTGGTATATTGGAAAAGATATTCTTCGGTAATACCAAATACATGTTTCATTGATATGAAATCAATGTTTCGTTTCTACATACGCGGTTTTCTAAATGTATCGAAACAATGCTCTCATCATCCCGGCATTACGTATTGAAAATTTCTTATTTTCCCTGAATTAAAAAACGAACAGAACTGTCAGATAGACCCAATATATTTCAATTCCAAAAAAAGATTCAATATCGCTTTTAACATAGGATACGTATGTATATTTTTTGTGTAACTCCCGTGTGCTACGCTCGATTAAACTGAACTGTGAACTGCGGTATTTTATTATATTGCGATATACAAGCATCACGTTTCATGAGCAAATTCGTCATATTACTTTCAGCTTGATTGTAAATTTACCCTTTTCACTAATGTTGACATTTTGTGCCTGTTTCGATTGAACGGTTTCATTTTATTAAACTATTTTAACCACTCAACCGAAGCAGGCTCAACATTATTAGCACTATCGGCGCGTTGTAGGAATTCGCGTTACACAGGCGTTTACTGTATGACGTTCTATTTCATTATTAATCGCACATGCGGTTACGCTTTGTCTGCCGCCCACACACGCGTGATATACTTACGCACGTATGTGCACGACACGCTTACCCGCTGTATCAAGCAATTAAAACGCGCGATGCACACATGGAGTCAGCTGGACAGTTTTTCAGTGAGACCTTTAAGTGGCCGAGTAGCACGGCGTACGTGAACTTTATACGTGGACTTCGATACTTGTCAAAGCAAACAAATGCCCGCTTGATGCTTTTTTGCCCCGCAACATATTTGGTGCGGGCGATGTAAGAGCACTTGCATCTGCTGCCCCGAAGTTTCCCACGTAACCACACGTTCGGTGCGATTTACCGATGTATCAATATACACACTGTCTCAACGCAACAATACAACAATATAAGAATATCAAATTCTGGTATTTTCTCTGAAATAATCTCTCTGAAACAACGCAGATAATACCAGAGATTCCAACTGTCGAACCACATATGACAAGTTATGAACAACTCTTAAACCAAGTAGTGAACATGAAACCAAACATCAAAATCAGCGGTATAACTGCAACTACAACATAACTTCCTCCTGCATAACACTCCACAACAATACAACAATATAAGAATATCAAATTCTGGTATTTTCTCTGAAATAATCTCTCTGAAACAACGTAGATATTACCGGAGATTCCAACTGTCGAACCACATATGACAACTTATGAACAAGTCTTGAACCAAGTAGTGAACATGAAACCAAACATCAAAATCAACGGTATAAATACAACTACAACATAACTTCCTCCTGCATAACACTCCTGAAGAGGGGACCCAAGGGTCGAAATCCTCGAAACACGAGGATTTTGATGGACAAACAGTAATAAAGAACTATCAATGAAAAGGGGCAAATGGTATATTCTGAAGAGGCAGGAGGGTGTGATGCCATTGACTAAATTATCTAAACTGCGTGGTCAATAAAGCACATTTCAGAAAAGCGGCCGTGATACCTATCACTGTTTTGCTAACATATTGTCAGGACGCAGCATCTTGATGCACTTCGTAATCAGATTGAAGCTAACAGGCAGATGAAGCTATTGTCCAGAGACCTCTGTTTAGAGCGTACTGATGCATCGATCTTTCAAAGTCACGTGTTTATCTGTTGATCCCGTTATAAACCAGATGCGGCGTGACTAATGACGCTAATATTAAAAGTGACGACTTTTGGGGCCGTGCATTGTGCTTTGTAATTGCATTATCAGCCGGTATGGATTCTGAAAGATACGTGGACCGATCGTCGCTCTTTATTTCTCCGGCCATGCATTTAGATAATACACCAACAAAAAAATTAATGTTTAATCAAACTGAAACAAGGCTTCATTATTGGCAGCTGTCGGTTGCTGATGATCGAACGAAATTTAATTTTCAAAAGGATGGAAAGTGATAAAAAAATCCAACATTATTAACCGCGTTACATAGGAGTCTATTGTAAAGTGGAATCTTATACGACGCGATTTTATACAACGCGTCAAGTATTAATTGCATTATACAAAAGTCTACCATATGCTGGTATCTCATACAATGTGTATCATGTTAACACTTTGACTGCCATGGTGGTCATCGGTGACCGGCGTAAAAGGTCTCACGAAAAATTAAAAAAATACCCAATGGGTCGCATTTATAATTTTGTAAATGCAATTAATATTAGATAGCGATTCAATTCTTTGGTCTCCGATACTTTCGCATTATTTTCACTTTGCACAATTCAATCGTATTGTGTAGTACTTCATCCCATTGCAGTTTTAATATAGTAAAATACGCATGGCAGTCAAAGCGTTAACCGGGTTATATAGGAGTCTACTATACTGTAGGAATTTTATTACGTGAAACTAGAGAGTATAATATTTATAAACAATGACAACACAATCAAGTCACTTTCGTCTTATTTCCTAATCTGTCGTCGTTTCGTCGTTTCGCCTTTTCGTCTTTACATCTTTTCGCCGTTTCGTCTTTACGTCTTATCGTCTTCACGTCTTACCGTCAACTTTCTCCTTAGCAACCGAATAACACAATTCAATAAACTCGTCTCCTACGATGCATCAATATAATAAATGAAAATCATAGGTGACCTTTCCTCGCCAACTAGAGGACCCTGTATCTGAGACCCCACAATACAAACACATGAAATATGCAATTTCACATTTTTTATAACAAATCCATATTTGCGTCTCGCTTCCGGTTTTTCCAAAAGTGCCGCCGATCGTCGGATTTTCCGGAGACGTTTCGAGCGTCGGTGCGAACGGTAATATACACGTATCCGTGTGTTGCTCAGAATAACCGTTTTCTTTCGGTACCGCAGGAGTGTTTATATCGCGATGTCGGTCCGCGGAGATGCTCTGGCCTTCGTCAAAGCAAGAGTTTACAGAACGCTGCCGATTTACCTTTCCATGTTTAACACCTTCCCTCGGGAAGCACGTGCTTCGACGATTCTCCTTTTCCTTCGATTCCCCCGACCTTATTTCCTTCCGCATAATTCGCTGCACATCAACGAAAAGTGCAACAAATTACTTACCTGCCATCATTTAAATTATCTGTGCATCCAGGATTGCTATTCAACTCAATCGGATAAATTTTAATGACATATGTGTAGTTAGAACATTGATAATAACGAAGGTCTTGCTTAACTAATTCATCTCAAAGGTTCTATCCCAACGATATCCCCCTTATTTCCTTCCGCATAATTCGCTGCACATCAACGAAAAGTGCAACAAATGACTTACCTGCCATCATTTAAGACCTTCGCCTAAGACATCATGTGCATCCAGGATTGTTTCTTTCCTCTATTCAACTCAATTTTCACTCGGATAAATTGTTGCAAAGTGGCAGCATTTTAATGCGATGCAAATAGCATATGTGTAGTTAGAACATTGATAATAACGAAGGTCTTGCTTAACTAATTCATCTCAAAGGTTCTATCCCAACGATAGAAAGCACATTTCCACGAACACTTATGGATCGTTCGTAGACCAAAGCGAGTAACTCCACGTTTGTTTTTTTATTTACTTTCAAATGATGTGACCGATGTTTAACACGTTGACTGCCAAGCGTATTTTGCTATGTTAGAACCGCGATGCGATGAAATACTGCAGAATATAATTAAATCATGCAAAATGAAGATAACGCAGAATTGTAAGACGCCAAAGTATTGAAGCACCGTTACAATATCAATTGCTTTTACAAGATTGCAAATAGGCTTCATTACAAATTTTTTGCATTTTTGGTAAAATCTTGTGCACCGGTCATCTGTGACCACCGTGGCAGTCAAAGTGTTAACTTTTATATTGCAAATGAATTGATTATTTTTTTGCGAAGAGAAGTGGGTTGTTTACGAAGTTATTTTGTTATGACGTCGCAGTAAATGTTTTGCTAATGTGCAACTCACACATGAGTTCATGTACTGAACGAAAGTAAAATTGTTCGGAAATGACCGCCGCCCCAAAATACATGTCTCCGCAGGTATGTAGACCAGCGGCTCGGGAAAACGTGGCGATCCGTAAACGATCGCGGGAGTTAAATAATGGCCGCGCAAGGAGCCGTCGAGGAACCTGATTGAAGTGTTTACGACGCGACTAGCGAGGCCCTCAACTATAACGTTCCCTCGACGCTATGTGCATGCAACAGGGTAATATAGTGCCACTTGACCGAACTGATCGCGATAAACAAACGAGCGTCAACCGATGATCGATCGACTTTGCAATCTCTCGCTTACAATACGCGAGTCGTGCCGATATTCACGTCGCGACGATCGTACGATATCACCGACGGATAGTCTGCGAGCGTCGATCATGCAAATATTTAGGTCTTCGTCGAACGTCGCACTTACGATACGTTGATTACGGTGGTGAAAATATTGCTGAGGATTCCTGTGTGAGCACAAATTAACGCGGGTGTTTGAAAGTTTTTGCTGGGGGTGCGAAAGACGGTTTAATCTTTTAAATGTTTTCTGCGATGATAGGGACATGTCTTGGAAATTGGGTGCAATCGAGAAAGTATTGCTAAGGATCGCTGTATAGGTTGCCCCTGTGTTCAAAGGTTTTTGCAATGCTGGTAAGAGGCGACTGAATCGTTCTAAATGTTCTTTGTGACTATACCGGTGTCCTGGAGCCTCCGAGTGTCATGTTAAGTGCAGGCGCCAGGGTATCCAAGAAATTCGAAAATATTGCTGAGGGTTCCTGTGTGAGCACAAATTAACGCGGGTGTTTGAAAGTTTTTGCTGGGGGTGCGAAAGACGGTTTAATGTTTTAAATGTTTTCTGCGATGATAGGGACATGTCTTGGAAACTGGGTGCAATCGAGAAAGTATTGCTAAGGATTCCTGTATAGGTTGCCCCTGTGTTCAAAGGTTTTTGCAATGCTGGTAAGAGCGACTGAATCTATACCGGTGTTCTATGTTAAGTCGAAAATAGGGTAGGGTTCCTGTGTGAGCACAAATTAACGCGGGTGTTTGTTGCGAAAGACGTTTAATCTTTTAAATGTTCTTGTGTGACTATACCGGTGATGATAGGGACCTGGAGCCTGCGAGTGTCATGTTAACCGGTGTGCAGGCGCCAGGGTATCCAAGAAATTCGAAAATATTGCTGAGGGTTCCTGTGTGAGCACAAATTAACGCGGGTGTTTGAAAGTTTTTGCTGGGGGTGCGAAAGACGGTTTAATCTTTTAAATGTTTTCTGCGATGATAGGGACATGTCCTGGAGACTGGGTGCAATCGAGAAAGTATTGCTAAGGATTCCTGTATAGGTTGCCCCTGTGTTCAAAGGTTTTTGCAATGCTGGTAAGAGGCGACTGAATCGTTCTAAATGTTCTTTGTGACTATATCGGTGTCCTGGAGACTCCGAGTGTCATGTGAAGTGCAGGCGCCAGGGTATCCAAGAAATTCGAAACCTGCTGTTGTCAAACAATGATTCTACGGCCTGGGATAAGGACGAAAACGATGACTTCCGGTATGCTATGTTCTCAAAATGTTGGCCAATTGCTTTAAAAACTAGCACTTCTTTCGTGACCGGATTAAAGTTTAAAATATAAAAATGTATCTATGTAGAGGCCTGTTTACACGGAACATGTGCATTCCATGAGAATTTTGGCATTCCAACAGACTTTGTATGTAACAAAAATGTGGTAAATTTTTGTAAACGTTTGCTATGCCACTAATACTTAGTCACGATAGTGTAGCTAACCACATACCTTCATTCTACGATTAATCGAGCCCAGTAACTCGCTTCTTGTGTTCTGTTATTCATCAGTGCGCAATGGCAGTGTCAAGAATAAAAGGTGGCTTCAATCGCAATTTCGCTTTATTGAAAATTTATTCTATCGAATTACTTAATTTGACAATCGCTGATAGCTCAGAAGTTATCGATCTTACTCTTAACCGTTACTCAATTATGCTAGAGTTTCATAAATATTTTTACAAAGTTAACAATGACCGCGTCCAGTAAACATTCATTAAATTATCGTACACCTCTCGTAGCTATCTATCAGTTTATACATTTTCCGGCGGGCCTTTATACAAGAAACTTTACAAACCATCCATCGTTACATCCGTGATGAGATCGTGAGAGACATTCCAACATATTTGCTGCGGTACAGTTGCTCAAAGTCGGCAGTACACTTTATTTCAAACGCTACTAGCGTCGACTATCAATGACGAGAGAAAATCGGCTCTCTATTTACACGAGTGACACGCACATCCACGAGAATTATTTACAGAACGGTCCTACGCTTTTACACGATCAGTCGGCATTTCGGTTTCGACTACTTGCAACTCGGCCAATCATTTCTTTCAGTCTCTTCGGTTCGCGGATCTGTGGAAATTTACATTTTTCCCCTTTGTACATTGGTGAATTTGATTGCACGTCGGTATGTGTCAGAGTCATTGAAAGCACGAAAGGTATCGTTTTTTAACACGTCACCGTTTTCTTCGATTCGAGTTGATCGGTCAATAATTATTGCATTTGATTCGCCGTTGCTTCCTGCTTCAGCTCGAGGGCCCACATATGTTGCGGCCATCCAGTTCGGCCTTTACTCTTCGACGTTTCTTCTTGCCCATGACTCGAGGTTGCTTGTAAACACGACTCATTCTGTAATAAAAAATATTTTCTTTTTATAATAACAGACTTCACGGTCATCTATAAGAATGTCCCAGATAAAAACATGCGTGACGTATTAATTTCCGGTACGAAGCATAAATTGTCTGACGCCATATTCGTTTAACACTTTGACTGCTATGATGGTGACCGGTGACCGGCGTAAGAGATTTTACTGAAGATCTAAAATATTTGCAATGGATTGCAATTATTATTTTATAAATCCAGTTGCTGTTAGAATAGTGATGCAATCCTTTGGTTTTCAATACCTGCACATTATTTACATTTTGCGTAATTCAGTCAAACGCTGTAGTATTTCATAGCATCGCCGTTCTAATACTGCAAAATACGCTCGGCAGTCAACGTGTTAATGACAGAGCATTCAGTCATCCTGTAGGATAATTTTATAAAGCACAAAGACTTGCAGTGTGTTGGTGATATTAATTTTTCGAATTATTTTGTATACATTTCTATCATGAACAGTACTTCGCGAAGGATACACAGGACGATATAAAATCACATTTGCACTTAATGCCAGATCGTTTCATGGCAATTATGTGCGTTAGACGCAAAATGATGCTCCACCGAAGGGACAGAGTTCTCCGTGGGTGGCAGGCAATGGTGGAAAATGAGAAAAGCCACAGAATGGAGGGTTCCGTGGGGAAAGAATTTCGAATGTTACGACAGCGGAAGTGGTGAGCGATTCGAAACAATTACAGGAAAATACGAAACACAGGTATCGGGTGATCACGATCGATCCTCAGATATTAAGATTCCTTTGTCCATTATTTCATGCGGTTTCCATGCAACTTCGTCATCGTGTCGCTTTATAATACGAATTATTCCACACTGACAGATGTGATTTTATTCTATCGTCTCAGAGATTAATCTAATATGCATATGATTCATAGCGCTCCACATTATAATGCGACTTAGTCCACAATGATAAACGTGATTCTATTTTCTAATGACGTAGAGAATGTTGGCCTGCGCGTATTAATAATGTTTCAACACTTTCCGACGGATTCGAGCCAATTAAATTTCATATCCTTCATTACAACGTTTCGATCTTCACTTTAGAGTCCTCTTCAGGAGACTGAATAAATGTCAGGAATTGGCATAAGCACGGAACCGTCATATGTCTTTCTTTTAATGTTTTGTCGAGGAATCTTTGTCACTGCCCTTGTTTAGTGCCAACGATATTTCACGATTGCGTGCAAAACTATCTCAATCTAAGAATACGAAATTTTGTCCGCCCAAAGTCACCGAAAACTACTGCAATATCGCTTATTCGATCATTTCAGAGGTTAACATAATACGCATACGTTTTACAGGGCTCCAATGAAAATGACATAATTATGCTACGATTAGTAAAAAGCACATTTTCCTCGGTTAATTAGTTATTTTCTCTGCAACCATGTTTGTGTTGCGGTCCGAGATTGACGTTGCAACGCGATATTGCAATGACCTCACGCTGCAACCTGATATCGTAACTAATTGACAGTGTAAGCCGATATTGCAACGATGCGGCGTTTGAATATACGCAGCTTCGTGCTAATGAACACTGATGAAGTTTCTTCCTAACAAATTGCATTGTCGAATCTGTCCGGCTCTTAAGGCCCGTCAGACGAGGCCCAATTAAAGCCACTAATATTTACGTTAGAGCGACGCTTTCGACGGTGTCTCGAGAGATTCAAGAATTCCCACGCTGGACGGAATAATTGTCTGAAGTGGGCGCCAGAAATATTTCACCGGAAAAGCAATACGTTCAAGTGCTCCTGAAAATGTTCGTTTCTCAAAAATCCACGGAATGAGAACGCACAGTTTAAGTACGATGTCACTTGACCTCTTCGCCCACAATTTCTTTTACGGACATTTGCATATTTTCGACCGTACAATAGAGGGAAATTTTATGCAGGTGCGCGATAAGAGTTGTATTTTTTGAGAGAGAAGTTTTGTAGTAAATTAATTTTCATCAAATTTTCATTTTTCATCAATGTGCTTGAGGAGGTGCGGAAAACTTGTCACAAAGTTTCTGGGCATGTAATTTCTGTTAAATCCTCAGGACGTTCATGTTAGTGACTTACTTAAAAGATTAATTCAAGTGCACACATTCCAAAAGATAGTATTCATTACACGAAAATAATCTTTGCACTCGGATATGTTACTTCACGAAGTAGTAAAACGCGCATCACTTCATATTAAATGGCATAGTTTCGGAAATAATCACTTTATTCAAGTTATATTTTGCGTGAAATTATATCGGTTTATATTTTACGAAGTAGAATTGAAATTTGAATGCTTCTACAAACTACCTCCCCGCCATCACCCTCAGCGTTTACCCCCCGAATTCTCGAAGCGTCACCACCCCCGCACTCACCTGATTAGCTTGAGTCTTGTTCCTCCTGCCATTAGACAGTATCTCAGCGCGAAATGTCTGCGGCTCCTCTCCTTCATCGCTCTCCAATACGGCCATCAGATATCCAATATACGAGGCTGCGAGCCTGAGCGTCTTAATCTTCGAGAGTTTCGTATCGGCCGGCACGTTCGGTATGCAGTCTCTGAGATCAGCGAAGGCGTTGTTAATGCTTTGCGTGCGACGGCGCTCCTTTTTGTTCGCGGTGTTCCTCCGCTTGGGCCTGGCCACGACGACGCCACCCGCCACCTCTCTAACTCCCTGATGAAGATGTTGCTGAAGCGCACCCACGCCGACCTGACTGATCGATCCGACGAACTCGTCGCGTCGGTGGGTCTGGCTCGGCTGTTGTGGCTGGTGTTGCTGGTGGTGCTGGTGATGGTGGTGATGTGGATGCTGATGCGACTGCGACACCTCCGACTGTTGGGGGTAAGCTAGGTGGCCGGGGTAGTGTTGCGTACCGGTTGGGTGCATGTACTGCTCGAGGGGCGAGTAGCTTGACTCCTGGACGCCGATCTCTTCGATGAGGGGTGGCGTTGAGGCAGTCGGACTCCCGGCACCTGAACTACCGCCGGAAATGCCGGAGTCCGCACCCCAATAGGTGTCCCGGTACTGACTGTCGGCGTCTGGGATGCCCAGGGGTCCTGCGTTTATGGATGCCGTTAGTAGTATGAGGACAGACAATGGGAGCGGTATGTTGGAGTCGGGAAGCGTTGGAAAGAATGCAGTGGTCGGGGATGAACTGGGAGTTGCAGACGGTGGCTGCGGAGCGTGTTAATAGACGGGCTGTTCTATGGAATTTCGTTGTAGAGTGACTTCCCGTATAATGCGGTAAACACATTACGGGTTGTATGAGGTTTTATTGTACCGTAGATTCTCTTGTATCGCCGTCAATGCTATACGCGTTCTATGACATGCTATAGTATAAAATATTTCCATATAATATGGTTAATGCGTTACACGTTGTATGGCGTCGCGTCGTTCGAGATCCCACTGTATATATGGATCCCCATACAACGCAGTTAATATTTTATGCGTTGCAGGAGATTCTACTGTACAGTAAATTCTCGTCAAACGCAGTTAATACATTATGCGTTGTATTCATAATTACGGTACTTTCGTAATACGGTATGAGATTCTACTGTAAAGTAGATTCCCTTTTAACGCGGTAAATGCAATATACTTTGTATGAAATCGCGGTGTATAAGATTCTACTGTATAGTATATTCCCGTCTAATGCGATATAGTAGACTTCCATATAATGCAATTATTAGAATACGCATTATCTGAAAAACACGTTGTAATATCTTTAGCGCGTTGTAGGAGTTCACGTCATACAGGAGTCTATTTATAAGCAATTTCTTCCGCATTAAAGACTTTAATGGGTAGTTTAGATAGAGGCACCTAGTGTCAGATGACACAAAAATATATTTCATTCGTATCAGTTATTATATTATAATTTATTTATATTAGTAGTGTATGACTGCTAACAAAAACTACCAATTGATTATTGAGTTTTTTAATACATCGTTAGATGTATTTAGGAAACATGCACTTAACGTTTCAATTGGTTTGTTCTCATACTGTTAGGCCACATTTATCGGGGTGCACTTTCTAGATTGAGAGTGATTCGCTCTCAGTTCACGTGCAACGTAAATAAACAAAATATATAAATTTACTTACCATAAGGAAGTTGCGTGACGTAATTGTATGGCTGATGCCATTGCGGATAATAGTCCGCCTGTGCTTCATATCCACCAAGCATCTTTGTAACGAGGTTCCCCTTGTTCTATTTTGACGAGTATTATTCACTGTTGGTTTAACTTTGTAAAGAGATACTTATGATTTGAAGAATCTTTCTTACAACAGAAACCAAAATTAGTCCATGTAATAAAGAAAACAATGCTTTGGCACAGCACACGGAAATGTATTTAAACGTCCACGAAGATATACGAAGAAAGTTCACTGACAGTCATTGAACAGTTGGAAACAATTTTCCAAACGTGGTTATAATAGTCATCCGAATATAATGCTTTTAATGTATAAACTCCACTTGCATGATCATTCCTGTGCTCCGCTGGCAATTCTTGGTTAAAATTTCTTTGTTCAACTTTGGTCTTTGTCTGGTTTAAGAAAAGTTGTTTCGAAAGTCAGACGGTGATAAATTTCAATAGCCGACAATTTATCTTTGTAAGCGTCTTTGTACTATGCACAAATTATCAATACGGCTCTACTCGTATCAACCATTAGTTTGTTTCCAACGATGCTAAACTTCGTTTTCCAACAAAGTATCTTTGAAGAATTTGCGGGGCAACAAAATGGCGGTTGAAACATCTACCCTCAAGCTCTCCGCATGTTACATAAATCCAACAATTGTTTCATCAACAAAATTGTCGACGGCCGCAATGGCTGATTTTGTTTTAACGACGAAATATTCCGTCAACAACCTCACTTTTTGATCTCGCTGAGAACAAGAATGAACTGTTCGCAACTTTTCTGGATGTCGCCGAAGTGTCACTGGTAAACCATTCAAGGATCTTCAACTCTCAAATCCTCCTGATGTGCTGCAAATGTTAGTCTAACTCGTTCGTTTATTTCGAGACTTTTTCTGAATGCGACCGGAGTGTCACTTGGAGACCATCCAAGAATCTTCAACCCCAAACTCTCCTGATATGATGTAATTATTAGGCTGATTCGATCGTTAAGCTGGCGACTTTTCCAAGTGCCGCCGGGGAACCGTCCAAGAATTTTCAGCCTCCAAATCCTGCTGCCGATCTCTCACTGGAAAGATAGCTAGGGATCTTCTACCTCAGTATCCTCCTGATGCAATTCAACTATTTTTCTAACACATTCGTTCAGCTCACAACTTTGTTAACGTGCCGCCGAACTCTGATTCGAAAATCGGCTAGGGATCTTCTACCCCAAATCCTCTTGACTCGATGGAATCATTCGCCCAACTGACTCGTCCAGTCCTCTTTCCCGAGTGCCACCGAACTGTCACCGATAAAACAGCCAAGTATCTTCTAGATCCGAACTGCCTCGGCGCGGCGTAGCTCTTTACCTATCTCGTTCCTTGAGCTCGCGACTTCCTCGAAGTTCCGGCCGACAAGCATCCCCCAACCCCCAAACTCCCAGGTCCTCCCGACGCTTTATTTAACTCAAAATGCCTCTGCCGCGTTGCAGTTAGGCGAACTCGTTCGTTCGGCTCGCGATGCTCTGCCGCGTGCGGTCGAAGTGTCACTGACAAAACAGGCGAGGATTTTCGAGTGGCGTATCCTGCCGTTAGCGATGGAGTTGTTAGCCGACGCCGAGCGTTTGGTCCGTCCCGGCTTCCGTCCGAATGTAGTGGGTGAAGAGAAAGAGAAAGAGAGAGAGAGAGAGAGAGAGAGAGAGAGAGAGAGAGGAGAGGCCCGGTCAAAGCCGACCCAAGGGCGGAGCACGAAACAGTCGACGCCCCTGCTGCCGGAGGGGGCCACGATTCAATTAGTAAATTGAAGAAGCCCGGCACGGAAGTGGGGTATGATTTAGGATGTGACGGGCCGAGAGCGAGGACCACGGCCATCATCCGCTCGATTTCTGATGTATATACCGGCGAGACCGATTATCGGTCGACCCCCCTCGACCTGCCCTCCTTCCTTTGCCACCCCTTTCGATCGCGCACGCGGCCTCAATGACGTCAGGGGAGAGCATCAGATTTACGATATTGGCGAGCTTGGAAATAGACACCGTCGGCGAATGGCTTTTGACAGGTTCGAGTTAATCGGTGCTTCGGATGAGTCGAGCTGGATGCGCTTAATAGCTTTAGCTGGACAGATTCCGTGGCGAACGATGACCAGTGGGCGGTTGACGGTGTGTGCAAATTTGGATGTAGCATTTTTTGCTTTAGAAACACGGGAACGCAAGGGTACTGCTATGAATTGTTTGCAATTACAATTGAATTATTTGCAATACGATATTGGCGAGCTTGGAAATAGACACCGCCGGCGAATGGCTTTTGACAGGTTCGAGTTAATCGGTGCTTCGGATGAGTCGAGCTGGATGCGCTTAATAGCTTTAGCTGGACAGATTCCGTGGCAAACCATGACCAGTGGGCGGTTGACGGTGTGTGCAAATTTGTTGTAGCATTTTTTTCTTTAGGAACAAGGGAACGCAAGGGTACTGCTGTGAATGATTTGCAATTACAATTGAATTATTTGCAATACGATATTGGCGAGCTTGGGAATAGACACCGCCGGCGAATGGCTTTTGACAGGTTCGAGTTAATCGGTGCTTCGGAAGAGTCGAGCTGGATGCGCTTAATAGCTTTAGCTGGACAGATTCCATGGCGAACGATGACCAGTGGGCGGTTGACGGTGTGTGCAAATTTGGATGTAGCATTTTTTGCTTTAGAAACACGGGAACGCAAGGGTACTGCTATGAATTGTTTGCAATTACAATTGAATTATTTGCAATACGATATTGGCGAGCTTGGAAATAGACACCGTCGGTGAATGGCTTTTGACAGGTTCGAGTTAATCGGTGCTTCGGATGAGTCGAGCTGGATGCGCTTAATAGCTTTAGCTGGACAGATTCCGTGGCGAACGACGACCAGTGGGCGGTTGACGGTGTGTGCAAATTTGGATGTAGCATTTTTTGCTTTAGAAACACGGGAACGCAAGGGTACTGCTATGAATTGTTTGCAATTACAATTGAATTATTTGCAATACGATATTGGCGAGCTTGGAAATAGACACCGCCGGCGAATGGCTTTTGACAGGTTCGAGTTAATCGGTGCTTCGGATGAGTCGAGCTGGATGCGCTTAATAGCTTTAGCTGGACAGATTCCGTGGCAAGCCATGACCAGTGAGCGATCGACGGTGTGTGCAAATTTGGTTGTAGCATTTTTTGCTTTAGGAACAAGGGAACGCAAGGGTACTGCTGTGAATTATTTGCAATTACAATTGAATTATTTGCAATACGATATTGGCGAGCTTGGAAATAGACACCGCCGGCGAATGGCTTTTGACAGGTTCGAGTTAATCGGTGCTTCGGATGAGTCGAGCTGGATGCGCTTAATAGCTTTAGCTGGACAGATTCCATGGCGAACGATGACCAGTGAGCGATCGACGGTGTGTGCAAATTTGGTTGTAGCATTTTTTGCTTAGGAACAAGGGAACGCAAGGGTACTGCTGTGAATTATTTGCAATTACAATTGAATTATTTGCAATACGATATTGGCGAGCTTGGAAATAGACACCGCCGGCGAATGGCTTTTGACAGGTTCGAGTTAATCGGTGCTTCGGATGAGTCGAGCTGGATGCGCTTAATAGCTTTAGCTGGACAGATTCCGTGGCGAACGATGACCAGTGGGCGGTTGACGGTGTGTGCAAATTTGGTTGTAGCATTTTTTGCTTTAGAAACACAGGAACGCAAAGGTACTGCTGTGAATTATTTGCAATTACAATTGAATTATTTGCAATACGATATTGGCGAGCTTGGAAATAGACACCGTCGGCGAATGGCTTTTGACAGGTTCGAGTTAATCGGTGCTTCGGATGAGTCGAGCTGGATGCGCTTAATAGCTTTAGCTGGACAGATTCCGTAGCGAACGATGACCAGTGGGCGGTTGACGGTGTGTGCAAATTTGGTTGTAGCATTTTTTGCTTTAGGAACAAGGGAACGCAAGGGTACTGCTGTGAATTATTTGCAATTACAATTGAATTATTTACAATACGATATTGGCGAGCTTGGAAATAGACACCGCCGGCGAATGGCTTTTGACAGGTTCGAGTTAATCGGTGCTTCGGATGAGTCGAGCTGGATGCGCTTAATAGCTTTAGCTGGACAGATTCCGTGGCGAACGATGACCAGTGGGCGGTTGACGGTGTGTGCAAATTTGGTTGTAGCATTTTTTGCTTTAGAAACACAGGAACGCAAAGGTACTGCTGTGAATTATTTGCACTTACAATTGAATTATTTGCAATACGATATTGGCGAGCTTGGAAATAGACACCGCCGGCGAATGGATTTTTTCGAGTTAATCGGTGCTTCGGATGAGTCGAGCTGGATGCGCTTAATAGCTTTAGCTGGACAGATTCCGTGGCAACGATGACCAGTGGGCGATCGACGGTGTGTGCAAATTTGGTTGTAGCATTTTTTGCTCTAGGAACAAGGGAACGCGAGGGTACTTCTGTGGATTATTTGCAATTATTTTGGATAAGGATCAATTTCGCGGCGAAAGTTTCCATGGCGGACAATGGGTAATGGGCGATCGACGGTCTGTGCAAATTTGGCTGTAGCATTTTTTCATAGAAATAAGGGAACGCAAGGATACTGCTGTGAATTATTTGCAATTATTTTGGATAAGGATCAATTTCGCGGCGAAAGTTTCCATGTCGGACGATGGGTAATGGGCGATCGACGGTCTGTGCAAATTTGGTTGTAGCATTTTTTGCTTTAGGAACAAGGGAACGCGAGGGTACTTCTGTGAATTATTTGCAATTATTTTGGATAAGGATCAATTTCGCGGCGAAAGTTTCCATGGCGGACAATGGTTAGTGGGCGATCGACGGTCTGTGCAAATTTGGCTGTAGCATTTTTTCATTTAGAAATAAGGGAACGCAAGGATACTGCTGTGAATTATTTGCAATTATTTTGGATAAGGATCAATTTCGCGGCGAAAGTTTCCATGGCGGACAATGGGTAGTGGGCGATCGACGGTCTGTGCAAATTTGGCTGTAGCATTTTTTCATTTAGAAATAAGGGAACGCAAGGATACTGCTGTGAATTATTTGCAATTATTTTGGATAAGGATCAATTTCGCGGCGAAAGTTTCCATGGCGGACGATGGGTAGTGGGCGATTGATGAAACGTGCAAGTTCGGTTGTAGCATTTTTTGGCATACGAACAGGGGAATCGTGAAATTCTGTCCGATAATGTAAACTCAAATATCGGCACGTATAAACGTATTCGTTTGAAACATATATGGCTGCGTCTGTTTGCCATTGCATTTCTAGATATGTGTGCTTCTGAATGTTCTGAAACAATGGTTTTATCGTCTCAATATTATGAGTTATTTATTTTTAATACATGAACGGACAGAACTTTCCGACAGCGAATTTTACATCTACAGATTTTCTCCATAGTGTTAACTCCGATCGCGACGCAGGTTTAAGTGAATAAAACGATATAGCGCCCGGCAGGCGATACTACTGAAACGGCCGCTATTAATAGTGTTCCCGCAGTACTATGTAGTATTATTAAAGCAAGGCTTTATTTTCGTCGAATACCAGTCACTGTTGATCAAACGGAATTAAACTATTCCAAAGATTTGAATGAAAAAAAAAACAGAGCATACAATACGGTACAATAGTCGCAAGAAACTAAAGTATTTCATAGGTTGAAAGTAGACGACAAACTGCACTTACGGTATGTTTGTCGTCAAGTACACAAACTACACAAAGGGTTCATTTAAATCATACTGCAATGAAACGTTGTAAGTATCTGTGTTTTACAACGAAGAACAGATTTCTTCAGAGTACCACGTGTACCCCTAAATACAATGCGCACAAGGTTCTTCTAATAAGACAATGCGGAACATACGGCAGGGGTGGTGTCAGTGGCTGAACAATGCACTACGTGCCTCTACAATGTCTGAGGAAGTCACGCAATATGTCTAAGTTCTGTGGAAATCGGTATGGAGTCCATTTCAACGGTTATATTACCCTTACCAGTTTTCGTGCTACGGGTCTAAGCCTGTTACACATGACACAGCACGTGTCCCTTTCTTGTAAAAAATCTCCAAAAAACGTAGCTTTCCCTAAACCAGACAAACGTCGGCAACTGATCGTCCTAATTTGCATGTAAACAAGGAATAACATATGCGCCTTTAGCGCAATATGTTACCTGCATTTTTTCGTTATATGATCAAGCAAATAAACAAGACATCTATATCTGCATTAAATAATTACCTTGTTCACATTAAATTTGCATTTCTATTTACGTTCATTTTTTACTGATTACATCCGTCCGGATTTTGGACAACGCAAGTGATTTTTCACGTTAACAATACGTTTATTGTAATATAGCAAAAGAAGTAACTTCGTAAACAGCTTAAGGGAACAAGGCTTACGATGGAACTGCAGATACACAAGTAGCTAAACAGAATAATAGATTAATAAATTTATCGCTATTTGATGAAAACAAAAAATGTTCTGCAGAACTGTATAACGTACTATAGGAATGACACACAATAATATATATATGTGTGTAAGTTTTGCAGATCATTTTTGTTTGACGCACATTGCGACGATTTTAGTAACATACTCTTTGCTTTAGCTTCTTGTGTGAATGTGAACGTGATATATATATTTATTCAGAATTTTCTTTCGACAAAATCAATCGAATATCTCTCTACATACAAATAGCCACCGCGCCATCATAGGCTCTGAGATCAAATTGAATGATAACAATTATGATTAATGCCGATCGTTCGTTATAGTCCATGCACCAAGTGATCCGTCGCATATAGAAACGCACCAATTAAATGTACACATAAATTTGTCTCGTTTAACAAGGAATCGTAAGTAGAGACGGAAGACGTTCGTCAGAAGTGCATCATGTCCGCTTCATCCGTTGAAGAAAGAAAAAAAATGTTCTCTTCCGTCCAACCTCATGGGGATGGCAGGAAGACTATTGGGAATACAGAGACACCGCCAAAGGGATTTTTCCCAAAACGGTAGCGCACATCGCTATTCCCCGGAGACTTTCACTTTGTCACCCTACAACCTGTTTGCCTTAAATAAATCGGCACCTGCGTTCACTTTTTTCTCGATCGGTGCCTATTTGTCCACCCGTGTGTGAATGATCCGTTAGCGAGGAAGGAAGGAAACGTATTCAGGCAACATGCGATGCCTGCTGGATGGTCAAAAAGGTCAGAATGAGTGTTGGGCAAAATTTAAACGTTTTCTGTGGACAGCAATAAAAACAATTTGTGTGACTCATTTTATTGGGGTAATATTTGGCGTGTGGTTAAACGTGGGACTAATTCGGTGTGAAAAAAATTTGGCACGATACTATATTTTCTGTAGACTTGTTTCAGCGCACTTGAGTGTTTGGCTCGAATACTTTTTCTCGCATACTGTTAAGTTAATTAAAAATGGAAAGCAAGAAGTTCCGTATATCGTCGACGATAATGACAGAGGCGTCTGGCTTGTCTTTAGAAGGAGTCCAGACACCACAGACACGATATTTCAATAATTATTCTCCTCTTATCGCACAGTTTCAGAAAACTGACATTTATTAGCATGATAACGACCGTAAACACCTTGTGGGTATAAGAAAAATTAATACCCTAATATAACTGTCATTAGTTATTTTAATAATTATTCGCTTCTTATCTCACAATTTCACAAAACATACATTCATTATCAAAATAGCCATCGTAAACACCTTGCGGTTATAACTACCATTGGTTACCGATACCGGACTGATTGAATATTATACGTTCGAGATAATTTATCCGCATTAAAATGACAACGATCCTTAAAGCGTCGCGCGAAGAAAGCGAAACAGCCGAGCGAGGAAACCGTCGATAAGCCGCGTAGAACATGAGCGTCACTTCGGAATTTGTCCGTCTGCCCTGAGGATCCCGCGCACCAAGGTAGGCTGTTCACTTTTTCCACGGCTCGTCCTGACAGATAGCGGGAGAAAGTGATTAGTCGAGTGTCCCGGCGCAGAAACTTCTAACGGCGGCCCGATGTCAAAGGCGAGCGCCGCACTCGATCGGGGATACACTTATGACGCCGACTAATTTCGTCCTCATCCCCTGTTGATTCCGCGCGCCGACCAGCACGCCTTCCTCTGCAAGCTTTTTCTTCCGAAACGCACTCATGGCGCTTAGATAATACGGCAATTTTACACCAGCGGCAGCACGCCGATTACAAGAGGCATCGACGGACAAGCAGGGCGGCGGACCCAAGGAATCGAGGGAGTCAAAGAATTTCGTCGACTCTTCACTTTTTCAGAGAGAACCACGCTTGATGCAGCGCGCAAGGTTCGCAGCGAGAATATTCTAGAGGGTGATAGTGTCTTCGGGTGATGGTACGGATGCGGCAGATGGGGGAGAGTGCGTGTGATCATTAATTATTGACTATTTTAGTGTCGAGGATCTTTTTCGGAACTCTGACGAATTTACAGCGGGACGCGGCGGGGGCATTTGGAATGATTCGAAAGAATGTGTTAATCAAAGTTAAATCATAATCATTTTTCACGTGAAATCTGAATAGCGTAATTGTGCTTATTCGACATAATTGCAAAAGGTAGAAAGCAGTGCAGTACTAACTAAGCATTGCCATAGAATGTTGCAGCAATTTTTCACGCGAAATTTGAGCAGCATGGTCGCGCAAACTTCATATAATTGCAAAATTGCAAAACGGTGCGGCCGTGAGGGTGATAGTATCTTCGGGTGAGGATACGGATGCGGCAGATGGGGGAGAGTGCGTGTGATCATTAATTATTGACTATTTTAGTGTCGAGGATCTTTTTCGGAACTCTGACGAATTTACAGCGGGACGCGGCGGGGGCATTTGGAATGATTCGAAAGAATGCGCTAATCAAAGTTGAATCATAATCATTTTTTACGCGAAATCTGAATAGCGTAATTGTGCTTATTCGACATAATTGCAAAAGGTAGAAAGCAGTGCAGTACTAACTAAGCATTGCCATAGAATGTTGCAGCAATTTTTCACGCGAAATTTGAGCAGCATGGTCGCGCAAACTTCATATAATTGCAAAATTGCAAAACGGTGCGGCCGTGAGGGTGATAGTATCTTCGGGTGAGGGTACGGATGCGGCAGATGGGGGAGAGTGCGTGTGATCATTAATTATTGACTATTTTAGTGTCGAGGATCTTTTTCGGAACTCTGACGAATTTACAGCGGGACGCGGCGGGGGCATTTGGAATGATTCGAAAGAATGCGCTAATCAAAGTTGAATCATAATCATTTTTTACGCGAAATCTCAATAGCGTAATTGTGCTTATTCGACATAATTGCAAAAGGTAGAAAGCAGTGCAGTACTAACTAAGCATTGCCATAGAATGTTGCAGCAATTTTTCACGCGAAATTTAAGCAGCATGGTCGCGAAAACTTCATATAATTGCAAAATTGCAAAACGGTGCGGCCGTGAGGGTGATAGTATCTTCGGGTGAGGGTACGGATGCGGCAGATGGGGGAGAGTGCGTGTGATCATTAATTATTGACTATTTTAGTGTCGAGGATCTTTTTCGGAACTCTGACGAATTTACAGCGGGACGCGGCGGGGGGATTTGGAATGATTCGAAAGAATGCGCTAATCAAAGTTGAATCATAATCATTTTTTACGCGAAATCTGAATAGCGTAATTGTGCTTATTCGACATAATTGCAAAAGGTAGAAAGCAGTGCAGTACTAACTAAGCATTGCCATAGAATGTTGCAGCAATTTTTCACGCGAAATTTGAGCAGCATGGTCGCGCAAACTTCATATAATTGCAAAATTGCAAAACGGTGCGGCCGTGAGGGTGATAGTGTCTTCGGGTGAGGGTACGGATGCGGCAGATGGGGGAGAGTGCGTGTGATCATTAATTATTGACTATTTTAGTGTCGAGGATCTTTTTCGGAACTCTGACGAATTTACAGCGGGACGCGGCGGGGGCATTTGGAATGATTCGAAAGAATGTGCTAATCAAAGTTGAATCATAATCATTTTTTACGCGAAATCTGAATAGCGTAATTGTGCTTATTCGACATAATTGCAAAAGGTAGAAAGCAGTGCAGTACTAACTAAGCATTGCCATAGAATGTTGCAGCAATTTTTCACGCGAAATTTGAGCAGCATGGTCGCGCAAACTTCATATAATTGCAAAATTGCAAAACGGTGCGGCCGTGAGGGTGATAGTGTCTTCGGGTGAGGGTACGGATGCGGCAGATGGGGGAGAGTGCGTGTGATCATTAATTATTGACTATTTTAGTGTCGAGGATCTTTTTCGGAACTCTGACGAATTTACAGCGGGACGCGGCGGGGGCATTTGGAATGATTCGAAAGAATGCGCTAATCAAAGTTGAATCATAATCATTTTTACGCGAAATCTGAATAGCGTAATTGTGCTTATTCGGCATAATTGCAAAAGGTAGAAAGCAGTGCAGTACTAACTAAGCATTGCCATAGAATGTTGCAGCAATTTTTCACGCGAAATTTGAGCAGCATGGTCGCGCAAACTTCATATAATTGCAAAATTGCAAAACGGTGCGGCCGTGAGGGTGATAGTATCTTCGGGTGAGGGTACGGATGCGGCAGATGGGGGAGAGTGCGTGTGATCATTAATTATTGACTATTTTAGTGTCGAGGATCTTTTTCGGAACTCTGACGAATTTACAGCGGGACGCGGCGGGGGCATTTGGAATGATTCGAAAGAATGCGCTAATCAAAGTTGAATCATAATCATTTTTTACGCGAAATCTGAATAGCGTAATTGTGCTTATTCGACATAATTGCAAAAGGTAGAAAGCAGTGCAGTACTAACTAAGCATTGCCATAGAATGTTGCAGCAATTTTTCACGCGAAATTTGAGCAGCATGGTCGCGCAAACTTCATATAATTGCAAAATTGCAAAACGGTGCGGCCGTGAGGGTGATAGTATCTTCGGGTGAGGGTACGGATGCGGCAGATGGGGGAGAGTGCGTGTGATCATTAATTATTGACTATTTTAGTGTCGAGGATCTTTTTCGGAACTCTGACGAATTTATAGCGGGACGCGGCGGGGGCATTTGGAATGATTCGAAAGAATGCGCTAATCAAAGTTGAATCATAATCATTTTTTACGCGAAATCTGAATAGCGTAATTGTGCTTATTCGACATAATTGCAAAAGGTAGAAAGCAGTGCAGTACTAACTAAGCATTGCCATAGAATGTTGCAGCAATTTTTCACGCGAAATTTGAGCAGCATGGTCGCGGAAACTTCATATAATTGCAAAATTGCAAAACGGTGCGGCCGTGAGGTCTTGACACTATCGTGCAAAATGCGATAATCAATGTTGAAAATATCGTCAATTAAACATTGCCACCGAAAGCTGTAGCAAGTTTTCATACGGAATCTAAACAGAAGAAAGTGAAGAGAATATACAGCGAAGCAAGACAAAAGGGATACTTTGAATAAATGTATTGCCTTTTATACTGTTATTACTTTCTCAGTAAACTTTATTCTACAATATATTATTGTAGGATGTGTGATTTTGTACGAACGAACAATGAGAAAGTGTGCGTATGAGACAGAGAAAGCGAGAGTGAGAGAGTGAGAAAGAATGCATGTATCTATATTTGTTATTAGGAATGTTCTAGAAACCAAGCAGTATAAAAGTGTTGAGCGCGATATTGAAATAAGTGAGTCTTTGCAAAACTTTCAAGCGTAACAGTGTGTGCATCTTAGCGAATATTTAGAGATTACCAGCGAATGCGTTTAGTGAGTTTTGAGCGAACCTTTATTAACGTTTAATACAGAGTGAAGTGCGAGAAACATTATAATCATTACTTTTGTGTTTAAAACCGTTTAATATATCATTCCAATCAAAAAATCCTACATTATTGTTCAGAGATAATCATAGATAAACGCAGAGAACGGGAAGTTGAAGCTTTTAATATGGAGCCGACAGTTTCCATTCACAAAACGCCAGAAAGAAGTTCGGATAACGTGTGATTATAAGGCTCTAAGCGCCTGCACTCTTCCTTCTTGCGTCTCTTTCCTTCCTGGTGTCACCGTGTCTGTTAAGTAATAATCGTGATAGCCTGAGTGAAGAAAAAAGGGTACAGAGGGACATCTGGTCGAAGACACCCCCGCAACCCTTCTGTAATTTCTATCCAGCCTGATATACTTTTTGAGTATACAGTGTAAGATGTCTACATGTTTCTGTGTAGTAATATACAGAAATGTGCAGTAATAGAAATCTACAATAACAAGACGTACAAAATATCTAGGTGTCTTCTGAAACAACAGTTCTCAATCACTTTTCATCTTCACCCCAATAACGGCTTATCTGATTATCCGCCATTACCACCAAGCCCGAAACTAACCAAAAGAGAATCCTTATGCTCCGCTCGGAATTGATAAGTCAACCCCGAAGTTCGCTGTCTCCGGCCGCAAAAGCGAGAGGAAGCGTCTTTGTCAAAAATACTTCTCTATGCATCTGCCGACACATTCGTCTCTTTTTTCCCCCCTCCTCCCTCTTCATACGCCTCCCGCGATATCTATTAAGTAATAATCGTGATAGCTCGAGTGGAGGGAAAAAGCGTGCAGGACTGGCTGGCAGCAGATAGTGCCACCCCCAGAATCCCCACCACCATGTGCCTGGCTTCCAGTATCTAGCCGCGTGCGGCACCATAGGGTGCAAAGCGAAGAGGGAGCGAAGAGAGAGCGACGACGAGGAAAAGAGAAGAACGAAGAACGAAGGGGTGGTCGAAGGAGGGGCTGCACGAATAGTCGCTCGGTTTTGCGGTGGTGGGACGCAAGCCAGAACACGTCTAATCGCCTCTAATCGGCCCTAATCGCCACACTCTGGGAAACCGCAGAACACTCGGCTGAATCGCGAGTGGCTTCACGATCTTCTTCCTCTTTCGGCGACAGGTTTTTATTGGCGCGGCGCATGGCTGGCGGTTAATGATGATTGTTGGATTAAGATGATTGTCAATTCGGCGGTTCTGTTAAGGTTCATAATTGTTGTGTCTGCTTTTAAGAGCGATTCAACATAAAACGCACAGAGCAGAGAATTAAGTCGTATGTATTCGTACAACAGGATCTTGAAGAATAGTTTAAATGCTATTCAGCATAAAATTGTTTGTGCTTTTTATGTTGAGTTGCATTTTAATTATGATCCGGAGGAAACTTGTGAGAAAAGCATATTGTAATGAGACTATAAGCATAACTTAAGTACCATTAGCATAATTTTACGGGCGTTGAACCACCTTTTATTAGGACATCAAAGGGTACATTTATACATGTTTCTCACTATGGATCAGTGATTGCTTCTTTTACTGTATAATCGGCCATTTCATCTCTGTCAATTCATGTATGCAAAGTTTGCCACTTTGCATTTATTTGATAGTGGTTGCATTTATTTGGTAGTAGTTACTTTATTTATTGACCTTATAGCACTTTTAGAATTAGTGAGTACTACCAAATTTTCATATTTTTCTCCTGCCAGTAGGGCTCTGTGCAATTTAACGGTATAACAGTTATTCAATTTTAAATAAATGGAAGAATTCGGTCCTGTAGAAGTTAAAATTGGATACTGGGGAATTGTTGAAGTTCTACGTGAAAATCGGCAGAGGAAGAACTCTGGCAGGCGATGGGGAGCAGATAATTAACGGGTCTGCAGCGAATAATGAAAACGATGGAGTTAGATACTCCGGCAAGACTTTTATTTACACGAAAAGTACACAAAGAACGCGTGCCAGTCTCGTGGTTCGATATTTCCGGGCCCACAACGTGATGCGTCGACACGTTCACTAATTGTTATTTCCGTCATTAAGTAGGCCATTTTTTCACTCGAAAAGGACGTTAGACGTAAACAGCGAGGTAAGACGTGGTGTTCTGCGCTTTATCGGCGCACAGCTACTGGAACTTATTTATTTTGCTGTCGATGACACGTGCTTCCCTTTTCCGTCCTGCTCGAGTGCGCACCAACCCTTCAATATTTCGAAACTCCATGGTGTTTTATGTTTCCAGAATTTGTAACCAAAAGACTTAACGCTCTCTTCGATTGCATATAAATAGACTTAATAATAAGACCTAACGCTCTCTTCGATGGAATAAAGTCGCACGACGCGTCACGAATGGGCCTCAAATTTCATTTTTCCATTTACAACTAATCGACGCTGCAAACCTCATCATACATCGGTTTAATTAAAAAACATCTTTGAGCGTGCAGGAACGAAGTTAAACGATAAATGATGAGCTTTGGCGCAGAGAGACCAAGCTGGAAAGAGTGAAAAGGAAGGGTAGCGGCGAAGGGAGAGGGGAAAGGGATGGGAGGAAGAGAGAAATTCACTGGGGCCATGTGGCGTTTCACAAGATATCAAATCATACTACGTGTACGCCATGCCGCCCCCTAAATATAGTTTATTGCGTTACCGAGTATTAATGGAGCTTCTATAGAAACGACAAAGACCGCTCTGAACGTCACGCCTCTGGAATCGAAGAGTTACAAGCAAGACATGTTAATGTATGCGTGGATACACGGCATACACATAAATATGAATGTAACCCATATTGTGTTTTGGTCGCGGAAGAAAGCAGCAACGTTATTAGAATAAAATTAACCTTTCCACGTGAGGCTTGTTTGTCCGATTGCGGAAGAGTGAAATGCACGATGTCGCTGTGAGAACAAATGCATGTACGATGAACTCTCAGTATAATGTGATTAATATACTATGCGTTGTATAAGATTTCATTATACTGCAGATTTTCATGTAACGCGGTTAATATACTACACGTAATGTAACACATATTGTGTTTTGATGGCGGAAGAAAGCAGCAACGTTATTAGAATAAAATTAACCTTTCCACGTGAGGCTTGTTTGTCCGATTGCGGAAGAGTGAAATGCACGATGTCGCTGTGAGAACAAATGCATGTACGATGAACTCTCAGTATAATGTGATTAATATACTATGCGTTGTATAAGATTTCATTGTACTGCAGATTTTCATGTAACGCGGTTAATATACTACACGTAATGTAACACATATTGTGTTTTGATGGCGGAAGAAAGCAGCAACGTTATTAGAATAAAATTAACCTTTCCACGTGAGGCTTGTTTGTCCGATTGCGAAAGAGTGAAATGCACGATGTCGCTGTGAGAACAAATGCATGTACGATGAACTCTCAGTATAATGTGATTAATATACTATGCGTTGTATAAGATTTCATTGTACTGCAGATTTTCATGTACGCGGTTAATATACTACACGTAATGTAACACATATTGTGTTTTGATGGCGGAAGAAAGCAGCAACGTTATTAGAATAAAATTAACCTTTCCACGTGAGGCTTGTTTATCCGATTGCGGAAGAGTGAAATGCACGATGTCGCTGTGAGAACAAATGCATGTACGATGAACTCTCAGTATAATGTGATTAATATACTATGCGTTGTATAAGATTTCATTGTACTGCAGATTTTCATGTAACGCGGTTAATATACTACACGTAATGTAACACATATTGTGTTTTGATGGCGGAAGAAAGCAGCAACGTTATTAGAATAAAATTAACCTTTCCACGTGAGGGTTGTTTGTCCGATTGCGGAAGAGTCAAATGCACGATGTCGCTGTGAGAACAAATGCATGTACGATGAACTCTCAGTATAATGTGATTAATATACTATGCGTTGTATAAGATTTCATTGTACTGCAGATTTTCATGTAACGCGGTTAATATACTACACGTAATGTAACACATATTGTGTTTTGATGGCGGAAGAAAGCAGCAACGTTATTAGAATAAAATTAACCTTTCCACGTGAGGCTTGTTTGTCCGATTGCGGAAGAGTGAAATGCACGATGTCGCTGTGAGAACAAATGCATGTACGATGAACTCTCAGTATAATGTGATTAATATACTATGCGTTGTATAAGGTTCCATTGTACTGCAGATTTTCATGACACGCGGTTAATATACTACACGTAATGTAACACATATTGTGTTTTGATGGCGGAAGAAAGCAGCAACGTTATTAGAATAAAATTAACCTTTCCACGTGAGGCTTGTTTGTCCGATTGCGGAAGAGTGAAATGCACGATGTCGCTGTGAGAACAAATGCATGTACGATGAACTCTCAGTATAATGTGATTAATATACTATGCATTGTATAAGGTTCCATTGTACTGCAGATTTTCATGTAACGCGGTTAATATACTACACGTAATGTAACACATATTGTGTTTTGATGGCGGAAGAAAGCAGCAACGTTATTAGAATAAAATTAACCTTTCCACGTGAGGCTTGTTTGTCCGATTGCGGAAGAGTGAAATGCACGATGTCGCTGTGAGAACAAATGCATGTACGATGAACTCTCAGTATAATGTGATTAATATACTATGCGTTGTATAAGGTTCCATTGTACTGCAGATTTTCATGTAACGCGGTTAATATACTACACGTAATGTAACACATATTGTGTTTTGATGGCGGAAGAAAGCAGCAACGTTATTAGAATAAAATTAACCTTTCCACGTGAGGCTTGTTTGTCCGATTGCGGAAGAGTGAAATGCACGATGTCGCTGTGAGAACAAATGCATGTACGATGAACTCTCAGTATAATGTGATTAATATACTATGCGTTGTATAAGGTTCCATTGTACTGCAGATTTTCATGTAACGCGGTTAATATACTACACGTAATGTAACACATATTGTGTTTTGATGGCGAAAGAAAACAGCAACGTTATTAGAATAAAATTAACCTTTCCACGTGAGGCTTGTTTGTCCGATTGCGGAAGAGTGAAATGCACGATGTCGCTGTGAGAACAAATGCATGTACGATGAACTCTCAGTATAATGTGATTAATATACTATGCGTTGTATAAGATTTCATTGTACTGCAGATTTTCATGTAACGCGGTTAATATACTACACGTAATGTAACACATATTGTGTTTTGATGGCGGAAGAAAGCAGCAACGTTATTAGAATAAAATTAACCTTTCCACGTGAGGCTTGTTTGTCCGATTGCGGAAGAGTGAAATGCACGATGTCGCTGTGAGAACAAATGCATGTACGATGAACTCTCAGTATAATGTGATTAATATACTATGCGTTGTATAAGGTTCCATTGTACTGCAGATTTTCATGTGACGCGATTAATATACTACACGTAATGTAACACATATTGTGTTTTGATGGCGGAAGAAAGCAGCAATGTTATTAGAATAAAATTAACCTTTCCACGTGAGGCTTGTTTGTCCGATTGCGGAAGAGTGAAATGCACGATGTCGCTGTGAGAACAAATGCATGTACGATGAACTCTCAGTATAATGTGATTAATATACTATGCGTTGTATAAGATTTCATTGTAGTGCAGATTTTCATGTAACGCGGTTAATATACTACACGTAATGTAACACATATTGTGTTTTGATCGCGGAAGAAAGCAGCAACGTTATTAGAATAAAATTAACCTTTCCACGTGAGGCTTGTTTGTCCGATTGCGGAAGAGTGAAATGCACGATGTCGCTGTGAGAACAAATGCATGTACGATGAACTCTCAGTATAATGTGATTAATATACTATGCGTTGTATAAGATTTCATTGTACTGCAGATTTTCATGTAACGCTGTTAATATACTACACGTAATGTAACACATATTGTGTTTTGATGGCGGAAGAAAGCAGCAACGTTATTAGAATAAAATTAACCTTTCCACGTGAGGCTTGTTTGTCCGATTGCGGAAGAGTGAAATGCACGATGTCGCTGTGAGAACAAATGCATGTACGATGAACTCTCAGTATAATGTGATTAATATACTATGCGTTGTATAAAGTTCCATTGTATTGCAGATTTGCATGTAACACGGTTAATACACTACACGTAATGTAACACATATTGTGTTTTGATGGCGGAAGAAAGCAGCAATGTTATTAGAATAAAATTAACCTTTCCACGTGAGGCTTGTTTGTCCGATTGCGGAAGAGTGAAATGCACGATGTCGCTGTGAGAACAAATGCATGTACGATGAACTCTCAGTATAATGTGATTAATATACTATGCGTTGTATAAGATTTCATTGTACTGCAGATTTTCATGTAACGCGGTTAATATACTACACGTAATGTAACACATATTGTGTTTTGATGGCGGAAGAAAGCAGCAACGTTATTAGAATAAAATTAACCTTTCCACGTGAGGCTTGTTTGTCCGATTGCGGAAGAGTGAAATGCACAATGTCGCTGTGAGAACAAATGCATGTACGATGAACTCTGAGTATAATGTGATTAAGATACTATGCGTTGTGTAAGGTTCGATTGTACTGCAGATTTTCATGTAACGCGGTTAATATACTACACGTAATGTAACACATATTGTGTTTTGATGGCGGAAGAAAGCAGAATCGTTATTAGAATAAAATTAACCTTTCCACGTGAGGCTTGTTTGTCCGATTGCGGAAGAGTGAAATGCACGATGTCGCTGTGAGAACAAATGCATGTACGATGAACTCTCAGTATAATGTGATTAATATACTATGCGTTGTATAAGATTTCATTGTACTGCAGATTTTTATGTAACGCGATTAATATACTACACGTAATGTAACACATATTGTGTTTTGATGGCGGAAGAAAGCAGCAACGTTATTAGAATAAAATTAACCTTTCCACGTGAGGCTTGTTTGTCCGATTGCGGAAGAGTGAAATGCACGATGTCGCTGTGAGAACAAATGCATGTACGATGAACTCTAAGTATAATGTGATTAATATACTATGCGTTGTATAAGGTTCCATTGTATTGCAGATTTTCATGTAACGCGGTTAATACACTACACGTAATGTAACACATATTGTGTTTTGATGGCGGAAGAAAGCAGCAATGTTATTAGAATAAAATTAACCTTTCCACGTGAGGCTTGTTTGTCCGATTGCGGAAGAGTGAAATGCACGATGTCGCTGTAAGAACAAATGCATGTACGATGAACTCTCAGTATAAAGTGATTAATATACTATGCGTTGTATAAGGTTCCATTGTATTGCAGATTTCCATGTAACGTGGTTAATATACTACACATCGTATGATATGAAATGCCACTGTAGAATAGGTTCCAGTATAACGTTTAATAGTACGGTTAATAGACTACACTTTATATGAAATTGCGTTGTAAATTCCAATGTAACGCAAGCAATATGTTACACTTTATATGAAATTTCACTATACAGTACACCTTGATGTAACGTTATTAATATGTTATGCATTGTATGAAATCGCATTATATGAGATTCCACTGTACAGTAGGCTCCTATATAACGCGTTGTATAAGGTTCCATTAACCGTGGTTAATATACAGATATGAATCCACTGTAGAATGGTTCTCATACGTTTAACGCGTAAAATGTTACCTTTATATGAAATTGCGTGTAAACACAGAGATCTACGCCACAATGAAATCTCATAAGATCTGTGACATATTAACCGCATTCTACGGCAGTCTACTTCATTTCATATCTTCCTCATCCGTCCGCCAACACGACGTACCTCGTTCGCCAAAAAGCCTCGTCCACGCGCGTCGTGTGTGGTCCGTCCTTTCCATCAGACAGACCAATTCGTCCCGTAGAAAATATCTATATAAACAGCGGCTTTTTGTCGGGCCGCGAAGCCATCAGCCGCTACTTCGGCGCGTAGCGACATCGAATGAGCGTGATTAAATGAAGATTGCGGTCTCGGCCGTCATTAAGTGGCGGCTATTCATCCTTGTGACAGGCAGGAAGGATGTCGGGCGAGCAAGGTGCGTCGGAGAACGTGGGTGGCTGGCGTGTGCTCGAACGTTCTCCTTCCCGCTCTTCCGGCGTCGACTTCTTTTGCTTCACCTCTTTTCCCGTCGGCTGGTCCCTCTCGTGCCAGGATGCGAGTTCCAGGTTCTAGTCGCTGTTCCGGTGCCCGCGGACTGCCACGTAAACACTCGCGCCGTGCACGTGTCCTCTGTATATCATAAGCGTCGCTCGTTAAGATCAAGCCGGCTGGCTCCTTCGATTTGCTTACTACGCGGACCTCTTGCACGGCTTCAAACTTTCATTCATAAGTGGAATTTCCACTGGTTTCCGGGTTGGGGCCGGCCGTCTTTTTACAAGGCGGACATTGCGGTGGAATTGTAGCAGGATGGGTCAGGTGCAGCGGAAAGCGAAATGGTGAACGGTGTAGTCGGTTGGAATTTAACCCCTTAACCTACATGACGGGCATAGCCCGCGTACGATGGTCGGGCCAAAACTACATTTTACGGGCATAGCCCGCGTACGATGATCGGGCCAAACCTAAATTTTACGGGCATAGCCCGCCTACGGTGATCGGGCCAGAAGTGAATATTACGTGGAATATTTGATACGCAATTACAGTCTGATGCAATAATTGTGGTAGACGCAAGTATTACAAAATGTTTAACTCCAAAATACAAAATTAGTAATCTGTAACGGTATAATATATTTCAAAGCATTCTGGTACAAATGGTGCAAATGTCCCGAACGCTGCGCGAGCTTGTACACAATTTCGGCCCAACATCTTCGAATCTAAATCGTAGGTTAAGGGGTTAAAAAAAAACTCGCTGTAACATCTTTCATTTTTTTAATTTCTTTTATTTTCTTTTCACATAACGGGTTTTTCTATTAACACGTTGACTGCCGTACGTATTTTGCTGTATTAGAACGGCGATGCTATGAAATACTATAGCGTTTGACTGAATTATGCAAAATGTAAATACTGTGCAGGTATTGGAGGCCAAAGGATCGCATCACTATTCTAATAATAACTGCATTTATAAAATAATTATTGCTGCCCATTGCAAATATTTTGAATCTTCAATAAAATCTCTTGCGTCGGTCAGCGGTGACCATCATGGCGTCAAAGTGGTAAAACATCGTCGTTCGAGAATATCACATACACACACAAATCAAATGATGCGATCGCTAAACAGTGACAATATATATATATATATATATATATATATATATATATATATATATGTAAATAATATTATCCCTGAACAATAACGTTTTATACAGCATCACCCATGTCCACCGTGGTGCCCAATTTACGGTATCACCAGATGTCGGTTTTATAACGTATAAGATGTTTCCCGCGGCAGGCTGTTGTTTTGAAGTGTGACGCCCGAAATGTCAAAGACGTTGCTTCACCGGATATTTATAGACTAGCTACACTCGGGCGCCCGTATGATCCAGCCACACCATACAAATCGGATCGAAAATCTAATCATAGATTCCGCTACATCAACAGGAGGCCCGCGCTGGAAGCACATCGTCCGTGAATTAAGAAGTGGTTCCGCGCATGCATATTTTGCCAGCCACTTTTCCACCGAGCCCCGTCCGCTGGATTTCCCAGCGGCTTCGCCGAAGGGCATCTGGCGTCTTGACGATTGGCCGGAAAAAATGCCGTGAACCTCGCTGGCCAACAACGAGACTCGCAACGTTGTTCGCGCGGGCTCCTGACAACTCGAACCGTGGCTAGACGTGGAAACCAGCAAAGGGTTACTCTTTACTGCCGGAACAATAAACAAACCCTTTCTGTTCGCAGCGGATCGCTGCCGCACAGTAGCTCGTTGTTGGAAGGTCTCATCGCCGTCGTCCCTGATCTGGGCTAATAAAAATTCGAAAGGTGTCGTGTTACAGCAGAAACGCCGATGTATCCTGCGATGGGTGACAGTAAAGTGTAAAAGCGCCGCGTTCCGCTCGGGGATGAGCGTCGAGGCGGGAGGAGTGCATTCCGAGAACAACTCGTAAATCCACAGCACAATGTTAGCTGCGTTTGTACACGTTTCTTACGACGATAGTGCGGGGAGATGCGAGTGATGTCGTTCTGCTGACAATCCACTTTGCGCTGCCGGGTCAAGTGCACTTTCCTGGAAGGGGAGGGGATGAAATATGTTCAACAAAAAACGGGCGAAAATTGTTAATAGCAATAATAACAATTAACAGGTACCGCAGCTGCGGATTTGAGCATGAACGAGTACGTTCAAAGAAGGAGAACAAATTGTAGTCTTGCTGACAATCCACTTTGCGCTGCCGGGTCAAGTGCACTTTCCTGGAAGGGGAGGGGATGAAATATGTTCAACAAAAAACGGGCGAAAATTGTTAATTGCAATAATAACAATTAACAGGTATCGCAGTTGCGGATTTGAGCATGAAAGAGTACGTATTCAAAGAAGGAGAATAAATTGTAGTCTTGCTGGCAATCCACTTTGCGCTGCCGGGTCAAGTGCACTTTCCTGGAAGGGGAGGGGATAAAATATGTTCAACAAAAACGGGCGAAAATTGTTAATAGCAATAATAACAATTAACAGGTACCGCAGCTGCGGATTTGAGCATGAACGAGTACGTTCAAAGAAGGAGAACAAATTGTAGGCTTGCTGACAATCCACTTTGCACTGCCGGGTCAAGTGCACTTTCCTGGAAGGGGAGGGGATGAAATATGTTCAACAAAAAACGGGCGAAAATTGTTAATTGCAATAATAACAATTAACAGGTATCGCAGTTGCGGATTTGAGCATGAAAGAGTACGTATTCAAAGAAGGAGAATAAATTGTAGTCTTGCTGACAATCCACTTTGCGCTGCCGGGTCAAGTGCACTTTCCTGGAAGGGGAGGGGATGAAATATGTTCAACAAAAACGGGTGGAAATTGTTAATAGCAATAATAGCAATTAACAGGTACCGCAGCTGCGGATTTGAGCATGAAAGAGTACGTATTCAAAGAAGGAGAATAAATTGTAGTCTTGCTGGCAATCCACTTTGCGCTGCCGGGTCAAGTGCACTTTCCCGGAAGGGGAGGGGATGAAATATGTTCAACAAAAACGGGCAAAAATTGTTAATAGCAATAATAATTAACAGGTACCGCACTTGCGGATTTGAGCATGGAGTACGTATTCAAAGAAGGAGATCAAATTGTAGTCTTGCTGACAATTCACTTTGCGCTGCGGGGTCAAGTACACTTTTGGGCTGGGAGGAAGAATCAAATATGTTCAGCCAAAAATTGGCAATAATTGGTAACAGTAATAATAATAATTGACAGGTATTGCATCTATGTGACGAGTAAAAGACAATCACAGTCACTGAAATTTCTGTACTGGTACTTTTAAGAGTTTGTTGCACAAAAACCGATAACACAGCTTTAACACTTTGATAAGCAAAGCATTTTCTTTTCTGTTCTTTACCTTTTCTTTCGTTATTTAGTCAGTGTTGAACTGATGATCGCGATTCATCAAATATATTAATTATTCGATTTACTTTCAATTTCACGTTTCTTATGCAATGCAGCGACACAAAATTGATCAATTAGGAAACTTCTAATAAAATTCCAATAAAAGTCCGTAGAACGATGACTCAAAACGAATAGTCAAGCGACCGACACTGACGGCGGCAGCGTCAATAGACTTGGTCGAGTGGGTTCTATTTCGAAGCGACGCAATGTGCGAGACTGTCCGACTAAATGTCGGTTTTTCCTTGCGCGTACTCGCCGATAAAAGGCCATTCCACGAGCGCTCTAATTAACGCCGAAAGGCCCGAAAATACTCGGCTACCGCGACGTCAGCTCCGTTATGCGCCGTAAGTGGTCTTATCTGCTCTTTTCACATGGTAGCGCTCTACTCGAGTCGGCAAAAAGTCATGTCTGTCACGAAATATCAACGTCAATGCGTCGTCGTGCGACGCTACGCCACGGTGTCGACGTTCGATGCCAAAGAAAACGAGAAAGACGATTGTTCTGGCTACTAACTAACTAAAGTGAAAACCTAAATATTTGTTTATATTCAAATAACTTGTGGGGGCCTCATAATTTAATCGCGCCTGAGACTTCTGACATGCTAAATCTATCACTGTGTTCGCAAGGTTGAGCACAAGGTATATCAAGGTAAGAAGAGCATTTTATGTCAAAATCCGCGATAACTCGCTACTGATGATAAGGACGGATGGATTACTCTGCGGCTTCGAATTACGCGGTGAGTTCGACAGTGGGCGTCAATCGTTGGGATCCCTCAGGTGAAACTTGATACGCTGTCATTTCTCGGTTAAATGATACACAAACGTTGCCTGTCAGCGCGTCAGAGTTAAAACATAATAATGGCAATGATCAAACGTGAAAAGATTACGTGAAGGGCCTTGATCATTTTAGGACCACGAGACTTCATGTGAAAAAATGCTACGGCGTTCGGTGGCAGTGATTTATTGACGGTACGTTCAAATTCGATTACAGCATTTCTCGACATCAATGAAACACTTCACTTCTTTGGATATTTTATGTTTATATTAAATAAGCACTACTGCGTCACGTGGCCCCATCCGACACGGTTTCTAAAAAAACCCTGACGCAAAAGCGACTAAAGACTGAGAATGAAACGACGAATGCACGGACAGCGAGATATCAGTTTCCAGTGGATCCTCTTCAGGCTTCCGGGCCATTTTTCCACGGTCCCTCGCTATTTTCCGTCGCGCAAAAGAAAGGGACAAGTTGGTCCTGGCGCCAGTCTCACGGTGCCGTCGATCTCGTCGTTCACGATTTACGACTTTCTTCGACTTTCATGAGACAAGCAAGAGAGAGGATAATCGTTGACGTAGGTAGCCGAAAAGCCTCGTCGTCATGTGCAACCACTTGAGCCTTTTTATACCCGCCTCTCTTCGTATTTCACACTCGTACCGAGCGCCAATTCTTCTCTCTTCATTTTCTGCATCTCGTCCTCGCCACTTCTGGCCCTTTTCCGCGATCATCGCGACGGCGGACTGTTTTTTGCGACCGTTGGGAGTACATATTTGACGATCGATGAGAGTTGATATCAAAACTTTTGTTGAACGCGTACGTATGCGGTTAAATAGATGTAACGCGTAACACATACGTGTTTATCCATTTTCTTGGAGATGTATATATTTTTATTTATTCTTTGCTTTACCTCACTTGGCGCAACTAAAGAATGACAAAGCTAACTTTTCTGCACTTTATACATTCAAACAACAGCCTCCATCCTCGCACAAAGCATCCGCCTGAGAGTGTTCAACACTCAAACTGTTAATACTTTGACTGCCAAGCATATTTTGCTATGTTAGAACCGCGACGCGATGAAATACTGCAGAGCATAATTAAATCATGCAAAATAAAGGTAACGCAGAATTGTCAGAAGCCAAAGTATTGAAACACCGTTTCAATATCATTTGCTTCTACAAGATTGCAAATAGGCTTCATTGCGAATTTTTTGCAATTTTAGTAATATCTTGTGCACCGGTCACCGGTGACCACCGTGGCAGTCAAAGTGTTAAATAACGCTACACTTCTACATCTACACTTTTGCACCCCCAACGCAACCTCTCTACACCAAAAACATACTCCACCTTCGCCATTGCTCGCGCACTCCTGTCACTTCCGCCATTCTCTCCTACACGCTTCCCCCAACAACCCCATCTCAGAGTCCGCAACACTCCCCCACAACCCCCCATAACACCGGAAGTGCAATTTGCTTCGCCCGGCCGGCAAATTTTCTCAATGACCGCATCGGCGAATTTCGCCCGACAATCCCACGCTACTCGAACATTTCTCCCCGTGAAGAAGCACGTTTCGCCGAGGATTCACTAGCGAAAGCTCGCGCATAACTTTTCGCCGTCTTCCACGTGCGCGCCAGATATCGCAGTCGCCGTTGCAGCATTGGCGTCCGCTTCCCCGACGAATACTTCCGACCCCTGCACCGCGCCTATTGTCTACATCGGGCCTCCGGTTACAGTTTATTGCGAGTATGTTTCTAGCAGTCCGTCGGCGTGCGGACGCGTGCGTCCACGTTGTCACGGACTTCTGGACATGTCGAGGGAGCACGGTCGTGGTCGTCAGAGATCGGTGCTCGAGCAAGAATCGAGCAGGGAGGTCGGCGCCAGACATGAGACATCGGCGTCTGAGAGATCTGCGCCTCTCAGATTTTCGGCCGGTGCTCGACTGCGGGTCAACGCGAATTCGCTTGGACAAGCCGGGGGTGTCTTGTTACGGGTTCGAGTCGGGGGTGCTAGGAAACGGATGAGTCGGTGAGACGGAAGCGTGTTGCGGCGTCGGTGCGTAACAGTTTGGGGGAGCCAGGGGAGTTCGGTGTGTGGTGCAGAGGGGAAGGAGTTAAGTAATTGGTTGTAGGTGTTTACGTGCCCGCAAGGGGAAATTTGAAAATAATCTGCCGTACTGTAGGATGTGTGATTTTGTACGAACGAACAATGAGAAAGTGTGCGTATGAGAGAGAGAAAGCGAGAGTGAGAGAGTGAGAAAGAATGCATGTATCTATATTTGTTATTAGGAATGTTCTAGATACCAAGCAGTATAAAAGTGTTGAGCGCGATATTGAAATAAGTGAGTCTTTGCGAAACCTTCAAGCGTAACAGTGTGTGCATCATAGCGAATATTTAGAGATTATCAGCGAATACGTTTAGTGAGTTTTGAGCGAACATTTATTAGCGTTTAATACAGAGTGAAGTGCGAGAAACATTACAACCATTACTTTTGTGTTTAAAACCGTTTAATATATCATTCCAATCAAAAATCCTACAGTACTTTGAGAGGAGTTCCTTCTGTAATTGGGAGAACTGTGTTTTATAATTATTTACCGATCAATGACACCCCGTACGTATGCTTTAGGCCACGGGGCTTTTCGACGCGTGTTGAGCGTTTAAGGGCGATGCAGTTCAGATGGTAGGGCCTGAGGTGCGATGTGATTAGTAATGCAAGGCGAATGCGCGAGCTTGGGTATAAATGGAATGTAGGAGTAAGAAAAATTGGAATTGAATGTTATGGGACAGAAGTTTATAATGGGTTCACAGGTTGAAGGGACGGGGTACGTGCTTTTTATGTGTAGTCGACGTCAGGGGATTTAATAGATTTCCACGGTAAGGTTTGAGTCTACCGAGATGTACAACTATGATTCCCATAGTTAAAAGGCTAATGTTTACGGGTACTGGTAAATTTGAATAGCGCGGTCGCGCTTATTTAATATGTAATAATTGCAAAAATGCAACATCATCCTACACCAGTACCACTTCCTATCATTTTGTGGATGTGTCAGTATATAATCATTCATGGTATACAATCATTCTTGGTATATACCAATTCATCAAAAATGCCTTTTCACGGTTGCCTACAATAAAACATAAACTTGCGTTGCGTTGCCCATAAACTTAAATTTCATTCCCGTCGACCACAAAACCGCACTTCCCTAATTTCGCTCGCGATATCCGAGACCCCCAAAATCGACACCCATGCGTCTACCGTCACAATATGTGGATGCCTGCCCTGCGTACGTCATTGTACGTGCTAATGACGCGTGGAAAAAAAGTCGTCGGCGTCTCGGCACCAAACGAGGGCATAAATTTGCGTGCGCATTAGCTGACGGAAAGCGCAAACAGTGGAAGTTTGCGTTCGACTGCGCGGCAGTTACGTTCTCATTGCGGAAAAACGGTGGGCAGGCAGATGTCGGCCACACGTTTCGGAGGACGATCTCAGTGAAATTTACTCCCAGTGTTCGTCGCCGCGGGGTGTCCGTGGGGGTGTACGCACGTTATGTCGTGCCATACTGCTCTGAGGCCTGCGGATGTATAACCGTGATCCCCAGGCCAGACAATGGGAATGGGAAAGTGCCCGCGACGACGACGATGATGATTGCGCAACGGATAGTCGCAGGGCGGAATTTCGGCGATTGACACTTTGACGCGAGCGCATTAACCGATTGGACAGTTTATGGGGGTCATTTTCGTAAGGTGGCTTGCGCGGAACTACTGACTGTTTGCCTGTGGTTAATAGTGGTTGATGAGTTGAATGGAAGTGTGGTAAGGCGCACACACACGGTATTTATAGGGAGTATTCAGGTGTATGCTGATTTATGTTGAAGACTGTTCATGAACTGATACTGAAATATAATATTGCGCTTGTCGATGTCGTCGATTCATGTGGAAAGAATTCACGAAATGATATTGCGGTTGAGTTATAAAAACAATTTATCTAACATTAAAAATAATTTGCTATCAAAATAACTGTTTGCATTGTGGGGTCGCACTTTAAAGAACAGTCATCCGGATAGTCGCAGGACGGAATATTGTGACGCGAGCGTTGATGAGTTGAATGGTTAATAGTTGATGAGTTGAATGGAAGTGTGGTACACACACGGTATTTATAGGGAGTATTCAGGTGTATGCTGATTTATGTTGAAGACTGTTCATGAACTGATACTGAAATATAATATTGCGCTTGTCGATGTCGTCGATTCATGTGGAAAGAATTCACGAAATGATATTGAAATATCTTATTGCACTGGTATTGCATTGTGCAGTTGAGTTATAAAAACAATTTATCCAGTATTTGACGCATAAAGTATTAAGTTGCACACTAACATTAAAAATAATTCATGAAGCGCTATCAAAATATTTTGCACTGGTATTTGCATTGTGGGGTCGCACTTTAAAGAACAGTCATTCGGTGTTCCTCATAAGAAGTATTCAATTATTCATTGACTTTGGAAGCCATTTATGAAGTGGTATTAACACGTATTTCTGCACTGCTTTCTGAGACCGCCAATAAGTTACTCGTTGATATTCATACTATTGACAGGTCCGTGAAAACGTTAGCCCACACACGGTATTTCACGCCGCAGGTCGCCTCTGAAGGAAGATTGTTATGACACTGCGTGAAATACCCCACTTGCACCGGCGTCGATTCAGTGAAACACCACTAAATGTTAATGACTTATTGCACTGGTGTTGCATTAATGCTATTACCTCACTATAATGAGAGCCATCTATTTTGTAGTCAGACTAACGTAAAAATAGTTTGGCGCTATCAAAATATTTTGCACTGGTATTTCCCAATTTCCCAAATGAATATGTCGGTGATCTCAGATAAGAAGTATTCAATTATTATTGGCGAGGAAAGGTCACCTATGATCTTCATTTATTATATTGATGCATCGTAGGAGACGCCAATAAGTTTATTGAATTGTGTTATTCGGTTGCTAAGGAGACAGTTGACGGTAAGACGTGAAGACGATAAGACGTAAAGACGAAACGGCGAAACGACGAAACGACGGCAGATTAGGAAATAAGACGAAAGTGACTTGATTGTGTTGTCATTGTTTATAAATATTATACTCTCTAGTTTCACGTAATAAAATTCCTACAAATATATCTGCGCCGCGCACAGATTCGTAAAAATCAAGAGACACATAGCGACGGAGGAGATTATCGTCGAAGAAGAGGCATGAAAACGAAAACGGCAAGAGGCGAGGAATCTGACGAGAAGTCGGTAGAAGGATAATTGAATTCTCGAAAAGAGTTTTCGTTGATCGACACGTATCGTTTACTTCCACGGATGGGACAAGCCGTATATTGTCTTCTCAGTTTACTCTTAGTCCCTTAAGCTACTCTCCGATCCTTTCTCGTGATCGTCCCAGAAAAGGCCGAGAAAGCGGGCCGAGACGTGAAATCGAACAAGCGTGTCAGCATGTGGGCAAGAGTTGAGGAAGGGAAATAACGAAAAAACGGAGGCCTAAATAAACAGCGACACGGATTATTGGCGACGAATGTTATTTGAAATCAACACCCGGCAGGGCCACTTCTTTTAGTCGATCACGATAGAGACATTAAAATTTCGCTAGCCTCATAACAGCCTGACCAAGAAGCAGTAATTATTAACACTTCTCATAGAGTTCGCAAGCTTTTATTCATCGTTTAATTAACAATCTTCTGCAGGTACTGTTTAAGTAGCTGGAAAACGGAGGTATGGAATTTATACTTAAGTGTAATACTGGAATGCACGGAAAAGTCGTTCAGTGGTATACGCCAAATGCACATGTGAATTAGAAAATTACTGCCAACATTTTTTGCAATAATATCTTTCGAATAATAAATTTTCGAAATTATTGAAAGGGCATACTTTGATGCGCACGATCACTTTCGAACGTAATTTCGATAATGCAAAATATGATAAAATATGACATACGAACGTTCGGCGTATTACACTCTCCAAATCGTTTGTTTATTAGCTATAATATCACATAGGTATTCCCGTTTCACATAAATTAGATGGTCGGCAACATTAATTACACGCGTAATATTCCAGCTCCTTTTTTATCTTATACATGACTAGTTTTAAGATGTTCATCCAAGTGCATACTTATAATCATTATACCTCAACATTTCCGACGACTTGTCTACTCAACAGCAAAAACATTAACAATGAAGGCACCAGCCTTTTAATCCATTGAAACGTGAACGCAAGAATAGCCATTACACACTTCTATCACGTGAAAGAACAATTGTCCGACGACTCCTTCCCTATTCGTCAGCAAATACCTAAAGAACGTTAAATAACACAAGTATTATTTACACATATATACAGACGCTAACTATCCTGCGTGATAAAGCGCTGTATTACATGAATCAGAAATCCAATTATCACTAATGCGATAACGGACGACAGTTCTTTAGCCGAACGCCAAAGACTGCAAATGTTCATCTTCGAACCAACCGAATCGTCTCTCTGCAGTTCACTGAAAATACTAACGTCTCTCCTAGAATCTGCGCTTCCAACGGCTTCGCCCAAAAATCCGTCTAATCAACTGCGGATCATGTTCTTCACCTGACTCGTCAACTCTCGCTTCGAGTTATCCTCAAAAAGGTCCGCCGTCCTCCCCGACGAATCTTTATTGTCCGTCACGTCGTAATTGTAAGTGGAATTGACGACGTCGTTTTCGTAATCCTCGACATAATTTCCATTCGTCGCGCCCTCAATAGATTTTGGCCAAATCGCGTCTTCGGATTCCCTAATGACGCAGACGTGGCTGGGTCTTTCGTTGTCGAACTTCAGATTGTTCGTCCGGGCGATCTTCTCGGCACTGACGTTCTTCTTATTGTCGCAGTAGCTGATGTTCTCGACGGAATTATAGACGCTGTTGTTGGGCGACTGACATTGGGCGGTGGGGTTGTAGATTTGGGAGATGGTGGAGGAGGATTCTTCGGTTGAACGGTAGATCTGTTTGCCGGAGTCGACGGAGCCGAAGAGCTGCCCCTGGTGTGGCTTAGAATTCAGCCCGGGCCTCGGACTTTGACGTGAAAGAAGCGCACGGTCGAGGTTCATGAAGGGCATCTCGAAGGAGAGGGTCCAGAGCAGCGAGAGGAACATCGTGAATACCAGATTGCCGAAGAAGACGTTAACCTAAAGAAAGACGACTTTTCTAGGGCAATTGTACTGCCACGGGGGTTCTTTCAAATTATTCGACGACAGACTCCCGTATGATACGGTGAATACATTAGGCGTTGTATGACATTCAACTGTACAATTGATGTTCGTATGATACGGTTAACACTTTGACTGCCAAGCGTATTTTGCTATGTTAGAACCGCGATGCGATGAAATACTGCAGAGTATAATTAAATCGTGCAAAATAAAGGTAACGCAGAGTTGTTAGCAGCCAAAGTATCGAAGCACCGTCCAAATATCAATTGCTCTTACAAGATTGCAAATAGGCTTGATTGCGATTTTTTTGCATTTTTAGTTAAATCTTTTGCGCCGGTCATCGGTGACCACCGTGGCAGTCAATGTGTTAATACATTGCCCTCGGGTGGGATCACATTCTATGATACGCCACCGTATATATGGATTCCCGTATTATGTGGTTAATATCTTAAGCATTTTAAAAAATTGCACGGACATAAACGACATTAGGCGTTGTATGACATTCAACTGTACAATTGATGTTCGTATGATACGGTTAACACTTTGACTGCCAAGCGTATTTTGCTATGTTAGAGCCGCGATGCGATGAAACACTGCGAATTTTTTGCATTTTTAGTCAAATCTTTTGCGCCGGTCACCGGTGAACGCCATGGCAGTCAAAGTGTGAAAATAGTGATGCGCTTCTTTGGTCTTCAATACCTGCGCGTTATTTACATTTTGCATAATTCAGGCAAACGCTGTAGTATTTCATAGCATGGCCGTTCTAATATAGTAAAATACGCACGGCAGTCAACGTGTTAAAATAGTGATGCGATTCTTTGGTCTTCAATACTTGCGCGTTTTTTACATTTTGCATAATTCAGGCAAACGCTGTAGTATTTCATAGCATCGTCGTTCTAATATAGTAAAATACGCTTGGCAGTCAACGTGTTAACACTTTGACTGCCAAGCCTATTTTGCTACGTTAGAACCGCGATGCGATGAAATACTGCAGAGTATAATTAAATCGTGCAAGATAAAGGTAACGCACAGTTGTTAGCAGCCAAAGTATCGAAACACCGTCCAAATATCAATTGCTCTTAGAAGATTGCAAATAGGCTTGATTGCGAATTTTTTGCATTTTTAGTCAAATCTTTTGCGCCGGTCACCGGTGACCACCGTGGCAGTCAATGTGTTAATACATTGCCCCCGTGTGCGATCACATTCTATGATATTCCACCGTATATATGGATTCCCGTATTATATTCTTAATACCTTAAGCGTCGTAAGAAATTGTGCAATACGGTAGTCTACAGTATCAATGAAACGTATTGACACAAGCAATTATCAAGCTACCCTGTAATGTATGCGTTTGAGTTCTTCAAATAATCAGTACTCTCGCGTTTTACTTACCACACTTATTGGAGTTAGTTCGGTGACAGTTCGAACACTACCAGAACGGGCGAGTACGAAGATGAAGTGACACAGATATGCACTATAAGACAGTTTACTCAACGGCATCCATCCATGCCAGGAAAGAAATTCATTTAAGATACCTTAAAAACAATGATTTTACGTAAGTAAACTATAAGGACATGTGTACTTCACTAAGATGCTCTCGGCAGACACACTCGCATCGCAAAAGTCAATCAATTTACTTTCAATTTATAATTACCTCCGTATCCATGAGCACACGCAAAAATGATCCATCCAACAGCCAGACTGAAAACATGCCTATGCATGCCAGCATAGAAGCTAGCTTCCAGTCTGTTGTAGACATGATGATCGTAATACATGCCTACCGGTCCGAAAATCACTGATAAGCCTGCTGTAATTGCGCTCACCCATCCGCATATAACCCAGTACTGCAAATGTAAAAGTGATGCAATTTATATTGCAAAATGTTGAAGACGTTGAATCGCTGGTGCAAATACCTTGAACCTTGTATGTTAACACTTACAGTTGGTATCTTCACTCTGTATGTACGTGTCCAATTGAGAATAAAGCCGAGGGCCAGGCCGATGAGGTAAGGTCCAGCTCTCGTGTAAACTCGCGTGTAAATCTGGCAATATACGTCAGCGACGCCTAATTGGCTGTTAACATTATAAAATTCCTGTTACGACCTTTGACAAACTAATTTGAGGGAGCAGCGTCTCGAGCATCGATGGTTTACGGTTTTATGTCTTTTTGAATATGTTTTGAGAAATGCCGTTTAATGGGGTTATATAGTAGGGCACTTGGAAATCAAGAAAACGTAAGCGTTGCGTGGAAATTGCAGAAATCTTTACTTCTCTTTGCTGTTTCAGCAGAATGCAAGAAAGTAATATAAGTGTTGGATGGACAAACTGATTTGAGGGGGCAACGTCTCGAGCACCGATGGTTTACGGTTTTATGTCTTTTTAAATTTGTTTTGAGAAATGCCGTTTAATGGGGCTATATAACAGAGCACTTGAAAATCAAAAAAACGTAAGCGTTGCGTGGAAATTGAAGAAATCTTTACTTTTCTCTGCTGTTTCAGCAGAATGCAAGAAAGTAATATAAGTGTTGGATAGACAAACTGATTTGAAGGGGCAACGTCCCGAGCATCGATGGCTTACGGTTTTAGGTCTTTTTGAATTTGTTTTGAGAAATGCCATTTAATGGGGCTATATAACAGAGCACTTGAAAATCAAGGAAACGTAAGCGTTGCGTGAAAATGGCAGAAATCTTTACTTTTCTCTGCTGTTTCAGCAGAATGCAAGAAAGTAATATAAGTGTTGGATAGACAAACTGATTTGAGGGAGCAGCGTCTCGAGCATCGATGGTTTACGGTTTTATGTCTTTTTGAATTTGTTTTGAGAAATGCCGTTTAATGGGGTTATATAGTAGGGCACTTGGAAATCAAGAAAACGTAAGCGTTGCGTGGAAATTGCAGAAATCTTTACTTCTCTTTGCTGTTTCAGCAGAATGCAAGAAAGTAATATAAGTGTTGGATAGACAAACTGATTTGAAGGGGCAACGTCCCGAGCATCGATGGTTTACGGTTTTATGTCTTTTTAAATTTGTTTTGAGAAATGCCGTTTAATGGGGCTATATAACAGAGCACTTGAAAATCAAGGAAACGTAAGCGTTGCGTGGAAATTGCAGAAATCTTTACTTCTCTTTGCTGTTTCAGCAGAATGCAAGAAAGTAATATAAGTGTTGGATAGACAAACTGATTTGAAGGGGCAACGTCCCGAGCATCGATGGTTTACGGTTTTATGTCTTTTTGAATCTTTTTTGAGAAATGCCGTTTAATGGGGTTATATAGTAGGGCACTTGGAAATCAAGGAAACGTAAGCATTGCGTGAAAATGGCAGAAATCTTTACTTTTCTCTGCTGTTTTAGCAGAATGCAAGAAAGTAACATAAGTGTTGGGTAGACAAACTGATTTGAAGGGGCAACGTCCCGAGCACCGATGGTTTACGGTTTTATGTCTTTTTAAATTTGTTTTGAGAAATGCCGTTTAATGGGGCTATATAACAGAGCACTTGAAAATCAAGGAAACGTAAGCGTTGCGTGAAAATGGCAGAAATCTTTACTTTTCTCTGCTGTTTCAGCAGAATGCAAGAAAGTAATATAAGTGTTGGATAGACAAACTGATTTGAAGGGGCAACGTCCCGAGCATCGATGGTTTACGGTTTTATGTCTTTTTGAATTTTTTTTGAGAAATGCCGTTTAATGGGGCTATATAATAGAGCACTTGAAAATCAAGGAAACGTAAGTGTTGCGTGAAAATGGCAGAAATCTTTACTTTTCTCTGCTGTTTCAGCAGAATGCAAGAAAGTAATATAAGTGTTGGATAGACAAACTGATTTGAAGGGGCAACGTCCCGAGCATCGATGGTTTACGGTTTTATGTCTTTTTAAATTTGTTTTGAGAAATGCCGTTTAATGGGGCTATATAACAGAGCACTTGAAAATCAAAAAAACGTAAGCGTTGCGTGGAAATTGCAGAAATCTTTACTTTTCTCTGCTGTTTCAGCAGAATGCAAGAAAGTAATATAAGTGTTGGATAGACAAACTGATTTGAAGGGGCAACGTCCCGAGCATCGATGGCTTACGGTTTTAGGTCTTTTTGAATTTGTTTTGAGAAATGCCGTTTAATGGGGCTATATAACAGAGCACTTGAAAATCAAGGAAACGTAAGCGTTGCGTGAAAATGGCAGAAATCTTTACTTTTCTCTGCTGTTTCAGCAGAATGCAAGAAAGTAATATAAGTGTTGGATAGACAAACTGATTTGAAGGGGCAACGTCCCGAGCATCGATGGCTTACGGTTTTAGGTCTTTTTAAATTTGTTTTGAGAAATGCCGTTTAATGGCGCTATATAACAGAGCACTTGAAAATCAAGGAAACGTAAGCGTTGCGTGAAAATGGCAGAAATCTTTACATTTCTCTGCTGTTTCAGCAGAATGCAAGAAAGTAATATAAGTGTTGGATAGACAAACTGATTTGAAGGGGCAACGTCCCGAGCATCGATGGTTTACGGTTTTATGTCTTTTTGAATATGTTTTGAGAAATGCCGTTTAATGGGGTTATATAGTAGGGCACTTGGAAATTAAGAAAACGTAAGCGTTGCGTGGAAATTGCAGAAATCTTTACTTCTCTTTGCTGTTTCAGCAGAATGCAAGATAGTAACATAAGTGTTGGGTAGAACTTGAGCTAATTTTTGATAGTAGGAAAGGAACTTTGCTTATAAACGTCACGAAGGTAACTTACTCTCTGTAATACAGCATTGTGCCCGCCAGTTGTAGAGAATACGTAATAAAGAACGGAAAAAGTACGGAAGCAAGAAGGCCCAGGCCAGTAACCACCCAAAAGAAGATACTTCGACTGAACTTCAGCATTGGGTACAAAAAGATCGGCGACAACCAAACAAGCTGCATATCTGCTGCTAAATACCATGACTGCGACATGCACTGAAAATAAAATTTAATTGTTAAAACGATGTACACAACATATGAAAATATTAATCCGTCGTAAAACATCATTTTAGCTGTGACATACCATAGTGGGAACGTTCACATAGTTATTAATATATAGAAGATTGGTCCACCAATTTTCTCGACAAAAGTTTTTGCTCGTACCGACCCACATTTCCCAGTGGGGTCCAGATCCAAAGTTGTAGAAAAGAGTGGCGTAAAATCCTATTGCCATCGCGTAGGCTGGCGTCAGCCTGTGTAAACATATTACATTATATTATGTCATAATGCGCGCCACTTCTTATATTAACACTTTATCGACCGCTAGCCTATTAATCGGCTTTTCGGTTCCAACTGTTATTTACCGCTAGCCGATTAATCGGCTTTTCAGTGGTCAACGGTTACATTAGATAAAATAAATATCAAATGATATTATGACAATTCTAAATGACAATAAAATTACACTACTCTGAAACCAAAGGATTCTCAACAACACATTCAGTATTTTTCAGTTATAAAGCTTTACAAATAGGCACATACACAATTCCTGCGCGATATCCAAAACAGAGTCGGTCGTTAGTGAGTGGCGTCTTCAGTCAATAGCGGTCGATAAAGTGTTAAGTGAGCTACGAGCAATTAGTATTCAATCTATAAAATATTTCATTGAGAATGGTTGGCAACCAGAGCGATTGTGCGAATAATTACCCGGCATAAGTCTTTCGTACCTAATGTAACGATGAATATAGATGCCGACGAAGTCAAAACGCCAGGAACTGTGTTTTTGCTTCTTCAACAATTCCGTGTAAGCCAACAGTATCCCACTCAGCAGAAAAAAGGTGTCGGTAACAATATTCCCATTCAACACCAGCATCGTGCTGAAGTTCTGGTGCATCTTTAAACGAGAAATAAAAACAACAGTACATTAGATTATATGAAAGGCCAGAATGTTTCGTCAGAATTGGACATCGTAGAAAATCAGCACCGAAAAGCATGCACTCGTTTCAACGGAAAGCTTCTTCGTGATATTTCAAAATGTTTCAGGGTAAAAGTGTGGACGGGCGCGTATCAGGGTGATACGCTATTGCGCGTATTTATGCCAATATTCATGTTTACCCCATATGAAAGTTGTGGGTACATACGAGACTCTGATTGAATGTTTTGCACCAAAAGAAAGGTTCGTCGTGTCATCGGTTATTTTTCGAGATTATGAGTGCAGTACATCGTGAATGCACTTACTCGTGGGACACTCGTAAGATCCAATTTAACCCCGACAGCCTCGTTATAATGCGTGTGACCGTAGATAATCCAACATATGCTGAGATATCGGAGTCCATCAAGGCATCCAATCGATTCTCTGTACCTTTCGGTTCGCAGGAGACTTTGGAAGTTTGAGCGGAGAGAGAAAGACGTGAGTATCGCATGCTTTTTGCCTGGACAGATGTGAAGAGTGACACGTGCGTGTTCATTTCCAGTTACAATAATAAAGTAAACTATCTGGTAACGCGTAATTGTATGTTTAATTACATTTAAAAATTTTAAAAAAAGAAAAAATATATTTAAATAATTATAATAAAAAAAAAGCAACTTACTTTTGCGACTTAATGCGTCTAAAGTGTTCTTCTTCGCGAAGTCATAAGCCGTACTTGTGATAATCGTTATTGCGAATATTGATAGTATGCCTCTGAAAACAGAATAATTCAATATAATAAGAAAATTTTATATCAAATATCTCTGAATTAGTATATATATTACATATATATTGCTCCGTATAACAATGCAATATACCAACAGTACATATTCAACCTCTTCAAGCACAATTGCTCCAATAGATATTTTCATATTTTCAACCATATAGCAGAGACTATATAAATGTGTTTTCGTAAAGATTTCGGTCGCGATTAATTTACCATCGAATTTTTAATTTTTCGTCTCTGAAACTAATTATAATTGGGCCAGACTAGAGAATATAATTATGTCAAATATACATTAACACTAGATTGCCCAAGGCAGTCATTTTGACTGTTTTTTAATTTCAATTAGAAAAACAATCATGAAATTGATGACACAATTTCTTAGAATTTGGTGACTTTTTCTATAACATATAAATGGGTTTATGAATAATTTTAGTTACTTCCGCCCTCCTTTATTTCCATATATATATATATATATGTGTTATACCTATATTGCCCAGAAGCAGTCATTTTGACTGCTTGGTAAATTTTAAATAATCAAAAGATTTTTATTTATTGAATTGAGTAAATTTCTTATATGACCTGTCCGGCTTTGTATTGAAATAACATTTTTTGTTTTCGATTACAGTAACATACCGATGCATGATAAATTGTCGATTTGGGCGTATACTTGATAAGTGTCAGTTGCTCAATAAGCTAAAGTAGTACTAGTTATTCGAATCTTTATAAAGTGTTGTTCTAACAAGTTGTTTATTTTATTTCTTTTGCGCCCTAACTTTATGAAAAAAATGTCGAACAGAAATGAGTTATTGGAAAAGCTAACGAACGTAAGTGAAGAGTGCTCCGATATAGAATCAAATGCAACAAATTCTGAACTATCATCTGAAGATGAAGCGGATTATATTCAAAGTGAAACATCTGACGCTGAAGATAGTGATGAAGAGTCGATCACCAATGATGAAAATGAAAGTGTCATCAATATGCCCAGGAAAAGGTGTAGGGTGCTAACTAGTTCAGTTTCTGATGAAGAAACTGAAAATATGTTTCAGGAGGTCGAAACAGCTGCTGATGGTACTGTGTGGACAAAAATTGACGAAGGTGGTATTCCTGGAACGATACCATCTGCTTGTATTTTCAAGAGTGTGAAAGGGCCAACAGGCTACGCAAAAAGGAACATTGTGGCAGATAATCTTATCAGTGCATTATCGTCGATAATAGATAACTATATTATCAAACATATAAGAAAGTGCACAGAAGAATGTCGCCGAATTTTGCGGAACGGTTGGACAATATCATTACCGGAAATACGTGCATTTATTGGGATTCTATATGCTCGTGGAGCTTACGAGGCAACAAATTTTAAATTGAGTTATTTATGGTCAGCGAAGTGGGGTCCCGAATCTTTTAGAGAAACTATGGCCAGAGAAAAGTTCAAGCAAATCCTACGATTTATTCATTTTGACCAAAGAACCGAATGCAGTAGGCGCCTACAATCAAATAAATTTGCCTTGCTTTCGGAAATATGGGTTAAGTTCATTGAAAACAGTCAATATGTACAGTTAATATTTACTAATAACCTGTTATATAACTGTAAATAACATAAAAAACATTAAAAATTAATTTTAAACAAATTTCTTTACATATTTGTTATTTTTTCACAATGCAGTCATTTTGACTGTTTTTGGGCAATATAGGTATACAAGAAATCTCGGGCAATCTAGTGTTAAATAAGTTTTTGATATGATCGGGTGAATGGGTGAATCATATATGGTAGAGAAGGTATGCAGTTGTTTATTACATGTAAGTCCAATCGGCTATGTCCAGTTTTGTTCGATCAGTCTCAACAGTGTGACAGGAATCTTTGGTAACGTGAATCTCCATATCGACCCGATTCTCTACTTTTAGAGGATCGAGTGCGATCTCGAGTGCCTCCTGTATTTCTGTATGATTGCACGTCGATGGAACGCACCACAGCCATTCGTACGTCACTGTCCTGCCAGAAGTCCATTTGCTCACTCCCTAACGATAAAAATTGACATATTGTATTTACTTTTTATTTCTATTTAAATATAGAGTCGATGATGATAAATATAGAGTCGATAATAATACATTTAGAATCGAGCCAATTAATGTAACAGATCTGCAAGCCGGCTTTTGTGTTTGACATGACAAAATATATGTTAATTTCTTTCGTTGCGCTTTCCTTTTAAAGAGCTAGAATATGCCGTTCTGTCTAATATGAGATTTATAACTGTCTTCCGATAAACAATAATCTTCCAAATCATTACAATTTATTTAAGAATCATTCGCGTATAATTCATTGAAAATGCTTCACCGTCACATTCCGTCGTTGGTGAGACTTTCTAATATTAGAATTGTAATAAAAGCCTCAATACCAAGAAAAGTATATCTTTTATAATAAATCGGATACGAGTGAACACGATGAAGAAAACTTGCAATATTCTACATTGGCCTGCGTTTCGAAAATGAAAATAGTTAACGCAAGTGCAAAGACGAGTTAGTTCGTGACCGATCTACAATATTATAGGATCGAAAATTCGCGAAATAATAATGCGTATCAAATGCGTATAAGTTAAGAGTGTGATGTGTGATACGTGGCGTGAGCGACAACGCATATAACAAAACAAAGTCGAAGATGTTTCATATTAGGCAGTCGAAGCTGGACGATCAAAGACGAAAGACGCATAAAGACGAAGTCCGTCGAGCAAAGACAGACGTAAAAGACGCGAACAATTCGAAAGACGTATTTTAATGTTTTCTTAATTTCTCCCGTGTGTGCAAAATTTGTCTTATCTTTATATTTCTTATAATAAATGATTTTGTTTCTTTTTCTATTATAACAGGGAAAATCATTTTTATTGTATTGGGTTGGAGGGAAAGTTCTGTCGTATTTTAAAGAAACTATTTGAATTAATTTATAAAAATATGTGTTTAATATTAATCGTAATACATTTAATGTGTTGTTTGATGAATGCCAAACTCTTCTGCAATTTTTCGACTTGTTAAATGTGGATTATTTTCCAACATGGATCGTAAAACATCATTATCGATCTTGGATGGTCGTCCAGATCGATCACTTTCTTGGAGGCTCAGATCCCCGAAACGAAATTTGCTAAACCATCTTCGACAAGTACGAACATTTACAATATCTTTCCCAAATACAGCACATAAATTTTTACATGCAACCGATGCGTTGCTTCCTTTTTGGAATTCATACAAAATGCAGTGTCGTAAATGCACTTTATCTACTGACATGTTTTTCACTTTAAATATCACAAGTAAATGATGAATGGTAAAAAAGGACTCCTTTTATATTATACAGCAGCTATAAAAAACAAAAAAAAATCCGAATGACTCACTAGCTAGATTTTTTTTTATTTACAAGAAAAATTACCTGCCTATTAAAAATACGACAGAACTTTCCCTCCAACCTAATATATGTTCTTTTGGACGAATCTAAATTCGCAAGCGGTCGTAAGCTGTATCTCTGCTGGACTCACCGATGCGACCGCGACGTTTAAAAGTAGATCGCCGAGGTCCGGATCGCGCGTCCTGTTCCCGTCATCTTTGCTGATCTCGAATTGCATCGTAGCGCTGCATGCCTGACCGACGAATCCGCGCTCGCTATTAACCCGCAAGCACTCATCGTAATTACCCAGCTGTTGGTAATTGCCCGTAATCACGCCCGCCGGGATCTTCGCCGAGGCGTCGTACACTGCGGACAAAATAAATCGAAATGTCACGAGACCGTCGCCGAGCGTGCGCGTAAACATCGCCAGTAATTGTAACATTTCCACACTGTCGATCGTAGGCGCCTTTCGCAATTCGCCGGCGATCGATCGCGCGGCAAGCCGCAATCATCAAAATACCGCGAGCGCTATGCTAAAATGGGATATTTCAGATTTTAGTGTAGCCGATCGTGGGATGGCTTGTTAGCGAACGCAAACGATTTCTTTTCTTCATGGTTTTGTTTAATGTGAGTTTGTGCAACGCCTGACATATGAACCGTGTTATAGAGGAATCCGTCTGTACGATGGAACTTCATAAAATGCGATTGAATACAACGTGTAATGCATTAATCGTATTATAGGGGAATGCGTAATGTATTTGCTGCGTTATACAAAGCATGATATATTAACCGCGTTATATAGAAGTTTAAACGTGTGCAACGTTTAAAGTGTGCAACGCCTAACATAAGAACCGTGTTATATAGGAATCCATCTATACGATGGAATTTCATATAATGCGATTGAATACAACGCGTAATGTACTAATCGTATTATAGGGGAATGCGTAATGTATTTACTGCGTTATACAAAGCATGATATATTAACCGCGTTATATAGAAGTTTAAACGTGTGCAACGTTTAAAGTGTGCAACGCCTAACATATGAACCGTGTTATATAGGAATCCATCTATACGATGGAACTTCATACAATGCGATGGAATACAACGCATAATGTATTAATCGTATTATAGGAGAATGCGTAATGTATTTACTGCGTTATACAAAGCATGATATATTAACCGCGTTATATGGAAGTTTAAACGTGTGCAACGTTTAAAGTGTGCAACGCCTAACCATACAATGAACCGTGTTATACTAAGGAATCCAACTGTATGATGGAATTTCATACAATTGCAACGCCTAACATAAGGATTGAATACAACGCGTAATGTATTAATCGTATTATAGGGGAATGCGTAATGTATTTACTGCGTTATACAAAGCATGATATATTAACCGCGTTATACAGAAATTTAAACGTGTGCAACGTTTAAAGTGTGCAACGCCTAACATATGAACCGTGTTATATAGGAATCCATCTATACGATGGAATTTCATATAATGCGATTGAATACAACGCGTAATGCATTAAATGTATTAATACAAAGCATGATATATTACCGCGTTATACAGAAAGCAACGTTTAAAGTGTGAATGCGTGTTATATAGGAATCCATCTATACAATGGAATTTCATATAATGCGATTATACAAAGCATGATATATGATAACCGCGTTATACATATGAACCGTGTTATATAGGAATCCATCTATACGATGGAACTTCATACAATGCGATTGAATACAATGCGTAATGTATTAATCGTATTATAGGGGAATGCGTAATGTATTTACTGCGTTATACAAAGCATGATATATTAACGTTATATGTTTAAACGTGTGGAACGTTTTATAGCATATGAACCGTGGAATCCATCTATACAATGGAATTTCATACAATGCGATTGAATACAACGCGTAATGTATTAATCGTATTATAGGGGAATGCGTAATGTATTTACTGCGTTATACAAAGCATGATATATTAACCGCGTTATATAGAAGTTTAAACGTGTGGAACGTTTAAAGTGTGCAACGCCTAACATATAAACCGTGTTATATAGGAATCCATCTATACGATGGAATTTCATATAATGCGATTGAATACAACGCGTAATGCATTAATCGTATTATAGGGGAATGCGTAATGTATTTACTGCGTTATACAAAGCATGATATATTAATCGCGTTATATAGAAGTTTAAACGTGTGCAACGTTTAAAGTGTGCAACGCCTAACATATGAACCGTGTTATATAGGAATCCATCTATACGATGGAATTTCATACAATGCGATTGAATACAACGCGTAATGTACTAATCGTATTAATGCGTAATGTATTTACTGCGTTATACAAAGCATGATATATTAATCGTATTTTAAACGTGTGGAATGCGTAACATATGAACCGTGTTATATATTCACTGCGTTATACAAACGCGTAATGCATTAATGATATATTAACTGCGTTTTATACAAAGCATGATATATTAACCGCGTTATATAGAAGTTTAAAGGTGTGCAACGTTTAAAGTGTGCAACGCCTAACATAAGAACCGTGTTATATAGGAATCCATCTATACAATGGAATTTCATATAATGCGATTGAATACAACGCGTAATGTACTAATCGTATTATAGGGGAATGCGTAATGTATTTACTTTGTGATACAAAGCATGATATATTAACCGCGTTATACAGAAATTTAAACGTGTGCAACGTTTAAAGTGTGCAACGCCTAACATATGAACCGTGTTATATAGGAATCCAACTATACGATCGAATTTCATACAATGCAATTGAATACAACGCGTAATGTATAATATTAATCGTATTATAGGGGAATGCGTAATGTATTCACTGCGTTATACAAAGCATGATATATTAACCGCGTTATATGGAAGTTTAAACGTGTGCAACGTTTAAAGTGTGCAACGCCTAACATATGAACCGTGTTATACAGGAATCCAACTATACGATGGAATTTCATACAATGCAATTGAATACAACGCGTAATGTATAATATTAATCGTATTATAGGGGAATGCGTAATGTATTTACTGCGTTGTACAAAGCGTGATATATTAACCGCGTTGTACGGAAGTTTACTTCACATAACGCGATTCTCGTAGAATGTACTATAACAAAATACGAGATTTTATACTTTACTCTAGTCGATCATTTCATAGCTTATCAATCGCAACCGATTTCTTTTCTTTGTCATTTCTTATAACGCGATAGCGACATAACAAGTGTAGCGACATGTGCTAGTATGGATAGCTTATCCATCGCAGCGGATTTCTTTTGTTCGTCATTTTGTGTTACGCAATTCGCGTACGACGTACTATAACAAAATACGGGATCTCATAATTTATTCTAGTCGACTGTAGCACAGATTGTTGATTTCTCTTGTTTATACCATACAAATATGCCCTTGTATATTTTATATTTTATTTTCCTTACCACACGTGTGTCATCTATTTTATCAACATTTCTCCCTTATTTATTCATCCTCCCTCCTTTCTTCACCCCGCGTACATTTAAAATACGAATTTTCTGTAGTGTTATCATTCAAAATAAGCAAGCACCAACAAATATCTCATTCTCGCATTGGCCTGTTTAAAAACAAATTCGAGGTTGCAGGAAATTAAAAGGAATATAGCCCAGCTCTAATAATAACGCCAGTTTACATTCTTCCAATGGCAATCTCTTACACAACGATTATCAAATAGTAAACGCGGCGGCTGTTTGTCAGTAAACAGATATCGACGATGTTGGAACTGGAATTATGAATGTAGAGAAAGAGAAAACAACGAAAGCAGATAGTGTCATTAATAATAAGCTCGTTGGCCCGCCGTCAGCTACAATGTGTAATATTATGGTCTCGTGTAAACATGCCATATCAGATGCCACAGCTTTGACATTTAATAATCACTCGCGCCTTCGTTTATAATAAATACACTGAAACCGGTTGATGCGACGGCAGGTAGACGAAGCGTCAAGGAATTCTTCTGTCCTCAATCCGCTCGATAGTTTAGCATACATTATTCTTTGCCGATCCCGCAAACGAACGCGGAATGTCTGGTATTAGGTACAGTAAAATGTAACAACGAATGTGTAACAGACGTTCGCAGATTGGTGCTTCGTTTATCCACGAAAAATATCAGCTTGCCGTGTAGCGACACAAATGTTAGTTCTTTCTTGAGTACATGTTTGTTTCTTCGAAAAAATAATTTACAAGCAATAGTAATGAAATAATTCGGAAAAATTGTTGATACCTTGCTGAAAACATTTTACTAAAATTACAAAAAATTCGCAATGAAGCCTATTTGCAATCTTGTAAAAGCAATTAATATTGGAACGGCGGTTTTATATATTTTGGCTTTCCGCAACTCTGCGTTACCTTCATTTTACACTACTTAATTATACTCTGCAATATTTGAACGTATCGCGGTTCTAACGTAGAAAAATACGCATGGCAGTCAACGTGTTAAACAGTACGCCGTACAACATACGCTCATAAACGTCACTTCTTGCCTACATATTTGCTTTGCGGAAGAAAGAATTAAGGGGTTATTGCTACTTGGGTTGCAATAACCCCTTAATTATTTCTTCTTGGGATTGGATGCTTTCTGGGAATTGCTACTTGGGATCTGGATGCTTTCTGTCATCTCTGGAGATGCATCGGTTATCTGCTTGGGATCGAAGACGAGTACGCTGAGTCTTCCAATAACTTCTATGCAATTTTTTTATTTTTGAAAATATAAATTCGTTAGAGTCGTTAATTTTTCTGCGAAAACGTTGCTAGCATTCATTGTTCCGTTTATTGTTAACACAGATGTAACTTCTGTCGCGGAAGTGAAGTGAAACAGCGATCGCGAGATTTGATCGAATTTTGGATGAAGCCTAATCTGCTGACGATCACCCCTGAATGGGAACATATGTCAAGGTGTCTCATAGAAGGGATCAGTTATTATATTCCAGCTATCTCGTATGAAACAGCTTTACTGCAACTTGCAGACTGTTTGAACATTAACCTACCGACTATCCGAGCGTCTCTTACGTATAGCAGTTGGATACAAATGCACATTCTGAGGTATAGTCCTGTGACTTAAGGGGTTATGCCTACTTGGGTTGGTGAAAAAAAAATCGATTTTTTTTTATTGCATTTTCTTAATGTACATAATCTTAAGAATATTTCCTCAAAATTACATAAGAATCGTAGCACACGTTCAAAAATTATAAGCGTTTATCAGGAGCGCTACTACGTATGATTAGTAAAGAGCTTGAAACTTTAAACGCGATTATCTTGAAACTGTGTTTTTTAAAACATTTTGACCACGATTTCTCAAAAACTACTTCACCGATCGGACTCTGATTTTATATACTTATTTGTCATTATAATACAATAGGCAGGGCCTGAACGAAGGATTTTTTATTTCGGTAATAAAAGAAAAGTTACAACATAAAAACGAAAGTTAATTCACCTCGAAAGACGGATTTTTTCGTAAAAGTGTTGTCATTCTTGTAAAAATTCAAATTTTTCCAAATCCTTCGTTCAGGCCCCGCCTATTGTAATGACAAATAAGTATATAAAATTAGAGTCCCATCGGTGAAGTAGTTTTTGAGAAATCGTGGTCACCGCAAGTGATGAAAATAAACGGAAACTCTAGGAGAAGAGCTATATTTCCCCCATTTTTTAATATTTTCTTATAAAAAAATATATACAGGTACCACTAAGTACGTACTTTTTGGTAGTATTTTGCGAATTTTAATTAGTACTCACTAAAACGGAAAAAAAATGTTGAAAATCATGTAATTTCGCCGATCCCAAGTAGGCATAACCCCTTAACCGTTTGAGTCCCAAGCAGCGCGATCGCGCTGTTCAGATTTTATGTCGAGAGAACCTAGCACATTTCGAGCATTGTTGACAAATGACGGTGCGTTACGTATTGTCGAAGTCGAACGCTCAGACTTACTGACGCAAGTAGATCACACAGCTCCTTTTAACGTAAATAGTACATTTTACAATAGGTAATATAGTATTATAATAATGCAGTAAGACATTGCAAAATAAAAATTTTTATTTGATTGTTATCTTCTCAATAATTTTTATCGTGCAAAACTTGAAATATTTATAAATTTACAGTACGCATAATCCCGATTAGGATTCATCGACGGAAAAAAAAAGCGCTATCGCGTCGCTTTGTTTCTTGACATAAAATAAAAAATCTATCGCGCTGCTTGGGTCTTTTCGAACTCATTTAGAGAAGCGCGGTTGCGCTGTCTGGGATTCTTCGACAGTGTTTTTTCAATACCGTCTGGGACTCAAACGGTTAAGTCAGCCGTGTCAACTTACGCACTTGCGCATATTTCCGTTTGCACAAGGTGTTTGCGGAAATGCACCGACGATCTAACAGCTTCTAGGAGGAAACGCGCGCACATAACGAAGTGCGTCGACTGATAACAGACGAACCGGGGGCTGCGGGTGCGAGGACTTTTCGATGTCGCAAGCGATTGAGCTTTCGATCCGGAGGGCTTTCGCGGCGGAGATAGGCGGTGCAAGAGCAAAGCGACGCGGACGCAAAACAGAGCGCAGGAGTGCGTGTAAAAATGTTGCACTGTCGTACGTAACAAGTCATTGACACGTTTTGCTGTTTATTCGAGCGCGCGTCACATTGTAGCGCCTTCGGCACAATCTAAAATTACATTTGCCTAGGAAATCTTCCTTTACGTAAATGTTTTCTCGCTGCCGTCGCGTGCGTCGGGAACTTACGCCCCTGACCAGAGCGCGATAACGAGATGGGAAAATATTGCGTGGCGACGTGATTGCAAATTAGTGCACGGGTGGCGATGAAATCCGTCGAAACATTTCGATGGGAACGTACGTATGCACGGAGAATACATAAGATGTACGTGGGCAGTCCGATAAGTACTTAGCCTACAAAAGAAAAACGAAAATTTTGCAAATATGACGATTTATTTTTCAACATAGTCTCCTTTTAACTCGATACACTTGATCCAGCGATGAAATCTGGGCATATCCTGCATGAAATATTGGGCATGAGAAAGCTTTCTGCTCGATGAGTGCCGCGTTCGCTCACTCCGGATAACAAGCGCATCCGTGAGATCACTTTAGAGCAGTGTTCGACACTGTTTAAGCGCAATCCGAAAGAGTTTCTACGTCGTTTTGTGACTGTCGACGAAACGTCGATCCACTGGTACACACCAGAGACCAAGGAACAGTCGAAACAGTGGACTGCGCCCAGCGAATGTGCTCCGAAGAAGGCGAAGACTGTCCTATCGGCCGGAAAGGTGATGGCCACCGTTTTCTGGGATTTACAAGGTGTGATCTACATAGACTACCTGGAGAACGGCAAAACAGTCAGAGGGCTGTACTATGCCGAATTATTGAGCCGATTCGACGTCGAATTAAGGAAAAAACGGCCCCATTTGGCGAAGAAAAAAATGCTCTTTCACCACGATAACGCACCGGCTCACACCTCTGCCCAAGCTACAGCCAAATTCGTTGAATTAGGCTACGAACAGCTGCCCCATCCAGCGTATTCTCCAGATTTGGCCCCGTGTGACTTCTTTTTGTTCCCAAACTTGAAAAAGTCACTCGCTGGGCAGAAATTTTAGTCGAATGAGAAGGTTGTCGCCACCACGGAGGCCTACATTGCAGATCTCCAGAAAACGTATTTTTCAGACGGGTTGAAGAAGTTGGAGCATCGCTGGATCAAGTGTATCGAGTTAAAAGGAGACTATGTTGAAAAATAAATCGTCAATTTTTCAAAATTTTCGTTTTTCTTTTGTAGGCTAAGTACTTATCGGACTGCCCACGTATTTCTATTCTCGCACCGATAAGAATGTGTCAATATGAACACCCGATGCATACGAGAAACACGAGCGATGTTTAGCTACTTAATTGCGATAATTTACCAGATTCGATTGGCGACACATAACGAGTCACAATGCGTGTCGCGTTTAAGAATAAACATCGATCATCGGTCATCGGCTAAAAAGACGAGCTGTTGATATCCAAGGACGGTCATCGGCATCGACTTCCTCCCTAATTGACCTCATTTCTGTACGGCGCATATGACGATTACGTTAGTTCTTATCAAACGTCCTTTCTGATGTGCATCGAAACACACTCAAATGTCACAAGCGATAGATGCATCTGATCTCTGTTATGCGTATATTAATTCTCGCATTAAAACGTACATTTCGGTTTCATCAAATTTTTCATCTTATTCTTTTATTGCTTGAGGCAATGCATTTGCAATTTATACACGTAAATAATATGCATTTTCTTGGTTGAAACGTTTCTTGACGAATAATTTCAAGTGTTTGCACTTGTTTAAATTATATATAACTTCAACTTTGAACATATTTAGTTTATTTTACACGATTTTTGCCATTTATGCAGGTGCAACAAGATTAACCATAATTCGGCGTCCACCGGTGTTCTACCATCTTTCAACTGCATCAAGACATTTTTTCTGTAGCTGCACTATGAGAAAGATTTAACGCATGTAAAAGATTCTGTCCAAACAATGAATAAGAATCGGAGAAATACCGAAATAATCAGTCGACTCTTACCGATACTGCATAGACAATACAAATTAAGACGCTTCGTAGTAGTTGAGACGTACTCGCCGAAGACCCTTTCAATCGCGACGCATTGCGCAACGTTTATATAAATTTAAAGCACAGATCGCCTGTCTTTTGGCCTCGCGCGAAAACAGATATTTCCATCGGCATGACTGATGGCCAGTATGTTTTTGTAAATTGCGCGTAACGACTCCAATCAAATTGTTTTTCGTCTGCCTCATTCCTCTTTCATGCTCCAGCGATATGCATACACACGCATCAATATCTCCCGGAAGAGACTCGTCGGCTCAAGGACAGTACGTTGAAGAGTACTTTCCGCTAAGTTCAATTTAATTTCTTTTGTCGATATTTTCACACTGTCGTCTGTATAAGAGACAAATTGTTGACTATTATCGAGATATTCAGTAATGAAGCATTTACTGTCGAAAACAAATATAAAACACTGTCATTTGTATTAGAAAGAAATATTGACAGTGCAGTTAGATGACAAGATTTTTGTTTTTCTTGTCGCGGAATTCGGTAATGAAGCATTAACTTTCAAAAATAGGCAAGAACGAAGCAAATTCGACGACAAGATAAATACAAAAATTGCAAAGCATTGTGGCCATGCTTCTATATGTAAGGAAGCATGTATCACGTTTAAATCAAAACTTGAAAGTGAAAAAGCATATATCGTATTTAACTAGAAATTTGAAAACATTGAAGAGTGCATAGACGAGGGGAATGGATTTAAATAAATACTTCAATATAACTATTGTCAACCGAGCATCGCAGCAATTTTTTTCCCCGAAATCTGCGCTGCAAATCTACACGGCATTAAAAGATTTAACGGTTATTTTCGCAGTAAAATTAGCGACGAACAGTAAACAGCTTCCCAACGAGCGAACGTTCATTATATAACACGAGCGTCTGTCGGCGTAAGTTAGCGGAAATCGTATCGTCTCCGAAAGGTCAGATGTTCTTTTATCGGAGGGTGCCAATGGATTCATGGTTCAGCGCGTTTCAAGTATAATTGAGCGAATGATCGCACGCATTGGTGAATAACGATAGCCCCGCAGGTGGATTCCGCCTTCATTTTCGCTCGTCTCGATTATTACACAACTCATTGTTTTATTGCATTACGTGAACGCGGCCCGTCATGGTCGATACATCGCACGTTACGAGGTGATAGTTTTCTCGGAACGACGAAGGTTGCGGAAAGAACGCAAACGCGTTGGGGTTCATTGTCACCGTGTCTACAAGTTTTCTGTTCCGAGCTGTCGGCGGAAACGCAGGAATATTCGATAAATATCTTCTTCGGATATTACACGAATATTTCTTAACACTTTGACTGCCATGCTGGTCATCGGTGACCGGCGCAAAAGGTCTCACGAAAAATTAAAAAAATATCCAATCGGTCGCATTTATAATTTTGAAAATGCAATTAATATTAAATAGTGATTCAATTCTTTGGTCTCTGATATCTTCGAATTATTTTCATTTTGCACAATTCAATCATATTCTGTAGTACTTCATTCCGTTGCGGTTTTAATATAGTAAAATACGCGTGGCAGTCAAAGTGTTAAGCCGCATCTCTCAATCTGAGAGTGAAAAGTATTGTATGCGATAAATGTCTGAAAGACGAGAAGTCGGTATGTGAAAAATATGAGTTCAATATTGCAATTGTTGGCAGCCTATCTGTAAGTTTTCTGTAGCGAAGTATCGGCGGAATCGAAAAAATATTCGATAAATGCTTTCTTCGGACATTGGACGAATATTTGTTAAGCCGCACCCCTTAATGTTAGAAACTTCATCGAATATGTTTCATACTTGTACCAATGTTAGCGTGGCAAGCAATTTCAACCTATCATCATACTATTTGTTGCAAATATGTAATGTGAAGATTAAATTTATATTTATTATTATTACAAGGTTGATCTGATATTATTCCTGCAACAATTTTTGTTGTAAATATCGACGGAAGGGGGCACCGAAATGAGATAATAGAAACACACTTAGCAGCTGAAGATGTAACCCTGGTGCTCTTAATAGAAACCAAAGAAGGACCTTCGGATATTGCACGAATATTTCTTAAGCCACATCTCTCAATCTGAGAGTGAAAAGTATTGTATGCGATAAATGTCCGAAAGACGAGAAGTCGGTATGTGAAAAATATGAGTTCAATATTGCAATTGTTGGCAGCCTATCTAGAAGTTTTCTGTAGCGAAGTATCGGTGGAATCGAAAAAATATTCGATAAATGCTTTCTTCGGACATTGAACAAGTATTTGTTAAGCCGCACCCCTTAATGTTAGAAAGTTCATCGAATATGTTTCATACTTGTACCAATGTTAGCATGGCAAGCAATTTCAACCTATCATCATACTATTTGTTGCAAATATGTAATGTGAAGATTAAATTTATATTTATTATTATTACAAGGTTGATCTGATATTATTTCTGCAACAATATTTGTTGTAAATATCGAGGGAAGGGGGCACCGAAATGAGATAATAGAAACACACTTAGCAGCTGAAGATGTAACCCTGGTGCTCTTAATAGAAACCAAAGAAGGACCTTCGGATATTGCACGAATATTTCTTAAGTCACATCTCTCAATCTGAGAGTGAAAAGTATTGCATGCGATAAATGTCCGAAAGACGAGAAGTCGGTATGTGAAAAATATGAGTTCAATGTTGCAATTGTTGGCAGCCTATCTAGAAGTTTTCTGTAGCGAAGTATCGGTGGAATCGAAAAAATATTCGATAAATGCTTTCTTCGGACATTGAACAAGTATTTGTTAAGCCGCACCCCTTAATGTTAGAAACTTCATCGAATATGTTTCATACTTGTATCAATGTTAGCATGGCAAGCAATTTTAACCTATCATCATACTATTTGTTGCAAATATGTAATGTGAAGATTAAATTTATATTTATTATTATTACAAGGTTGATCTGATATTATTTCTGCAACAATATTTGTTGTAAATATCGAGGGAAGGGGGCACCGAAATGAGATAATAGAAACACAGCAGCTGAAGATGTAACCCTGGTGCTGTTAATAGAAACCAAAGAAGGACCTTCTTAATTTAAGGCAACGTTTACGTGAGTTCAAAATGAAACAGGTATCCAATAGACATTAATAATGATGACAATTTTACGTCGATGTCACAGAAAATTATACATACGCGTACCGTACGACTATTTCACCGAACGACATAAAATGTATATATTTGTGCGTGCGTCTGAATGAACGAATAATTTCGCAGCGGGCCCAATCCAAAATTATCTTACCAGTAACGTAAGCATCACTGGAAAATACGAGTATCGCTAACTACCATAACTGGCAAAACAAACATATTTTTCCTCGGAAACCCGGTAGCCTTTGATTACGTTTATCAGGACGAATTACGCACTGCATTGCCTCTGAATTCTTTTAAAACTCACACTACATCAGCCTGAATCAATCTAGCTTTCAACGTTTCCCCTATAATCGGCACAAGCTCAGGACAGAACGATTAATCATGAAACATGCTAATTATATTTGCGCTATGAATGGAACGTGACGATTATTACCGGAATGCAATGCAAACATGATTTGACGGAACATTTTTCACCCAGCGTCGAAGTGCGCATTTTATTCCTGCTTTCGCCGGTTCGATCGTTACGTTGGTTAAAAATAATTGTCAGAGTTTGACCGCGCATTTTCGCAGGCCACTTAACGCCGTATCTCAAGATCGCGCTAGTTCCTTATCAGCGTCTACACATGTCTGACTTCGAAGATTATCGTCGATAAACGCGAGAAGTGCATGATAGGTTCTTGACTGCCACGTTCAATGACCGATTAGCGTGAAGTTATGAAGAACTCTTCCTAATCGGTCACAATCTTGCAGATCATGATAGGGATGATTGAAGAGGAGTCTTCACATTAATACGTAGAGCGTTTTATGCTTAGTCGCGGTAGAAGTGCAATTGTTCCGCTGAAAAGAAATGTACGGTAGCTGCTAGATTTTTAGTTGCGACCCGTTAACGCAGAAATTACGGGATGGTTTGAAAAATCATAGATTTCGGGTGTGCACTTTTAGACCGTAGGAAGAAGCTTTCTGTATAATTGGCACTTTGGATAAAATTATTTGCTCATTTGTTATCGGCTACACCGGGTATTTTTAGAATGATTATATTAGAGGACGAATGAAATTACGGAGGTTCGTTTTCAAATCAATACTTCTATTGATTTCATATATTACAAAGATATTGCGCAACGTGATAATTTGTAATCATTTATAACATATTTTGAAAATCAATACGTCAACTGATTCCATACGTTACAAAGATAGTTCAACATTATAAAATAAAAAAAAAATACTTTTCACCAGAATCCAGATACATTACTTTCCGCACTAGATTATTTTATTTCGGCGTAACATTATCCAAAAGAATCGGACTGTCCGTGGTTAATCGCCTAAGAATCAGGGGTCGCGAAAATATCAGATTCTCTCGATGAGAAATAACATTACGCTACCCTGAAAATCAAGTTCTTAGCTCTGTCCGAAATTAATTTATTACCCACTTTGAAGAGCCCACGGTGTATATCGTCCAAGTTCCTCTAGGTAAAGCGCACTATCGCGCAAACACTCTTCCGACGCGCCTTCCAAAGGTACGAAAGGCTTGGCGAGTACATCCAGGAGTACAACTTCCGGTTTTTCAATGCCCGCCATTTTCGTCGCGTCGGCCTTTGCTGCCAACAGCAACGCCAAAAGACCCAAAGACGACCACATTGTCAATGTATTTTGCCGAAAACCCACTGCACACGTTTTACGGTAGCCACGAATGTTCCTCATTGCAAGAAAAGTGTAGAAGACTTCTAGGCCTCCAGATACCGAATCCTGGGATAGTCAGTGTCCACCTTATGGCACTATGTCTACGTATTACTCTAATATAATTTTCTTCAATGTCTACACACTGCCAGTATGTACGCGTAAGACTCTTTACATGACGTTTACTTGCGAACAATTTTCAGACCGACATTCTGAAACCACGTTTCATGGTTACCCGCTGTCCACCTTATGGTACTATGCCGGCCTATTACTCGCATATGATATTGTTTAATGCCCACACGCTACCAGTCAAGACGCGTAAGACTCTTCTGCGTGGCGTATACTTGCGAAGAATCCTTCTTCGTCGTGTATGCAAACCGTCAGCATCCACGCCGGCGCTCACTCTTAACTTTCTTGAGTAAGTTGAGTAGTTCGATTCCAGCAACGTGTCAGCAGAGAATCGGAGTGGCCACCGTCGCCGATCGTGCGTGGCAACGTTCGCCGATCCTTAGATGAGCAGAGGCGCCCACGAGCACTACTCTCAAGAGCTCTGGATGCCCATAATTCGCGCGCGAGGGATCCCAGCGTAATTTGGTTGCGGCAGATAGAAATTGCGCGTGTGCCTGCCGCCTGCACATGACCGGCATTAATGAAGGAAACACGGCAAAACGTAGACTGTACGTTCTGTCAATCGACGGTTCACTTATATATTGGAGGAGAGACACACGATGAGGATGACGACGGGGGGTAGGAGCATACGAGGAGCCTCTCGGCGACATGGCCACTGATGGTCTTATCGATGCAACCGGGGATTACGCGCGTTATGTGTCTTCCCGGGTAAACGATGGAACGAACGGAGAGTGGGAGCGGTTCCGCAATGCTGGAATTCGGTGATGGCCGTTGTCGCACTCCACGGAAGATCGGAGAACACTTCAATGCGACGACGTGGCCGGGAGCGGAGTCGGACGTTAGTGGGATGCTGAATACATTTTTCTCCGAGATAATTCACCGGGCAGGCTTGCTATTGATTTTTTCGGCTGACAATGATTGCTCGGTGTGCGACTGAAATCGTTTTAAGCGTTTAAGCGGGTAAGTGATTTTTATACTGACGAACGCTGTCAAAGGGTTGTCCCTTCGCAGTAAGCGTGGGTCGGGATTCGGGCAAATGCGTTCTTTTTCAATTGTCCGAACTAATTGTTGCTATTGATACCTTTATAAACTGACGGTTTACGAAATCGATTAAGAGGATAAATGCCCTCCGGAGGTAGTTATAACAGATCCATGATGCTCCTGAAGACGGGGCCCTTGGGCCTCAAAGGATGTTCGGCTTCTTAAGGCTGAAAATACAAGCGTTCAGCCAGAAGAGGCTTAATTTATTTAATATTGATTTCTTTTGCGTGATAATGATAGTTTGTTGTGCGGCAGAAAGTGGTGTAATTCTTCAATCGAGGCAGTTATTTTAATACTGTCCAACTCTCTGAACGGGCTCTCACTTTGTGCTAATCCTGGGACGTGACCATTATTGGGATTCTGCCGAATAAGTATTCTTCTTTAATTGTCCGAACAAATTCTTGCTATTGATTTCTTTAGTGTGAGAATAATTGTTCGGTGTGCGGCTGAAATTCAACTCATCGAATGATTCCCACTCGAACAAGTACATCGTATTAATCTCGTTACTGGGAGCGGATTTAAGCTTCATTAGAATTCTTGTCTAAATTCTTGTCATTAATTGTTCATTGTGCGGCTGAAGTTATTTTAGTCTTTTAATCGAGTAATCGATTTGAATAATGTCCAATTTTTCCAATGGATTCCCCCTGCGTATCCAGATCCTTAGGTTCCTTTTGCTTCCGATGCTGGTCATTCCAGATTCCGTAGCAGTGTCAGTAAAATAAATTTGTAACAAATAAATCTTTATTTGAGTAACGTTTTATTCGCTAACTTAATCTTCCTTCTTTTATCAAATAAAATTCTCCCAAGATTGGCCAGAAGAAAAATGTCATAACGGTCATTTACACGGTCATTTAATCGGTCACGATGCACACGATATCCGCTTGAAATGAGTCATTCAATTAATGGAAAATCTGATACAAAATACGATAGCAACACGACGCTTATAACAACACTCTTATTATATCGCACTACCACCTATATAATCTTTTATACTTTGCCTTATCTATGAACCAGAACAATATCTGCAAGGTATTAAAGAATTATGTTCGGTGTGTAAAATTCCTATTATGGTCCGATGTTGTAAATTACCAAAATGAATTAAAATGTCTCTCAAGTCGCTAATTAATTAAAATGTCTCCCAAGCTACTCCGTAACATAATTAGCGAGACAGTCACGACCTGATCTTAACAATTACATTCAATTACGCTTTACGCCAAACCCTGATGACACTATAAATAATATATGAAGAAACATACATTATCTGCACAATTTCTGTTTTGAATCTCACATATTCCGGCGGAACAAAAATGTACATATAGATGGATCCCCCTTACTTATACGTGCTGGCTTCTTTAAGATCAGCCCAAAACGAACGTATTCGCTGAAACGATTTCGGATATTGCAGTGAGAAAGTCGAAAACTGGTAGTGATATTCCTTTTTGGTATCGTCGATTACGTGTGCGTCTCGGTAACAGCAATTAAGTTCGACGATGGAGACGATAAATGGCGAACCGGCACACATATAATCATGAATGAGCATGCATGAAATTATTACGAAAGAAGACAAAGTGCAATTCGATATATCAAGCGTATTTTTCAAAACAATCGGGTGACGGATTAATTTATCGTCCATCCCAAATTTGAAGATGCCGGAAGAGATGTAATTTTTACTCCAGGCATACCAAATTTGCCGAACACATGAGTATGTGTGGAACGCAACGATAATGATAATACGTAAAAATTACTACGTAATAATACTACGTAAAAATTAAATGGGAAAACTACGCATTTTTTACGATCCTGCGTGTACTTTAGATAGAACAAAATGTATGGTTTATGACGTAATATAAAGCAATGGGTGAAGCAGAAAATGTTATGCAGCTCAATTCTCCGACGCAAAAATATAAAGGTGCAAAAGTGCACGCTTTATCGTAACCTCCTGCAGAAATTAAGCGAATTATTATTGTTTTTATGCTGCATGCGATTCTCGCGCACTAGGTAGTTAATTAGCTCGTTTTCTGATGACTCCAGCATATCTGCAAAAATGTTTATACAACTGTGTGTTTCAGAATTATCCTTTCGTACGGACGCACCTCTCGTTTGCAAGAGCTACTAACTTGTAATATCACTTGTTTTTAACTTCCTCATTTCACTTTTAGCTCGAAAATTAATATCGGCATCTTCAGTGTTTATTCCTAACAGCTTCATCTCTTTCATTTGCACTGATTTCAAGGAAAAACGAGTACGCGTTTTAAGCGAATTGCTGACTGCGGCAAGATATTTTTGACATAACAGACCTTGCGAGTCCTTCACTATAACTGCCCCGATGAAACTTCACACGGGCTTCAATAATAACGCACAATTCCGTGAAAGGATGATTTCAGTTTAACGTCAGTCCAATATATAGTTTCATCTAAAACACTACTTCTTTCATAAAATCTGTGCGAACCTTCGCTGCCCTCATACTAACACTTTGACTGCCATGGTGGTCACCGGTGACCGACGCAAGAGATTTTACTGAAGGTCCAAAATATTCGCAATGGGTTGCAATTATTATTTTATAATTGCAGTTGTTATTAGAATAGTAATGCGATCCTTTGGTGTCCAATACCTGCACATTATTTACATTTTGCATAATTCAGTCGAACACTGTAGTATTTCATAGCATCGTCGTTCTAAAATATACGATTCTTTGGTCTTCAATACTTGCGCGTTTTTTACATTTTGCATAATTCAGGCAAACGCTGTAGTATTTCATAGCATCGTCGTTCTAATACAGTAAAATACGCTTGGCAGTCAACGTGCTAACCATGCAAACACGTGAAATTTCTAGGCATAGTTAGCTATTTAACTTTCGCAACTAGATAATCCTATTCAATTATCACTTGAAATCAATCGCGTGTATGAACATATGCACACAGGATTATTAAAGTGAATTGCTATAAGACGAAATTCCATCCGTATAAAAAAGAAGATCTACCCAATTGAAGTCAAACGTGTGTATAAACATATGCACGCAAGATTATTAAAGTAAATTGCTGGACGATGAAACTCGAATCGTATGAAAAGGAAGACGCAATATGTGCCAAAGTGAATATGTGTAAGTTCGCTAATTTCTGCTGAAGTGAGTAATGGATTAATTTATGAAGGATTTAATAGTTAGTCACGTATCTAATTTCCGTTTATCTAACAAATCATGAATACGGTGCGTAAATTTAGAACAACGTGCCAACGAACGAATCAAGATTATTTGAAATCCCTGGGTAATTATTTGCTGTGGCCGTTTCGCAATCATCAGGAGTTATTAGAAAGAAACGTGTGGTTTTCTATGTTTGAAGATCATATTGAGATAAGTGTCGAACCATTATTAGGCAAGGTTGACACTAGCAGAATTTTCCGACGTATAGGCGGCTGTGCTACATTCAGTGGACTAATAAGTCTGTTTGACTAGGTAGAGATTTTTAATGGAAACAAAAGTCACATGTAAATGTATGATAACACGTCGGTTTCCTTACTTTAGTAAAGCGTCTCCGTAATTAAGTGTATAAACAGATGATACATAACATGAATATCATCGTTGCCGTAAAACCTGTACTTCAAACATTGTACTCATATCTAACAGTATCATATAGACCCGATTTATTCGCTATTTAAGTTTTCTCTTGCTCTCCATCAATATAACAAATCCTTTTAAAGTACATACTATTGTCTCTCTCACACTAAAGGCAAATGCAGCAGACAATTTCTGTATTACTGCCATGATTTCAATAAATACATATACCACGATAACAGTATTGCATATATTCTTGTATCAAAGGATTAGTATCACTGTTCAACCTTAATATTAACATATTTTGCACCAATCGCTTGCCATATATTGTACAGAGTTCAAACCTATATTTTAATAGTACCAGTACCTATATTTTAATATAGTATGCCTCGAGAGGAATGTTGATTTATAATATTGAAAAATAACCGTATCGATTTTAGTGCTGAACTCAGACTCATCCGTCCAAGTAAAATAACAGTAAAATCTTGATCTCTAAATAAATCATTCTACTAAATCAAACTATGCCTACGCGATATATTTGGACTCCTCAATAAAAGATTGATTTTTAAGGCCTCTTTACGTGCAATAATGTACTAATAAAATTCTAAAAATGTATTAACACTTTACCGACGGACATGTCAGATGCGGATATGCGGTTATGCCCGATTTAGCATATCGTTTTTCAGCCGAAACTTACCGGCAGCATAAAATCTACCAGCAGCGTAATATTTGGTAAAGTGCTAATAGTAATAGACAGAAAAAAGTATAATTGATTAATGGTACAGCATTAGAGAACACTGTATTACCATCCTATTTTAGGAAGGAGTTGGGCAACGTCTTGGAACACCTCTTCAGGCGTCTTCATAGAATTAAATTTGTACACTAAGCCTTGCTGCTCATAATACTGAATTATCGGCATTGTATCTTTCACATATGTCTCGTGTCTCTTTATGAGTGAATCCATATTATCATCTGTGCGACCGCTTCCTTGCGCTCCTCTGTTTAGACATCTTTGAGTGCACACTTCCTTGCTGCATTCACAGAAGAGGACGCCCTTCAGGATAACCTTGTCGGACATTTCCTATTTTCACCACAGACACAAAATTAGAACAACTTATTCATTAGAGCGTACATAAACAGCTTAGAAAAGCGTCTATAGACCATACCTTGTTCCAGCCGTCAACGTTGTCCTGGTTTCTTGGAAAACCGTCTATCAGGAACCTTTTGACAGGATTCTCAGACACCTGCATAGCTCGGTTCAAGAGACTGCAAGTGATCGCCACCGGCACGATAGTCCCGTTCCTGATATGTGTCTCTATCAGCTCGCCATATTCCGAACCTGGCTTAGAACGTTCTTCCCTCAGCAGGTCACCGGCTGATAAATGAACGTAACCGAATCGTTCGACGATGTAGCGGCACAGCGTACCTTTGCCTGCACCAGGTCCGCCAAGGACAAAGAGCACTTCGGGCTTCTGCACGGCACTCATGGCAAAACGTCGCAGATACGCTGCGAAAACCTTGAACATAAAAGGTCGGCCGCGACAAACGTCGAGCTTCGAACGTCACGTTTCCAGAGTAGCAGAATCAAATGGCGCCATTTTGTGGAATGCCGCACTTCTACTAGAGGTTGCGTTACGTAAACGGACCGCCGTTCGCACTAAAACTATCTTACTATCAACTATTTACATTTCTAAAAGGCTTCGCGAAGGTCATCGGGGTTTCATGAGATCGTCTGTAAGCGGTGTCGACTAAGACGGGTCTGCGAACCAAAAATGTACACGTTTGCGGGTATCCCTGGGTATCTAGAAAAATACCTGATCAGAGCCAATGCTAACTACTTGGCGACGTTTCAAACGGTCCTGTCGTTTCCTCTGTATTGTCCAGCTTGGATGGCGTCAGTCAGAACGGAAGGAATTTTATTCGCTGCATTGGCGACTGACACCATTCGGATGCCGCATTGTACTCTCGTCGTCGAAGGCGGATAACCTAACTTCTTTGACAGATAAACGGTGCGGGAATTGTTCCTTTCGGAACGCACAACACGTGTTTGCCTCGCGCACGGCGCGCAGAAAAGTGAACACGACTGCTGAGTAGGCTATGTTGATGTCTGTCTTAATTACGTAATGTGAAAAAGCATTGTTTAAAAAATGTATGTCATTAAAATCGAGACGTAAACTTATTTTCGCCACAGTATGTCTGCATCCCGCGCGATGGCTCTCACTTTTATTTGAGCAGGCATTCGGAGTTTCTGCTATTCGGCTAAAAGTTACATGCACACATGTGCAGGGTGACTTGGTGAGTTCTCGTTAAGAATAGACTATGAACTGTAAATGATTATTGCTATATAAAACGGACATGTCACGAGTGCTGTGTAATATCTGTGTGTTGCCGGTCTTTAGTTTGTAAAGCAGAAATTAAAATCAGTGACTTGACCCTCTTTGTTGCAGATGTGAATTGTAAAAATGATGGCAGTGGTACACAACCTTCAATGGTTTGCACAATTCACCAGGTTACATTCCTGTAGAACGTCTAGTCATAGATATGTGATATCGACAGTACCTTCCCTGTGTTGCTGTGAAAATGTTCCAATTCTGTCACTCGTATACAATGACCATAGACACAGACGACAATTTAGTGAACAAAAGAGTATACGTCCACTGCTCAGAACAATGGGAAGAAGTAATTACAATAGGATTAAGAATTCTGGACAACATAGACACTTAAGCATGGCTGCAAGATTAGTGAAGAATGCACACCCGAAGCTTCAGCCTTATATGAAGCTAATGAGGGTAGATAAGCCTATAGGTATGTGTTTCAAGATAACTATTTATGCCTCTCATTAATTTGCATGACTTTGTGAATATTTCTTTGGATTTTAGAGTAAGCAAAACTAAAAACAAAAGTAACTTTGTCTCAACAAATCTGACTCATCAACAATGCAGATGACTTCACTAGAACCTAAAGGAAAGAATACCATTGAGGTGTCATCTCTTAAGGATTAATTATATTAAAGACCTCAATACATTAACTATATTAAATATTTATTAATTTTTTGCTCTTATGTACATTTGATTATGGAATGTACAATCAGTCACATTTAAAGTTGCAGTACAATATTTCTGTTCATGAAATAAAAATAACAGAATGATCAATCACTCAGTTTCAAAGGAAATATCCAGTAACCATAGCAATAATAAAAAATCCTAGCAACATGAACAGGGATTAAGAAAACAATTTGAGTCCAATCTAGAGCATTTTTGGCTCAATACTTAATTGATCAGTTTCTTGAGTAAAAAATATGATTAAGCAGCTATAGAGAATTCATAAGAGATGACACCTCAAACCCTGGTGAAGCTATCTGCGATATTGGCAAAACTTATAAAAATGAAATACATGTCTTTAGTCTAGAAACCAAAGAAAATTCCAACTGCAAGTATTTTAATTGCCTAATCCTGAATAGGATCTTGGTTACTCTTTTGGCCATGTAGTTGGAGCATAGCTATGGCGGCGCCTGCTGGTGCCCTGCCAGACATACAAATGTTAGCTCTGTTTGGACTAGGAGCTTTTGTAATGAGAGGTGCAGGTTGTACAATAAATGACATGTGGGATCAAGATATTGACAAAATGGTAAACATGTGTTTTACGTTTTGACTGTAAGTCACCATTATGCACAAAATATAAAATATACATATTGTACATGTAATGTTTTTATTGTCAGGTAGTCCGAACAAAAGACAGACCTTTAGTTACTGGTCAAATCTCACAGATGCAGGCACTACTCTTTCTTGGTGGCCAATTAAGTGTGGGATTGCTTGTACTGTTGCAACTAAATTGGTACAGTATTTTCCTTGGTGCAAGCTCATTAGGTACTGTTTAATATAATTATAATGGTCACACAGCAAAGAATAGTTCCCAAATAGGTCCCATAGATAAATGTAATTGGAAGAAAATATTGCATTACAGGCTTGGTCATAATTTATCCATTAATGAAAAGAATAACGTATTGGCCCCAACTAATATTGGGAATGACTTTCAATTGGGGAGCACTGTTGGGTTGGTCAGCTATACACGGATCATGTGATTGGTCTGTATGTCTACCTCTTTATGTATCTGGAATCTGTTGGACAATCCTTTATGACACTATATATGCACATCAAGTAGGTACTCCATTTGACAAATAACCATGCTGGTCATTACTGTTACTTATTAACACGTTAAGCGCCACGCCGGGCCCTAGGGACTCATATCAGGGATTTATACGGGTGTCCACTTGTTTCTCCTTCTGCAGAAGTTTTCTATCAATTTTTTACGGTACATTGTAATATCTTCTGGCCCGTTGTTTCTTGGTGTATGAAAAAGGAATTTACAACAGCGGTGTTCAATAATAATTCAAAAGCCAATTTTCGATACCATTTCATACCATTTCACATTAACACGTTCACGCCGGCGCGGGCCACCGGTGGTCCGCACTAAACTGTCTCATCGGGCGGCGTGAGTCACCGGTGGCCCGCACTAAACTGTCTCATCGGGCGGCGCGGGCCACCGGTGACCCGCACTAAACTGTCCTATCGGGCGGCGCGGGTCACTGGCGGTACGCATTCGATTGTGTTCTGAATTATTAGATTATTAAACCCTGAGAGTTAAAATAATGAAAATTTAACGTTCATTCAATAAAAACATTTATTTTTAATAATAATTATAATCAATAATTTATCAGAAACATAAGTTTTGTTCAATTACATAAACACAATATTATACAAAGTATTATATATAGTAGTAGTATATATTAACCCTTTGCACTCGGCACCGTTTCGGACGTTACCTACCAGCAACTCGACGCCACTTTTTCGCGAAAACATACACCCTTGGAAACGTGATATTATAGAGTATAATTTTAGAACCAAGTAAGGAAATGTGATGAAATTTGGTTTATATGAATTTGTGGACATTGAAGAACACATATTTACAAAAAAAAATCAAAATTTATTTTTTATAATTTTCTACAGTATGGTAAAGTCTGAAGCAATTCCCAATATGCATAGCAGGTTGATTTGTACACGTTTAACCCTTTGCACTCGGACATGTTTCTTCACGAAGTAGCGAATAGCGCAACATTTCGTTAAAAATTGTATAGTTTTGAAAAAAATACTTTGCTCAAAGCACGTTTTGCATCCAACTTTGCTGATACATTTATGTTGAAACAAAATTGAAATTTTATAGCCTATTCTTTTCGAATGCGTCATAGTTCATTCACCAATGTGCATTGCGGGTTTATTCAAACACATATCGCAGTAATAACTTGTTTATGATCTTTCACGTGTCATTTTTTCTTCCAAGCATATACAATGTTTATACAATAACTTGCAGTTTATCATTCAGCCTATTGCAGGAATATATAGAAGGTTGTTCTTGCAGTCGCTAGAATTCTCCTCTCAGTTTATTGACCACGAATTTACTAAATATTAAATAGCACACAGATTATTAATTCTATCTCCTTGCCTTAATTTGTAACTCCCCGGAAAAATCTTAAGGAAACAAATATTTGAACAAACGTTTTCTGTATATACATTTTCCTCAGTAATAACACGAAGTATCTTCGTGTCCCCTCAGAAGGGACAGTCGAGTGCAAAGGGTTAACAATAAAATGTTGTTTGCCGCCTTCCACCTGGTGTTTTTGAAAAATCGAAAATCGTCTCTCAACTGCTTTACAAGACTTTTGACAAACTTGTGGTGTGTCATTGGTTTTTGCTGTTTTCTTTCTTCTGAGATTCGAATTGCGAATTGCGAACTGAGATCTTGTAAATTTCTTCTCTCAGTTTTCTGATCTTGTTAATTTTATCATACTTCGATTTGTTTTTTGTCCCATTTTAATAGAAAACTAAAATTAATGGAATAAGTTCATTCTCCGTAATCGTTAATAAACTTTCATGTCCCCTCAGAGGGGACAACCGAGTGATATGCTAGACTTACGTTGTCCCCTCAGAGGGGACAACCGAGTGCAAAAGGTTAAATACATAGTATTTGGTCTATTCGAATCAGCTAGTGGGTATTAGGGCGCAAGCATTGAACAGTATAATTTGGTGCCGCGCCGCCCCACGGGACGGACCACTAGTTGAAGCGCCGCCGCACGGAACGGACCCCGAATATCCGCGCCGGCGTCAACGTGTTAATGTTTTTATGCATTATATTGTTTTCCTTAAACCATTGACCAAACAAAAACGATGCCGCCTAAATTAAACGTTCAATCTCACAAGTACGAAAGAACAGACATATGCGCGATGATAATGCGAAAGAAAAGTCCGCCACCGGTCCGTGCAGACCGACGAGGCCCGAACGAAAAGTCTAGTGCCGGTCCCTACGGCCCGGCGTGGCGCTTAACGTGTTAAGCTAATTCTCGTTAATTGATATTCCTTTTCAGGACAAAGCAGATGATCTGCTGATAGGTATTAAGTCGACAGCTTTAAAGTTTGGCGATAACACTAAGTTGTATTTGTCAGGGTTTGGAGTAACTATGATAACTTGTCTAACCCTGGCAGGTACATTCGCAGAGCAAACGTGGCCTTATTATACGGCGGTAGGATTGGTCGGTAGTCACCTTATCAAACAGGTTCGTAACTTATTAACTCTTTGCGCTCGACGCGCTTTTCTCTCGGGCTGACCAGCAACTCGACAGTAATCCGCCGCGCGCGCGCCTATTTCATGAGTTCGTTTCTGTTAACTTAAAATAATTTTAAGCACAATGGGCCACTTTAAACTCGTATATTTTAACATTACATACATTTATTTAACTTAATGAAGGATATTTATTAAGGATTACGTTCTATAATTTTTCTTCTTGTGGTATTTTGTAAAACAATCTCCAATGTGCATTCTTGGCTTGTCGGGGCATGTGTCACAATAGTACACAGTTTGTCGTCTTTGGCCGGACTTTCGTTGGGAACAAACTTTGCAATTCTCTTTTTGTCCCATCAAAATAACATGCAGCTTCCCATTGAGTCGGATCATTTCAGAAGTGCTCTGTGAAGTAGAAGCTGTGCTACGTTGGCTTTTGGCTTTTGGCCACTTTGGCTTTCAGATTCACTATCGATTATTCGGATTTTTCGTCTTCTTACACCTATAACGTCGTCACTATCTTCATCACTTCCGTCTTCATTCTTATGGGCAAGCTGTCTATGTAGTGATGTAATTTCGTTCGTTATTGCCGAAAAATTGAACTCATCTTCACTAGAAGTAATTTCTTCGTCGTGTTCCATACTTATTGGGCTCACTAACTTTGAAAGAAATATTGCGATTGCCAAGAAGGTTGAATTCGAACTAATTGGATTGTGATTGGTTCTTTTTGTACCTTTTGTTGAAAGAAGCGAATTAAAAGAAGCGTTGCCACGTCTATCAGCGTTCTATTATTCTCAAGACATAATGCACGCATTGAAATTCGTTTGTGTTTTTGAGATAAAACATCTTTATAGCTATGTAGACACCTCATAAAATGATCTACAAAAGGCCAGGTAGACTTGTCAAGCGATATTCGTTAGGCCAAACACAAATAAACACCGTTACCACTCAATTTACCGCATCGATGCGAGTGGTGCCTGAGAGGTACCGGTCGAGTTGGCGCAGCACATACCGTGGTGCCTGAGAGGCACCGGTCGAGCGCAAAGGGTTAAATCGTGGCTACTTCTTACATCTGAGTCAGAAAGAAATATCATATACTATGTCCTTTCAGGTTTACACTTTAAATATTGATAGTCCAACAGATTGTGCTACCAAATTCGTGTCGAATCGCAGGGTAGGATTGATACTGTTTGCCGGTATTATACTAGGAAATTTAATGAAGGATTCATTAAATACGAAGAAGAACGAAAAGGAAAATGCGAAACTGCAGGATTCAGAAACTGGAAACCCTGTATTTCCTATGATTAGTAATAACAACTAGCGAGTATATTCACTATTTCTATAACGCTTTGCAACCTACTCATTGCAGATGTTGTTGGTTGTCCACAATTAATTTCTTTAAATCATGTATTTTCCGTTACATGCTGTATTGATGTTGTCAACTGCAAGTTCAGTAGCCAAAGATAGATGCCATTACTTCAGTGTACCACTTTCACTTGTAAATACCGAGATATATTGTTATCTTTGTATATGCCTTTCCAGCACAGCCAGACAGCCATAATATATACGATGTGTAAAATAAGAGAAAGAAAATTGTAAAGGAATAAAATAGAACTTTGTTAATAACATAATGATTTTTTATTACATAACCAGTATATCTCATATTGAAGAAAATATAAATATTACAAATATTCCTTTATGTATGTTACAGGAAAAATTATTCTAAACCATTTACAATATCAACTTTTTATCATATGTGCACTTATTTCTGTTGACTGAGGTTGTTTGGGATTAGAATCTAAAACTGAACTGACCCTATTTGCATCACTTAACTCTTTAGCAATACAACTATCTACCATATTTTCTTTTATTGCACATTCATTATGTGCATTTTTATTATTCAGTTCTTCTTTTAAAAATGATTTGTACTGTGCTTCAGTTAACAGTGACTCTTTAATTTTATCCAAAAGCTGTATATTTGGTAGGATAATCGCTAAGTATCCACCTTTATGTGGAACTTTTCTTAGGAGCTCTGGATCTTCTAGCAACATTTCATTGACTTCTACTAATTTTCCAATCATGCAACATTTTATCGTATGCATTTGCCCATCGGAACAAGACACTGTGCAAATATTAGAATTTGCTTGTAAGGGTTGTGCGCCATGCTTGCCCTTACCAGAAACTTTGTTAAGTGCCCTGTCCACCTTATCACTTACCTTAAAATCAACCTTTGTAATTTTTTTTCCCACTTTAAATATTGTATGACTCGGTGCTAAACATAACATACAAATGCGATTACTATGTATCATAATACATATATCATCCCCTGGTTTCTGTACATTTACTTTATAATACGCAGTCAAATATCGTTCTGTGACAGTGGGAAATGTATTAGTGAGTTCAGTCCCATCCAACATGTCACTAACTTCTTCATCGGGTGGGAACACAAATAGATCATCATCATTGCCTATTAAATCTGTTTCACACTCTGTGGTATCTAATAATGCACCAATTTTGTTGTGGTTACATTCATCAGAAATATTCTTCTCCACATTATTTTTCAAAGTTTCACAGCTTAACAGAGCAGTTTTGTCCTTGTTTACAGGAAAAACATTTTCATCTGTGTCGCTAAGTAATTTAATCTTTTTGCAAGCAGGAAATTCAGTGTCAGAATTCATGTTGTTAATAATTTGAGCAGAATTAAAATACTAAGCTATATTGCATATAATTTTCTAGGGATTAAAATTCGATCACAAGTTACTTTTCATATTTTCAACCACTTAACAATGTCAGCACTATGTTACTTTGTCAGTTTCAACCTTTGATGCCTCTTTTTTATTCGAATCTTCTACAATTGGTTGTCCCGCTGGCTGCCTCGCACCTTTATGCCGTTCAAGGTTGAGCTGACGACGTGTCTGTCTCTATAAGTAAAGATATATTCAAAAGAATAAAATGAACGCATTAAAGAACGTATTAAAATGATTTCATTACGAATTACCTCTTTCCTACAGCAGAGGACCATTTGCCTTCTAAGCTTTTGGCAATAATCAAAGTACCGACCGATTGGATGCTACAAGGGCAAAAATAATGTGCCAAACAACAGGTTATGCTTTTGATTAACACGTTGGCTGCCGTGAGGGTCACCAGTGACCGGCGCAAGAGATTTTACTGAAGATCTAAAATATTCACAATGCATAGTAATAATTATTTTATAAATGCAGTTATTGTTAGAATAGTGATGCGATTCTTTGGTCTCCAATACTTGCACATTATTTACATTTTGCATAATTCAGTCAAACGCGTATTAGCGCTTTTTAATTAATTATTATTAACGCTTTCATAGCATCGCCGTTCTAATACAGCAAAATACGCACGGCAGTCAACATATTAAAATAGTGATGCGATCCTTTGGTCTTCAATACCTGCGCGTTATTTACATTTTACATAATTCAGGCAAACGCTGTAGTATTTCATAGCATCGCCGTTCTAATATAGTAAAATACGCTTGGCAGTCAACGTGTTAACACTTTGACTGCCAAGCCTATTTTGCTATGTTAGAACCGCGATGCGATAAAATACAGCAGAGTATGATTAAATCGTGCAAGATAAAAATAACGCAGAGTTGTTAGAAGCTAAAGTATTAAAGCATCGTTACAATACCAATTGCTTTTACAAGATTGCAAATAGGCTTCATTACGAATTTTTTGCATTTCTAGTAAAATCTTTTGCGCCGGTCACCGGTGAACGCCATGGCAGTCAAAGTGTTAAAATAGTGATGCGATTCTTTGGTCTTCAATACCTGCGCGTTATTTACATTTTGCATAATTCAGTCAAACGCTGTAGTATTTCATAGCATCGCCGTTCTAATATAATAAAATATGCTTGGCAGTCAACGTATTAAAATAGTGATGCGATTCTTTGGTCTTCAATACCTGCGCATTATTTACATTTTGCGTAATTCAGTCAAACGCTGTAGTATTTCATAGCATCGCCGTTCTAATACAGCAAAATACGCACGGCAGCCAACGTATTAAAATAGTGACGCGATTCTTTGGTCTTCAATACCTGCGCGTTATTTACATTTTGCATAATTCAGTCAAACGCTGTAGTATTTCATAGCATCGCCGTTCTAATATGGCAAAATACGCACGGCAGTCAACGTATTAAAATAGTGATGCGATTCTTTGGTCTTCAATACCTGCGCGTTATTTACATTTTGCATAATTCAGGCAAACGCTGTAGTATTTCATAGCATTGCCGTTCTAATATAGTAAAATACGCTTGGCAGTCAACGTGTTAACACTTTGACTGCCAAGCCTATTTTGCTACATTAGAACCGCGATGCGATAAAATACAGCAGAGTATGATTAAATCGTGCAAGATAAAAATACCGCAGAGTTGTTAGAAGCTAAAGTATTAAAGCATCGTTCCAATACCAATTGCTCTTACAAGATTGCAAATAGGCTTCATTACGAATTTTTTGCATTTCTAGTCAAATCTTTTGCGCCGGTCACCGGTGAACGCCATGGCAGTCAAAGTGTTAAAATAGTGATGCGATTCTTTGGTCTTCAATACCTGCGCGTTATTTACATTTTGCATAATTCAGGCAAACGCTGTAGTATTTCATAGCATCGCCGTTCTAATATAATAAAATATGCTTGGCAGTCAACGTATTAGAATAGTGACGCGATTCTTTGGTCTTCAATACCTGCGCGTTATTTACATTTTGCGTAATTCAGTCAAACGCTGTAGTATTTCATAGCATCGCCGTTCTAATACGGCGAAATACGCACGGCAGTCAACGTGTTAAAATAGTGATGCGATTCTTTGATCTCCAATACATGCACATTATTTATATTTTGCATAATTCAGGCAAACGTTGTAGTATTTCATAGTATCACCGTTCTAATATAATAAAATATGCTTGGCAGTCAACGTATTAAAATAGTGATGCGATTCTTTGGTCTTCAATACCTGCGCGTTATTTACATTTTGCGTAATTCAGTCAAACGCTGTAGTATTTCATAGCATCGCCGTTCTAATACGGCAAAATACGCACGGCAGTCAACGTGTTAAAATAGTGATGCGATTCTTTGATCTCCAATACATGCACATTATTTACATTTTGCATAATTCAGTCAAACGCTATAGTATTTCATAGCATCGCCGTTCTAATACGGCAAAATACGCACGACAGTCAACGTGTTAACATACATCGGAACGGAAATGCAAAGTTTTACAAATATTACCTCAAGCTCGCATTGTTGATACGCGTAAAAGAATTCATTGCAATTTGCGTAATGCGCTGCTAACGACTTAGGCATCTCAATACTTAAACGGCACTACTCGTTATAAGAATTGAGAGCGATTTTGGCAGAATTGATTTCTACCATGAATTTTTAAATATAGAAACAAAAATATCGGTAGCGCGTGGAAAATAATAGTTCATACACTGTGTTACGTATAACTCGCTCGAGCACATTAAAACTATTTACAGGTTAGAGACGAGCAGGTATAGGTAGACGGCGCTGAGTAACTCACAGCAGCAATAAGGAGCATATACATATACTTACAGAAACCAGAAGATTTTTCCATTGCTACAACATTTTATCCCATCGTCAATATCGCAATAATGCTCCTGTACGTCGAATCACTCGCTAATGGCTTGGAGAAAATATAAACCGAACTTCCAACGTGTTTCCAACTGTCCTTACCGCTGGATTCTAATGCTTTGCACGTGGGCTGCAGTTTGCTATTTAGACAAAAATGACTATTCAGTTTCTGCGGGGCAATTTAGCATTTAGATAAAAACTACTAATAAGTTTTTAACTAATGCATTGGACAAACGCAGTTTTGTGTATTTCAACGAAGCTTATGTGGTAAACATTCTTCAGACGATACATGAAAATGGTACCAACAGGTACGGATTTGAATATTTTCAATTCTTGCACCGTATATTTCAACCGTACACCATTGTCATTGCATATATTCTAAATTCGGTGATTTCAACGAAGCTTATGTGGTAAACATTCTTTAAACGATACATGAAAATGGTACCAACCGGTATGGATTTGAATATTTTCAATCCTTGCACCGGATATTTCAACCGTACACCATTGTCATTGCATATATTCTAAATTCGGTCATTTCAACGAAGCTTATGTGGTAAACATTCTTTAAACGATACATGAAAATGGTATCAACCGGTACGGATTTTAATATTTTCAATTCTTGCACCGGATATTTCAACCGTACACCATTGTCATTGCATACATTCTAAATTCGGTCATTTCAACGAAGCTTATGTGGTGAATATTCTTTAAAAGATACATGAAAATGGTACCAACCGGTGCGGATTTGAACATTTTCAATTCTTGCACGGGATATTTCAACCGTACACCATTGTCATTGCATATATTCTAAATTCGGTAATTTCAACGAAGCTTATGTGGTAAACATTCTTTAAACGATACATGAAAATGGTACCAACCGGTACGGATTTGAATATTTTCAATCCTTGCACCGGATATTTCAACCGTACACCATTGTCATTGCATATATTCTAAATTCGGTGATTCCAACGAAGCTTATGTGGTAAACATTCTTTAAACGATACATGAAAATGGTACCAAGCGGTACAGATTTGAACATTTTCAATTCTTGCACCGTATATTTCAACCGTACACCATTGTCATTGCATATATTCTAAATTCGGTCATTTCAACGAAGCTTATGTGGTAAATATTCTTTAAACGATACATGAAAATGGTACCAACCGGATGGATTTGAATATTTTCAATCCTTGCACCGGATATTTCAACCGTACACCATTGTCATTGCATATATTCTAAATTCGGTGATTCCAACGAAGCTTATGTGGTAAACATTCTTTAAACGATACATGAAAATGGTACCAACCGGTGCGGATTTGAACATTTTCAATTCTTGCACCGTATATTTCAACCGTACACCATTGTCATTGCATATATTCTAAATTCGGTCATTTCAACGAAGCTTATGTGGTGAATATTCTTTAAAAGATACATGAAAATCGTACCAACCGGTATGGATTTGAATATTTTCAATTCTTGCACCGGATATTTCAACCGTACACCATTGTCATTGCATATATTCTAAATTCGGTCGTTTAAACGAAGCTTATGTGGTGAATATTCTTTAAAAGGTACATGAAAATGGTACCAACCGGTGCGGATTTGAACATTTTCAATTCTTGCACTGGATATTTAAACCGTACACCGTTGTCATTGCATATATTCTAAATTCGGTCATTTCAACGAAGCTTATGTGGTAAACATTCTTAAGACGATACATGAAAATGGTACCAACCGGTGCGGATTTGAACATTTTCAATTTTTGCACCGGATATTTCAACCGTACACCATTGTCATTGGATATATTCTAAATTCGGTTATTTCAACGAAGCTTATGTGGTAAACATTCTTTAAACGATACATGAAAATGGTACCAACCGGTGCGGATTTGAATATTTTCAATTCTTGCACCGGATATTTCAACCGTACACCATTGTCATTGCATACATTCTAAATTCGGTCGTTTCAACGAAGCTTATGTGGTAAACATTCTTTAAACGATACATGAAAATGGTACCAACCGGTATGGATTTGAATATTTTCAATTCTTGCACCGGATATTTCAACCGTACACCATTGTCATTGCATATATTCTAAATTCGGTCATTTCAACGAAGCTTATGTGGTAAACATTCATTAAACGATACATGAAAATGGTACCAACCGGTACGGATTTTAATATTTTCAATTCTTGCACCGGATATTTCAACCGTACACCATTGTCATTGCATATATTCTAAATTCGGTCGTTTAAACGAAGCTTATGTGGTAAACATTCTTTAAACGATACATGAAAATGGTACCAATCGGTACGGATTTGAACATTTTCAATCCTTGCACCGTATATTTCAACCGTACACCATTGTCATTGCATATATTCTAAATTCGGTCATTTCAACGAAGCTTATGTGGTAAACATTCTTTAAACGATACATGAAAATGGTACCAACCGGTGCGGATTTGAATATTTTCAATTCTTGCACCGTATATTTCAACCGTACATCATTTTCATTCCATATATTCTAAATTCGGTAATATTTTCGTAATATAAATTTCTAATAAGACTTCTCAGAAAAGTTAATGTTTTACTTAAATACCTCATTTTGAATGCATTTGACATTCTGCAACGTATCTTTAACGTATCCGCCATACCAACTTCGGACTTAAGCGTACAAAGCGACTGCAGTCAAAGTTGCAACTGAATTAATGCAATTTCATGGAAACAACGGAGGTGCATGAAGCCAGCCAATCGGAACATCGATACTTCATTAGCAATTTCGTGTGTTCGCGAGGAAAAAGATCAAAAATTCAAAAAGTCGCCAAATAAACTCTCACCTCATTGTCGTCTAAGGTCTATTCGGTAATTCGCCGTTAGATTTTACTTTCGCATAGTTTATACCGCATATAATGCGGTTTATATTGATCTTATTTGCGAGCATGCCCATTAGCTTTAGCAGGCAAAAGCGCATATGATGACGCATCGGTATTCATTGGAGTTGGCTTTCTTGCGTAATTTGTTGTGATTTTAGAATATCAAACCGGTGCATCGGAGTGCTGCGATAACGAGAAGAGTCTCGCGAAACTTCAACATCCTGCACTGAATCTTCTGTTGAAATCGTTCCCGCCCCACGAAATTGCCGGTGAGAATTCGCTCAATTTTCTGCAAATCATACATATTTTTTGCCGGTTCCGATAATGACTTTTTGAGGTTCTTTCCGTTGCAAGAATTCATAATAGTCGGCAAGTCGACCGTATGTACGCGTTGCATATTGTACTTTTTTACTTCTGAATGTGAGACAGTACTGACGTTTCAGATGTGACGTATTTTGTTACCTGACCTCACTGCTTACTGTTAATTATTTACAGGCAAGAAAAATGTCTGCACCTCCGAATCTTAGTGACCGCATGAAAGATCCGCTGAAGGCCGCTGTTGATGCGTGCATTGCCGATCCTACGTTTTTACACAACCCAGATATGTCTTTCTTGAAGACCTTTGTTGAACAGTTTGGTGGCAAGGTGCCGGGCAGCCCTGCTAGCGAAGAGAAATGTGAATCTAAACCAACGCCGATGGAGTCCGAAACGCAACCAAAGGCACAGAAAGATCCAGAAAGCGACCTGGACCTTGATATGACCGGAGTTATCGGTACCTACAATCATTTTCATCCATCTAATAATTAGATATTGCATGGTAATATTTATAGTTAACACGTTGACTGCCACGGTGGTCACCAGTGACCGGTAAAAAGCCTATTTGCAATCTTGTAAAAGCAATTAGTATCAGAACGGTGCTTCAATGCTTTGGCTTTTAACAACTCTGCGTTACCTTCATTTTGCAAGATTTAATCGACCTCTGTAGTGTTCATCGCAGCGCAATTTTAACATAGCAAAATACGCTTGGCACTCAACGTGTTAATATTCATAAGTGGCACAGAAAGGCACAGAAAGATCCAGAAAGTGACCTGGACCTTGATATGACCGGAGTTATCGGTACCTACAATCATTTTCATCCATCTAATAATTAGATATTGTATGGTAATATTTATAGTTAACACGTTGACTGCCACGGTGGTCACCAGTGACCGGTAAAAAGCCTATTTGCAATCTTGTAAAAGCAATTAGTATCAGAACGGTGCTTCAATGCTTTGGCTTTTAACAACTCTGCGTTACCTTCATTTTGCAAGATTTAATCGACCTCTGTAGTTTTCATCGCAGTGCGATTTTAACATAGCAAAATACGCTTGGCACTCAACGTGTTAATATTCATACGTGGCACAGAAAGGCACAGAAAGATCCAGAAAGCGATCTGGACCTTGATATGACCGAAGTTATCTGTACCTACAATCATATTCATCCATCTAATAATTAGATATTGCATGGTAATATTTATAGTTAACACGTTGACTGCCACGGTGGTCACCAGTGACCGGTAAAAAGCCTATTTGCAATCTTGTAAAAGCAATTAGTATCAGAACGGTGCTTCAATGCTTTGGCCTTTAACAACTCTGCGTTATCTTCATTTTGCAAGATTTAATCGACCTCTGTAGTTTTCATCGCAGTGCGATTTTAACATAGCAAAATACGCTTGGCACTCAACGTGTTAATATTCATACGTGGCACAGAAAGGCACAGAAAGATCCAGAAAGCGATCTGGACCTTGATATGACCGAAGTTATCTGTACCTACAATCATATTCATCCATCTAATAATTAGATATTGCATGGTAATATTTATAGTTAACACGTTGACTGCCACGGTGGTCACCAGTGACCGATAAAATGCCTATTTGCAATCTTGTAAAAGCAATTAGTATCAGAACGGTGCTTCAATGCTTTGGCTTTTAACAACTCTGTGTTACTTTCATTTTGCAAGATTTAATCGACCTCTGTAGTTTTCATGGCAGTGCGATTTTAACATAGCAAAATATGTTTGACACTCAACGTGTTAATATTCATAAGTGGCACAGAAAGGCACAGAAAGATCCAGAAAGCGATCTGGACCTTGATATGACCGGAGTTATCGGTACCTACAATCATTTTCATCCATCTAATAATTAGATATTGCATGGTAATATTTATAGTTAACACGTTGACTGCCACGGTAGTCACCAGTGACCGGTAAAAAGCCTATTTGCAATCTTGTAAAAGCGATTAATATTAGAACAGTGCTTCAATGCTTTGGCTTTTTACAACTCTGCGTTGCCTTCATTTTGCAAGATTTAATCGACCTCTGTAATTTTCATCGCAGTGCGATTTTAACATAGCAAAATACGCTTGGCACTCAACGTGTTAATATTCATAAGTGGCACAGAAAGGCACAGAAAGATCCAGAAAGCGATCTGGACCTTGATATGACCGGAGTTATCGGTACCTACAATCATTTTCATCCATCTAATAATTAGATATCGCATGGTAATATTTATAGTTAACACGTTGACTGCCACGGTGGTCACCAGTGATCGGTAAAATGCCTATTTGCAATCTTGTAAAAGCAGTTAGTATCAGAACGGTGCTTCAATGCTTTGGTTTTTAACAACTCTGCGTTACCTTCATTTTGCAAGATTTAATTGACCTCTGTACTTTTCGTCGCAGTGCAATTTTAACATAGCAAAATAAGCTTGGCACTCAACGTGTTAATATTCATAAGTGGCACAGAAAGGCACAGAAAGATCCAGAAAGCGATCTGGACCTTGATATGACCGGAGTTATCGGTACCTACAATCATTTTCATCCATCTAATAATTAGATATTGCATGGTAATATTTATAGTTAACACGTTGACTGCCACGGTGGTCACCAGTGACCGGTAAAAAGCCTATTTGCAATCTTGTAAAAGCAATTAGTATCAGAACGGTGCTTCAATGCTTTGGCTTTTAACAACTCTGCGTTACCTTCATTTTGCAAGATTTAATCGACCTCTGTATTTCTCATCACAGTGCGATTTTAACATAGCAAAATACGCTTGGCACTCAACGTGTTAATATTCATAAGTGGCACAGAAAGGCACAGAAAGATCCAGAAAGTGACCTGGACCTTGATATGACCGGAGTTATCGGTACCTACAATCATTTTCATCCATCTAATAATTAGATATTGTATGGTAATATTTATAGTTAACACGTTGACTGCCACGGTGGTCACCAGTGACCGGTAAAAAGCCTATTTGCAATCTTGTAAAAGCAATTAGTATCAGAACGGTGCTTCAATGCTTTGGCTTTTAACAACTCTGCGTTATCTTCATTTTGCAAGATTTAATCGACCTCTGTAGTTTTCATCGCAGTGCGATTTTAACATAGCAAAATACGCTTGGCACTCAACGTGTTAATATTCATACGTGGCACAGAAAGGCACAGAAAGATCCAGAAAGCGATCTGGACCTTGATATGACCGAAGTTATCTGTACCTACAATCATATTCATCCATCTAATAATTAGATATTGCATGGTAATATTTATAGTTAACACGTTGACTGCCACGGTGGTCACCAGTGACCGGTAAAAAGCCTATTTGCAATCTTGTAAAAGCAATTAGTATCAGAACGGTGCTTCAATGCTTTGGCCTTTAACAACTCTGCGTTATCTTCATTTTGCAAGATTTAATCGACCTCTGTAGTTTTCATCGCAGTGCGATTTTAACATAGCAAAATACGCTTGGCACTCAACGTGTTAATATTCATACGTGGCACAGAAAGGCACAGAAAGATCCAGAAAGCGATCTGGACCTTGATATGACCGAAGTTATCTGTACCTACAATCATATTCATCCATCTAATAATTAGATATTGCATGGTAATATTTATAGTTAACACGTTGACTGCCACGGTGGTCACCAGTGACCGATAAAATGCCTATTTGCAATCTTGTAAAAGCAATTAGTATCAGAACGGTGCTTCAATGCTTTGGCTTTTAACAACTCTGTGTTACTTTCATTTTGCAAGATTTAATCGACCTCTGTAGTTTTCATGGCAGTGCGATTTTAACATAGCAAAATATGTTTGACACTCAACGTGTTAATATTCATAAGTGGCACAGAAAGGCACAGAAAGATCCAGAAAGCGATCTGGACCTTGATATGACCGGAGTTATCGGTACCTACAATCATTTTCATCCATCTAATAATTAGATATTGCATGGTAATATTTATAGTTAACACGTTGACTGCCACGGTGGTCACCAGTGACCGGTAAAAAGCCTATTTGCAATCTTGTAAAAGCGATTAATATTAGAACAGTGCTTCAATGCTTTGGCTTTTTACAACTCTGCGTTGCCTTCATTTTGCAAGATTTAATCGACCTCTGTAATTTTCATCGCAGTGCGATTTTAACATAGCAAAATACGCTTGGCACTCAACGTGTTAATATTCATAAGTGGCACAGAAAGGCACAGAAAGATCCAGAAAGCGATCTGGACCTTGATATGACCGGAGTTATCGGTACCTACAATCATTTTCATCCATCTAATAATTAGATATCGCATGGTAATATTTATAGTTAACACGTTGACTGCCACGGTGGTCACCAGTGATCGGTAAAATGCCTATTTGCAATCTTGTAAAAGCAGTTAGTATCAGAACGGTGCTTCAATGCTTTGGTTTTTAACAACTCTGCGTTACCTTCATTTTGCAAGATTTAATTGACCTCTGTACTTTTCGTCGCAGTGCAATTTTAACATAGCAAAATAAGCTTGGCACTCAACGTGTTAATATTCATAAGTGGCACAGAAAGGCACAGAAAGATCCAGAAAGCGATCTGGACCTTGATATGACCGGAGTTATCGGTACCTACAATCATTTTCATCCATCTAATAATTAGATATTGCATGGTAATATTTATAGTTAACACGTTGACTGCCACGGTGGTCACCAGTGACCGGTAAAAAGCCTATTTGCAATCTTGTAAAAGCAATTAGTATCAGAACGGTGCTTCAATGCTTTGGCTTTTAACAACTCTGCGTTACCTTCATTTTGCAAGATTTAATCAACCTCTGTAGTATTTCATCGCAGCGCAATTTTAACATAGCAAAATACGCTTGGCACTCAACGTGTTAATATTCATAAGTGGCACAGAAAGGCACAGAAAGATCCAGAAAGTGACCTGGACCTTGATATGACCGGAGTTATCGGTACCTACAATCATTTTCATCCATCTAATAATTAGATATCGCATGGTAATATTTATAGTTAACACGTTGACTGCCACGGTGGTCACCAGTGACCGGTAAAATGCCTATTTGCAATCTTGTAAAAGCAATTAGTATTAGAACGCTGCTTCAATGCTTTGGCTTCTAACAACTCTGCGTTACCTTCATTTTGCAAGATTTAATCGACCTCTGTAGTTTTCATCGCAGTGCGATTTTAACATAGCAAAATACGCTTGGCACTCAACGTGTTAATATTCATAAGTGGCACAGAAAGGCACAGAAAGATCCAGAAAGCGATCTGGACCTTGATATGACCGGAGTTATCAGTACCTACAATCATTTTCATCCATCTAATAATTAGATATTGTATGGTAATATTTATAGTTAACATGTTGACTGCCACGGTGGTCACCAGTGACCGGTAAAAAGCCTATTTGCAATCTTGTAAAAGCAATTAGTATCAGAACGGTGCTTCAATGCTTTGGCTTTTAACAACTCTGCGTTATCTTCATTTTGCAAGATTTAATCGACCTCTGTAGTTTTCATCGCAGTGCGATTTTAACATAGCAAAATACGCTTGGCACTCAACGTGTTAATATTCATAAGTGGCACAGAACGGCACAGAAAGATCCAGAAAGCAATCTGGACCTTGATATGACCGGAGTTATCGGTACCTACAATCATTTTCATCCATCTAATAATTAGATATTGCATGGTAATATTTATAGTTAACACGTTGACTGCCACGGTGGTCACCAGTGACCGGTAAAAAGCCTATTTGCAATCTTGTAAAAGCAATTAGTATCAGAACGGTGCTTCAATGCTTTGGCTTTTAACAACTCTGCGTTACCTTCATTTTGCAAGATTTAATCGACCTCTGTATTTCTCATCACAGTGCGATTTTAACATAGCAAAATACGCTTGGCACTCAACGTGTTAATATTCATAAGTGGCACAGAAAGGCACAGAAAGATCCAGAAAGTGACCTGGACCTTGATATGACCGGAGTTATCGGTACCTACAATCATTTTCATCCATCTAATAATTAGATATCGCATGGTAATATTTATAGTTAACACGTTGACTGCCACGGTGGTCACCAGTGACCGGTAAAATGCCTATTTGCAATCTTGTAAAAGCAATTAGTATTAGAACGGTGCTTCAATGCTTTGGCTTTTAACAACTCTGCGTTACCTTCATTTTGCAAGATTTAATCGACCTCTGTAGTTTTCATCGCAGTGCGATTTTAACATAGCAAAATACGCTTGGCACTCAACGTGTTAATATTCATAAGTGGCACAGAAAGGCACAGAAAGATCCAGAAAGCGATCTGGACCTTGATATGACCGGAGTTATCAGTACCTACAATCATTTTCATCCATCTAATAATTAGATATTGTATGGTAATATTTATAGTTAACACGTTGACTGCCACGGTTGTCACCAGTGACCGGTAAAAATCCTATTTGCAATCTTGTAAAAGCAATTAGTATCAGAACGGTGCTTCAATGCTTTGGCTTTTAACAACTCTGCGTTATCTTCATTTTGCAAGATTTAATCGACCTCTGTAGTTTTCATCGCAGTGCGATTTTAACATAGCAAAATACGCTTGGCACTCAACGTGTTAATATTCATAAGTGGCACAGAACGGCACAGAAAGATCCAGAAAGCAATCTGGACCTTGATATGACCGGAGTTATCGGTACCTACAATCATTTTCATTCATCTAATAATTAGATATTGCATGGTAATATTTATAGTTAACATGTTGACTGCTACGGTGGTCACCAGAGACCGGTAAAAAGCCTATTTGCAATCTTGTAAAAGCAATTAGTATCAGAACGGTGCTTCAATGCTTTGGCTTTTAACAACTCTGCGTTACCTTCATTTTGCAAAATTGAATCGACCTCTGTAGTTTTCATCGCAGTGCGATTTTAACATAGCAAAATACGCTTGGCACTCAACGTGTTAATATTCATAAGTGTAGTTAGCTTCAATACAGATTAATATAAAATGTGTGCATAAATCGTAAAATGTGCCTTGTACATTATATACACATCTTACTTATTCTGCATAGTTGAAATAGTACTTGTATATATGTTGGTGTCTTGCAACCAAATATGATTGTACAGACCACGTTATACCATGTTACAGAACCAGATACGGACGCTCCCCAAAAAATGGGGAACCCCACCTTGCAACCAACAGAAGACGAAATTGCAGAGTCTCAAGCAAAGAGATCTGAAGCTGTGTCAGCTTTTGCAGAAAAAGATTATGACAAGGCAATACAACTTTACACAGAAGCCATCACTTTAAATCCTCAGGCATCGTTGTTGTACGCAAAACGAGGGCAGGTTTACTTATTGCAACAGAAGCCAAATGCTTGCATTCGTGATTGCAACCGTGCGCTAGAACTGAATCCTGACAGTGCAGCGGCCCACAAATTCCGAGGCAGAGCAAACCATCTGCTAGGCAACTGGGAGGAAGCAGCCACAGATTTGAGACTTGCATGCAAGTTTGATTTCGACGAGCAAACTGACGAGTGGTTACGTGAAGTTACACCAAACGTGAGTACCGTTTCAGTGTTCCTTTTTGCTATTTTCTTCTTAAAACGACAACATGCCTTAAATGGTTATAGCGAGAACAAGTGCTGTAATGTGCTAAATAGCTCATTCACATTTTTTCTTTTCATTAAAATCACATTTAGTTGTTTTGAGCAATGTATACTTATCTTTGAGTTTATTGTAACAGTATGTTGTGTTCTATCTACTGGTACTATAAATCACTAAGTCTGGATATGAGGCAATGACGAGTAGACAAACAATTATAACACACTGTCTTATTTAAAAAGTACAATTCCTAAAGCATAATTCGTAAATCTCATAAAATATTCCTACATGTTTTAGGTACGCAATATTTAAATTACACATAATTATTACCCTTAATAAATAAGTAGGTGCTCTGACAATATGTCAGTTATAATGCTAAACGTAATTAACAAGACCTTCTATGATATTTAATAATAGTAACATTATTTTAACAATAGTGATATTAATAATAATAATATTAATAGTAATAATAATTACAGTAATATCAACAAACTGCATATTTCCAAAAAAGCCAATTAAGTGCATGAATATTACTTGTATGGTGCATAATTAAGTGGTCTATCCCTCTTTTATACACAATATAAGTATAGCAGATACCAAAAGGTTTGCAGACGAGCAACCTTTGTTCAACAAAATACGAGTCATTGCGCCCTATTTTCGTCATCTTCAACGGGAAATGAATACACAAAAAAAGAAACATTCAGACAAGCGAAAGGACGTAGTATTTCTTGAATGCTTCTTTAGTGAAATATGAAGAATGCAAAATGGAGGTGAAAACGCATCGTTGCATGATGAATGTATGTATTGTATATATTAACTTTACCCCTTTTTTTGTTTTAATAAGTATTTTGTATCCTTTAATACGAACACAATCTGTTTACACAAGACCATTCCACAAATTTCAATGAAGAAAGGCTGCCTGACCTTCTCCACAATGGAAGTAACTGTACGAGTAATTACGGACATACAGTTAGATGTGTTACTCGCTCAGCAGAGAATCTAGCATATAACGCGTGCGTCACTGTACCTCACCCGTAATCAGCGAGTCATTACGTTGAGTTTTAATAAGTCTATTGCATCTCATCAAAGGCAACTCATCGCGTTCGCCATTCTGTTGTTACTGAAACTGCCATGGCGTGGCGTCACGCGACGTTAGAGGTACGTTTCGAAAAGAATCCGATGACCAAAGCTACAATGTGTGAATACCTTCCAATAGATTTCTCTCACTGTCCATTTATTTCGGAATGGTAATGTTCGTGTCGTCCTTCCCGAACAGTGCATTACCACAGAAATCCTAACAATCGAAGAATCATTTCTCTCGCACACTCGTTCCCGTCTGAACGCGCGAACTCTCATCATCGTACTCCCTATATGTTACCATCGAAGTCGCTCTGCAGGATCGTACGATTGCCAGTGGGTGCAATATTTGTACCATTGCACCGTCACCACCCTCTATTGTGACCCCTTGGGGACGAAAGCAAGAGTGCTTTCCGAATGTTGGGAAGTAAAGTCCTCGGTACCATCTCAAATATTCGTGTGAGCCGAAACTTCGTCGATCCGCTCATTCGTTCTCCGTTCGTCGTCATCTTTGTCATCTCGTCAATTTTTCGTCGGCCCACGTTGTGCAGCGATCGACAATGTGCTCTCGCTTTTTTGGATACTTCACATGGTATCAAGAGCTCTATTCCAGGGTATGCGATCGTACTCAACTGAGAGGACTGCTGGCCTCGTTCTCGTGCATCACGGCTTCCACGGACTTCTTGTACTTGCCGACGAGCTCAGGCAGGTCGTAAGCTATAGCTACGTCCAGCCTGTTTATTGGGCAGCCGCGGAAGTACGTGCACGTTGCACTCAGTTGCTGAAAATCGTACAGAGCGTTTAATCGGAAGAAATCTCGGTAGACGTCCGGATCGGGAAGGTCGTAGCGTGATATGTTTGTCAGGGTGCTCAGGCCTTCGTAGATGTGGTAGTCCTGCGGATTCTCAATGATCTTGTCGCTGATCTCTTTCTTGTTGCCGAAGAACGTCTTGTGGTTGTAGTAAGTTGTTAAGTAGCAGTCTACCATCTTTGCGTGGTTGCGCACTCGTACCTGCAATTACCACAACTTTGCTCTAGTGTATGTCAAGATCTTGTTGATGAGCAAGCAAACGTTGTTAACACGTTGACTGCCAAGCGTATATTGCTATGTTAGAACCGCGATGCGATGAAATACTGCGGAGTATGATTAAATCGTGCAAAATGAAAGTAACGCAGAGTTGTTAGAAGTCAAAGTTTTGAAGCACCATTCCAATGTCAATTGCTTTTACAAGATTGCAAATAGGCTTCATGGCGAATTTTTTTGCATTCAAGGTAAAATCGTTTGCGCCGGTGACCGGTGACCACCGTGGCAGCCAACGTGTTAAAGTGTAACGCTGTTTCAAAGGTGTTGAAGTCATTAAATTATGTGACATGTACACTGACAGCAATTGTAGGATTTTTGGTGACGATGTACTTACGGCAAATCTTCTGGCGCTAGCAATCTTATGTTCAACCCTTTTGTCGATTGCGGAACGTAAATCACGAAGGAATGCACGTTCTTGAGCATAGAGCAGTCTGGTAGGTGCACCTGCCTCGTATGGCAGGGACCATAGAGACGTAGAATACATCACAGGCGGTTCAGCACTGGACATAAGCGGTGATATATTCCAGATCAATGCACCTTGTACCCTCATAAGTTCCTCTGGTTTTACTTGGTCAGCCTTGTTCAAGATAATTCTAGTCTGTACAAAAGAAATATGTTTTATACCTTGTCGGCTTATATGGCGTCAGCATCAGTACTTGCAGTAAAATATTATTTAATATCAGCTTACTTGATACTCTCGGCCTTTTAGTTGGTCAAGAATGGCCTCTGTCTCTGGTCCTACGTCCAGTTTGGACGGGTCATACACCAAAAAGATAATATCTGCCCGATCAATGAACCATTGGCATGCGTCGTTGAAGGGAAATACGCGTTGCACTTGTTTACGTACTTCAAGGATACCAGGTATTTCTACAATATTCACCTATTCGGGATTTAATAAATTAATATTTATTTAAATAATAATAATAATAATAAATATTGAATGAAAGACGACACTAATCTCATCGTTTGGAATCGCTTAACCAGGCGTAGAAGAAAATATCGGGTTCATTTACCTTTTCTAATAGCTTGTTGTTCAATTTCAAACCTCTAAGTCGGTCAAGCAGACCTTGGCCAAACTTTTGTAAACCAGAGAAAGTCCAATCAGCAGCTAACTGAGTACCATCGAGAACCTCTTCTTCTTCACCATGCATTATAATGTTAAAGTAGGCTGGCGACGGTTCGGCTCCTATAATTTAAAATTGGTGTTCACCTTTCTTCTTTTGAATATTCCACAAGAAGTTGTTTAATCAAATAAGTTCATAGCACGCGTACATACCTGTTCTCAGCGAGGTCTGTCTATATTCTATATCAAGCAAGTAGTTTATAATTGACGATTTTCCGCCACTCCAGGGCCCCATAAAGAGAACGAGCGGCTTCGAAAATATTTCGGGATCTAGGTAGATAAGAAAGAAGATGAAATTATTAAACTTCACATAATGAACTATTTCTACCGACAGTGTGTATTATCGCATGTATATTTTACCTCCAAAATGACGATTGCTTAAGTCTCTGTATTTATACAGCGTTTCCAACGGTTGAATAGCATTGTCGTAGAGTCTCTTCAAATCTCTCAAGATTATATCAGCCATTTTTTGAATGGCCCGTTCTTTGTCTTCATTCTCCTCGTCCAGTTTCAATAACTGATCGATGTGATCACGAGGTCTAAGGTGTTCTGGCACGACAATCTCTTGAATTAGGTCTTCTTCAGGTGTCGGTTCTTGTTCTTCACTTGCAGCCGTTTCTGCGTCAAGATTCAGAGTTATTACTAAATTTTTTGCCTTTGACATTTAAAAAAGCTTGTATACCGAACGCTTTTCATCCTGGATCCTACACGATACTTATGTTTGTTCAATAATGTTAGTCAATAAAAAAAAATAAAAAAATAAATAAATTAGCCTCGCAGTTGATATGTTTGTTACTTGGTCGGGTTAGGTCTTGGTTAGGAAGGAATCGGAATATAAAGTGAAATAGCTTTGCAGTTCATATGTTCATTACTTGGCTGAGTTCGGTTTATCTCTACCCATTCGGTATGTGAGAACAATGTGTTCAAATGGGAGCTTGTCCAACGACACTAATTTACGTAAGATAAATTCGTAATGAAAACCTACCTTCTGCAGACTCTCCTTCGGCTTCTGTCGACTCTGCGGCTTCTTCACTGGGCGCTTCACCAACTTCCCGTCTTCCTCTAGACTTCACCTGAACTTCCTCTTCGGCGGACTTGGCTTCATCCTCCGCAGATTCCGCAGCTTGCTTCTCTTCGCCACTTTCTTCTACCTCGCCTTCCTTACTCTCAACCTCCTCAGCTGCCTCCTCCACTTTTTCTTGACTTTCTCCCTCCTCTTCAACACTCACTTTCTCCGCTTCTGCCGACGTAGCTTCTTCCGTTTTATCTTCTTCGGGTGTTTCAGCATCTTCAACACTGGCTTCTGTCGATGCTACACCATCGTCAGCTTCTGCCTGGCTGGCTTCTTCCTCTGCCGAAGCTGCTTCGCCCTCTTTGGCATCTTCTTCGCCTTCTTTCGAAGCGTCTTCTACCTCTTTGGTGTCTTCTTCGCCTTCTTTCGAACCTTCATCTGCCTCCTTGGTGTCTTCTACGCCCTCAGAACCCTCTTCTTTAGACGCATCTGCCTCTTCTTTGGAAGCCTCGTCAGCTTTCGATTCGTCTTCTACCTTAACTTCTTCGTCAGACGCAGCCGTAGAATCTCCGTCATCTTCAGCCTGCGACTCACCGTCGTCTTCAGCCTCGGCCTTCGAATCAGCTAGAGTTTCGTCGCCTGTCGATTCACCGCCTTCATCGGCTCCAGAGTCTTCCTCGTCAGCTTTGGAAGCTCCGTCGTCTTCGGTTGCTTCGTCTTTCTCTTCGGATTTTACCTCGTCGCTGGGGCCATCCTCATCTTTTTCTTCTCCGCCTTCTCCTTCTGGTTGCTCGTCCGATTTTGCAGCGTCTGATTCTTCATCCTCTTTGGACTGTGCCTCGTCAACGTGAGCTTCCTCCGCAGATTTTTCGTCGGCATCTTCTTCGTCGGCTTTAGCCTCAGCGCTTTCTGTTACTGTTTCAGCAGAAGCGTCTTCTTTGTGTTCTGCCTCATCAGCTTCGGTGGACTGTCCTTCTGTCAGTAGGAACAGAGTCGAGGGAGATAGTTAGTTTGATGGTACGTTCTTGGAACGGTAGTGATGGCGGTTTACTTGGTATGCGTTTTATGGTAAAAGCGTTTCAAAGTGAACAGTTTTGTTAAGCAGCATTTACTTATTAGCACTACTAGCATTATTCATCAATTTGAATTTTTGCTCATGACCAGCATTAGTAGAAAAATATTATCTATATTTTAACATTATAATATTGTAGAGCACATTTAGATTGCAAAAGATTAAAGTAACAATGTTACAGACTGTTAAAGAGAATGTTGATTCAGCAATTTGTTTTCCAGGCCTTTAAGTGTCTGGTTGTGCGGGTCGTAAAGGCATGTTGCACGCTCGACATTATACATTACCAAATCGGTAATTTATTTAAATGAGAAAAATGCTGATTATAGAACTTTATTTATGTAACTCAACCTGTTTCGGGACCACTGGTTCCATGTATTCAAATGTCTACAGAAATAGATGTGTGTAACAAAATTTGTTTGTTTAATAAATGTCTCTAAAAAATTCGAACTTACAGATAATAATAACGTCAATCTTCCTTCTTTCCATACAAGTCTTTACATTGTATATATTTTTTAAAGGAACAAATTCTGTAAGACATATCCATTTTTGTAGACTCCTAAACAGGTGTCACCAGTGGCCCCGAAACACGTTGAGTTGCAATAATAAAAGTATATAGCCAGAATTTTCAAGCAAAAATGGTTTCAACCATCTAAGTAAATTAGAATAAGGTTGAAGTAAAACGTATCATCTAAAACCGGTAATGGCCGTTGCCAGTACTCATAACTTGCGTAGGAAGTTTTACCCTCGGCGTCATCAGGAGCCTCAGCACTTTCGCCTGCTGAAGCATCAGCCTGTTCATCTTCAGCGGACGCCTTGTCGGTCTGATCATCCGCCTGCTCATCGCTAGCGGTAGTTCCTTCTTCAGCTGTTTCCTCTTTGCTACCTTCGCCTTCTCCTTCGACAGAAGCGTCAGCTTCTGGTGCCTCTTGACTTCCGTCATCCGTGATCTCGCTACCCGGCTCGTCAGCTTGCTAAAAGTGCAGTCAAGTTTTAGGGTTGACCTTTGTAAGCGTGTAATTTCTTCAGTATCATTGAAATTAATATAATATAAGTATAAAATATAAATAATAGTATATAAAGAATATACAGAATATTAATATAGTATCAGAGAAGGAAATTAACGTGTTCTGCATAGTTTCTGAATCTTCGTCTGACATAAACGAAATTTTACATAGGAATTTGTTGGTCCTTATTTGTCATTTCTGCGTTAGCACTAGATTTATTGGGAAGTATGTTCTGCTTCATGCAGATCTCTTTGTTAGTCTATATTTAGTACTGTATTCCACACCTCTTCGCTTCCCGGCGGCGCGCCTTCTTCATGGCTCTCTTCACCTTCTGCCCCGACCTCTGCACTGATCTGCACCAAAGATCCTTCAAACGAAAGATTCTAGAGATCGCTGTGTCCCAGCCAAATATTCCCTAACGTTCACTATTACCTGTGCCGAGATCCTTCAACGCTTTCTCAATATACGGTCGACATAGATCCTCTGGCGGTACTGCTTCCAGCTCTTCGCTTTGCACTTCTGCAACACGAACAAAGCATGTATCATTGGTTTCTGCCTCTGCACGCTGGTGGCTAGTTTTCATGTCAAATTATTTATGCTTTTTATGTTTGAATGGTTCTATTCAATTCTTTGGGAGCTCTACATGTTTTGGGGCTTATGGGAAGACAGTTGGAAAGTACATTTTGTATAATTTCTGTACTTGTAAAGTAGACTTTGTGTAATTTTTATACTTGTAAAGTATACCTTCTATAATTTGTATACTGAAGCCACTTATAAATTCCCTCTACATTGTCCACGTAATTCTGTCTTAATTCTACCCCTCTTACGTGCGTTTCATCGGGCATGTGCTCAGTTTCTACTTGCAAGATACCCTCAATTACCGAACACACAATTGTTCGACCCCACTAGACTCATGTTTCTTATTAGCGACTTTCAGCAATCGGTCGGTCCGATCCTGCACAGATTTGCCCGGCTGCCAGGAATTCTCAGCAAGAATTCTCGGTGTGCGTGGCACGCGTATATTATCCGCGATGCCAAAAGGAGTTGGGGAGTATTAGATAACGCGGAGCGGAGCTTTGAGTAGGGTTTAACGCCACGCGACCGCTCGAAATATCTGACCCAGGTGACGCAAGATCTTGTCAAAGTCGTGCTGCGGCGTCGTGCTGCGGCATCGTGCTTTCGGACAATGACAGGTGTTCGGAGGCAACAGTCACGACCTGACAACTTCACGGCTGGTGGCTGCTGGGTCGATCGATGGATCGTTTTATTCCGATCCGCAAACTTTCCCCGTCGAGATATTCGCGGAGAGCAGCGTAGGGTGTCCAACGTGGAAGCCTTTTTATTTTCGTTTCGAGGTAAAGTTGGCAAGGACCAAAAGACCTTGTTTCATAGACGTGTAACACAGATCGATAGGTGTTTTTCCTACTTTTAGAACTTGCGAGAACGCTTGTTGTACCAATGGTGACAATTTCGTGTCAACTTCAATGGCTCATCGGATGTAAGAAAAATATACTTGTTATATTGTCTAATATTTAATATGAAAAATAGAAACCTAGCGGGTGGTGGGGGCTAGGCCGATCGATGGGTCGCTTTATTCTGATGCACAAACTTTCGCTGTGGGAACATTCGCAGAGAGTAGGGTAGAATGTCTAATGTGGAAGCGTTTTTATTTTAGATACTTTCCTACTTTCCGCAAATGCAGGAATCTTTGTTGCGCCAGTGATAAGAATGTAGCATCCGATGGCTCGTCAGATGTAAAAAACTTACTTGTTTAATAGTGCAATATTTAGTCATGAGGAATTTCGTACTATGAAAATGTTAGGTGCAATACAAAATACCAGCATATCGTCACAGCCTGTTGCACCACCCGCCGAAGAAAGTCTCTTTCTACTTTTCCTTCTGAATCGATGGTGCAAAATCGATGGGCCAAATTTCTGAGGGTAAGGTGTGCGTAGAAGACGAATCGCAGCCGTGCAAAATATCGATATCCTCCTCAGTTGGATGGTACCTAGGGACGACGAGGCCGCCTTCTAACTTTAGCGACGAGTAGGCGGCTTTCAGCCGAGCAACACTCGGAAATATTTATATATCGGATGAGTGAATAGTATTTTTATCGGCCGTACACTTGGGGAATATCGGTCGCAATCGGTCATTTTATTCGCCGATCATGCGGATGTTACTAATATGGCTCAAACTGATCAGAGAAAACGCTTTTAACAACTTCCCCTTTATTCGACACACATTCGCACATCGTTTATTTGAAAGATTAAGTAAATGTAGGCTGCGTTAGGGAACGATCGCGGAATATTTTAGTTTGACCGATCTTCCACCGAGAAACCTTACCAAACGACAAAACTTTTATGCAAGCCTACATGTATTTTCTGCATTATTCGTTAAACGCGAAAATCATTTCTCATTAGGATTAGTGTTGTCAAAGTAGAAAATCTATTGAACGTAATCATCCGAAAAGAAATATTCGTTGTGGCAGTGAGTCCGTTAATTTCGGGAGAAGATAGTTTGTAGGATCGTGTTACGTAATACGATGCACGTCAAAAGATTCTGGCACGATGGCCTGGTTTTACTCTGCTTCTCGCGATGTTGCGCGGGATTTAAGAGTATCTTGCACGTTTTCTTGTTAGTAACCCAGGCGTCCTTGGCAGACGCACGTTTTCGTCCATTTTAGAGGAGATAATTGAAATTTTCATCACGCTTTGAACATTCCACGATTTTTCTTCACATAAACTTTAACGACCGTAAACTTTGTTATCCATGGCATCTTCAGCGTTACATAGTACAGTTCAGCATTTTCATGCTTTTTGCACTTTATTGCATCATTAATGACATAATGCCAGCGTTAATAGTTGCGGCCAGTTGTTTCTTACAACGCTATCCATACAATCTTCATTTTTATATAGTAGAACTCTGTATTTTCATGTATTCTGTACTTCAACTCATCACTAATAAGACGATAGTTATATTCGATTTTTTCTTATAACTCTATCCACGGCATTTTCACTGCCACATACCACAATTCCGTACTTTCATGCTTTCTGTACATCATCTCATTAATAATATGATGCTAGCATTAGTTTTAGACACTTTTTCTCATAATGCTATCCATGGCGTCTTCACACTCACATAGTACAATTGTCTGGTTCTAATGGCATCTTAATTGTCACATGGTACTATCCTGTACTTTCATATATTCTGTATTTCAACTCACCATTAATATTTTCTCATGTTACCCACAGCATCTTCACTATCACGCAGTACAACTCTGTATTTTCAAGCTTGTTGCGCTTCAACTCATCATTAATAATACTTCCTCGTAACACCCTCAACGGCATCTTCATTATCACATAGTACAACTCTGTATTTTCACGCTTGTACTTCAACTCATCATTAATATGATTCTCGCAATGGTGACAATAAGTTTTTACTTCTAACAGCAGCCAACAGTTCATCACCATACATGGTTACCTCTACCCTTTTATTCTGATGCGAACGTTCGGCCCAGACATTGTGGTCTCCTCTTTCTGAGCGGTCTAACTTATTTGGATCAGCGAATTTGGATAACGCGATGGGCAGTAAAGAGGCAAAATGTTGAGATACAAGTGATAGGAGCAGGAGGGTGAGCAGCTGTCGTTTGGCAAGCACAGCTGCTGCGGTTAAAGATAGAAGCCCGAGTCCTGTTCCGTACCTTGAGGCACGTACAGTCTTTTGGCGAATTTAGTCGTGCAGATTTTAAAAAAGACCCGCACGGCGCGTCACACCACTCTTTGGAATTCCAAGTGATCGTTTCTGTTTCTCAGATAGCTGGAGGCCTCTTCTCTTGCAGGCTAGCTGGAGAACGTAAGGAACGGCGCGATATAAATAAACCCCTTGAGGCCGTTTTAGATCGTCGTCGGATAGCACTACATTTTTATCATTTTTATGTTGTTCACGAAAAGTACGGCGTCACGCGTTTCAACGCACTCCTTTATAAACGATTTGGCATTATTTATATGCCTGAAGCAATTAAAGAGATAATTAAAATTGGGAGCACTAGAAAGTATAGCAATTTGGCGTTCTTTATATGCCTCTAATAAATAAAGTAAATATTCAAACAATTATGAAATTAATAATAAAATTATTACAAATGAACAATAATTAAATTGAATTGGTTTAATAGGGACTGTGCGCTTAATTCATCGGGAATTTGGGCAAAATGAATGCACGTGACAGATTCGGGGAGCCTAGAATTTGTTTCTGGCACGAATTGCACTACTTATGCAATTATCATCAGGTCGGTGAAAATCTGCTTCCACGCGATTCCAAAAATAACGGTTCCTTGAATCGAAGATCGGCCTTTTTATTAATTTATCAATGTAACAGGGCGATTCATCATTTTTTATTTATGACGTTTTAATATCACTGTTTATGTGGCGGTTGTGAAACCAGTACATATGTTGGAGTATTCTCGTTGATGCTTGTTTTTGGAATTAATAAGTAATTTTTATTATCGTCAATCAATTCCCTATTTCGTTGGCAAAGTAATATTGATTATGTCTTGTGAGTTCAGTAGTAGATTTTCGTAATGAAAGTTTAGTGTTTGTTGTTTATGTTAGTGTACAGTTGACGGGGGTGAATGGTTCATCCAATGTCTTTCCAAGTGAAAGTGACGACAAAAGAAATTAATATTAAATTATTTTGTTTGAAGGTGTAGTGTTTGCCTAGTCTTTATAGATGTTAATTTCCAAAATCATTTTGAACCGCAAACATTTACAAATATCAATCAACTTCAATAACACACATCCACATTTTCAAAAGTTTAATTCAGACCACGCTTATGAAATTGATGACATTTTTCTCAACACATTTTATTGGGGTGAATTACTGATCGTGTTACCAGATATTTGTAAATGCTTGCGATTTGATGTGGCTTTGAAAATCGAAATTCGTAGAAGATGGCGTAAAATTGTCTGGCAGAGCTGAGTGACGTTCTTGGTTTACCAAAGTTAATTTCGAAAAATATCCCAAACGACTAAAATCAAAGCATCTCAACGATGTAAAGATGACGGGGGTCGTACCTTTGGGAAGTCATCTTCGACGGAAATATTTAATATTAATTTCTTCCGTCATCGCTTTGAATTAATGATTGGACTTATCGCCATCAAATGTAAACTGTCGCCCAACCCCTCCGACCCCTTGAGTCATCGTTACGAATCGTATGACCTGAGGCGGAAGCTGCTAAACGCGCCAGGAAGCAATGACGTGAACAATCTACTCTAGGACCTTACGTAACATTGACCTTCGTCAGTCAATCGTCACGCGCTCGTTCGTCAGCGTTTCGTGAAGCTGAGTCTTCACTCTGTTCAACTACTGTAAACAACCCCTACTACTTCTTCATTTACCCATTCTACCAGCTTTATCTCGCTGATCAGCCTGATCAGGCACATCAGCCTCATGAAGATTGCCCTCTTCTGCTATGAGATTCTACGGTATAAAATGACGGATTCTACACAAACGTGCGGTACAAATTTTGGATTCTACAAAAGCAAACCTACGATACAACTGACGGATTCTACAAAGGCAAACCTACGATACAAATGACGGATTCTACGAAAACTTTTTGCACTCTGCATATTACAGAATCGGTTCTGTATCCAATTCGGACCCACGTAACATAGTCCGAAGGTGTTTAGCACATTTCACATTGTACAGATAGATGCCTGAAGCGGAAAGTTACGGTTCGGGAATGAAAAATGAGCACCGTACCGTTTCATCCCGCGAAAGAGGGTAGATCTTCATTTCATACAATAGTCCAAAGGTTTTATTCGCCTGTACCAGCTTTATCTCGCTGATCAGCCTGATCAGGCACATCAGCCTCATGAAGATTGCCCTCTTCTGCTATGAGATTCTACGGTATAAAATGACGGATTCTACACAAACGTGCGGTACAAATTTTGGATTCTACAAAAGCAAACCTACGATACAACTGACGGATTCTACAAAGGCAAACCTACGATACAAATGACGGATTCTACGAAAACTTTTTGCACTCTGCATATTACAGAATCGGTTCTGTATCCAATTCGGATCCACGTAACATAGTCCGAAGGTGTATAGCACATTTCACATTGTACAGATAGATGCCTGAAGCGGAAAGTTACGGTTCGGGAATGAAAAATGAGCACCGTACCGTTTCATCCCGCGAAAGAGGGTAGATCTTCATTTCATACAATAGTCCAAAGGTTTTATTCGCTTGTACCAGCTTTATCTCGCTGATCAGCCTGATCAGGCACATCAGCCTCATGAAGATTGCCCTCTTTTGCTATGAGATTCTGCGGTATAAAATGACGGATTCTACACAAACGTGCGGTACAAATTTTGGATTCTACAAAAGCAAACCTACGATACAACTGACGGATTCTACAAAGGCAAACCTACGATACAAATGACGGATTCTACGAAAACTTTTTGCACTCTGCATATTACAGAATCGGTTCTGTATCCAATTCGGACCCACGTAACATAGTCCGAAGGTGTATAGCACATTTCACATTGTACAGATAGATGTCTGAAGCGGAAAGTTACGGTTCGGGAATGAAAAATGAGCACCGTACCGTTTCATCCCGCGAAAGAGGGTAGATCTTCATTTCATACAATAGTCCAAAGGTTTTATTCGCTTGTACCAGCTTTATCTCGCTAATCAGCCTGATCAGGCACATCAGCCTCATGAAGATTGCCCTCTTCTGCTATGAGATTCTACGGTATAAAATGACGGATTCCACACAAACGTGCAGTACAAATTTTGGATTCTACAAAAGCAAACCTACGATACAACTGACGGATTCTACAAAGGCAAACCTACGATACAAATGACGGATTCTACGAAAACTTTTTGCACTCTGCATATTACAGAATCGGTTCTGTATCCAATTCGGACCCACGTAACATAGTCCGAAGGTGTATAGCACATTTCACATTGTACAGATAGATGCCTGAAGCGGAAAGTTACGGTTCGGGAATGAAAAATTAGCACCGTACCGTTTCATCCCGCGAAAGAGGGTAGATCTTCATTTCATACAATAGTCCAAAGGTTTTATTCGCCTGTAATTCTTCGGCTATAATTTCACACTCTTAAAAGGAGTTATTTTCAACTAATCAAATATGAAAACGAATCTACCCCCGAAAATAATATCTACAAGTGCTCGTCTAGAATTAAGCACCTGGTTGGGGTTTGCGCGCGAATGCGCGTACCGGGTTAGGCGGTGATCGTCATTTAATTTTATCGTGCCGTTGTTCGTTGCGTCGACGTCACGCAGAAGATCGTGACGTCGACGAAAGACGACGTGCTGAGTCCGGATCGCGGATCGTGTACGCGTTCGTTTACGTAATCGCCCGCGGGCTTCCGACGGCGTATAAATAATCAATAGAATATTGGCTCTGTGCGTATAAGGAGGCCTCATTTGATCCGCCGCCACGAGGAAGCAAATGGCGATTAAGGGATATAAATATGCAGCGCCCGCCGAAATCGACGTTTCCAGGACGCGAGTGAAAGAAGCGAACGGAACTTTGATGTTTCGAAGCGCGAAATGTCATTGACGTGGTTCTGCGCTTTAGTAACTTGACACCGCTGAACATTCGTGGATGAGATGGAAATCGCAAGAAGCTGCGCGATGGGATCCTGAAATGAAATCCGCGCGTAAAGTTCAAATTCTAGTGCCTTCCTACTTAATGGGTTTTGCACGAAATATGCGGACTATCAGCTCTAACCTTCCGCGCGTCTATGTATAAACTTCTCTCGTTTTCCCCAACTCGTCTGCATCCTCAGCAAACAGCTCAGTTAGCGTGATCCCGCGTCTTCAAAATATCAGATCTCGTTTGCCACGAATCCTCTTGAAGCCTGTCCCTATCGTTTACTACTGATTTCAGCCAAAATTATACGATAGTGCACTCGTGTGCATATCATTAGCAACCGAATCAGTTACCCTGATCCCGCGTCTTCAAAATATCAGATCTCGTTTATCAAAAATCGTCTTGAAGCCCGTTCTTACCGTCTACTGCCGATTTTGTTCAAAATTATACGGTAGTGTACTCGTGCTTATTATCCCGTGTCTTGGAAATATCAAATTTTATTTGCCACAAAACATTTTACGACAATTTCCACCAACTCGTCTGCAATCTCAGCAAATATCTTCATGACCCCACGTCTTTACTATTTTCACCCAACATTTTACGATAGTTCGCCCAACTCGTGCGTATCCTCAGCGAGCAACTCAGTTCCCATGATCCCGCGTGTCCAAAATATTAGATTCCATTTGTGAGGAATCTTCTTGAAGCCCGTTCCTATCCTTTCCTACCACCTTCACCTAACATTCGCCACTTGATCGTCTTACACGTGATGTGATACTTGGCGCGTAGTGTCTCTATGTTCCAGCATTGCTTGCCATGCTAGATCTACGTCATCTTCTTAATGATTTTGTGATCGGCTGGTAGCCTAGAACCTTGAGGCCAGATAGCGTAGCGAAGGACGAAGGACGCAGACACCAGTGTCAGTGACCCCGGCACCGTTCAACGATCACTTCCCCTGTACTCACCCTGCAAGGCGACGGCTAGCAGGCCCAGGAAGAGGCCCACGAAGAACGCGGGTCTCAGCCGCGAGCCCGTCATCTCGTTTTACTAAGCACTACGCGATGAGCCAGGCTGGCTGCTCCTCTCACTCGATAGTCGCGTTCGACTCCAACTCGCTCGCGAGGAACTGGCATGGTCACTACTGCCAAACCCTGAGGACGCCCCTCTACTGCACCCCCCGGCGACCAGGGACGTCGACGGATGCTCGCGCTTTTCTTTTTCACACACGGTATTCTGGTGACTGCTGAGACCGCTTTCTGCTAGACGCAGGGTTGTCGTGAACCTGCTAGGGGCCTGAAGGTTATCAGGGCACCTAGCTAGCATCGGTCGATTCACTTGCGGACGGTCACTGATAGGTGTGCTTGCTTTCATTTGATATGTTCGAGTGGGCACGGTTCATACGGGGTGTAAGGAAAAGCTCTGGCCGATTATGTATTTTCCTGCGTTTGGCCGCTTGTAAATGCACAGAAACGGTGGTCTCGCGGTCCCACTATTTTATGGGAAAATCTGATACCAAGCAGTGGGCAAGACTGCATTTGAAATATAAAGTAAAGCTTGAACTTATATACACATGTGCTGTTCGAAATGTATTGAAACAATGGTATCGTAATTTCAACACTATATGATGAAGAAAATAACCACTGTTTGGTTAGCTGTAGATTCTTGACGGTCGTTGGATCCCGATAAACTTATGTCGGTAGTCCAGGACAGCGGATCTAGTTGAATGTTAGTGTTATATTCAATGTTTACGATGTTTACTGTATTATGCTTTTAAGCATACAGTGCCTTCTTCGAAATTGATCTCGTGAACGTCGAGTTCATTTTATCACTACGTTGCGTATGAAGTCTGTTTAGTGCTCCAATGTTTGGACGTTTGACGGAAAATACTGTAGAACGTGGGATACTGTAAACAGAAGAGGCAGCGTTTTGTTATATGAGATTAGTGAAAAACGCAAGTGTGAGATAAGGAGGTTTGTTCCAGATGACAAGAAGCTTTAGTCATTGCAGCTTCCAAGAAACCACCCGCTTCCTCCAGCTATTTTCGGCACTGAAGCGCTTGATGGGTTGTTTATAATGAACGATAGCTGACGCGGTTCTTGTCATATTTTCGACACGCGCCGTTGATTAAATCAACAATTTACCTTATTTTACAGACGTAACTCGTTTAGCGACAAAAAAATGTTCTGCTAATTATCGAATTATTCGCTATCATCCGATGGATACTGTGAGTGCTGCTACTTTGACATTAGGATAATTCTACAACGAAAGCTTCCCCCATCTTGTCATTTTTATGTGTATCCGAGCAGAACCGATTGTCTTGCGAAAGCAAATAAATAATTGTCAGCGGCTTATGACTGGGTACCGCGAGAGGCATCCTGATTGTGCTGGGCGATCAACGTATTAATTTGAAGGCATCAAACACTGGTTTTTTCCGTTTTTAGAACAGTACCAATGACCCGCCGGAATTCGTGCGATGCACGTTCGAAGAGGTTTGAACGAGAACTCGTTCGTCGCGGTGGCAAAGTTCAAGCCTATGCTTAAAGGTCGTCCATTCAGTGTCTGCCACGATCGCTCAGTCGTCCAAAAATAGCCGGAACTTCGGGGTTTAAGAGAAGAGCAGCGAGCCCGGATCTCAATCTCCGTTCGCCAAGGGAGTCCGAGTCTCGTTGATCGAAGTCTGATTGACAAGTATCGGCTATGTTCGTCTGATTCAAGTTATGCCCTTCGATCACCCCGAATCTTTCAAGACGATGGCAGCTTTTGCCTTTCACGTGATCCCTGAACTCGCATTTAACGAGCAAGGTGGCAGAACTTAAAAATATCTCTGATGACCCAGTTTTCATCACTACCCAGGTTCCATTTGTAATGATGCACTAAATATGCTCTTACAAGCGAGTTTAGGGATACGACGTCAGAACCCTCCTAAGATTAGAGCTTGAAATTGTTCGTTTGTAATTATGCAGTGGGTATGCTCTTACAAGCAAGTTTCAGAGATGCAGTGTTAGGGCTATCCGGACAATTGAATTTGAAATGGATAATTTGTAATGATGCAGTGAATATGCTTGCGCAAAGAAGATTTATCGCGTAAGTGTGTGACGCAATCCAAGTGGTACTTCAGGATACTACTTTCCTCAAAATGAACCGGGTAATACAATCTGCAACTACTTTGTACGGCAGTTGCTCGCAGTATACAAGGATGATTTCGACTAACAGGTTGGACAGGTGCTTCATAGTTGCGATTATAGTTCAGTGCAGACCATGATGGTTGGTGATGAGTGAATTGGCCATTCTTCACATGGACGTAACATGTAGTTCTTCGTTTACCGCACGCTCTTTCCCTCCTTGACTTTGTCTATTTTCGTTGCCAACAAAAACTTGTCATCGCCTATTTTTATAATTCACCCACGATCATTTTCAGCGTGTAATAAGGAGTTTGCACCCGAGAAGCGACGTTCATATGACGATATGGCAGTAGGTCTACTACTTTAATACTTCTAATTTTACCACTAAGCGTAACTCTGTAGTAATCATTTTTACACATCACCCAGTCAAACCTCACAGTTCCTGTTACGATCAGACTATCATTTTGTTGCTTCTCACTTTATGATTAGGAATACCTCTTTAGTAATCATTTTTATACATCATCCAGGTAGACCTTACGCTTCAGGAAGAGGTTTGCTAAATATGCAATGTCGTTGATCATATGACGCTCATGACTTTTGGGAGTTCTGTCCGCGTTGTAGCAATCCGTCTTCTGTTGAATAGCATTACCCAGCTTGGCAAAAATCCTGAAGGCCGCTCGTCGGCGGTGGACATTGTTTGCATAGATTTTCTGTGCGGGACCTGATCAGCAGAGTCTTCCGAGACTTGGGTGCTCCGCTCTCAGCGTCTCGAAATTCTACAGGCTCGTCTTATATCACATACTGCAACCGGGTTATGTGCTCGTATCGCGTGCGTAACATTCGTTACACTTGTTGGCACTCAACGCTGTTCAGGAATTATGTACCGTAAAGGCCAGGGATGAATGTGCTTTTTAATGTTAACAGTTTACATCGCCCAGAATGAGCTGGATGATAAATGGAATCTTGCGTTCTAATGGACGATGCGATTCACATCGAGAACTTGTGCTCTACGGAAAGGACGTTTTTGCAAATGGTGCAAAGCGTGTTTGGAAAATCCTTTGAACTTTAATCATGTTGAATATTTGAACGAGTGCTTCACATGGCGCTTCACGGTGGATGCTTTAGTAGATAAGATTTTAATAGTAATTAAATTGTTCGCGGTCGATTCGAATCATTATAACAGTGATAGAGAAGAAAGCTTGAACGAATATTTAAATTCGGTTACGTATTTGATAGGAGATATATGTTTTCAATTTATATTTTATTGTTTGATTTTCTCTGTGTTTTCTAACGAACTCGAATGTCAGAGTATGAGAGTCAACGAAAGATGCAGGCGTCAAATTGCAATGCGTTAACGTGACATACGGGACATTTCAACAAATACGTGTCCACGGGCTTCTAACACTGCCAAGTCTAACATAAAGTCAAAGAATGCTAGTCTAATTGATTAGGCTTTTTGATATATGTGTGTGTATACGCGATTCTGTTGTTATGAAATTCGGCGTAAATTGTCCTTGCGCAATTGCGACTCTCCCTCATAATTGGCGGATTCATTTTTTCAGGTGACGTTTATTAATGTCCATTCATTCATAAATTACACATTAAAAAATATCTTTGCTCTATGTATAGAAAGCACATAGGGTTTTTTCTTCCGGGACTAATTTGTTTCTTGATGCCTAATGCCAATGTTCTCCCAGTTTGACCGTAATGGTGATATTATACTAATTATCGTATGATACGAAAACTTGTTCTTAACTTTCTTAAAAATACCCTCTTTCAACCGATAGAAGGGTTTATTTCCCGGTTCCTGGTTTACTCAAAATGTCCATCATCTTTTGGCTGCAAGCTTGTGCATATCATCGATCTTATTCTACTGTCAGTAACACACGTGTTTCATTTCAACTTAACCCTTTGCACTCCGAATTTTATTGCAATTTCGTTACCAGCAGCTCCCAACGCTTTTAAGTGTTTTGTTTGAAATTTACTTTAACTAAAAAAATAAGGCAATTTAAATAAATAAAGGAAGAAACTAATTCACTTAAATACCAGTTTTATTTACACTATTGTATATATATGAAATTTTCAAGCCTATGATAATTTTTGAAAGATAAACCCTGCTTTAAATTTTCGTATGTTTCGCAAAAATAGGTAGTTTCTCTTCTTCCTCCAGGTATTTTTATATTTGGCCAAACTGCACAGTCTTTGTGTTTTCCTTCGGAATGTACCAAGATGAAATGAGGCTTTCCATCTAAGCGATCGTGTTTATCATGTGTTCCAGGCCTGCCCAATTTCATATTTCGTGCACGACAATCACGAGTAAGCATTGACAAAAGCTTTTCGCGAAATTTTTTCTGGGCTATAGGTTTTGTTCCTTGGTTTTTTGTTTTTTTCTTTGTATAAAATATACGCATTTACTATGGAGATTTCTAATTCCGAAAATAAATATTTCCTCCACCACTTGAGTGCTCGACGGAAAAAACAATAAGATGTCGCGTATTGGTGCGCCATATCGACACCACCCATATTTTTATTATAATCTATGATCACATTCGGTTTTTTTATTTCTCTTCGATTACCTGAATGTCTAACACTTCAAAAAAGTGACATTGCGAGAGCGTTGATAACGTATAATATATGCGCGACATCTATTTATTTGAACATGAAAAAATGTCGAGTGGGACTCGACAAAGGAGCTCCTGAGATAAAACGTGATGTCGAGTGACACTCGACATAGGAGTGCAAAGGGTTAAGCCCTCTTATGGTTTAAAATGTTGACTTTAGAATTTGCTTGTTGAAATTCTCGCTATATTTTAGTTACGGGTATATGTCACAAATGTGCATGTGTGATCTTTACTCCACGGTAGTAAAATTTTCAATCGATTGACGTTGAACAGCATCATCCTGGTTGCAGCGGAGACAAGATTCTCCGCCGATGCGTTGACTCCAACAGAGAGAAGCGTCGCGACGACGGCCGCTTTTATATTTAGAAGCCCGGGTCGCCGCCGTATAAGGTGGCCCCTCGGCAAAAGTCCGAGAACTTTCTCACTCTCTTCTTCATCTTCGACATATGCACTTCGATTTTTCCTTATTAACACTAGTATTGCCAAATGTGTTATCAATGTTAATTACATGAGATGTTAGATAAGTTCATTTATATACTTCGAAGTTTCCCGTAACACGTCTTATCAACGATAATTTCTGAACGAAATTGCCGTAACGCTTACTATTTGTTTTATAACTATAGCAATGTCGCTCCACATACTTATCGTAAAGTATCATTGATTACGATATTATATTATTGATTCCTATATATGAATATATGTATATGTATGAAAATATGTATACATATGTGTGTTCATTATAATTATATAATATTAATTGAAATGTGTAGCCAAGATACGTAGCCGCTTTTACACTTTATCAGTAAAATTATTTCATCTGCCGCACTTAATGCAGCAGTAACGAAGCTGGATATGTTTGGTTCAAATGGGCGATTACGTTCAGCGTGGAAAAGCTTAGTGCCGTTCGATGCAAATTCGTGTTTTTCCATTCTTGAAGCGAATCTTGCCGGCCAATTTGGCCAGCCACCGGTCTATAATAAGCCGCCGTAATCGTGTGAGGTCACAATGTACCTTGGGCAGGCGTGTTTCACGCCATTATGATTTAGCATTTGGAGACGTTCCTGAAGACGGATAACAGGTCAGCAGGACGTTGGCTTGATATAGATTGAAGAGAGTGTTTGCGGCTGTTATGTTGTTGTTTGAAATCGGAGAGATTTCTGACGAACGTTTCGAATGAAAGAAATTGTCAAATTTAATAAATTATTACAGTAATAAATTTGATAAAATCGCAATTCCGTAAATAGAATGAGTAACTATTTAATAAATTTAGGATTCTATACTTCGTACGATTATTTCTCACGTTTTATCTGTACACTTCTCACCGTAAATGTACATTTTAATAGTTATACACTTTTAATTACAAGTTTGTGAATGTGTTTGACGCTTTATCTGTAGGCCTTACAAATTAAATCGTATTTAATTTACCGAGACCACTGGGATAATCAGTCCTCGCATGTGATCGTTTCTGTTTCAGGCTCGGAAAATCGAAGAGCATAAGAGAAAGAAAGAGCGCAGAGCTCAAGAAAAGCTGGAACGCGAGAGGCAGGAAAAGATGCAAAAGGCGAAGGAAGCTGCAAAGGCTCATGAAGAAAGGACACGAACGTCGCAAACCAATAAGAGCGGTGGCGATGATGTCTTTGAAATGGGAGACATCCACCAGTTCCTCAACGATCCTGATTTACTCCTAGCTTTTCGGGTACGTTCGCAATTATCGTTGATAGTCGCGCATTTTAAGGTGTTCTCTACATTATCACTACTTTCCTTCATTTTCATAAAGGCACTTCAAACATTTACAGAAATGCTCGGTAGTTATTTCGAACAATAAGAAATTGGTACTGTGCATCCGTTATTTCCTTAACACTAGATTGCCCAAGGCAGTCATTTTGACTGTTTTTTAATTTCAATTAGAAAACAATTATGAAATTGATGACACAATTTCTTAGAATTTGGTGACTTTTTCTATAACATATAAATGGGTTTATGAATAATTGTAGTTACTTCCGCCCTCCTTTATTTCCGTATATATATATGTGTTATACCTATATTGCCCAGAAGCAGTCATTTTGACTGCTTGGTAAATTTTAAATAATCAAAAGATTTTTATTTATTGAATTGAGTAAATTTCTTATATGACCTGTCCGGCTTTGTATTGAAATATGATGCATGATAAATTGTCGATTTGGGCGTATACTTGATAAGTGTCAGTTGCTCAATAAGCTAAAGTAGTACTAGTTATTCGAATCTTTATGAAGTGTTGTTTTAACAAGTTGTTTATTTTATTTCTTTTGCGCCGTAACTTTATGAAAAAAATGTCGAACAGAAATGAGTTCTTGGAAAACCTAACGAACATAAGTGAAGAGTGCTCCGATATAGAATCAAATGCAACAAATTCTGAACTATCATCTGAAGATGAAGCGGATTATATTCAAAGTGAAACATCTGACGCTGAAGATAGTGATGAAGAGTCGATCACCAATGATGAAAATGAAAGTGTTATCAATATGCCCAGGAAAAGGTGTAGGGTGCTAACTAGTTCAGATTCTGATGAAGAAACTGAAAATACGTTTCAGGAGGTCAAAACAGCTGCTGATGGTACTGTGTGGACAAAAATTGACGAAGGTGGTATTCCTGGAAGGATACCATCTGCTTGTATTTTCAAGAGTGTGAAAGTGTGAAAGGGCCAACAGGCTACGCAAAAAGGAACATTGTGGCAGATAATCTTATCAGTGCATTATCGTCGATAATAGATAACTATATTATCAAACATATAAGAAAGTGCACAGAAGAATGTCGCCGAATTTTGCGGAACGGTTGGACAATATCATTACCGGAAATACGTGCATTTATTGGGATTCTATATGCTCGTGGAGCTTACGAGGCAACAAATTTTTAATTGAGTTATTTATGGTCAGCGAAGTGGGGTCCCGAATCTTTTAGAAAAACTATGGCCAGAGAAAAGTTCAAGCAAATCCTACGATTTATTAATTTTGACAAAAGAACCGAATGCAGTAGGCGCCTACAATCAAATAAATTTGCCTTGCTTTCGGAAATATGGGTTAAGTTCATTGAAAACAGTCAATATGTACAGTTAATATTTACTAATAACCTGTTATATAACTGTAAATAACATAAAAAATATTAAAAATTAATTTTAAACAAATTTCTTTACATACTTGTTATTTTTCCACAAAGCAGTCATTTTGACTGTTTTTGGGCAATATAGGTATACAAGAAATCTCGGGCGTCTGAAACATCTGACGCTGAAGGTAGTGATGAAGAATCGATCACCAATGATGAAAATGAAAGTGTCATCAATATGCCCAGGAAAAGGTGTAGGGTGCTAACTAATTCAGATTCTGATGAAGAAACTGAAAATACGTTTCAGGAGGTCAAAACAGCTGCTGATGGTACTATGTGAACAAAAATTGACGAAGGTGGTATTCCTGGAAGGATACCATCTGCTTGTATTTTCAAGAGTGTGAAAGGGCCAACAGGCTACGCAAAAAGGAACATTGTGGCAGATAATCTTATCAGTGCATTATCGTCGATAATAGATAACTATATTATCAAACATATAAGAAAGTGCACAGAAGAATGTCGCCGAATTTTGCGGAACGGTTGGACAATATCATTACCGGAAATACGTGCATTTATTGGGATTCTATATGCTCGTGGAGCTTACGAGGCAACAAATTTTAAATTGAGTGATTTATGGTCAGCGAAGTGGGGTCCCGAATCTTTTAGAAAAACTATGGCCAGAGAAAAGTTCAAGCAAATCCTACGATTTATTCATTTTGACAAAAGAACCGAATGCAGTAGGCGCCTACAATCAAATAAATTTGCCTTGCTTTCGGAAATATGGGTTAAGTTCATTGAAAACAGTCAATATGTACAGTTAATATTTACTAATAACCTGTTATATAACTGTAAATAACATAAAAAATATTAAAAATTAATTTTAAACAAATTTCTTTACATACTTGTTATTTTTCCACAAAGCAGTCATTTTGACTGTTTTTGGGCAATATAGGTATACAAGAAATCTCGGGCAATCTAGTGTTAATCTTGATGAAGACACTTCCATAACTTCTAAAAGTGATCAGTAGTCATTTCGTCGTTCGCTTTTCGAGCAACAGGAAATGTGTACTGTGCATCCGTTACTTGCTCAATTTTCACAAGGACACTTCCACAAATTACAGGATCCGGAGATAGCAGAAGCCTTCGGAGAAATCTCGTTGAATCCAGGGAACATATTGAAGTATCAAAGCAACCCGAAAGTGATGACTGTGATCAACCTGATGGCCACGAAATTTGCCGGAGCCATGGGTGGCATGCCCAATTTCCCTGGCACTGGTGCCGCATCAAACACGGCAAATCGTCAGACTGCTCCGCCGCCACCACCACCCCAGGATGACGTTGATCTCGATTAAATCATAAGGTTTGTTATCCGCATTACCATTATCAGTTTAAAGTTACAATATCGAAATTACTCCAATAAACAATATAAGAGATACGTTGATTTTAAAACTGTCGAAGTATTTTCTCTCAAGAATACAGCAATTGCTTTGAACGTTTAATTCTATCAGGCACTTTGTCTTCGCAAGACTTATTTTTTATAACGATCGGTACTTGCTTCAATGTAAAATATTCCCTTTTATCATTTTTATTGAAGCTCTGCCAGGGTAAATATGTGCAAACGTTAAAAGGTTTCCACTTCTTCTCTGTTCAAAGTAAGCTTCGACTGAACGTTGCCGCTGTGCAGCCGGAATGCGAAATCAAACAAGGAATATCAATGAGAATTTATATCCATTTGCGTATGTTATTCATATTACAATATTTTCTTGTAATTTTACGTATCGTTAAGGATTTTCTCAATTTATTAACACTGTTTATTCGTTAAGAGAGTGCTGCTTGTTCCGTAAACAATCGTATGTATTTAACTACACCGCCTAAGTATCGTGTTAAAAAGGAACCGTGTTCCGATAGAGTATTAAGCGTTATGCGGCAGTAACACAACTGTTAAATTCCAGTCGATCGATACGAATCCGACGCTTGTCTTCTTCGTGAACACAGAGATCCGCTCAGACTGAATACTTTATAACTAATCTGCTGCCGAGTGACGAAACGTTTACATTTTTACCAGAAGCAGCGAGTGCGTGATCTATTTGAAACAACGCACGGCTGGCAACAAGCATCGGATAAGTACAGTTGTGCACCATAATTGTAACAAAGATTCGCCAGCTCGTTCACCGTACGTGTTAAACAAGCACAATTTGTACATAGCATATTCTTGGCGAACAAAGACCGTCGACTCGGAATTCGTTAAAGTGGTTTGTTCGATTCACATAAACGAAGTCGTGAGGCAACTTTATCAAAACCGCGCGAGAAGACATCAAATAGCTTTAGAGGATTATTGATAATAAGAGACTATTTTATAGTGTCCGTTTCAATTCAGTCCCAGCGAAAGTTAAGATCTGTGCTCGTTTCTCTGTAAGGAGAATGTTTTTTACCGAAAGACAGTGTCGAATTGGGTTCATGTTTTACACCAGCGCATTGGAAGTAAATACTGTAAACGAGAACATGAACCGACCATCCACTGAGTGGCCAAAGCTCTTGTTGGATGCTAAGTTATATAATCCATAAACTGCCGTATCATGTAACCAAGAGTCCAATAAACGCATCATGATGTTCTATATAAATATTCTCTCATCTGAATAACGGCAGCCGCGCGATGATCGCCTACAACGATCCGCAATAAATTATGTACAAAAGTACGCGGTTTGAACTACGAGTGTAACGTTTAATGCACTTTTCTTTTCGTATGGAATACAAGTAGCGTCACGTTTGCGCATGAATACGTGTGTGTCAATCGTTAATGTTTAACACGCATATCAAAGGCAACGTACCTATCATGGCTAGCAACAACGGTGTACCGTTATCCTATGAACAATCTCCGCAGAGACTCGCGTATTGCACATTTTGCATAATAAATAAAACTTTCTACTTAACTGTACAGAATAAAGCCTTACAACGTAACGTATTGCACATAAAGTCGAATAATATTGCGCGCTTAGGTGCAAGCGTTTTAAAATGCACATTGTGTTCCGAGCATGCGGAGTAATGTGCTTTTCAATATAATATCATACTTGCAGTTGGTAATTATAAGTCGAGGAAATTATTGTCGATTGGATGGAGCGTCCTTTTAACACGTTGGAAGCACGGTATATAAACTATATATTAAATGAAAGTAGCAATAAAGATAATGCCATTATGTACGATCCTTCTGAGTGCCTGCAAAGCAATAAGACTCTTCTTGTGCTACTGCAAACATAAACATAACTAATGAAAGAATATTTCAAAAGTAAAACCTAACGCAAAATATATTTGCGCGCAACCCGTAAATCTTCATTTACGCATTGATACAATTAGCACAAGTCTATCGTATTGACCCCAGGTACAGTAAAGCAGTTAAACACTCAAAAGCCAGCGAACACATACTACGTACACGCGTTACAGATACGTGTTCTTGTGACTTACGTATACGCATTTCCTCACAATCGAGACACCAATGCGTTTCAGCACAAAAAAAAACGAAAATCCGGCTTCCAGAAGGCATACTCCCTAATTGCAATCGTGTACACGGTACAAACACGTATCTATACGTCTTCAAGAATACAAGACACAGTCGAGATACCAACGCATTCGAGCCCATAAATGAAATTCCAGTTTCCAAAAGACATGCTCCGCAATTGCAAACGTACACACGTCACGTCGAGACACCGATATATTCCATCGCAAACGTGCAATTCCGACTTCCAAAAGGCACACGCTCGGCAACTGCAATCGGACAGAATTTGATCGATGCATATTATATGCGACGTTAATCATTTTGTGCCTCTTCTGGTTGAAAAACCGTTCAACTGAAAGAGGCACACATTGACATTAACATCGTCAGAAAAGGTTGAATCTGCACTCACGTTAAATCTAGTTATATGCAACGGTAGCCAACTCTCTAATGTTCATCTACTGTCGTCACGTTCTCCTGATTTTGAGCATATGCAAGTTTGGGTGCCATGGCACTTTTCTGAACGTCGACGTGTTCGCCTCCTCCGGACTGGGCGATTCTTCGTTGACGTCGATGACGGAGGGTCCAACCAGATTCACGCCATTAATGTCATTGTCGAAACTGAACACTCTGCGATGTTGCTTCACCTCGCGATGATGACCGGTGTTCCAATTTCGAGTGCCTGGATCGCTGACCACTCGACGATGCCGTGGCCCATGGTGGTGACGGTGATGATGATGATGGTGATGACGTTGAACTTTTCTGCGCGGTGGCGGCATCGCATAATCTAAGTTTGAAGCGTGCATCGTGGGTGTCGCAATGTGAAACACCGGGTTAGGATCCAGGTAGAGCCAACTAACGCTGTCCGCGTAAGGAAGAAAATGTCCAGCTTCCGTCAGCGTCGAACAGAGAAGAGGTCTTTTTCGCATCCGCTGGGTCGGAGACGAACTGCTATCTAAATCGTCACTTTGTACGTCTAGCATCACTTTCTTGCGACAGTTGGGACGCCGGTATGGTACCTTTGGCTGCAGTCTGCAACATTTTTTACTTCTACCATTTCTGTTGGTATTTGCTACAATAATATATGGAAATTGGTAACCCGAATGTTTGGGCCGTCAAAAATCTCTCATGCTAATCCCAGCCTCTCTACTTTACAAATCAATAAAAATTGCCTAATTAAATACTAATTCCCTGTGTTTAATTCCTAAACTAAATTGGCCACCTTCCACAGCCATATTTTCGATGATACCGATCAGCTATCGAATACAATATTAAAAAAGAAAAACCACTAAAGCCCAATCGACGTATTCACATTATTTCCGTAACGCGCGCTTCAGCACGTAGTTCAATATAGAAGAGAAACCGACCTGGAAGAAAATCGGCGTGACATTCTGTGTCGTCAGTTGAGCGGATGTTCGCCCCTAGGCGTTCTATAGCACTTGTTCCAGGCCTCGAGTAAGAGGACGCAAGAGTGGAACCGATAAAAGATCAATAGTGGCAGTCCGATTCTCGAGAGTACGCCCCAGGCAAGGACGCCGAAGAACCTCAATTGCAGCTCCTGCGATATCCAATTCTGCGTAACGACCGTGTCGAACGCCCAGAGTACCGCGTTGCTGAACAACAGGAATGTGATGACCTGTCGACCAGGCTTGGCCATCATCTGGAAGCGTGTGATACACGACCGCTTCGATGCCTCGGCGATCAGCGTGCTCTGTCCGTAGCATTGCACGAGTTGCAGAATGAACGCCGACAGAAGCATGATGTGACGACTGCGCGTATCGTTTGCCTCCTCATCCAGAAGCACCAGCGAGCAGGTGCAGACGACGATCGTGAAGACCGAGTACAGTTGAACGCCGAACAGCGCGACGTTTGAGAGAAGATTGTCCAAAGCAGCGGGAGCTCTTGTCACGACGGACATTTGTCGAACCTGGACGAGGCCGCTTGCTGTCATGAGGCCACTCAAGGTGAGGATGCCGATCAAGGTACCGCAAGTCAGCCAAGAGAGCGTTGCTGAAGGGAAGTTTTCGTCCTCGCGGACCACGAGGAAGATGAGGATGACCACGATGCCGGCGACCATGCAGAGGATCCCAAGGAAGAGCCCCTTGCTGGAGCCGTCGCAACCCACTCTTGTGTGACTGCTCAAGTCCTTGCTGCCGTGGAACTTCTGCTTATGCGACAGGCGACCGCGACCCACGTTTTGGCCCATTACGAATGTCACGGCGGCGGCGATGAGACTGGAAAAAAGTATCAATTATTGCGTGTTGTGTGATTTTTAGGGAGTGAAAGACTGTGAAAGTGATAAATCTAGAATGCAAATATGTTTATTCTATGCTTAGTAGTTCACCTGATTTTTAGGGCATGAAACTGCAGAGACAGACTATACATAAAAGTGCGTTGCATACCTAAATTGTACGATAAATGGGTAGAGAAACGGCATGCTCGACGTCCATAGCTGGCCCAAGGTGTTGGTGTTTACACACTCTTGCAAAGCTATCACTTGAGAGATTTGTTCATTCGAAATTGGCCTGTACGGTGTAAAAATAGGCTCATCGGCTGAATCATCTCCTGCAGTATTACGGAAATAAATTAGCAAAAGATGTAATGATGGCTAACTATTTCAGGTAGCTAACGGTAAGGTATATAACCCAAAAGATCCCGTGTATGCCTCGTCAATGAACCAGGAAATCCTCGAAGATTAAGAGGCGAGGACGACGTTGCAGATCCTCGCTGCGCCAAGTGTACGAAGTAGGTCCATTCCAAAGCAGAATCCCAAATCACCAAACGAACCCAAACTGCGATATTTGTGGCTGCAAGATGCGTAAAGCCGAATCTTGCGGCCAGACCAAATTTTTCAACGAGAACCTACGCAAGACCATCGAAAAGCGTTGTTATTTCATATGCCGCTGAAATATAGGTATATTAGATATTATGAAAAAAGTAATCTAGCTGACGTGTAATAAGAATTATTATCAAAATAGTTGATATGTTCTCTGGTTACGAAAGATTGACACTGGACAAAACAAATGTATATTATTTCCATATAGGAATAGTTCAAATTCTTGTAATGCGTAGATGTTCCTTAAATCAGGGTTGATATGAAAAATGTCCAGAATATTTTGACGGTCGTATATTCTATTTTAATCGCAACGTCTCGAACGGGTAGAGAAGGAAAATTTAACTTCAAGAAATTACTAGACGGTTGCTCAAGACGTTTTCACTGATTCGTTGTCGGATCATCGCTTGCCTGTGAGTTCACGAAGAGAAAGTGCATCTGCAAGAAGGTGAAGAGTCCGTGAAGCACCGGATGAACAAAGACAACATCATTCAGGCACTCGGCACCCTGCATCATTGAGTGCATTGCCATTTCAAGGCCGTTGAAGACTAGAGTGGCCAATCCGAACACTGAAAGACCAAAGGTTGCATGTTTTCAGCAACGAATTGATACGCAGCTTTTTACTACAATATGCGCGCTAGATGCAGTCGGTCAGAAAAAGACGCGTAAGCAAGGTGCGCTTAATAGGGAAACGTTCAGACTGCAACGTTCATACACGATGAAGCAATAAGTGTGGCATTAATAACGTCAGTTCTATGTTTCGCTCTAAGACGTATGTTCCATCGTCGATAACGGCAATGCCGGAAGAAGCTAACTGATTTCTCGAAATTAGATTCGTCTGCTAGATAGTTCTGTTCGTTTTGGAATTAAAAACAAGTAACTCATCTTTAATACGTAATGCTGAGATTATGAAATCGTCGTTGATGTACATTGAGAGGAGCATATACGTGGAATCAAGTTGTAACCAGCGATAGCTATGGATGTTTCAATTACATACATAGGTTTATACACGTTGAGCATTGAGATGTCATTATCGGACAGAACTTTCTGGTAGATCTCATATAAGTAATATTCACACTTGCTATGCAAGCTCGACATTTCATAGACAACAAATTCTACTTACATAGCGCTCCAACGCGGATGTAAAAACTGGTCGGTGCCGTTCTGGCCCTCGAGATGTGGGCTCGTTTCAATGAACCAAACCTGGTGAGAGATGTGCCACCAAGTTCAGCGTCATCCAAACCACCTCGGGTTCCGTTTAAAGTGCCGCAACTATCCACCAGTACCCATATGTAGATGCTGATAATAACTGCGATACTTCCTACATAGAGGTACATCAAAAATACGCCCTGCAACAAAAGAAAACCAGTTTGGCGGCAGGTGCTATGTATTTTCCGCCGTGTAACGGAGTAGAAAAATATAGGAAATGTTCGGTGGACTCGTGTCCTTCGCATTAAGATTTACGATAGAAAATGATCCTAGTGAAAGATTGTCCGTGCATGCGTTCCGTCTGCATGGAAATGGTATTACAGGTTATTTCATTTACATTTAAGAGTTTCACGGCCTCAAGCACAAGAGTGCTTCCGTATGGCCTGGGTCAGAGGTCTGAAAATTAATTTAGAGATCCTTTGCACTCAGCTGTCCGCTCTGATGGGACCCGAAGAGGTTGAATGTTATTACGAGGAAAAAATATATGCAAAGGCAACATTTGTTCGAATACTTGTTTCCTTCTCGAATAAAGAAACATACCCGAGTAAGGCTCGAAAACGGTTTAAGCTTTGATAATAATGTGCCACTTCTGTAGATGCCCGACCTTACATTACCTCTCACATAAACGTTCAACGAACACCGATAAATCAAGTCAACCTGCAACAACTAAAAGAAATGCACTTTCCGATAGTGAAGAAACGGCAGAAGATGTAGTCCAATTTAGAATCCGAGCCTCGAGATCCTTTGCACTTGACTGTCCGCTCTCAGGGGACCCGAAGAGGTTGAATTTTATTACGGGGAAAAATGTATTCAAAGGCAACATTTGTTCGAATACCTATTTCCTTCTCGAATAAAGAAACATATCCGAGTGCAAGGCTCGAAAACGGTTTAAGCTCTCATAATAATGTGCCACTTCTGCAGATGCCCGACCTTACATTATCTCTCACATAAATGTTCAACGAACACCGATAAATCAAGTCAACCTGCAACGACTAAAAGAAATGCACTTTCCGATAGTGAAGAAACGGCAGAAGATGTAGTCCAATTTAGAATCCGAGCCTCGAGATCCTTTGCACTCGACTGTCCGCTCTCAGGGGACCCGAAGAGGTTGAATTTTATTACGGGGAAAAATGTATGCAAAGACAACATTTGTTCGAATTCTTGTTTCCTTCTCGAATAAAGAAACATACCCGAGTGCAAGGCTCGAAAACGGTTTAAGCTCTCATAATAATGTGCCACTTCTGCAGATGCCCGACCTTACATTATCTCTCACATAAACGTTCAACGAACACCGATAAATCAAGTCAACCTGCAACGACTAAAAGAAATGCATCTTCCGATAGTGAAGAAACGGCAGAAGATGTAGTCCAATTTAGAATCCGAGCCTCGAGATCCTTTGCACTCGACTGTCCGCTCTCAGGGGACCCGAAGAGGTTGAATGTTATTACGGGGAAAAATGTATGCAAAGGCAACATTTCTTCGAATACTTGTTTCTTTATCGAATAAAGAAACATACCCGAGTGCAAGGCTCGAAAATAGTTTAAGCTCTCACAACAATGTGCCACTTCTGCAGATGCCCGACCTTACATTATCTCTCACATAAACGTTCAACGAACACCGATAAATCAAGTCAGCCTGCAACGACTAAAAGAAATGCATCTTCCGATAGTGAAGAAACGGCAGAAGATGTAGTCCAATTTAGAATCCGAGCCTCGAGATCCTTTGCACTCGACTGTCCGCTCTCAGGGGACCCGAAGAGGTTAAATTTTATTACGGGGAAAAATGTATGCAAAGGCAACATTTGTTCGAATACTTGTTTCCTTCACGAATAAAGAAACATACCCGAGTGCAAGTCTCGAAAACGGTTTAAGCTCTCATAATAATGTGCCACTTCTGCAGATGCCCGACCTTACATTATCTCTCACATAAACGTTCAACGAACACCGATAAATCAAGTCAACCTGCAACGACTAAAAGAAATGCATCTTCCGATAGTGAAGAAACGGCAGAAGATGTAGTCCAATTTAGAATCCGAGCCTCGAGATCCTTTGCACTCGACTGTCCGCTCTGATGGGACCCGTAGAGGTTGAATTTTATTACGGGGAAAAATGTATGCAAAGGCAACATTTATTCGAATTCTTGTTTCCTTCTCGAATAAAGAAACATATCCGAGTGCAAGGCTCGAAAACAGTTTAAGCTCTCACAACAATGTGCCACTTCTGCAGATGGCCGACCTTACATTATTTCTCACATAAACGTTCAACGAACACCGATAAATCAAGTCAATCTGCAACGACTAAAAGAAATGCATCTTCCGATAGTGAAGAAACGGCAGAAGATGTAGTCCAATTTAGAATCCGAGCCTCGGATTCTCTAAAGAGGTGCGAACGTGCACAACCTTGAAACGTACGCCGCAATATCCAATCTCGGTGGATTTTCAGGCCGGCATAGTGTTCAGACGCGAGCCATTTCCTGTGGCTGTGGACTTCAATTTGAGCTAATCCGTAATTTACGCGAGGAGGAAGTAAGGCAATCTCGGGCGCATGAACTCAGGCGCAATTACGGATTCCGTTTGGCCCGAGATTACTCGAATGCCACAGGCCGTAAGCCGTTCTTTTGTATAATGGCAGGCGTCGATGGCGTCAATACTCACGAGGATGGCTCTATCCTACGGCTTCCGCTTCAGGCATTTTACAATAGCGCACATAACTTGCGAAAGATCAGTAAACTGCAAAATTTCGCACGATCAAACGCAGCGGCGTTAAGCAACATTTCGTTAAAAGAAATAAGGTGGCGGGGTCGATGTATCTTCACTGAGTTTGAGCTAAAACGGTATTGCAGTTGTATTGTATATCGGAAGACGATTATATTTGATGCAATCGATGTTATTTAATTGGGCAAAGCACGGCACCAGTCTGTTTTCATATCAGAATCATTTTCATCGGAGAAAAATAACGATGAAGAGCTGTGCACTTGATTACTGTACACTGTTACTTTTGGCGAATGTCTTGTATCTGATGCAACTGATATTATTTAATTGAGCATCGTACTGCACTAGTTCTGTGTTCGTATCAGAATCATTTTCACCGGGGAAAAATAATATAATGAGCTGTGCACTTGATTAATGTATACTGTTACTTTCGGTGAATGCCTTGTATCTGATGCAAGTGAGTTATTTAATTAAGCGTCGTACTGCTTTTCATGTCATAATAACTTTCATCAGTGAAAAATACGGATATAGTGTTGTGGAGTTGATTGATGAATATGTTACTTTGGATGAACGCATCCTACTTGCATCCAAACCGGTAATCAACGGATTTCTTTTTTTTCGATTTTTATGCTTTTAACGAATACTCCACGAGAGGAAGGTCTATTGCCTTTCCTGGGAATAATGATAAGGAAGGACTGATGCCGGTACGCTCGTGCAATGAATATTCTATTGGCATTACACTAGTGGTTCTCAGATACGTACGACACAGAAGCTTCACTTGTAACAAAGGTCAGAAACTGCTGAATATAAATTCTTTACGGAACAGGAATATTTGAATATTTAGAATCAGCGTTTTCGGGTGACGCTCTCCATTACTAGCCAAGTATGTTAATAAATGTAACATTGCGCGTAAAACTATCTTCTGTACTACACGAAAAATATAATAATAGCATTGCCTTATTTAACACATTGCGGACGGGTCACGAGATTTTTCGTTTTAACGTTTATCGGTACGTTGCTAAAGTAATGAAGCCTTGCAGCAATTTTTGATAGTATTGGGTTGGAGGGAAAGTTCTGTCGTATTTTAAAGAAAATATTTGAATTCATTTATAAAAATATGTATTTAATATTAATCATAATACATTTAATGTCTTGCATGATGAATGTCAAACTCTTCTGCAATTTCTCGACTTGTTAAATGTGGATTATTTTCCAACATGGATAGTAAAACATTATTATCGATCTTGGATGGTCGTCCAGATCGATCACTTTCTTGGAGGCTCAGATCCCCGGAACGAAATTTGTTAAACCATCTTTGACAAGTACGAACATTTACAATATCTTTTCGAAATACCGCACATAAATTTTTACATGCAACCGATGCGTTGCTTCCTTTTTGGAATTCATACAAAATGCAGTGTCGTAAATGCACTTTATCTACTGACATGTTTTTCACTTTAAATATCACAAGTAAATGATGAACGGTAAAAAAGGACTCCTTTTATATTATACAGCAGCTATAAAAAACAAAACAAAAATCCGAATGACTCACTAGCCAGATGTTTTTTTTATTTACAAGAAAAATTACCTGCCTATTAAAAATACGACAGAACTTTCCCTCCAACCCAATATAATTGTGAAGTAAAAATAATGTTAAAATGTTGAAAAAGTGCGAACAATGCAGTCAGTATTAAAAAAACCTTGTATGTATTGTACTCAATTTTTTAGGACGCTGAAAAATGTGCGAGGTCTGGATGAGCAAGAACGCCGTCCGCAATGTGTTAATTTTCACTATTCCACAATCTGCCCCGTTGGGATTATAAATGTGCTAGCTGACAAAAAGAAAGATTCATTCTCTTTCATTGATACGTCAGTGTTCATTGACGTTCCGCGAAGAAGCAAAAGTTCGCAGTATCGCTTTTTTATCCACGCTTATGCACGGGCTGCAATTTCAATTCATAATTGGATCTTCATGCGGGTAATAATGGGTGTGTCAGATCGATACCTTCCTTCCAAGAAAGTTACGTTGCAAGATGGTAATTCCCATACACTGATCTACTCTTTTTCGTTGATACACCGATCACGCACGTATAATCACCATCCCATTGCTTTCTCGCGACTTCGAAAGAAAAGGCGACGGGTGATTTCGAAGAGTGATTTATAAACTGATGCAAATCTGGGCGTGTCAGGTGTACGTATTCTATCTTTCCCAGAACACGGCAATGAGTTAAAACGTCCCTGCAGGGGGTGTTTGCCAACAGATTATTAATACTTGGCATGCGGGTATACTTCGCCGCCGAATTACGCGTGCAGCGGGCGTTTTTTCTTGAATCGCGCGGAAGTTTGGTTATTTAGAAAAATCGCTGTAAATCGAAAACTACTTCGTTTTTATGAACGAAACTTTTTTTATTTCACACTTAAATATATACTGTATGATTATTTAACAAAAAACAAACGATATTTTTACGAAATCATAAAAATAAGCGATTTTTAAAGTTTTCCACACTATCATACGAAAAGTCCGATAATTTGTCAGCGCATATTTCTTCATCACTATCTTTGTCACAACGGCTCATTTGATCAATTTTGTAATCAATAATAAAAAATCAAGCTTCAAATTGATAAAACACGTTCTGGCGCTAAGAGTTCGATTGAAGACGAAATAACTCAGCAAAAGATCGAGTAACTCAACAATCATAACTTATGGGAAAAAAAATGCAAAGCGTTGCCTAGCAACGCAAATAACACGCATATAACGTCACACATTCATGTAATTACACGTATTTAGTAGATTTGTGGTGGATATCCACTAACAACACCAAATCAACTAAATACGTATTTTTACGTGACCCGCGCTCCAGTGACAGACTACAAAAAACGTAAAAATACATTGCCCGCATACCAAGTGTTAAAACGATACCTTGCATGCACGTCGCTACTTCGCATAGTTACGCATTTGCTATTTCGCTTAATCAGATTCAATTTTCATGCACTGTGTGCCTTTGCTCCGTTAAATCGTCACGTGTTATTCAGTAACTAATAGTTGTTGGAACATTAGTTTCAGCGGTTCGTATCAAATCGGTTGTTAACACGTTGACTGCCGGCGTATTTTGCCGTATTAGAACAGCGATGCTATGAAATACTACAGCGTTTGACTGAATTATGCAAAATGCAAATAATGTGCATGTATTGGAGATCAAAGAATCGCATCACTATTTTAACACGTTGACTGCCGTGCGTATTTTGCCTTATTAGAACGGCGATGCTATGAAATACTACAGCGTTTGACTGAATTATGCAAAATACAAATAACGCGCAGGTATTGAAGACCAAAGAATCGCATCACTATTTTAACACGTTGACTGCCAAGCGTATTTTATTATATTAGAACGGCGATGCTATGAAATACTACAGCGTTTGCCTGAATTATGCAAAATGTAAATAACGCGCAGGTATTGAAGACCAAAGAATCGCATCACTATTTTAATACGTTGACTACCAAGCATATTTTATTATATTAGAACGGCGATGCTATGAAATACTACAGCGTTTGCCTGAATTATGCAAAATGTAAATAACGCGCAAGTATTGAAGACCAAAGAATCGCATCACTATTTTAACACGTTGACTGCCAAGCGTATTTTATTATATTAGAACGGCGATGCTATGAAATACTACAGCGTTTGCCTGAATTATGCAAAATGTAAATAACGCGCAGGTATTGAAGACCAAAGAATCGCATCACTATTTTAACACGTTGACTGCCGTGCGTATTTTACTATATTAGAACAGCGATGCTATGAAATACTACAGCGTTTGACTGAATTATGCAAAATGTAAATAATGTGCATGTATTGGAGACCAAAGAATCGCATTACTATTCTAACAATAACTGCACTTATAAAATAATTATTACTACCCATTGCGAATATTTTGGATCTTTAATCAAATCTCTTGCGCCGGTCACCGGTGACCCCCACGGCAGCCAACATGTTAATAGAAACTTAGCCAGTGCACATCAAAGTAGAAATTACAAATTTGCATCACGGAGAAAAAATGTGTCATTGGCAAATACTGTGGTAAGTCCTTTTTTTATTATATGTTTATATATACGTTTGGACATCACATGGGGTTTCATCTTCAACATCAAATTTGTTTACTGATATCTAATTTCGGTGTCATTTTGACCATAGAGGCGATGTTATTGCGATTAGCAAATACTGAGAATGGTAATAATTTCGTACAGACCAAAGGAAGCTAACAACCTGGCAAATAAATATTGCGGTAACATTGCCATGAACAAAGGGTGAAAAGCAAACGACGAACGTTCTCTACCGCGCATTGTCGCGTACAACTAACAAATTGGACGTTTCATTTTTGGAGAGCATTCTAACGGGTCGCGCGTTTCTCATTTTACGATTGACGCTTCCCGATGCCGCCTCTTAAAATTGATACATTATGGGACGTTCCATGAATATACATGTCAAAACAGTTGCGCGACGATATGAATGATCACAGCGGAATTAAGGACATAGCGCACAAGAATTGCGGATTCCACTTTTATTCGGCGGCTGACCGTGATAATAGGCTGTTTCGTACAGGATGTGCCCAGTAACTGCAGTCGAACTTCAAGAAATTATAGCGCTGTCAGGACAAACGAGCGTGACTTAACACGAGTGTGGTACGATAGAAGAATTGCGAAAAATTGAATGAGATGCTTCTAGGATTAGTACAACCTAGGAACATTAGTGGCAAAGTGGAAAGTTAAGATATATATCTTTGTTTTATTGTGGCAAATAAAGACTCGCTGTCTTTTTGGTATGAGATTTTACGGTATTTTTCATTCTTCTTTGTGTTACGTTATATGAGTAGAACAATTCACTAGACGAGGAGATTTCAAGCAAGGGACAAAAATCATAAAACCACGAATGATGAGGAAACTCATATACTAGATACAGAAAATATACACATAGTATACACATAGATTCCTGAAAAAACTTGTGGTTTCGAAACATGTCACTTTTTGGTATGAGATTTTACGGTATTTTTCATTCTTCTTTGTGTTACGTTATATGAGTAGAACAATTCAATAGACAAGGACCTTTCACGCAAGGAACAAAAAATAATAAAATCACGAATGATGAGGAAACTCACATACTAGATACAGAAAATATACACATAGTATACACATAGATTCCTGAAAAAACTTGTGGTTCCGAAACATGTCAAGTACAAAAGGTTTTTGTTCCAAGAAAACTAAGGAATACTTTCAAATCTTATGCCGAGAACAGAGCAAGCCTTTATTTCACACAAATGAAGATATTGTGTAGCAGGCGGAGAGATGAGTTAAATATTTTCACGTGTTCTATCGTGAACGTCAAGGACGGTAGAATTACCTTGACTGCAGACTTTCACAACTTCGTGACCGAGTAACGGCAATTCAATTCTATGTATGGCACGCTTAGAGTGACCAGTAGCCCAAATTTAAGACCTACCTCCCGGTCAATTTTTATCTCCGGTTTTCGCTCGACGCGCAATTGAGGCACAGTTCATTTACACGGCTACTTATGATTAGCAATAAACACGTCTGCACTTGTACATTTACCTGCAAGCTGAGAAGCGGTACGGGCGTGTCCATGACTTCCGCAAAACAAAGTGCCATCATGATTACCACGATCAACTCCCCGTAGACGTTCGACAGGACGACCCATAATTGCGAGCTGCAAACAAAAAGTGCGGCAAACGTAAGGTCATAGCAATATTTATAATAATATAAAATTATAATATAAATATTTATATAACTAATTCTCATTTCCACAGAATTTGCAGAAACCGATGGACCCTTGCCGACTATACTGTTATCCTTCAAATATCTATGGAAATTTTTGCCAGCGAAGGAATAAACTTGCTTATCTCTGAAATCTGATGCTCAAACGCCAACTCACAAGTTACCAAATCTTAACATGTTTAAACGGCAGAATAGAGGTCACGGTGTTTATGACTATCCTATGGACACTAATCCATGAACATATGAAATCGCGGATCTGCTACGTAGTTCAGTTATTTGCTGACGTCAAAACTTGTCTAATGCTTTAATCCGCTTAATCTTGAAAGTTATTAGTTATTCCGGGTGTAGACTATTTCTTGAATTGGCCCGACTGTAAATTCAACCTTTTCCGTTAATGTTAATCAATTAAAATTTTAATATTAATATATTAAGAATAATTAACTAAAAAAGATTTTGAGCGGCTTAAGCCAGTTTCATAACTTTATCAAAATTGTTGCATAATATAAGATATATTTATAGCATAAATATTATTTAGACATAAAAGTTGATGATAATTTTGCGTTAACACGTTGACTGCCGTGCGTATTTTGTCGTATTAGAACGGCGATGCTATGAAATACTACAGCGTTTGACTGAATTATGCAAAATGTAAATAATGTGCAAGTATTGGAGACCAAAGAATCGCATCACTATTCTAACAATAACTGCATTTATAAAATAATTATTACTACCCATTGCGAATATTTTGGATCTTCAGTAAAATCTCTTGCGCCGGTCATCGGTGACCGCCACGGCAGCCAACGTGTTAACACTTTGCGGACCGAGCATTCTATTGCTAATCGTACCCAGTGGCCGGGTATTTTTTTGCGTCAAATATCTTTAAATTAGTGATGATTTGTTAGTAGTTAACACGTTGACTGCCATGGTGGTCATCGGTGACCGGTGCAAAAGATTGTACTCAAAATGCAAAAAATTCGCAATGAATCCTATTTGGAATTTTGTAAAAGCAATTGATATTGGAACGGCGCTTCAATACTTTGGCTTCTAACAACTGTGCATTACTTTCATTTTGCACGATTTAATCATACTCTGCAGTATTTGATCGCATCGCGGTTCCAACATAGCAAGAAACGCTTGGCAGTCAAAGTGTTAAACTGTCCACAAATATTTCTGTAATCTTGCTAATCGTTTTGTCGCTATCCATATTTCAGAGCTCAAATAATTAATTCTGTCAAAATAATAAAACTGTGTGATATCTCGTCATCTGCCTTGAACGACAGAATATGCAAGACGATAGATCTTCTCAGTGGCCCAGAATGACGAAATACGCAAGACGATATATCTCGTCAATGGCCCCGAACGACGAGATAGCAATGACGAGATATCTCGTCATCCGTCCGCAATGTGTTAAAGAAGAGTGTCTTACAATGGTTCCGAATGATCGAGGAGATCGTCAGGAGAACGTGCCCTGGCAAGGATTCGCGAGACCAAGGATCTGGACGGTGGAGTGGAGGAAGCAAGCTGCACTGGTGCAGGATCACCCTCGTTACTTCTTTCACCCCTGCTGGGGGGTCCTCCAGGTGCACCCTCCACGTTGCCACCCGTTGTGCTCCCCGTCTCGTTCAGACTGTCCTTGTCCTGCTGTTCATTGCTTCCTGCAATATGCAAACAGATCAAACTCGATTATTATATTTTTTTTGACGGGGGGGGGGGGGGATCTTCTGTAAGACACCCCCGCACTTCGAAGGGAAAGTGCCGGATTTTAACCAATTAACCCTTTGCGATCGGTGTCCCCGTTGCGGGGACATTTCTCAATTGTCGTAGAAGTCGATATCCCGCAGCGGGAACTGTCGAAAATGCAATTTTTTGTTGGCGCATGGAGATGTACGTCATCAACTCATATATATTGTATAAAATAACAAAACCACAGAACAACGAAAAGCCACTGACACACTTAAATTTTGTGAAATGTTTAGTCGATCAGTTTGTAGGAAATTTCCGGCACCAAACATTATCTACATCGCAACCTATAATGTCATTCGTAGACATTAGATTAAATAATCAATTTCATATAATTTGTTCAGGAGTCAAGAAAGACTGTGCAGTATGTTCCGACAGGAAAGCTGCGGGAAAAAGACGACAAACATACACGTATTGTGAAACTTGTACACAAAAGCCAGGACTTCATATCGGTGATTGTTTCGCGAAATATCATACTTTAGAACATTACAGAGATTAAAAATTTGTATTTTTACGTATTACAAGTAGTAATAAACACAACAAATCAGTTTCAACAAATTCTGTGTGTTTTAATATCCATATATTGACCTTAAATTCTGTACGGAAAAGTAACTGCGAAATGCTAGATATCATCCGACCTGCTGGTACTCTTAAGAGCAAAATCTGCCGATCGCAAGGGGTTAAAACTCCGGTGATGCCATTTCCCTACATCTAATTGTGATGGGCTTTGGGTTTTACTAAGAATTTCACCAAAACCCGAACTCGCACAAACTCGGTTTTTATGTGACCCGGTCTCGGCTATCTATGTATTATGATTCGATAGCTAATCATTTACAAACTGCATCTAGTTATTGGGTAAAATACGTTTTTTTTTCAAGGTGCAAATAAATAAATGTTAGTGACACGTAAGTTGGATGTACATCAAAAATATTCTCATCTGCAATGGATGAAATGTACAGAACATACCGCGGATTAATCAAAGTGATAAACGGCATGCGTGTCGTACGGGCGATAACATTCGAGACAAGAGTGTTTATGAAGGTATTCTACATATATAATCGATAAAAACAATATTTATTCTCCCAGATGGAGAATACGCATAGTATCATGGTATACAGAATTTTTGGAACTCACGGGCACTATATGCAAACGTCAACATGCTAATTCCCCGTTCCAATCTGAAACCCGAGCCACATGCTACTTTTTCGACTGAACGTCTTAAAGTTCTCAAAAAAAGACTTTTTTCTTTAATAAATTTAAAAAGATTATTTAAAAAAATCTTTAAAATTTGTTTCAAATTCCTTTGAAATTCTTAAAAATCCTAAAATCTCGTCGTTTGAGAAACTTCGGTACCGGAACTCTCTGACAGGATCTTCCTGTCTCGACCACTCGTAATATATGCGACTTTCACTTCAAGAATCCTATTCGTTTCCCGTGTTGGATTTATCGTCGCACTGTCACCGATGTTAATCGCCTGACAGTTCGAATTTAGTGAGCGTAACAGAAAAACGCGCCGACTTAACCCCAATTTACATACCCTGATGAATTTCGCGTGAGTATTCAGTCGAAAGTGGAAAGTACCGCGTTATTGTTTGCGAGAAACATTGCAAGCGTTACGGAGTACGCTATACCGAGAGTAATATTGCACAAATAAATCGAGGTGGCCCCTCTTAATTTGGGACAATCGAAATATATTTGCTTTTCTAGTAAAGAAGAAAGTGAATCAGAAGATAATTATCTTACTGGAAGCTTTGTGAAAAATCCATGGATTTAGATTGAATGTGCGATATATGAGCCGTTTATTTTGAAAGTGGCCTAACTCCGTTTTTCAATATTTTCCGGTTACCATGGTTACATGTACAAATTCATGTTATTTATCAGTAAATGTTATTTATCTCGATTTGAAGATAAATGGAGTTAGGCCACTTTCAAAATAAACGGCTCATATGTGTGTGTTACAAAATTTTTCTTTTGGTACAATGTAACATTTTTTCTTTGCCCTACGGATAGTAATTGTACTCATCGCTATAAAATTCTAGAGTCAATATTTTCGACCGTATGAATATACCGCTTTGCATAGTTCTTGATTATCCAATTAAAATAAGTTGACACGTTCCGTTTCATACCTGTACACACGTTCAGCTTATTAGTGCTGACGTAAATTAAAAAGGAGGCTCAGGCGGTGTGCGTCAGATCCTCTAATAATTGCGCTTCCATAACGTTAATGAATGTCATAATTTTCGACGAAAGCCGGCGCAGACGCCTTTCTCTCATGCGCATTTACTACTAGCCAACGAGCGTAATCCGTCGGCCATAATTCTTTCTCCGCCGCGCCGCCCTTCCATTGTTATTTCTGCATGCGTTCCAGTAAAAGTACGCACTCGCGGCGCGTTAAATCGCTGGCAATTGGTGCAAATGCAACGGCGTGTAATTAATGCCAGGGAAAACCGAGACATCTCTTCTTGCAATCACCGAAAGTGATAACGCTCGCGATAACTTTGACCTCAGCATCTTTCGCACGAAGAGTCTAGTCGCGAAACGTTCCTATGGAACGGCAGCTTTCTTTAACCCTTTGCACTCCTATGTCGAGTGTGACTCGACATCAGTTTTTATGGCAGGAGCTCCTTTGTCGAGCTCCACTCGACATTTTTTCATGTCTAAATAAATAGATATCGTGCACACGTTATCGACGCTCTCGCAATGTCACTAGAAGGGTTAGACATTCAGGTAATCGAAGAGAAATAAAAGAACTGGATGTGATCACAGATTATAATAAAAATATAGATGGTGTCGATATGGCGAACCAATACGCGACATCTTACTGTTTTTTACGTCGAGCACTCAAGTGGTGGAGGGAATATTTCTTTTGGGAATTAGAAATCTCCATGGTAAATGCGTATATTTTATACAAAGAAAAAACAAAAAACCAAGGAACAGAACCTATAGCCCACAAAAAATTTCGCGAAAAGATTTTGTCAATGCTAATTCGTGATTGTCGTCATCCAAATATGAAATTGGGGAGGCCTGGAACACATGATAAACACGATCGCTTAGATGGAAAGCCTCATTTAATCTTCCTACATCCTGAAGGAAAACACAAAGACTGTGCAGTTTACTCAAATAGAAAAACATCTGGAGGAAAAAGAGAAACCACCTATTTTTGTGAAACGTGTGAAAGAAAATCAGGGTTACATCTTGCAAGTTCTTTCAAAAAATATCATACCCTTGAAAATTTCAATATACGACAATACTGTAAATAAAATTGGTATTTAAGTGAATTTGTTTCTTCCTTTATTTATTTAAATTGCTTTATATTTTTAGTTAAAGTAAATTTCAAATAAAACACTTAAAAGCGTTGGGAGCTGCTGGTAACGAAATTGAAATAAAATTCGGAGTGCAAAGGGTTAATCAAACGCTGGTGCTTTAAAATACATTATGCACAATCAATTTTTATCTTATTTCATATATATGCTTTCGAAACGTGTAAGGTAAAAATGATTGTAATAAATGAACTGAACAACCAATAACGCGTACTTCATACAAACAGTTGGTTTTGAACACAACTCAAATGAAATAATCAAGTTTGAACGTATCCAACGCTTTAGCAATTTTTCATACGAAATCTATATAGCGCGATTGAATAATTGCAAAAATGCAAATCAATGCAAATTCTGTCCCCTCTGACTTTTCATCATTGCCGCGCGCTGCGTCGAAAACACGTAAGGCAGTCGATAAAATAAACATTAAATGACCACCGCGTACGCTAATGACTCAACTATCCATAGCGTCAGCCGTCGCAACAGGTGGATATCAATTTTTTTCAAGGCAAACAACGAGTGCCACTATCTTCCGTAGACATAGCGGTTAGCAGAATCGGGGTTAGGCAAAGTATGCGTCGGCCGTTTAATAAGCTGCAGTATTATCCTCGTTAAACGTTACCGCATCTCATCCGTAAGCATCGCTCATTCACCGGTGCCGGCACCGCGTGCATTAAAAGAACGTAATTCCGTAAGAGCGTACGCGAACAGAACACGCGCGGAATAGACGGAGTCGTAACGAATTAATTATGCATGCTTCGACGCACGGCACGCGACGCGCGCACATTATTACCCTATTAAAACGTTCTTTGGATACTTCTAAGTGCAAACGTTTTTCTGGCCAGAGACCGAAGACCGATGTACTTTGGGCTTTCGGTATTGTATTGGCGTTTGCTGGAAGATCTCTGAAACAGGTGTCACTGGAACCGGTCCTCACCGAATCTCTCAATAGCGGTATTGAACGTTTTAATGTTAGGTGGTATTTAAGATTTTAAATAATGTAACATATTGTGAAGTGTTGTGAAATTTTTGATAGGAATGTTATAGAGTTTTTAATATTAAAATTGATCCTCTTTTATTCACATTAACACGTTGACTGCCAAGCATATTTTACTATATTAGAACGGTGATGTTATGAAATACTACAGCGTTCGACTGGATTATGCAAAATGTAAATAACGCTCAGGTTTTGAAGACCAAAGAATCGCATCAGTATTTTGACCCGTTGACTGCGGTGCGTATCTTGCCGTATTAAAACGGCGATGCTATAAAATACTACAGCGTTTGTCTGAATTCTGCAAAATGTAAATAACGCGCAGGTATTGAAGACCAAAGAATCGCATCACTATTTTAACACGTTGACTGCCACGCGTATTTTATTATATTAGAACGGCGATGCTATGAAATACTACAGCGTTCGACTGAATTATGCAAAATGTAAATAATGTGTAGGTATTGGAAACCAAAGAATCGCATCCCTATTCTAACAACTGCATTTATAAAATAATTATTACTACCCATTGCAGGTATTGGAAACCAAAGGATCGTATTTCTATTGTAACAACAACTGCATTTATAAAATAAGAATTGCTACCCATTGCGACTATTTTGAATTTTCAGTAAAATCTCTTGCGTCGGTCACCGGTGACCACGACGGCAGTCAAAGTGTTAAGATAGGCACACAGGCTCTTGAAAGAAATAGAATGGATTCGCGCAAATTTCCTGCCTTTCTTTTCTACAGTAGACAAAATAAATTCGAGTATAAGTACCATAGTTCCCCTAAATAAGACGTTCCTCTGATTCATTTGATCCACTATCAGCACCACTACTTCCGTTGACCCCAATAGAAAGCATAAATCAAAGGACGAGTATTACAGTGCCCCCGAATGATCATGGCAACAAAGAGGCACAGAGATGATGAACGTTATCAAAAATGCTTGAATTTGCATCCGCCCAATTGAACCCAATTCCTATCACCGCCCCCGAACGTGATTTTTTTATCCACATTAACATGTTGACTACCAAGCATACTTTACTATATTAGAACGGCGATGCTATGAAATACTACAGCGTCTGACTGAATTATGGAAAATGTAAAGAATGTGCTGGTATTGGAAACCAAAGGATCGCATCACTATTGTGATAACAACTGCATTTATAAAATAAGAATTGCTACCCATTGCGACTATTTTGAATTTTCAGTAAAATCTCTTGCGTCGGTCACCGGTGACCACGACGGCAGTCAGAGTGTTAAGATAGGCACAACAGGCTCTTGAAAGAAATAGAATGGATTCGTGCAAATTTCCTTCCTTTCTTGTCTGCAGTATACAAAATAAATTAGAATATAAGTACCATAGTTCCCCTAAATAAGACCTTCCTCTGATTAATTTGATCCACTATCGACACCACTACTTCCGTTGACCCCAATAGAAAGCATGAATCAAAGCATAAGTATTACAGTGTCCCCGAATGGGCATGGTAACAAAGAGGCACAGAGATGATGAACGTTATCAAAAATGCTTGAATTTGCAACCGCCCAATTGAACCCAATTCCTACCACCGCCCCCGAACGTGATTTTTTTATTCACATTAACACGTTGACTGCCAAGCATACTTTACTATATTAGAACGGCGATGTTATGAAATACTACAGCGTCTGACTGAATTATGCAAAATGTAAATAATGTGTAGGTATTGGAAACCAAAGAATCGCATCACTATTCTAACAACAACTGCATTTATAAAATAAGAATTGCTACCCATTGCGACTATTTTGAATTTTCAGTAAAATCTCTTGCGTCGGTCACCGGTGACCACCACGGCAGTCAAAGTGTTAAGATAGGCTCATATGATAGGCACAACAGGCTTTTGAAAGAAATAGAATGGATTGGCGCAAATTTCCTTCCTTTCCTATCCGCAGTAGACAAAATAAATTAGAGTATAAGTACCATAGTTCCCCTAAATAAGACCTTCCTCTAATGCATTTTATCTACTATCGACACCACTACTTCCGTTGACCCCAATAGAAAGCATAAATCAAAGGACGAGTATTACAGTGCCCCCGAATGAGCATGGCAACAAAGAGGCACAGAGATGATGAACGTTATCAAAAATGCTTGAATTTGCATCCGCCCAATTGAACCCAATTCCTATCACCGCCCTCGAACGTCGGAACATTGTCGCACCGATTTACAAAATTGTCGCGTGTATTACGACGTGGAAAGAGAAGGCGAGTACTGGGAGCAACTTGTCGAGTCTCACGCGATGTGCAGTGTGGCCGATCGCAATTCGCGTGTCATGTGCACGGTGACGCCGCATCGACACGTCATATTCCGTAACGAAAGACACATTGTCATTATGGACCGTGCAACTGCCTGCTCGGCATGCAGCTTTTTAATAAGACTCCGTCACCGGTTAACAACCTTCCGTTACTCTGGCGCAGACGAAAGCTGAGAATCTGTGTAAGGTGTAATTGGCCCCGCAACCGAAAAGGCGGAGGGAGTGTATGGAAAAATGAGTCGAAGGACTAAAGTTCGTTCGTACGTTTAGACATTTGCTTCCGAAAAACGTTGCGTCCGCATAAATTGGTGATGAATTTACGCATCTCACTGAACGTGAGAATGCAAGCGTTCTTAGGTGTGTGCCTCGAACGTCGCGCCGCTAAGCGAGTTGACGCCGGGGTTAATTGGATGTTCGTTAAGCGAGACCAGAAATTGTAAACTGTCTGATGCAAATGCGCCAAATTAATTACCATGCCTAGTATTGTATATATTAAGTGCTGGGTCCTTTTAAAACTCATATGTTTGTAGAGAGGGACGCTCTGAAGAATATCAGCGATCTCTAGATCAGCGGACACAGATATCTGAAACGGTATAGTAATGTAATTTATGGTCAGACAAATCAAGTTCCGCAGAAAATCATGAAATAAAATACCGTAAAATCATAAAATAATAAAATCGCTGAATTGATGTATGCGTATGCTTATAAATCTGTATGTTTACAGAATTACTGATCTACCTGTTTTAGGAGTCTCAATGCACGCAAATTTTTCTATAGACTCGATAGGTCGTGCGATGAACATTAATAGTTCTGCAACCGTAGTTTATAAACAATACTTCATATCCAGTTAACACCTTGACTGCCACGGTGGTCACTGGTGACCGGCGCAAAAGATTTTACTATACATGCAAAAAAATTTGCCATGAAGCCTATTTTCAATCTTGCAAAAGCAATTGATATTGGAACGGTGCTTCAATACTTTGGCTTCTAACAACTCTGCGTTACCTTTATTTTGCGCGATTTAATCATACTCTGCAGGATTTCATCGCATCGCGGTTATAACATAGCAAAATACGCTTGGCAGTCAACGTGTTAACCATCAGTTATGCAATAGCAATAAAGGGACCATGTGTTGTATTCATTACCAATCAGCTACGGAACCGTACCTCATATATACATATTTAACAAAGCATCAGATCTGTATCAGCAGTTAAGGTACACACACTTAACAAACTACCATGTCTCCGCCGGCAATTAAAGTCATCAGACCCAAACTTCAGCAAACCCATCACCAACCAATCTACAACATCAGTCAAATCGGCAACCTTTCATCGCAGCAGCAACCAACCCCGCATCCCCACCTACATCAAAACACATCATTTGCCAATCCATAACCTTCCACATCCGTATTCCACGCCAGCGCACACATTTTCTACTAGCAAACCGCATCATTGCACGGATTACACTCAGCAGTGACATGTTCAATTATTTACATACACTCCTACGTTTTGTATTCATTACCAATCAGCTACGGGACCGTACTTCATATATACATATTTAACAAAGCATCAGATCTGTATCAGCAGTTAAGGTACACACACTTAACAAACTACCATGTCTCCGCCGGCAATTAAAGTCATCAGACCCAAACTTCAGCAAACCCATCACCAACCAATCTACAACATCAGTCAAATCGGCAACCTTTCATCGCAGCAGCAACCAACCCCGTATCCCCACCTACATCAAAACACATCATTTGCCAATCCATAACCTTCCACATCCGTGTTCCACGCCAGCGCACACATTTTCTACTAGCAAACCGCATCATTGCACGGATTACACTCAGCAGTGACATGTTCAATTATTTACATACACTCCTATGTTTTGTATTCATTACCAATCAGCTACGGGACCGTACCTCATATATACATATTTAACAAAGCATCAGATCTGTATCAGCAGTTAAGGTACACACACACAAACTACCACGTCTTCGCCGGCAATTAAAGTCATCAGACCCAAACTTCAGCAAACCCATCACCAACCAATCTACAACATCAGTCAAATCGGCAACCTTTCATCGCAGCAGCAACCAACCCCGCATCCCCACCTACATCAAAACACATCATTTGCCAATCCATAACCTTCCACATCCGTGTTCCACGCCAGCGCACACATTTTCTACTAGCAAGGCGCATCATTGCACGGATTACATTCAGCAGTGACATGTTCAATTATTTACATACACTCTCATGATCTGACGATGCGTCGAGACTCGCGAAGTTCCCGGCACGTGAATTGAAAGCGTCAGTGCCGATTGTCCGCCGCGAAGACACGATGCACTCGGCTGATTTTTTTCGCGTCAGCCTCGATGCGCGAATACACAGGGCTGTTTGCTGACCGACGGACGATGTCAAGAAGAAGCACGATCACTCGACAGCCGGCGTGTAAGAACGAATGCGCGGTTGTGGCAAACGAGTCATATGCTTGATGGAGGACGACGCGGTCTGTCCGAGTTGGAACAAAAGGCGCCGGGAGAGGACGTCGGGACACGGACTCTGGAGGTCAAAGATTCGCGAGGCGAGAGGATGAACCTGCTTCATTATTAGTTGCGGAGGTACAGATGCTGCGATTGGAACGGTGTGATTTTGTTTGTCGTTTTTGTGCCTGCTTTCGGACGTACTTGTTTTATTGTGTCCATAGGATTCCATTTAAATTAAATTTTGAGTTTTAAAAAGCTGTGTGCACAATGGGTGCCGCATTCGCTAACAATTGAACAAAAACACATTCGAATGCGACTTTCTCAACAACATTTGGAGCGTTTTAAAAAGGATAAAGTGGATTTTGTCGTCGATTCATCACTATGGATGAGACTTGGGTCTATCACCATGATCCTAAATCAAAACAAGAGGTTAAAGAGTGGGGTGAACCTGGTTGTTCGGCTTCGAAACGAGTTCGTGTCCAGAAATCGGCCAAGAAGGTTCTGGCATCAGTTTTTTGGGATGCGAAAGGAATTTTATTTGTGGATTACTTGCAAACTGGTAAACCAATTAATTCTGAATATTATTGCAACCTTTTGGACCAGTTGAAGGAAAAAATTCGTGAAAAAGACCCGGTTTGCAGAAGAAAAAAATCCTTTTTCATCAGGACAACGCACCGTGTCACAAGAGCATTTTGACAATGGCTAAAATCCGCTTTGATTTATGAATTATGATGAATTAAAGTTCGAATTGTTGGAGCATCCGCCGTATTCACCAGATTTGGCCCACAGCGACTTCCATTTGTTTCCAGAACTCAAAAAATGTATGCGTGGCAAGCGTTTTTCGTCAAATGAAGAGGTCATAACGGCTGTTGAAGCGTATTTTGCAGACCTTCCGGAATCTCACTTCAGGGATGGGATCCACAGATTGGAGGATCGTTGGAGCAAGTGCATTAATGTTCAGGGAGATTATACTGAATAATAAAGTGTATTTTGAACCATAACATTGTGTTTTTCTTATCGAACGACAAAACTTATTGAGCAACCTGGTAATAAGGACGATGGGTCTGCTTCTAAGGAGCATGCACCTTAATTCGATTTTTCTCGAGAGCATATTAACACTAAACGTACCGGTGCTTTACACCTACCCACTCTTACCATGAGGGGACATTTGACCCCTTATGAAATAAACGTTGATTTTCAGAAAGAAATTCCTAATTTATTAACACGTTGACTGCCAAGCGTATTTTACTATATTAGAACGGCGATGCTATGAAATATTACAGCGTTCGACTGAATTATGCAAAATGTAAATAATGTGCAGGTATTGGAGACCAAAGGATCGCATCACTATTCTAATAACAACTGCATTTATAAAATAATAATTACTACCCATTGCGAATATTTTGGATCTTCGGTAACATTTTTTGCGTCGGTCACCGGTGACCACTATGGCAGTCAAAGTGTTAAAGCGAGAAATTGAATAATCAGATGATATAAGATTTTACAGAAAGTCAAATGAGCGAAAGAAATAAGAGTGAATGTACGATTTTAAAGAAAATTTTGAAAGGGGTCAATTGACCCCGCTTGGTACGTTTAGTGTTAAACTGATTATGCAATTCTTAGGAGCCGAATGTACAAATGAGTAGAGCAGAAGTCATACTTATTCATACGACATAAAATAAAATCAGGTGTATATCCCAATCCTAGGACCCTTATAAAACAGGCAATGGCGCCTTCCGAAAATATATGTGATTTATGACACGTCACGGGCGTGACTGAAAGATTGCTAACGGTTATTGCGAACGATTGTCAGGTACATGATGGGATTAACAGTGAATTTTGCTGCCGGTGAGCACTGAAGGTAGAATTATATACACGGTTCCCTGTGGCCATTGCGATGCAATATGAAATGATGACCTCATAATTGGTCAGACTTCATTCCAATTAAAAATAAAGCTTCAGCATCTATAATGACATACTTATTCCGTATCTGCTCAAGAATACTCGAGTCAAACATAATACTGCAGGACACGCGCAACACACATAAAAACCACACAACGACATAATTTGTTAAAAACTTTTTCTTATAAAATGTAAAGAACTATACAAAATCACTTTCAAATCGTAATATGTCATACCGAGATGAGGTCAAAGTTCAGATTAATATTAAATAATTTACGGATACTCATATGATTGGTCAATATTGCTACTACATATATCTGCTTAGGATAAATAATATGGAACTTGCGATGGTGAATATTTCAGATATTGCTGCTCTAGGCTAAGCACTTTCAAGAAATAGCTCGGTTGATATCTCGACAGTGCATCGGATCTATAGATTCAACATGTTTTTCCTTAATGTTTGTGTTCTGAAGCAACTGGAAGTCTCGTGAGAGAGTGATCATGAGAAACAGTGAAAAAGAACGTCGCTGTAAGAAACGAGATTGATCTGGCACTTTACTTTTTCGGTGAAAGGACGAAGGCAATCTACTTTTCTTTAAGAACTTTCATTCGTAATGTGTGTACTTTCTTCGCCTGTCATTTTGTAATACACGATCCGTCAACAAAGTTTTACGCTTGGCAGAAATATTTTTCACACCAGATGACATTCTTTGTAGTAATTTCTTAAGTACGTCGATAGTGCGTGGAAAAATGACAGTAGGCATCATTTTATTCAGCGAACGAAAGTCTTTCTGTCAACGAGAAAGTGACGTTTCTTGCCGATGCACATCCGGGCAAGCGATTTTCATGAGTTTCCAACAGCCAGAACGCAGTGTACCATTCCGTCTCATTATTTTGTAGAGACATTCGTTGTTATATAATGCTCCCAATGGTGTACGCGTGTGTTAGAAACTCGTCTGCCATCTGCTATTAGAGAGACTCGCGCTTTAAATCGAGTCAGAGAAATCAACCTGCTTCGTCGTTGAGATGCGGAAACTGGTGTGCATCAACCTGACGTGGGAATTAACACTTTCCGATTGAGCGACTTCGGTAAAAGCGTAGAATATTCTGCCGTCTACGTGATGTTACGTATAATATTATACAAACGCTGATGCGGATATTCCTCATTTTGAAAACATTCTTCATCGGAACCTTACATGCAGATACCTGGGATACCAATGACGAATGTTTAGCCACTTGGGAAATTTTAAATTGTCGCGAGTTGACAGAAGCTGTTGCGTGAAAAGATTGAATACGTTATTCGGTGGAGACATTGGTGATGAAAGTATAAAAACCAATCGAATTTTTTTTACCACACCGAATCGAACGCAAACGATCGCACGCAGCCCCAGTTTTCCGTCTGACCAAAATCGGCCACTACCACTCCCAATCGGCGCTTAACACGTTGATTGCGAAGTTTATTTTACTATGAATTTATTATTAAAATGAAAGTACCGCGGAGTTGTTAGAAGCCAAAGTATTGAAGCACCGTTTCAATATCAACTGCTTTTGCAAGATTGCAACCAGGCTTCATTGCGAATTTCTTGCACTTTTGCTAAAATCTTTTGCACCGGTCACCGGTGACCACCGTGACAGTCAAAATGTTAACCTTTTGAGTGCTGAGTACTTCTGGCCGAAGCGTTCGCTGAGGACGAAATACTGTTCACTAGTCTGAACTATATTGATTGATTGCGTGAAACACAACAAAAATCTAATGGTAATTTTTCATTTACGCCAAATTAAATATTGAAAGAGAATTATTTCATAAAGGACGCATCTGTATTCATCTCACACATTGATAATTGTGGCTGCAGTAAATAAGAAATCGAAACGATTGGGGACGCATATATGCGTCCGCCGAAATCTATCAGTGTAGACTATGGACGCATATATGCGTCCCCAATCGTTTCGATTTCTTATTTACTGCAGCCACAATTATCAATGTGTGAGATGAATACAGATGCGTCCTTTATGAAATAATTCTCTTGCAATATTTAATTTGGCGTAAATGAAAAATTACCATTAGATTTTTGTTGTGTTTCACGCAATCAATCAATATAGTTCAGACTAGTGAATAGTATTTCGTCCTCAGCGAACGCTTCGGCCGGAAGTACTCGGCCGAAATCTATCAGTGTAGACTATGGACGCATATATGCGTCCATAGCAGTCAAAGGATTAACACTTTGACTCCCACGGTGGTCATCGGTGACCGGTGCAAAAGATTTTACTAAGAATGCAAAAAATTTGTAATAAATCCTACTTGCAATCTTGTAAAAGCAATTGATATTAGAACCGTGCTTCAATACTTCAGCTTCTAATACCTCTGCGTTATCTTCCTTTTTGCACGGTTTAATCACACTCTGCGGTATTTCATCGCATCGCAGTTCTAACATAGCAAAATACGTTTGGCAGTCAACGTGTTAAAAGTCAAACTCTGTCACACGTGTTCGCACTCGTCACACTTGATTCCCGTAAAAGCAAGCTTACTTCTTGAAAACGTTCCGATCCAGCTGACGCGTAGCCAGCAATACGTAGCATCGAACTTTACCTCTTGGCGTTTGTCAAAGGAAAAGTATGGTGGTCACGGGCACACTCAAGTCGTCGTCCATCACGGGTGCATTTGGCGTATCCTGCCGGTTTCTGTCGTGAAGAGGAACACGATGTACCTTTCGTTGGTCGGAGGAACGAGCGTGAAGCGTCCGTAACAATATCGCGAAACGGAGTGCCGGATAACCCAGAACCGGCGGCGAGACGGACGATCGACTCATCGGGGATATCGAAAGGTGGCGATGGTGATGGTCGCGGCACCGGTGGTGGGAACAATCGTGCGGGATGATGAGGACGAGATGATGATGATGATGATGATGGCGTAGCCTCGTTTCGAATATCAAACTGTATTCGCAGAACACGTGCCGCGCGGAACTGTACGTCGTTCTTATTTGCGCGCCTATCGACGTCTTCTCGGCGCACAGGCATAGCGAACAGGCGTAAGACGCGTTGCGAATCAACCCTGGGCTCCAGGCTAAAGACGGATAAAAGCGGGATCGCGCTACTTAACACTTGGCATGCGGGCAACGTATTTTTACGTTTTATGTAGTGTTTGAAAAGGGGAGCGCGGGTCACGTAAGGCTGAAATAGTTTTTCTTTTTGTGTTGTTAATGGATATCCACCACAAATCTACTAAATACGTATAATTACATGAATGTGTGACATTATATGCGCTGTTATTTGCGTTGCTAGGCAACGCTTTAAGTTTTTTTCCTACATAAGTTATGATTGTTGGAATTACTTTATTTTTCTGAGTTATTTCGTCTTCAATCGAATTCTTAGCTCCAGAATGTGTTTTATCAATTTGAAGCTTGATTTTTTCTTATTGATTACAAAATTGATCAAATGAGCCGTTGTGACAAAGATAGTGATGAAGAAATATGCGCTGACAAATTATCGGACTTTCGACGAAATGATAGTGTACACACCAGGAAAACAGTTTAAAAATTGCTTATTTTTATGATTTCGCCGGAAAATATCGTTTGTTTTTTGTTAAATAATCATACAGTATATATTTAAGTGTGAAGGGCAAAAAAGTTTCGTTCTGCAAGAACGAAGTAGTTTTCGATTTACAGCGATTTTTCTGAATAAAAACTTCCGCGCGATTCAAGATAAAAACGCTCACACCTCTGCCCGCTGCAGCCAAATTCGTTGCGGCTACGAAAGTGCCCCATCCGCATGTATTCCAAGTGTTAAGGCGGACTCTGGCCTGCGGGCAACGGGACTATGCTGTTACAATTGCGCGGGCAAGGGTAGTGTTTGAAAGTTATCGCCGCCACGGAAGCCTACTTTGCAGATCTCCAGAAAACGTATTTTTCAGAAGGCTGAAGAGGAGTTCTTTCTTTTGTGTCTTCCGATGTAGAGGAAAGAAGGAAAGAAAGATATTTTCTATTTAACCCTTTCGCTACTACGGGCGACTATAGTCGCCGCCTATGAAACGCTACATATATACGACGAACGACTATAGTCGCCCGACCACGGTCCATCTTGGCACATCTATCATGGACCTCTTGTTTCGTATGTTGCTTTTTTTTTGTTAGAGAGCATGGCATTGTTGCATGTGTCTATTCTCTCGTGACATTTTTAACCTTTTAGATACGACGCGCCACTACAGTGGCTTTCGCGGATGTCATCTTTCACATTAGCTGTAGCTTATACTGTAGCTGTAACATATCGTAGATCAGCCGTTTAGACTAACCAAAAAAACATTTTCAATCGTATTGTAAATTCATAAAAGGTAAAAGAGCGTTACGAAATTGTATCGTATATTCAAAAAACGATATAAGACGAAGATCATACTATGTGTGTGAAAATTGTGACGTGGGTCTCTATGTCGTACCATGTTTTAAAATGTATAATACCCAATTATATTATGAATTATTAAAGGAATTGTTACAATTAGAGTACGTGCAATATATTTTTAAGAAAAATAATAATTTAATCATCAAATACTTCTTTCCAACGCACTCGTGTAGAGAACAGCATTATCCGTCAGACATTGCAGTGCTGTACCGTTCCAAAAAGAAATTTTTTTTTAAGCTTAGTTCGCGTTAGATTGTCCCGTCCAGGGAAATAGCCACACGCAGAATTCAGCCGTACCTAAAAGGTTAACACTTGGCATGCGGTCATACTTCGTCGCCGAATTTCACGTGCAGCGGGCGTTTTTTCTTGAATTGCGCGGAAGTTTGGTTATTCAGAAAAATCGCAGTAAATCGAAAACTACTTCGTTTTTATGAACGAAACTTTTTTTATTTCACACTTAAATATATACTGTATGATTATTTAACAAAAAACAAACGATATTTTCACGAAATCATAAAAATAAGCGATTTTTAAAGTTTTCCACACTATCATACGAAAAGTCCGATAATTTCTCAGCGCATATTTCTTCATCACTATCTTTGTCACAACGGCTCATTTGATCAATTTTGTAATCAATAATAAAGAATCAAGCTTCAAATTGATGAAACACGTTCTGGAGCTAAGAATTCGATTGAAGACGAAATAACTCAGCAAAAGATCGAGTAACTCAACAATCATAACTTATGGGGAAAAAAAATGCAAAGCGTTGCCTAGCAACGCAAATAACACGCATATAATGTCACACATTTATGTAATTATACGTATTTAGTAGATTTGTGGTGGATATCCACTAACAACACCAAATCAACTAAATACGTATTTTTACGTGACCCGCGCTCCAGTGACAGACTACAAAAAACATAAAAATACGTTGCCCGCATGCCAAGTGTTAAGAGTGAGCATAAACTCAAATTGTGGAAAAGATGGAAAATATTTTTCCTGTTTCAGTACTATAAGAATAATCTGTGCCTTCTGCCACTTCAATACTCTGTAACAGTAATCTCTGCGCTCTGCCGCTTGAGTACTCTATAACAGTAATCTTTGCGTTTTGTCACTTCGCCAGCCTCATCCGTACGCATTAGATGCTAACGAAGGTGTATTGTTTCGCGCGATCGTTAACGTTTGCGCGAAACTGTCGTTACGCTGAATGCGTCTAATTGTGTAATCGCGCACCGACAAAGGACGTTCGAGTCTATCAGGTCCGCGCGAAGCCTCGCAGCTGACGGGGAAAAAGCATCGGAGGCATTTTACGAGCGTGTGAATCATAATTCGTTCGTTGTTGCGACGTCGTAAAGTCATTTATCCCGCGGCGCGCTTCGAAAATGCATTAATCCGCGGTATCCGACAGCCGAGGGGCCACGGCCTGTTTGAGTGGCTAACGTCCGTGTCTACATATTGTGCAAATTATCCCGGCGTTACGAAGCGAAAACGTCCGCGAAAGTTTACAGCCGCGATCGACGACCCGGCAGGTCAAAATTGGACAATGCAATTTATGCGTGCGTTTGATTCACGCTTAGTAACTTTGCAAATGAGCGTGCAATGGTGTCAGAGTATGACGGACATCTTTTTTCATCAAAACAGGACATTTGCACATTTTAGCTAATTGATGTGCATTCGGTAAATAGTAATCTAATCACTTGAGTAATTTATGCGGGCTTATATTTTTCTGAGGAACAAATTCGTTTCAATATATATCGAAACATTTCCACTGTCCGATTCAGTTACACTTCGCGGTGCAATGTAATTAGAAATAAGTGAACACTCGAAATACTTCTGTACCTCGGTTTCAATTGATGCATCCCTTCCCAATCGATACATCCTGCTGCGCAGTACTGCCTGTTTTTTTTTTAATTTTTCCACGCCATTATGTTAATTATCATGGATTACTACAACTACCTAAAACGTGTACCGTCACATTAATTATAGTGCATGCAATCCGCATTCCGTTACTGCTTTTACTACGAAAAAATCGTGCACAAGTGATGTCGTCGGAAATAACTGAATCTACAATGGCTGCTATTGTTCTTGACGGAATGCACATGATCCCACGAAGCTATTGTGGAAGACGCTCACGATATTTACCATTTTCTGTGCGGTATCTGTTCCGCAAAACGTGCAATATATCTGCCCACAGCGAAGGATGACCTCTCTGACCACGCACGTGCTGCATCGCAGTGCCGAAGTAAGAAACCGAGTGGCGTAGTTTATGGCCGCCGAGGACTCTTCCTGTCGCGCGAACTTATAACGTCTTCATAACAATTTGGCATATGACGTTGACAAGCGACAAGCATTCTGCTGTGCAACCACCGTTTCGCCGAATGTGGGTTCCGATAATATCCCTAAAATGTACGGTTAAGTACATCTAAAAATGAGGCGTTTATTTTGAAAGTGGCCTAACTCCGTTTTTCAATATTTTTCGGTTACCATGGTTACATGTACAAATTCATGTTATTTATAAGTAAATGTTATTTAAACCGATTTGAAGATAAATGGAGTTACGCCACTTTCAAAATAAACGGCTCAAATATTGGCAAGCACAAGATTATCTCTTTCCCAGTGTTCCATATCCACCGCCATAGAAGAATACAACAAAATATCACACAAAGACCTTTCTGCAGTACATAAATTTTCAATGTACAATAGATATCACTCAGATCGAGATCTTGTTCGGCACAAACATCTTCTACTGTTAGTTGAGTTTAAAGTATCACTAACGAAAAATAGATATACTCCTCCGGTAAGACGTCTAGTTTATCGCGCGTCGACAGACCAGAAAAATGCTGTAAATCATGCACTTCGTTTTTACTCGAAACCGTTTCATCGAATTTAAATGTATACTGTAATATTTAAAAACAAACGATATTTTCACGAAATCATAAAAATAAGCCTTTTTTTAATGTTTTCACTATCTACGAAAAGTTTTCAATATTTTCAGCGCACATTTCTTCATGGTTATCTTTGTCACAAAGGCTCATTTGATTTTTGTAATCAGTAAAAAAAATTTATCTTCAATTTGATAATAAATGGAGTTCGATTGAAGACGAAATAACTCAGCAAAAATAGTAACTCAACAATCATAATTGGCAAAAAAAAAATTATCTCTTTCCCAGTGTTCCATATCCACCGCCATATAATATCATACAACAAAATATCACGTATTCAGTAGATTTGTGGTGGATATCCATAAATTTTCAATGTATTTTTACGGACCCGCGCTCCAGTGACTGACTACAAAAAAGTAAAAATATTTGAATTAATTGATAAAGTATCACTAACGAAAAATAGATATACTCCTCTGGTAAGACGTCTAGTTTATCGCGCGTCGACAGACCAGCAAAGAAGATACATGCACTTCGTGCCACTCGGCACCGGCTTACTTTGATGCGTATTTTTATACGCGCGCTCGTCTCACCGTTTCGAGAAGCACCACTGGAGTACTCGAAATCCGCAAGTGCAATTCGTGATTACAGAGATTTGCCCGCCGCTCGCGCAAAATCGCGCCAAACACTTCCGTTGCGACCTCAATTTTGACCGCGGTAATTGCATCTTGCCGGGCTCGGATTACGTTGCCTTCACTAAGTATCACGAAAAAGTGAGGCACCGCGGAAAGAATCTAACGTACGATCGCGCGGAGTAATAAATTGACATGTCAGGGTAGTGACTGTCACGAAGCAGTATCTGCATAATGCCTAAACCGTTTGCACAGGTGCAACCTTATTAAGCGTGTCTCTGGGGAAAACGTCGGATCAGTTGCTCTAACGCATTTACACGCGCAAATGTTTATTGAAGCTTAATCATTTGCATTCGGATGTCTACTAGTGATTACAGAATAAATCTTTGAAGAACGGACGTTTCCACGAAGTTTCCTATTGAAGTGACATGGAAAATGTAAGGTATGGTTTATATATCGGGATGTAAGAAAAATATCAGGCAATGTTCGTTCGGAAGAGAACGTGGGAAATGCATTACGGTGCAGTTGACGTTTCTTTTTCCGAGCGTGCCATGCACAACAGGAACTGTTTCAGTCTTTATCGTACTAGAGAAAGTAATGAAAAATAACGTTCGGCATTTTTTTCCAATTGCTTAGAATTGTCTGGTAATTTATGTCAACTGAGTAACGTTACAATACGGTTGTTACTATTCGGTTGTTACAAAACGTTACTATTCGGTTCCGAAACTACACTATAAAGGCATGCAAAGAATTAACCAAAACCGCCGCGGAAAAGAAGTAAGTGAAACCGATCCAATAAGAGGTCGGCTTATCGAAGGAACTTGTTCTTGGAACACGCGATGCGCACGATAGAATGCCGTGAAATGAAAAAAGGTATAAGAGCGCGAATAAAACGGTGCGACGCGGTTTACGAGCGTGCGGTGAGTACTGGCGTCGTGAAGACTTCGAAATGACGCCACCGTTTTTCTCGAGGCCTCTCCGGCAAAATGCTCTATAGCCACGATGCGCATGCAGTTCCCATTGAATTTGAAAATTATTACGTCGGTACGGAATATGCTCTCATCTATGACGGGGGTCGACAAACTCTGGCTTCGATGCAAAATTGAAAATGAAAATAAGATCAAGTGGGAAAACTGAATGAAAGCTTAACACGTTGACTGCCGAGCGTATTTTGCCGTATTAGAACGGCGATGCTATAAAATGCTGCAACGTTTGACTGAATTATGGAAAATGTCTCTTTCTCTCTCCGGCAAAATGCCCTATAGCCACGATGCGCATGCAGTTCCCATTGAATTTGAAAATTATTACGTCGGTACGGAATATGCTCTCATCTATGACGGGGGTCGATAAACTGTGGCTTCGATGCAAAATTGAAAATGAAAATAAGATGAGTGGGAAAATTGAATGAAAGCTTAACACGTTGACTGCCGAGCGTATTTTGCTGTATTAGAACGGCGATGCTATAAAATACTGCAGCGTTTGACTGAATTATGCAAAATGTCTCTCTTTCTCCGGCAAAATGCCCTATAGCCACGATGCGCATGCAGTTCCCATTGAATTTAAAAATTATTACGTCGGTACGGAATATGCTTTCATCTATGACGGGGGTCGATAAATTGTGGCTTCGAAGCAAAATTGAAAATGAAAATAAGATCAAGTGGGAAAACTGAATGAAAGCTTAACACGTTGACTGCCGAGCGTATTTTGCTGTATTAGAACGGCGATGCTATGAAGTACTACAGCGTTTGACTGAATTATGCAAAATGTCTTTCTCTCTCCGGCAAAATGCCCTATAGCCACGATGCGCATCCAGTTCCCATTGAATTTGAAAATGATTACGTCGGTGTGAAATATGCTCTTATCTATGACGGGGGTCGACAAACTCTGGCTTCAATGCAAAATTGAAAATGAAAATAAGATGAGTGGGAAAACTGAATGAAAGCTTAACACGTTGACTGCCGAGCGTATTTTGCTGTATTAGAACGGCAATGCCATAAAATACTGCAGCGTTTGACTGAATTATGCAAAATGTCTCTCTTTCTCCGGCAAAATGCCCTATAGCCACAATGCGCATGCAGTTCCTATTGAATTTGAAAATTATTACGTCGGTACGGAATATGCTCTCATCTATGACGGGGGTCGACAAACTCTGGCTTCGATGCAAAATTGAAAATGAAAATAAGATGAGTGGGAAAACTGAATGAAAGCTTAACACGTTGACTGCCGAGCGTATTTTGCTGTATTAGAACGGCGATGCCATAAAATACTGCAGCGTTTGACTGAATTATGCATAATGTCTCTTTCTCTCTCCGGCAAAATGCCCTATAGCCACGATGCGCATGCAGTTCCCATTGAATTTAAAAATTATTACGTCGGTATGGAATATGCTCTCATCTATGACGAGGGTCGACAAACTCTGGCTTCGATGCAAAATTGAAAATGAAAATAAGATGAGTGAGAAAACTGGATGAAAGCTTAACACGTTGACTGCCGAGCGTATTTTGCTGTATTAAAACGGCGATGCTATGAAATACTACAGCGTTTGACTGAATTATGCAAAATGTACATAATGCGCAGGTATTGGAGACCAAAGGATCGCATCACTATTCAAACAATAACTGCATTTATAAAACAATTATTGCTAGCCATTGCGAATATTTTGGAGCTTCAGTAAAATCTCTTGCGCCGGTCACCGGTGACCATCACGGCGGTCAAAGTGTTAAAAAACTTGATCACTGATTAATTCGTTGAATAGAAAATTAAAAAGAAACTTTAACTCTAAAAAGCTTTAAAAACACGTGAATAAATTCGTTGAATAAAAATGTAAAAACACTTTAACAACTCACTACTGAATTCGTTGATAATTTCGTCCAATAAAACCTTAACAGAAATTTAAAAACTCGTTGACAAATCCGTTGAATAGAAACTTAATCAAACTTGAGCGGCTCACTGACAAACCCGTTGAATGAAGACTTTTCACGTAGCCGTCTGCTCGGCGTATCCGTCTCCGACGCTTTCGTCTTTCATCCGTTATTCAAATAAAATTTGACCCGACACTGGTTCTCAAAACCTGTCCGCTGCCGATCGTTTATGCTGCACGTGTTGCCGGTCGTGTTGGCCGTCGTGCACCCGATGTGCAGGAAACCGAGTAAATAGCGGCAACGGAGATTAATTTGTCTCCGCGCACGGGTCCCAAGCAATCCGTCTAATCACGACGGCACGTAATGAGACGACTTATTGCGCGACTAGTGCTACTGAATTTTGCACGACGCCGTGAGCGAGGAAGAAGGAAAAAAAGCAAACAGAGGGAGGGAGGAGGTTCAAAATGTCCATTGGCAAGCATCTGCCGCATAGGATGAGCTATCGGCGCCTTATGGTGGTCCCTGACGTAGAAGAATAGCGCGCCATTTTGGGGCCAGAGTCGTCGGGCGCAGAACGGTTTGTTCTAAGATGAAGAACAAGCGACGAGTTTGCTGGTAATGTCTGATGTTAGAGGATGAGGTTAATTTCAATCTTATTGTAGTTTCTTTGGATAATGAGTTCTGAAGCTCTTGTTTAGCTGAAAGTGGTTGAAGTCAGTTCTATTATTGAAACATTTTTTTGGATTTTGTATATAAGGCAGAATGATCAAATAATGTAAATCAGAGGATGAGTATGTTCTTGGAGGATTTTGCGAAGAATACATGAATTTGCATCATACGCATGGTACGTATTCGTATGACACAACAGAAATTGGTATTTTTTTTAAATTCGTCATTACGGGTATTCGTGAAACGTAATTCTTGATATCAAACGTAAAGCACATGCCGGTTCAATTAACACAAGGTTTATAGAAAAATGTGGATGCTTAGACCACCATCCAGAGGAATATATAGGTATATGATGTAGAGAATTTGGAAATTAGCAGTATGACACAACAGAAATTGGTATTCTTTTTAAATTCATCATTACGGGTTATTCGTGAAACGTAATTCTTTATATCAAACGTAAAGCACATGCCGGTTCAATTAACACAAGGTTTATAGAAAAATGTGGATGCTTAGACCACCATCCAAAGGAATATATAGGTACATGATGCAGAGAATTTGGAAATTAGTAGTCCGCGCAGATAGTTAATTTGAACCCATACTCGACAGTTTCCATGACCAAACGTCAGCGCAACTTGCACGAAAACAACAGTAATCATCTCTGTAATTTTACTCGTGACATCCTAAACCCCGTAAAACTGTCGGGTCCCGTAAATCCAGCGTTAATCGTCGGAATCTCAAGAATTACACGAATTAACCGAGAGTTGCGCAATGGTAAACGCAGGCTCCCAAGTAAACAGAAACATCCAGCTGCGCAATTGACGTATTCCTCGTAATGAACGCAGTAATCTCAATATTTTTCTGGGCAGGAATTAAAAGTGAGCTGTGCGTGAAAATTGTGACGCGGCGCGCGACTCGAGGAGGAGAGATTGAAAAATGTCCCGAGAGAGAAACCGTACGCTGCTTTCTTGCTGCCGTTTCTCAGACGCTACACTTTTGATATCGCGGGCGAGCAATAAGTGCGCGCCATGCACGATTGAGCCTCCTTGAGTAAAAGCAATTTGATCTACGCGATCGACCGGGGCGAATTCGCTCGGTGAGAAAATCGGAGAAAAAGTGTGTCATCGTGATGATCGAGTGTAATGTTATCCTACTGATCCATTAAAAGTGAGCGAAACGCGCCAACTAAATTGCCTCTGGAAAACGCTCGGACGTGGATGAGCGAGATGAAACTGTAGAGGCGAGGCTACAGATTCGTAAGTGTCGACAAAATTGACAAACGGTCGTCGGTAGATTTACGCGATCTGGCGATTGCATGAATTTCGGATGCTACGAGGAAAATTATGGAAACGGTTACCATTATTCATGGGCAACATTTGGTGGTATGTTTCATGGGGCAGTACGAATGTGTGTCCAAATAAATTTTCTCCTCAGAAAATTCAATTATATACAGGCATACGTCATATCCAATTGAAAATTGAATATGACGTATGCCTGCATATATTTTTTCCCCGGATAATGTCGTGTGTCTAAACATTCCTCAGTAAATCTGGTGTTAAAAATGACCCCCGAAACCCTCCGATTTTGAACCGACCTAGTTGTCAAACAATTTGACCCTTCCGCTGCGCATGACTGTGTCGTAAAATTGTCTTAAAACTGTTGTGCATGATAAAAAAAAAAAATGACGCGTGCAAGTCACCGCATTGAATTCACCGGTCCCAAGTGCGAAGATGCGGAAAAAAGTGTGCCATCGCGACAATCAAATGCAAGGCTATCAGACGATGGACGAATTCGCTGAACGTTGCGGCGCCTGATTAATGAATAGCGCTAAACTATGTGTAAGATGCGAGTGCACGGTGCAGCCAGTGTAAAGGATAAGTGGCAAAAAGTACGGACAAATCGGACGAAGTTAGAGGCAGGATAACGGTGCAACGCGCAAGAAGCGTAGTTTCAGGCTATGTGCAGCCTAAATAAAGTTACGGATAAACGATCATTTAATAGCGTATTCCGTAGAATGATCGCGATAAAAACCTTGGGGAAAGAAAGGTAATGTTTGCGAACTGAAAAATTACCGGTAGGCCGCACACGTTGACGCAATATATCGTAAAAATGACATACAAAAAAAATGAAAATTTAAAATGGGTTTAATACATTAAACATGCGTTAATTCGTCTAGTACTGTAAATACTCAGAACATTTCTTGTATGCAATCGTTGCAATTATGTATTACCCTGTATATCTATTCAACGCATGAAAGTTCTAGTACTGTAAATACTCATAATATTTCTTGTATGCAACCGTTGCAATTATATATTACCCTGTATATCTGTTCAACGCATGAAAGTTCTAGTACTGTAAATACTCATAATATTTCTGGTATGCCACCGTTGCAATTATATATTACCCTGTATATATGTTCAACGCATGAAAGTTCTAGTACTCTAAATACTCATAATATTTCTTGTATGCAACCGTTGCAATTATATATACCAGGCTGTTCAATAAGTTTTGTTTTGTTTTGTTGAGGGCGTTGCTACTAGTCCAAATTTGTTTTTGTTTTGTTGGTTCACTCTTCTTATCAACGTATGTGAAGGTTCATTTCAATCAGTCAATTCATTCTTTGTTTACAAGTCATTTAGTGTCGCCGTGTCACAGTATTTTCGACAATGGAAAAAATTGAATATCGTACAGTGATAAAATTCTTATTTTTGGAAGGTGTAGCACCAAAAGAAATTCACGAACGAATGTTAAGAGTGTATAATGAACATTCACCTTCAATTAGAACAGTAAAAAGATGGGTTGCTGAATTTAAACGTGGTCGTACAAGCCTTGAAGACGATCCACGTGAAGGACGTCCAAAAACCGCATCATCACCAGAAATCGTAGCCAAAGTACAGGATATGGTTTTGGAAGATCGTCGATTGACTGAGAGGGATTTAGTAGAGGCTCTACACATCTCATTAGGCAGTCATATTTTAAATGAAATTTTGAGTTTTAAAAAGCTGTGTGCACAATGGGTGCCGCATTCGCTAACGATTGAACAAAAACACATTCGAATGCGACTTTCTCAACAACATTTGGAGCGTTTTAAAAAGGATAAAGTGGATTTTGTGCGTCGATTCATCGCTATGGATGAGACTTGGGTCTATCACCATGATCCTAAATCAAAACAAGAGGCTAAAGAGTGGTGTGAACCTGGTTGTTCGGCTTCGAAACGAGTTCGTGTCCAGAAATCGGCCAAGAAGGTTCTGGCATCAGTTTTTTGGGATGCGAAAGGAATTTTATTTGTGGATTACTTGCAAACTGGTAAAACAATTAATTCTGAATATTATTGCAACCTTTTGGACCAGTTGAAGGAAAAAATTCGTGAAAAAAGACCCGGTTTGCAGAGGAGAAAAATCCTTTTTCATCAGGACAACGCACCGTGTCACAAGAGCATTTTGACAATGGCTAAAATCCATGAATTAAAGTTCGAATTGTTGGAGCATCCGCCGTATTCACCAGATTTGGCCCCCAGCGACTTCCATTTGTTTCCAGAACTCAAAAAATGTATGCGTGGCAAGCGTTTTTCGTCAAATGAAGAGGTCATAACGGCTGTTGAAGCGTATTTTGCAGACCTTCCGGAATCTCACTTCAGGGATGGGATCCACAGATTGGAGGATCGTTGGAGCAAATGCATTAATGTTCAGGGAGATTATACTGAATAATAAAGTGTATTTTGAACCATAACATTGTGTTTTTCTTATCGAACGACAAAACGTATTGAACAACCTGGTATATTACCCTATATATCTGTTCAACGCATGAAAGTTCTAGTATTGTAAATACTCATACTATTTCTTGTATGCAACCGTTGCAATTATATATTACCCTGTATATCTGTTCAACGCATGAAAGTTCTAGTACTGTAAATACTCATAATATTTCTGGTATGCAACCGTTGCAATTATATATTACTCTGTGTATCTGTTCAACGCATGAAAGTTGCTGCAAATCTGTACACGTTCGCACGATATATCGTAAAAACAATGCCAGTAAAAAAAGAAACAAATGAAAAAGAACACAACTTTCTAATGTGTCCAATAAAGAACCGTACGACAATTCAGTACCGTAAGTATATAACTCATCCGATTCGCTGTATGCGATTATTGCACTCCTTTTGCACCAGTCCGCATATCCGTACGTGCATCTGAAGGAGGAAGGAATGGCACGAATGCAGATAGCGTTCACACGCGGTCTCGGAGATAGGCGGAATTTTTTTGACAGCCGCCAGTTGGAGGATCCTCGCCGGCACGAGGATTCGTTTTCAGCACTCGACCGGTATTCGGAGATACGAAAGTGGTCCGTACGAGTGGCGTGGCGAAGAAAAAAAGCGTTTTATGAAAGTTCCGAGGAGGAGGCAAAACGACAGGCCCGACTCGTCCGGCAGCTTCTCCGATCCTGAGATCCTGACCACAATGACGACGAGATCTGCTTTCACGCCATTCCCTTGTATCGCACGCATGCAAATTTCCTCGGACTTCGGGCGATTTTCAGCGACAATACGGCTTACCGTTTGCTTTAGCGAACTGTCGCGTTATGCTACTCGCGGAAACCGTTAACACCGGAAACTCTGACTATTAGTTGCGCGCAACTTTCGCTGACGTTTATTCGCGGAGTCGGCCGGATGCGTGTCCGACTGCATTTTCACCGCAGGCTGTTTAATGTTGAAATTCTATAATGTTCTGTTATCATGTAACTGTATGCCTATTCAATTCTATAATATTCTGTAATTATAGAATTGCAGAATTCTATTTAGTTTCATAATTCTAGTTAATTCTATATTATTCTGTAATTCTAGAATTCTATTGAGTTCTATAATATTTATTCGCGGAGTCGGCCGGATGCGTGTCCGAGTGCATTGACTGTTTCATAATTCTATAATGTTCTGATTAACTGTATATTATTCTATAATATTCTGTAATTATAGAATTGCAGAATTCTATTGACTTTCATAATTCTAGTTGATTCTGTATTATTCTGTAATTCTAGAATTGCATAATATTCTATATTATTCAGAAGTTCTATAAAATTTATTATTTAGCATTTTCACTTAAATTCTAGTTGATTCTATATTATTCTGTAATTCTAGAATTGCAGAATTCTATTTAATTTCATAATTCTAGTTGATTCTATATTATTCTGTAATTCTAGAATTGCAGAATTCTATTTAATTTCATAATTCTAGTTAATTCTATATTATTCTGTAATTCTAGAATTCTATTGAATTGTATAATATTCTATATTATTCTGTAATTCTAGAATTCTATTGAGTTCTATAATATTCTATAATATTCTGTACTTTTTTTAATTCTACATACTCCCACGAATAATGTTGTACGCCTACATATTTCTCCGTAAGTCTTGTTAATTACACCAGTGTGAGAATTACGTTGAAATGAGTAATGGCGTTTCACAGATTCCCATAGTAGCAATTTTTTTTTAAATACAAATGTGTGTCTTTTCTTTTTGACTGCGGTCCTATTCGATTAACATACAGGTCAGGCCACCGTTCCATTTCAAATAGTTCGTGTGTATTAAGCATCTTACTCTTTAACGGCACTACCAGACAATTCAGAAATTCTGGCAATTTTCGTCACATATTTAAGCATGCGTCCGTGGCATGTAACGCAGATTATTTTACGCATATTTCAAATTTCCTTCACAAGCGCAACTTTTACATACAGTTACTAACTGTATCAAAAGTAGGTATGTGCATTTGCTAATTACTAGTGTCAGGCATTCCTAAAATAAACCAATTTCTAGAGACGTCTGCAGTAACGACTAATCAATGATTTCGGCAATCAAAGTGTCTCAGATTTCATCGCCTTGAGCTTCGTGAGTAATTGGACTACAATTTCAAAAGGTAGTTATAAGCTTAAAAATTTCGAAAACACTTCTTTTAATCACCAAAAAATAATGAACGCAGCTTAATTAGCGGCTTCGGAAAAATGCTGCGAAAGTACTAGAGCTATGATTTAGTGGTTCGTCGTGCTCGAATTCAACAGATATAGGGAACGCCTTAACATAATTAAACCCAATACGGATTTCTCCAAAATAATTGGTAATTAAAAAATTCAAGTAAAAGTTGCTTAGCATCGAAAAGCATGATTAACTCGGAGAAACTGCTCGCAAATAAGGCGATCAAATTTGACCTTTATCGGTGAAATTCGAAAACAAAAAATTAAGAACACATGCGCGCTTATAAGATTGGTCCTACCATGAAACTTTGCAATAATCAGTGAACTATTTTCGTTGTATACTATAATATATAATATATGTATAGCTGCCTTTGTTACCATTACATCCCTCTATATGTATTCTTCTAAATATACTCAAAATGTATTATTCTCACTTAATTCCAAAATGGATAAAACTTTCCAATAATTTCTTTTAAAACATGCTTTAAGCTTTTAAATTCTTTTAAATAATACGTCTTACAGTCATAAAAAAGGCGTATTAATTTAGAACTTTCCGGTAGATCTGAAATTTGATATCCAGACACAAGGACTTATGTATATATTGGGTTGGAGGGAAAGTTCTGTCGTATTTTAAAGAAAATATTTGAATTAATTTACAAAAACATGTGTTTAATATTAATCATAATACATTTAATGTGTTGTTTTTTTATTTCTGCAATTTCTCGAATGTTAAATGTGGATTATTTTCCAACATGGATCGTAAAACATCATTATCGATCTTGGATATCGTAAAGTCGATCAAAACATGTCAGTCCCCGGAAATAAATTTGCTAAACCATCTTTGACAAGTACGAACATTTACAATATCTTTTCCAAATACCGCACATAAATTTTTGCATGCAACCGATGCGTTGCTTCCTGTATTTGGAAAATGATATTGTAAATGTTTTATCTACTGACATGTTTTTCACTTTAAATATCACAAGTAAATGACGAACGGTAAAAAAAGACTCCTTTTATATTATAAAGTGATAAAAAACAAAACGAAAATCGAATGACTCACTAGCCAAATGTTTTTTTTATTTACAAGAAAAATCCACCTATTGTTGGAAAATAATCCGCATTTAACAAGTCGATATAATTGCAGAAGTTACCATTGGCATTCATCACTCTTTTAAAACGACACATTAAATGTATTATGATTAATATTAAACACATATTTTTATAAATTAATTCAAATAGTTTCTTTAAAATACGACAGAACTTTCCCTCCAACCCAATAAATATACTCAAAATGTATTATTCTCACTTAATTCCAAAACGGATAAAACTTTCCGGTAATTTCTTTTAACACATGCTTTAAGCTTTTATTTTCTTTTAAATAATACGCCTTACAGTCGTAAAAAAGGCGTATTAATTTAGAACTTTCCGGTAGATCTGAAATTTGATATCCAGACACAAGGACTTATGTATATATATGACTGCCCCTGTTACCATTGTATTTCTACATACGGACTCTTTTAAATCTTAGAACTTAAAACTTTTCGATAGACTTGAAATTCTCCGTTTGATATGCGGACACAAGGAAGTAAACGAAATGCTCCGGAGTCAGAGAAATAGGTTTGTATGCCCGAGTGTAGCTCGGCAAGGAATAAAGTACTCCAGTTTGTCCGATAATCACGTGCTTCTCCGGAACGGCCGAGCATTTCACGGGGAATTTCGAATGTGGCAGGTGTTCGACGACTTCAACATTGGAAGAGCGATCCAATCTGCGGAAAGTGGGACGGACGGCGTATTAAGATTATTAAATTGCTTGTGAAGGTTATTAATCGTAATTGATGACGGCTAAAAAAATAAGCGTTATTTTATTCTATTCGTAACGAAAACAACTATCCTGTGACTATATTGACGACTGACACGAGAAATCGCTGTCTATTCCGACACTGATGGACCAAATCGCTTATGGCGAACTAGGAGTCACTAAAAAAAATAGCCATATAACAATGAAAGTCTAATTATTCTATTCGTAACAAAAAATGCAAAATAACTATCCTGTTTCTCGACAATGTTTTATATGATAGGAGAATCGGCTGTTTATTCAGATGTTGATGGACCAAATCGCTTATGGAGAACTAGGAGTCGCTAAAAAAATAGCCATATAACAATAAAAGTCTAATTATTCTATTCGTGACAAAAAATACAAAATAACTATCCTGTTTCTGGACAATGTTTCATATGATAGGAGAATCGGCTGTTTATTCAGATGTTGATGGACCAAATCGCTTATGGCGAAGTAGGAGTCACTAAAAAAAATAGCCATATAACAATAAAAGTGTAATTATTCTATTCGTAACGAAAAGTGCAAAATAACTATGCTGTTTCTCAACAATGTTTCATATGATAGGAGAATCGGCTGTTTATTCAGATGTTGATGGGCCTAACCGCTTATGGAGAACTAGGAGTCACTAAAAAAATAACCATATAACAATAAAAGTCTAATTATTCTATTCGTAACGAAAAGTGCAAAATAACTATCCTGTTTCTCGACAATGTTTCATATGATAGGAGAATCGGCTGTTTATTCAGATGTTGATGGGCCTAACCGCTTATGGAGAACTAGGAGTCGCTAAAAAAATAACCATATAACAATAAAAGTCTAATTATTCTATTCGTAACGAAAAGTGCAAAATAACTATCCTGTTTCTGGACAATGTTTCATACGATAGGAAAATCGGCTGTTTATTCAGATGTTGATGGGCCTAACCGCTTATGGAGAACTAGGAGTCACTAAAAAAATAACCATATAACAATAAAAGTCTAATTATTCTATTCGTAACAAAAAATACAAAATAACTATCCTGTTTCTCGACAATTTTTTATATGATAGGAGAATCGGCTGTTTATTCAGATGTTGATGGGCCTAACCGCTTATGGAGAACTAGGAGTCACTAAAAAAATAACCATATAACAATAAAAGTCTAATTATTCTATTCGTAACAAAAAATACAAAATAACTATCCTGTTTCTCGACAATTTTTTATATGATAGGAGAATCGGCTGTTTATTCAGATGTTGATGGACCAAATCGCTTATGGCGAACTAGGAGTCACTAAAAAAAATAGCCATATAACAATGAAAGTCTAATTATTCTATTCGTAACAAAAAATACAAAATAACTATCCTGTTTCTCGACAATGTTTCATATGATAGGAAAATCGGCTGTTTATTCAGATGTTGATGGGCCTAACCGCTTATGGAGAACTAGGAGTCACTAAAAAAAATAGCCATATAACAATGAAAGTCTAATTATTCTATTCGTAACAAAAAATGCAAAATAACTATCCTGTTTCTCGACAATGTTTCATGTGATAGGAGAATCGGCTGTTTATTCAGATGTTGATGGACCAAATCGCTTATGGAGAACTAGGAGTCACTAAAAAAATAACCATATAACAATAAAAGTCTAATTATTCTATTCGTAACAAAAAATGCAAAATAACTATCCTGTTTCTCGACAATGTTTCATACAATAGAAGAATCGGCTGTTTATTCAGATGTTGATGGGCCTAATCGCTTATAGACAGTTAGGAGTCGATTGGACAACTAGGCGAATATCGATAACAGTTTGACTATTCTATTCACAGCTGAAAATGCAAAATAACTATTCTGCCTCTCGGCAATATTTCATATGACGATCAGCGGAAGAGACAAGAAGAATAATAGTCGAGAAGTTGCGAGCGCCGGCGCGAAGAAATTCTCACTAATTGCTTTCATTGAGGACGCTAATAGAAATGTGTGCTGTCTCATTAATACGTGGTTAACCCATTCGAGACGACGATTTTTTTCGAACACGGTCCCCACGAGCGAAATTTTTTTCTTTATATTGTTCATTTTTAATTTTTGGTACACAGTAAAACCAATGCCAAATTTTGTTTTCCTGTACTTTACAGATTTCATTAGTTCAAGAAAAATCTTATTTTGACGGCTAGTTTACTCAGAATAACTGATAATTGCACATTACTGTTATTGCACACACGGTGTGCAATCGGTCTCGAATGGGTTAATCTTATTTAATTTTTTTTCGAATTTCATCAATTATGCAGAATGTATTCTTTGGCTACGTGCCGATCAATACTTTTACGTTTAAGCAATCGTGTAAACTATGCAAGTGGAGTACCCCTTCTTTTGGTTGGCAGGTTTATCAGTAGTAAATCTCTCTACTTGTAGAGACGAGATGAGGTGGGCAACGCAGCGATGTTCAAAGCTTAATTGCATGCTGCTGATCGCACGACCACAGAAACTAGTTGAAGTACATGGCGTTCGAGGTACTGGGAACTTTGCGAGCAAAGCAGCAGACATCGGTACTGCAAAGAAACTCTGTCTAGAATATAACATCGAGTCATCCACATTTTCTTTAATTCTGCGCAAATTTGGTTTAGTTTCCAGATTGAAGTGTCATCCTCGTTATAGTCAGTTTGGAATTTCAAAATTATATAATGAGAGTCGCGAAGAGTGCGTCATTGAATTTTCTTGAATTCTGTGCAAATTTTGTTTAATTTCCGGATTCAAGTGTCATCCTCAACAAAATCAGTTTGGAATTTCAAAATTATATAATGAGAGTCGCGAAGATTCCATCATTGAATTTTCGTGAATTCTGTGCAAATTTTGTTTAATTTCCGGATTGAAATGTCATCCTCAACAAAGTGAGTTTGGAATTTCAAAATTATGTAATGAGAGTCGCGATGGTCGCGTCATTGAATTTCCTTGAATTCTGTGCACATTTTGTTTAGTTTCCGGATTCAAGTGTCATCCTCAACAAAGTCAGTTTGGAATTTCAAAATTATATAATGAGAGTCGCGAAGATTCCATCATTGAATTTTCGTGAATTCTGTGCAAATTTTGTTTAGTTTCCAGATTAAAATGTGATCCTCTACAAAGTAAGTTTGTAATTTCAAAATTATGTAATGAGAGTCGCGAAGATTGCGTCATTGAATTTCCTTGAATCCTGTGCAAATTTTATTTAGTTTCCAAATTAAAATGTCATCCACGACAAAGCGAGTTTGGAATTTCAAAATTATATAATGAGAGTCGCGAAGATTCCATCATTGAATTTTCGTGAATTCTGTGCAAATTTTGTTCAGTTTCCGGATTAAAATGTCACCCTCAACAAAGTGAATTTGGAATTTCCTGAGAGTCCCGAAGATGGCGTCATTGAATTTTCTTGAATTCTGTGCAAATTTTGTTTAGTTTCCGGATTAAAATGTTATCCTCAAAAAACTGAGTTTCGAATTTCAAAATTATGTAATGAGAGTCGCGAAGATTGAATTTTCTTAAATTCAGTGCAAATTTTAACTTGTTTCCGGATCAAAATGACATCCTTGACAAAGTGAGTTTGGAATTTCAAAATGATGTAATGAGAGTCGCGAAGATTGCGTCATTGAATTTTCTTGAATTCTGTGCAAATTTTATTTAGTTTCCAAATTAAAATGTCATCCTCAACAAAGTGAGTTTGTAATTTCAAAATTATATAATGAGAGTCGCGAAGATTCCATCATTGAATTTTCGTGAATTCTGTGCAAATTTTGTTTAGTTTCCAGATTAAAATGTGATCCTCGACAAAGTAAGTTTGTAATTTCAAAATTATGTAATGAGAGTCGCGAAGATTGCGTCATTGAATTTTCTTGAATTATGTGCAAATTTTATTTAGTTTCCAAATTAAAATGTCATCCTCGACAAAGCGAGTTTGGAATTTCAAAATTATGTACTGAGAGTCCCGAAGATGGCGTCATTGAATTTTCTTGAATTCTGTGCAAATTTTGTTTAGTTTCCAGATTAAAATGTCATCCTCGTTAAAGTCAATTTGGAATTTCAAAATGATGTAATGAGAGTCGCGAAGATTGCGTCATTGAATTTTCTTGAATTCTGTGCAAATTTTGTTTAGTTTCCGGATTAAAATGTCATCCTCAACAAAGTGAGTTTGGAATTTCAAAATTATGTAATGAGAGTCGCGATGGTCGCGTCATTGAATTTCCTTGAATTCTGTGCAAATTTTATTTAGTTTCCAAATTAAAATGTCATCCTTGACAAAGCGAGTTTGGAATTTATATACTGAGACGAAGATGGCGTCATTGAATTTTCTTGAATTTGTGCAAATTTTGTTTAGTTTCAATTAAAATGTTAATCAAAAAACGTTTAAAAAATTATTTGATTTGTTTTATCTTTTATATACATTTCTAATACAATATTCACGTATGGCCCGAAATTCTCGTCACGAGTCAGACTCGTTAAAGTACGACAAAGGGTTAACACGTTGACTGCCACGCGTATTTTGCCGTATTAGAATGGTGATGCTATGAAATACTACAGCGTTTGACTGAATTATGCAAAATGTAAATAATGTGCAGGTATTGGAGACCAAAGGTTCGCATCACTATTCTAACAATAACTGCATTTATAAAATATTTATTGCAACCCATTGCGAATATTTTGGATCTTCAGTAAAATCTCTTGCGCCGGTCACCGGTGACCATCACGGCAGTCAAAGTGTTAAACTACATTTTGAGTTAGTCACTAACTTCAGCACCTTCATGGCCGATCATCCCGAGAATTCCCTATACCCGAAAATGGTCACCGGCACTTAGCCCCATCTTTTATATACATTTCTAATACAATATTCACGTATGGCCCGAAATTCTCGTCACGAGTCAGACTCGTTAAAGTACGGCAAGGGGTTAACGCGTTGACTACCACGCGTATTTTGCCGTATTAGAATGGTGATGCTATGAAATACTACAGCGTTTGACTGAATTATGCAAAATGTAAATAATGTGCAGGTATTGAAGACCAAAGGTTCGCATCACTATTCTAACAATAATTGCATTTATAAAATATTTATTGCAACCCATTGCGAATATTTTGGATCTTCAGTCAAATCTCTTGCGCCGGTGACCATCACGGCAGTCAAAGTGTTAAACCTTTGCGATCGGTGTCCCCGTTGCGGGGACATTTCTCAATCGTCATAGAAGTCGGTGTCCCCGTAGCGGGGACATTTTTAAATCATTGTAGAAGTCGATATCCCGCAGCGGGAACCTTCGAAAATGCAATTTTTTGTTGGGGCGTGCAGATATGGGTCATCAACTCATACATACTGTATAAAATAATAAAACCACAGAACAACGAAAAGCCACTGACACACTTTTGTGAAATGTTTAGTCGATCGGTTAGTAGGAAATTTCCGGCACCAAACACTGTCTTAGTAAATCACTAATTAATTAATGTCATATAATTCGTTCAGGAATCAAGAAAGACTATGTAGTATGTTTCGACAGGAAAACTGCGGGACAAAGACGACAAATACACACGTACTGTGATACTTGTACACGAAAGCCAGGACTTCATAACGGTGATTGTTTCGCGAAATAGCATACTTTAGAACATTACAGAGATTAAAAATCTGTATTCTTACGTATTCCAAGTAGTAATAAACCCAACAAATCAGTTTCAACAAATTCTGCGTGTTTTAGTATCCATATATTAACTTTAAATTTTGTACGAAAAAGTAACTGCGAAATGCTATATATCATCCGACCTGCTGGTACTCTTAAGATCGAAATCTGTCGACCGCAAAGGGTTAAACTACATTTTGAGTTAGTCACTAACTTCAGCACCTTCATGGCCGATCATCCCGAGAATTCCCCATACCCGAAAATGGTCACCGGCACTTAGCCCCAGAATATATTCTGGCCTCGTAATCTGAACCATTCGTTAACACGACTGCGCCCATTATCATTAACGCCTCTAATGAAAGCAATTACTTAGAGGGGTTGGTGGAAACGGTGTTGGTGCCACCAACCGGACGCAAGCCGCTTGCGGCACGGTGGCCGCGGCGATTTTCAAGATAAACCGGCGGCGAGATGGCAGATAATAATACGTATAACGTTTCCCTCGCTTAAAAAAGATCGATCGCCTCGAGGAGCTCTTTAATCGCGCGGCGCGCATATTGAATGCTCGCGTCCTTTCAATGGTTACAAGTTAAACGCATGAGACTGAGCCCACGAGTGCATTAGCATAATCACATGTAACCGTGTGTGACCGGCCGTTAATGAACACGCTCATCAGCCCGCGAATAAGACGTCGGCGTGCGTACTCGAACGAATCCTCGGCATGTCTAATAATCGTTGTATGTACAACGTTACGTTTAATTGCGCCATGTGGAAGACGCGCGCTTCCGTTAACACATTGAGTGCCACGCGTATTTTTAAGGAAATCCCAGTGAGGCCACGCGCGCTGCTTAGAAGCTATGCACTACTAACAGATTGAAATTTACTCGATACAGGTATGTAGATATATTAGGGACATTCTTTCTTATCGTAGGAGAAGATGTTTACACTCAGAAAGAAATGCTTATAGGCATTCATTCAACACAATATTGTAGTACAGTAAAACCTGTTTTTGTGCGGTCCTTTTTTGTGCGATTGGTTTTGTGCGATTTTATTTTTGTGCGGTCCTTTTTTGTGCGATTTTTTTTTTATGCGGTATATGAATCTAAGCGGCGTTAGCACCAGTTTAACCCTTAGCGCTCCGTAGGCTCCGCTGCGGAGCCGAATGTTTTTAACATGATTGCGCTTAAAATGCTGCGGTATCGTCGGCGTTGGCAATTAATAACTGTAGTTAAAACGCGATCAGTCTCTGCACTGTTACGATTAAACCATTTTTTGACCTTTTTTATAGCATGTGTAATTCTTCTCACTTAAAATAAAACTCCGTTTCATTCGTTCTGCTGCGAAAATGTGCCGGAGCGCTAAGGGTTAATGTTTCCTATCAATGTACATATACATGTTGTGGACGAAATATATGAATGTGTAATTAATCGAAACGTTACCGAAAACGCGTCAACGTTATTATCTGAAATGAGTGCGCTCGCACATAACATCGGCGGAGAAGGCTTTGATTCTTTTGGCGATAATGACCTGGACGAGATGATTGAGGACCAAACTGTCGATGATAGTGACATTATCAATAGTTTGATAGATTATGAAAATGGACAAGAAGAACCGGAATCTATTACAGCAGATAAAATAGAAGCAGGGATCCAAATCTCTTAAAAAAAATTGGAAACGCATTTTCTTAAAATAGATACCAATGTGGAAAGACGCTTAAAATTCCAAAAAGAACTGAGATCATGCGTCTCACTATCGTGGCGTTTACAAGCAACTGACCAGTCGACCGTCGTCACAAAAACTGATCACTGAGTTTATGGTACCAAAAAACAAATCAATTGAAATCCTATCTTTCAAGCGACGAAAGCGATTTTCAACCAATCCATCACAAGAAGATGCGCGTTTTGGATTACGACGAGTAGCAGCAAACTATTTAATGTATAATGTGAAAACTTCTCCATGTATATGTACAATGAAGAATTAAATATTTTTACAATTTCTTTAGGTCTAATTTAATTATTTAATTTAATTGAAAGCATTCTCTCATCTATTTCATAAATCATTCATGTATTTTCTAAGTCCGACTTTTTTTATGCGGTCCCTATCCACCGCATAAAAAAAATTTTAGGTACTATATCGCACAAAATTGTTTATTATATGTAAGAATTTATAAAATTTTCGAATATTTTTTTGTACGATTTCTTTTATGCGGTCCCTATCCACCGCACAAAAACAGGCTTTACTGTATCGCGATACGAATTGGCAACACCCGATTGTGTGTATGTATGCATGAGCGATCGAACGTTTGGAAGATTCTAGAATAAGTTGTAACGTGTATGCGTGTGCGATTACGCGTTTGAAAGGTTCTAGAATAAGTTGGTTGCTAGAGAAGCGAATCAGATGAGCGGCCGATGGTGTGATCCGCGATTCATTTGTTTATAAGAGAAAAGAGCGATGCACAGTCGCTAACAAAGACCATGAAATGATTTGACACGCGATGTAGATATATTATTGTTGTTCATTTCATTTTAATAAACATCTACCGGACATTAAATTCAACAAATTATGCGCTAAGTCTGTTTTGTCTTGTTTATTGTTTGGCTCAATAGATAAGATTTCATTGAAATCGGTTTGCTGCCGGAGTTCCGCTTAGCTTATGACAAAGTAATACATAGATTTTAGAAATGCGACTCAATCGGGTAGAGCAATGGTTAGAAATATGACTAAACAAGTTGCCACATTTTGTGATACATGCAAAGGACAACCATTTTTATGTTTACCGTGTTTCAATAAAATTCATTAAAATGTTTTGATAAGAAATAAAAAATGCATTAGTAATACAATTTTGTAATACATACAAATGTTAAATAAATTTTATTACCACTTAGCCAACCGCGCTACTGATATTACTATTTGCCATCCGCGCTTTAAGTGGTCAATTAATATAACATGTTTCACGATTTCGCAAAACATGAAATTAAAAGTATATTACTATAAATGCAATAAAAAATTCGCCATTAAAAGACTAAAGATAAATAGCAGCTATTGATAAAAAAATAGTAATGCGTGTTAATATATTTTTAAAAGACATGTCGTTTATACGTTTTTGCATTTTTTAATATTTACTGTCACGACAAATGCTTTATTTATCGACGTGTGTATACATGTCGCTGGCGGCTTTGGAATAAAAGCATCTCGACGTGCGTGGCACGTCTTTATAGCACAAGTGGTTAAATACATTTTCAGTAATTACTTAAAACAATGAAAATTTTTTGGTTTTATATATCTTCCACTGTTAGTCACTGATGACTGACATGGCACTCAACGTGTTAAGCTAGCAGAGACGGCGAATCGTTGCTGAGGGAAGAAGTTCCGTGCGTTATGCGCCGCGACGCGTGACAGCTAAAATCAATTTGACGTTGCGCGTCGCATGCGTGTTCGCGGATGCCAAGAGGGTTGTAGAAGAAACAAGACATGAGCAGTTAGCGGCTACGTTGCGATGTTAATGAGTCAGAGGCAAATATTAGTTCTGGGCATAATCACTGATATGATGTGGCACGCGAAACTTTACGGGGCCCGTGGCTTCGAATGCCTTATAGACGATGTGAGGAAGTTAGTTTCTGCGTCGAAAGTATGTAAATGAGAATACACTAAGGGAAGAGAGAACATTGTTGCTCTCTTAGCCGTCCCGTAGTTCTGTACATTAAGTGTTAAGTTGTGTCGGTCTTTCCATTAGTACGTGTCGAGTTAAGTAGAATCAATCGAGTAGCAATACTTGTATTCGTGTTTGATCTTTCTATATATGCTAATTATCTTAAGTGTGGAAATACCGCCGTATTATTTTCCTGTAAATGCCTTATTCTCTTAACATCTTAATAGGAGTAATTTGACCATCAGTATATACACATTATCTTCGACACGTAATAAAAATTCTGAAAAAACGACGTTTTCCCCGATAAGCCATGCCACCAGATGCCTACAGTGTAAAAACTTAAAACATCGTCGACCACGTTTCAACTGACAACAGAGTCACGAATCCCCATAGTCCAGCGCCAAACGCAATAATAAAACATCTCCCGTTGTATCGTTCTCAGTTCCACAATCTGTCAGATGGTCCGTACAAGTGAGCATGTCCTAAAGACAACACGGAAATTTCAAGAACCCATTAAGTTGCTCGGCGAAACTGTAGCAACGGTAAGAATAATGTTCGCCGGTTGTATTATGGACTTTATACCCGTTTCCCTAACACCGGCGCTGTTACAGTCATATCTCAACAGCGGAAAACAAATTACCGGTTGCCGTGGGAAACGATTAATAGAACTGATATCGATAGAAATATGACGTATTTCCCAAACCCCATTCCCAAACAATAACACTGGTTATTTCATAAATGCAATTAACACGTTCACTGCCAAGCGTATTTTGCTACGTTAGAACCGCGATGCGATGAAATACTGCAGAGTATGACTAAATTGTGCAAAATGAAGGTAACGCAAATTCGCACGCTTTTACAAACTTGCAAATAGGCTTCATTTCGAATTTTTTGCATTTTTATTAAAATCTTTTGCGCCGGTCACCGGTGACCACCGTGGCAGTCAAAGTATTAATATTAGCATAGAGATTTTACTTTACTCTCTAATGTATTCGCCTTATACTAGTTTTACATAATTCAACATATTGCGTAAAACTGAATCACAATGCGGTGCTAATATGGACAACTTTGCTGCGGCGCTGGAGACAAAAGTGGGAAAATACGCAGGGCAGTCAACGTGTTAATTGGCCACCGTTCTGTAATGTGGTACACCGGCAATAAGTCGAATTCCTAGTGGCGTACGCACGAATATATTGCGTGTGTGCGTGCAGAAGTGCAATTATGTGCTTCGTACAGTGCGGGACCACGTGCCCGGAAAAGTAGGAAATTGCACAGTAGAGCTGACATAGGCAGCTGCATCATCTAACAACGTGAAATCTGTTATATGTAGCAGTGGCCCGGCCGTCGATGGCCACCATAACGGTGGCACCATGTGTCCCCGGCCGGCTTCCAGGCGGCGGCGAGAAGTTGTTAACGAACATTAATGTTCCCGCGACTGACGGCTTCATCAAGCTGGACAGTGGAAAAAGTAGACGTTCGACTGTTGAATACTGTCGGCCGAACCATTGGTTGAGCACGGAATATTCTTTCACCAGTTAATTAATTATGTAACGCCAAATGAAATAATGTAACAAAATGCTGAAGAGGATACTTGTATTAACATTTTGACTGCCGTGGTGGTCACCGGTGACCGGCGCAAAAATGCTCGCGAAAAATTGAAAAAATACCCAACCGGTAGCATTTATAATTTTATAAATGCAATTAATATTAAATAGTGATTCGATTCTTTGGCCTCCGATATGGCCACTTCATCACGCTGCGGTTTTAATATAGTGAAAAATGCACGGCACTCAAAGTGTTAACACTTTGACTGCCACGTTGGTCACCGATGACCGGCACAAAAGATTTTACTTTAAGTGCAAAAAAAATTCGCCACGAAACCTACTTACAATATTTTAACAGCAATTGATATTGGAATAGTGCTTTAATACTTTGGCTTCTAGCAACTCTGCGTTACCTTCATTTTGGACGATTTAATTATATTCTGCAGTATTTCATCGCATCGCGATTGTAACATAGTAAAATACGCACGGCAGTCAACGTATTAACACTTTGACTGTCACGGTGGTCACCGATGACCGGCGCAAAAGATTTTACTTTAAGTGCAAAAAAAATTCGCCACGAAGCCTATTTACAATATTTTAACAGCAATTGATATTGGAATAGTGCTTCAATACTTTGGCTTCTACGTTACCTTCATTTTGGACGATTTAATTATATTCTGCAGTATTTCATCGCATCGCGATTCTAACATAGTAAAATACGCACGGCAGTCAACGTGTTAATCTCATACGTTAACACTTTGACTGCCACGGTGGTCACCGGTGACCGGTGCAAAAGATTTTACTAAAAATGCAAAAAAATTCGAAATTAATCCCATTTGCAATCTTGTAAAAGCAATTGATATCGGGACGATGCTTTAATACTTCGGCTTCTAACAACTCTGCGTTGCCTTCATTTTGGACGATTTAATTATATTCTGCAGTATTTCATCGCATCGCGGTTCTAACATAGCAAATTACGCTTGGCAGTCAAAGTGTTAACACTTGGCATGCGGGCAACGTATTTTTACGTTTTAGTTGATTTGGTGTTGTTAGTGGATATTCACCACAAATCTACTAAGTACGTATAATTACATGAATGTGTGACATTATATGCGTGTGTTTGCGTTGCTAGGCAACGCTTTGCATTTTTTCTTCCCATAAGTTATGATTGTTGAGTTACTCGATCTTTTGCAGAGTTATTTCGTCTTCAATCGAATTCGTACCTCCAGAACGTGTTTTGTCAATTTGAAGCTTGATTTTTTATTATTGATTACAAAATTGATCAAATGAGCCGTTGTGACAAAGATAGTGATGAAGAAATATGCGCTGACAAATTATCGGACTTTTCGTATGATAGTGTGGAAAACTTTAAAAATCGCTTATTTTTACGATTTCGTGAAAATATCGTTTGTTTTTTTGTTAAATAATCATACAGTATATATTTAAGTGTGAAATAAAAAAAGTTTCGTTCATAAAAACGAAGTAGTTTTCGATTTACAGCGATTTTTCTGAATAACCAAACTTCCGCGCGATTCAAGAAAAAACGCCCGCTGCACGCGAAATTCGGCGGCGAAGTATACCCGCATGCCAAGTGTTAATATTTGTTAAATTAAAATTCTAATGATTTATTATAGATCATGGAGTCTTGAATCGGTAACACGCAGTCTCACTGCGCATCATTTCCGGCCAGTCCCTGACGCGTGCGACCAGGAAGATAAGAGCAATCTTTTGATCGGAGAGTGGCTCGTGCAACTTTCGATACCTGTTGCAAACAGGCGCAGCCAATGCGCTATCGGAAACGATTAAGGCGAGCAATTAAAATCGAGCGTGAGGACGTCGTGGCCCCCAGCCGCGATTAAGTGAGAACGGCCGGACAGTAGGGGCGAATTAAGAAAGGTAAGTGCGGTGAAAGCAACTCGAACAGTCGGGTCACTTCTTCGCTCGAAATCAGAAACGGAACTGAAGGATTACCGGGCCGTCGGAAAAATGCTGCTCAAACATTTTCACCGCTCAGGAGACATGTTCCGAACTCGGTTAAGCACCGTACAGACGATTTCTAGCGTGCGTGTGTCGGCATTGAAAAACTCGCGGTGGCTGATAAGTGAACAGAGAAATGCATTAATGGTATAGAATGGAGAGTCTCGATAGGTTTGATGGGAAAAATAACGTAGGTGACGTGCGTTTGAACACTTTCTCCGCGAACGATGGACTGATGTTGAATCTCGGCCGGTTTTCTACCGGGTGAATCAACTGGGAATATGTTGGTCATCTGTGTTGACGACGCAAGTTGATGAGTTTTCGCAAAAAACGTTAAGGGGAAAGTCTTTCGTACGGCGATAGATATGGTTACTGTTCATTGAACATTATTTAAAGATACTTCGGTTCTTTTACTTTTTTGATATATGTTGTTTGATCTGTTCCTGTAGAGGACGATGGGTGATGTTTAGAAATTTATGATGATACTTTGCTTTCGACACATTATCTCGGAATGGAATAAAAATTGCGAGTGCTCGATTTGCCAACCCATCGTAGGTTATATGTACAGATTTTCGATGATTTGGAAGTACTACAACAGAAGGCAAGGTTTTCACTAAAAATCCACGTACCACAATCTAAGCAAAAATACGTCACAAAACAAAGTTTATAATCGGTTACATGATACAATTCCTGTACAGTTACTTATAGTTATTCCGAAATAGTAAAAATGCTGACAGCCTGCTTTTCAAAAGTTTGACTATTCTCCAAAACAAGGAAACCTTTCAAACAAAAAACATGTGCCACGCTTCGCGCAAAAATACCTCGCAACCCAAAGAATACAACTCGTCACGCGATACCATTCCTCTACGCTTCACTGTACAGTTACTTATAGTTATTCCGAAATAGTAAAAATGCTGACAGCCTGCTTTTCAAAAGTTTGACTATTCTCCGAAACAAGGGAACTTTTCCAACAAAAACCAAGTGCCACGCTCCGCGCAAAAACACCTCGCAACCCGAAGAATACAACTCGTCACGCGATACCATTCCTCTACGCTTCACCCGGATGCTACCGTACTTTTTCCCGCAAACCGGTCTACAAAATTCGCGACCTCCTCGCGGACGATAGCATTCAAATAGCCCGTAATCCATTTCGCGTATCGTCGAACGATCCGACCGACGTTTCTGCCGCATTATCACAACAAGAGCGGCATATCTGTAATTAGCAATAGTCGGCCGATGCACCGTTAATCGCGCACGATAGACCAGATTATCTGTAGGCATGCCATCGCGTATGTAGCCCTCGTTGGCAGAGTCTGATCTTACATTCGAACATCAGCTAATAAGGTAGGCGCACCACGTAGAAGCGTATCGAAGCGTATGCGTACCAGGTCCCCTATCTACCGCTATCTGGTCCTTTTGGCCTGACAATACCGTACGCGTGGCAAGTGTTCCGCATACAAATGTCGCGGCCGCGAATGGTTAATGGGGCGCACGGCGGACAATGTCTAACCCTTTCGACTCTATATTGCCGCAGCTGGACCGGCAAATTATACATGTTAATGCTTTCAACCTTATCGATTGTTGATTAACCCCTTGGGTACATTTGACGTCTGAGACACGTCATTTACTTTTTGGGGCACGGAGCGAATGACGTCATCAAGACGTCAAGCCTGTAAAAATTAAACAACTTGGATACATTTAACGTCTGAGAGACGTTATTTACTTGTTTTCCCCAGGAGCGGATAACATGTCTAAAACGTTATTTGAAGTTCATCACCCTGGAAAAAGGTCCGTGTTTGTCAATAATCTATAATATTAGGAAAGAGACTACGTGGCAGGCAAACGATGCAAAGTAGACACTGCACACACCTACTTGCTTTGAAAAATATCACAACCATAATTATTATCAATATTTTTTTGTATATACTTGAATTTATTTCATTTAGTTTTATTCTATTGTTATTAATTTATTTTTGCACAATAAATCATTTTGAAGACATCTTAATATACATATATTGACTTTAATATTTTAGAAATAAATAAATTCTTACATTTCAAAATGTACTGCTTTTACATACTACTCCAAGCAACCAAAAATTATATCCGTTCCACATGCAAATATTTTCTCAAATACATCCGTACCCAAGGGGTTAATTGTCTTGTCTCCCTGCTTCTAGAAAAATTATGAGGGCCCACCTACTGGGATATCGGACACGGTACTGGTTGTGTCCGGAATTTTGGCACGACCGCAAGTGTCGGTTCGTGCGGGGTTAACCCTTCTTTGCATGATGGTGGAAATTTCCATCATAACATTGAATGCCCAAAAATGATATAAAAGAACAAGTTCACTTTAATCTAACTTTGCATGATGATGGAAATTTCCATTATATTGTTTTTTGCTAAATTTATACTATAAATATATACTAAGATTTTTTTAACCATTTTTCCTTTCATTTTGAACATGAATTATATCACCTTGATTTATTTCACCAATAAAGAAAAAATCATGCAAAGAAGGGTTAATACGAAAATTTGTCGCGATCGCGATCTGATTCGGAAGAAATAATTAAATTTCTTTGGTTGATTGTGTTTTCTTTTTGCATAATGCCGTGCTACATGTTGTATTGTGTACTATATTGTGCTAGAATGATTACTGATCCTGTGCTTGTGGAAGCGCCTTGAGTACAAGAATGACGATTTATTGCCACGAATTCTTCACAGACACTGCGTGTAATTTACTCGCGTCGCAACATTGCAACATATAAACGTTTTTTCGTATTTTGGCGTACTGAATCAATCCCCAAAGTTTCACCTACATTTATGGAAATCTGTACAGTAGGTTGCCAATGCAAATTCTTTATCTTGTGAAGGGTGAAATCATGAGAAACTACGTGTGGATCTCCATAGAATATGCATGAGACACCCTGCGCACTGGCTCTAAAACTGCCAAGATCTACGTTCGTTCAGACAAGTAATACGGTATCTTGCGACGCAAACTTCGAAAGCTATTCGAATGTGGTTACAAGCAAACAAGATGCACCGATATCGTATAGCTTGCGTGTACTCGGCGTACACACAATCATATCGGTGGAATGAATGGAAGTTTAAAAACGCAGAGACTTATTGGCATGAAGTACTCGAGCAATGCGTTGCCTGTCCGCGTATAGAAGTTACGTGATAAATGTCTTCCGAGCGATCTCTCGGCCACCTATGGTAACAAGAAGACGCGTGCGACTACCCCTAATAAATACACTTTCGCGATTATACGCGTATCAGCACTGCATTCAACACGTTACAACGTTCATGCGCAGTGACCGTTGCATCTTTAAATCGCATCCGACACCGCGCTTAAATTGGACAAACTGGCCGTCGGCACGATTTGTCAAGGAGCCACACTATGTTTTCGATTAGACTGCAGCGACATGAGGTTTCTAATACGTAGGCGAGAAACGGTCGCCTAGGTGAATAAATGGCTCGTAAGTCTCATTGTTCGCCATTCAGAAATGAGGCTCTATTCTTCGGCAAACCATGGCAAACATGTCCGCCACGAATGAGCACCAGGCCAAGCCCTAAACTCGCACTTAATGGACATTGTCCAATACTTTCGTGGCGATTGGAAGAAAGTTAACCGATAGACATAAGTTCGCACACCTTCGGTCTGCTCAACACCACATCCCAACCCCCAAAAGACAAAGCACGCGCTTACCCTTCCTCGCCTTCGGCCCCTTACTGCAATCTGGCACGTCTTCAGGTACGTCCACCGCCCGTTCCTGCGTCCCAGTCAACATCACCCCGACACTCTCAATCTCCCTGCCTTGCACACGTGTCTCCCCATCTTCCTTCTTCCACTCCATCTCCTCCTCTTCCTCTTCGCCAACCTTCTCCTTCGCTATTTTTCCATCCTCTCCCATCACGTCTAGCCTATAATCATCGAGGTTCCGTATGTCCGGCACCAAAGTCTCCTCATCGTCCTCTCTGATCCTCCACTTCGCTCGCCGATGCTGCTGCTCACGTTCAGGTTCAGGTTGAGGCCCAAGCTCGGGTTCATGTTCGGGCACCTCACTCGCCGAGTCAACCACCTCTTCCACCAACTCCTCTTCCTGCAGCATATACTCCCTGCGCTCGTTCGGATTCTGATACACCCTATACGGGCCCACGAGACCCACGACGCCCCTGGGCATCGCGACGGCTCTGTTCCAATCCGCACGACACCTCTCCCCATCAGCTTCAGCTTCGTTCCCGTACATGTCGAGATGAAAGAGCTGGCTGGGCTCTGGCAGCTGCTTGGAAGCGATCTGCAGCCAGCGTCTGAGCTCCTCCTGCCGCGACAGCGCCGGCCGCGCTTCGTCGGGCGTCTTCGTCGTCCCGACGCTGCTTCTGTCCAACGTGGCACCTTCAGCTGGCAGCTGGACGCGCTTCGGCTTTCGCACAACGCTGTAGAGAGGCTGATCGTCGTCGTTGACGGGGGAGGCTAACTTCCTCTCCGACGGCAACCAGACGTAGGGGAGCTCGCGCTGAGAATCCGGGAGTTTCGAAGGTGCGGTCTGGTTGACGGCGCTGATGACGACGACGTTCTTGTGCAGGCCGGGTGGTAAGCTGCTGGTCCTGGTGTCGTGGGAGTCGAGGACGCTGTATATGGGCTCACGGGTAGCTGTCTGAATCCATTTGGGCCGCTTCTTCGACTTCCAGGCTGAGCGCGGCGACTTGCCGATGCTGCTGACCGACGCGAAGCGTCCTCTGCGTTCGACGCGCGATACGGAAATGCCTGCTAGTTCGGCAACCATCGTTGAGGGTGGTTGTTGGGACGTCAAGGGGCCAAGATTGACCGGATGTCACGCGGCGGTCGGGACGGACGTGTCATGAAATGAATACGGGTGAAGCCTGGTTGACGTCGCGCCGTGGAAATGCCTTGGCGTGTGCCCTCGTGAGCGGCCTTTCAAAGGTGGTCAATGAGTCAGCTAGATAGGTGGGGCGATTAGAGTCGCGGACTTCGAAATCTGTGTAGTGTCGAGATTCCACGTTGCGATGTATTGTTTTATTTTGAGCGCGCGTTGTTTTAATGATGCAGGTATACAGGTAGCGGTCAGTCAATTGACCTCACAGAACAGACGGAGAATAGTTTGTAATAGCGCCTAATACAGAGAGTGGTGACCCTGATATTTGGCTGTTCACTTGAAAATCACCAAGTTGATCTTGTAATTGTAGTCTATACAGTTTTATTCGTTATACGCGCGTTGTTTTAATAAAGCAGACATTCAGGCATTCAATCAACATCAAAGAACAGACGGAGGACGGTTCGAAACAATCCCTAATACAGACAGTAATGATCAATCAAATTGGCCAACATCCACAACAGAAAAATCTCATCATAACATGCTTCCTCGAAGTTCAGTAATGCTTTCGTAATGTACTTTCTCATATAACCGACGTAATTTTAGAAAGTAATTTGCCAAAGAGTGGGTTGAAATCAAACAGTCGTCGACGCGTTTCTTCAATTTCTGTCGACTGGCTGACTAATGAGATTTGTATGGGCCGATGCTTCCGCGGATCCTCTAAAAGTGTAACACTCCTAGCTTGCTACCGGTGAAAGTGGTTACAAATGACAGATTTCTGATTGAAGATCCCTAATCACGACGATCATCTTGAAACAACTTGTATGTGGTCACATCTACTAAATCATAGGCTGCAATTTTCTTGTCGTCATGAGCGATTTAACTCAAGCGTTCCGATAACTGATCGGCAAAGAGTTGTCTGGACAAGTTACTAGGGTTCTAGTCCTGATGACAGTTCTTCTGATGAGTTTACGTCCCCGCCATTAATAAAAAGCATGATGAAGAATCTGTGGCTCGGCGTCACGCTTGCCATTCAAACTGATTACCTATAATGACGTACAATCGAGTCAATGAAATTCTCCACTAAATTATTCCAGAATTACCACGATTGATCGATTATACCGGTAGGACTTGAATTGCACAGTTATTTGTATGCATCTCAAAATTAACCTGGCGACTCTTCTCTCGTGTTCTTTTCAAAACAACATTTCCAGTAATATTCGGTCAACGCCTATCCATAGCGACAAAACAATTCATCCAGAGGCCGAATCTTGCGCTATTAAATTTTGTTACCACATACCATCAACATACAGAGATGAAATCTTTACTTATTTCAACAGAATTAAAGTTGACAACCACCGGCATTCGTTACCAGATTTCTTTTAACGTCGTTCACATTTTATACGCACCATCGTCGCCACACGCGACTTTACGAAACATAATTAAACAATTATTTTCCGTGCTCACGTATCGTCGATGCTTCTCTCAACTTATTCGCAGCTCAATTTCCGTTCGAGGTATTTCACTGTGAAAGAGTCTGCAGCGATCATTAATCTAAGGAGTCTCAGTAAAGTTATTCCTCTCACAGTGGTAAGTTCCGCATTCACTATTTATCAGCCGCAGTCATGGATTCACTCTGAAGTAAGTAGATATTATCGAACCTCCAGCCGAAGCGTCCTAGCACGCGTGCCAAGAAACGTCTTCCGGCTTTCTTCTCAGCGAGAAAGATGAAACGATCGACTTTCAGCAGTTGGATCGAACGAAGGCAATCAACTTTCTGCGCTTGGATCCAACGGAGGCAATCGACTTTCAGCAGTTGGATCCAACGAGACAATCGACTTCCTGCACTTGGATCCAACGGAGACGATCGACTTTCAGTAGTTTGATCCAACGGAGATGATCGACACAGCAGTTGGATCCACTGAAGGCAATCGACGTACAGAAGTTGAATCCAACGAAGGCAACCGATTTGCAGCAGATGGATCCAACGAAGACGATTGATTGGCAACAGTTAGATCCAACGGAGGCGATATATTTGCAGCAGTTGGATCCAACGGAGGCGATAGATTTGCAGCAGTTGGATCCAAAGAAGGCGATCGACTTGCAGCACTTGGATCCAATAGAGGCAATTGATTTGCAGTAATTGAATCTAACAAAAGCGGTCGACTTTCAACACTTGAATCTTGACTTTGATCTAGCGAATTCGATCGACTTGCAGCAGTTTGATCCCACGGAGGCAATCGACTTGCAGCACTTGAATTCAATACAGGCAATTGATTTGCAGTAATTGAATCTAACAAAAGCGGTCGACTTTCAACACTTGAATCTTGACTTTGATCTAGCGTATTCGATCGACTTGCAGCAGTTTGATCCCACGTAGGCAATCGACTTGCAGCACTTGGATCCAATAGAGGCAACTGATTTGCAGTAATTGAATCTAATAAAAGCGGTCGACTTTCAACACTTGAATCTGGACTTTGATCTAGCGAATTCGATCGACTTGCAGCAGTTTTATCCCACGGAGGCAATCGACTTGCAGCACTTGAATTCAATACAGGCAATTGATTTGCAGTAATTGAATCTAACAAAAGCGGTCTACTTTCAACACTTGAATCTTGACTTTGATCTAGCGAATTCGATCGACTTGCAGCAGTTTGATCCCACGGAGGCAATCGACTTGCAGCACTTGAATTCAATACAGGCAATTGATTTGCAGTAATTGAATCTAACAAAAGCGGTCGACTTTCAACACTTGAATCTGGACTTTGATCTAGCGAATTCGATCGACTTGCAGCAGTTTGATCCCACGGAGGCAATCGACTTGCAGCACTTGAATTCAATACAGGCAATTGATTTGCAGTAATTGAATCTAACAAAAGCGGTCTACTTTCAACACTTGAATCTTGACTTTGATCTAGCGAATTCGATCGACTTGCAGCAGTTTGATCCAACGGAGGCAATCGACTTGCAGCACTTGAATTCAATACAGGCAATTGATTTACAGTGATTGAATCTAACAAAAGCGGTCTACTTTCAACACTTGAATCTTGACTTTGATTTAGCGAATTCGATCGACTTGCAGTAGTTTGATCCAACGGAGGCAATCGACTTTCAGCACTTTGATCGAACGGAGCGCACTGTCTCGTCCACAAATGGTAAATGAGCGTTTCACGGCTTCGATTTTGCAGGAAAGACAATGACATTGAGGCAGAGACCGATGGAGGTGGTTCGTTGGAGGTCGATTATATGGATCTGGCGCTCGTTCGTGACCGGTGTGGCGACGACGATGGTTTCACATTCTTTCTGACGCGTCTATTCCACCTTTCTTTCGATCCCTCTTGGCTGCTGCACATAGGCACTTCGGTAATCGTATGGAAAACACGTCTCCGAGTACCAGTGCCGTTGTAAGCTCATGTTAGTTGGCGACGTGAGCGATTCGACGCTACATTCAACAGAACTTCCTTGTGAATCGTCTTACCGTTTGCGCAGTGACTTCTTTTTTTACGTCAGTTCAATTTTCCTGTTATCCTCACAGTTTGGCAGGTCTTTGCCTTTCGCGCTGGGCATTCGGCGGAATATTAATTTGAAGCGAACAACCTGACATTTAATCCAGCTTCTTTCCCTTCGTCACAGTTTTCTTAGCATCTGTTGGGATTCATACAATAACCCTTATTTGCCACAATGCCTTGCGGTTGACGATACCGCGGTGGTCTTTTAAGACGGAATTATCAGTACGACCCAATCTTGCGATGATTGTGGCGGCCGCACAAATGAATGGATGGTCCGGGACCACATTGTTTCCGGACTGATCTTTGCAAACATTCTCCTTCCCGGAATACCCAACCAGTGAGCGCCACTATTTCTCCATCCCGTGAAAAATAAGACGTTTTCAAAGCAATCAAATGCTGGGAATTTGAAAAGAGGCGGTGTGATTGGACGAAAATTGTCCAACCTAAGTTTTCATTAGGATCATATGTTCACAGTATATTTCTATTCTTCCTGCATTTCAAATATAAGTTTTTCCTCCTTGTCCCCATTTTAACCGCGTTTCATTTAAATCAAACGCGAATATCACCAATCTAACTGGTGATCAAGATTTATATATTGCATCAGAAATGCGTACATGAAAAAGAGAAGAGATAATTAAAGAGATAAAAGATAATAAGAGATAAAACTCTCAGTTATGGCATTGTAACCGTACGCTATTCTCAAATACATCTCAAGTTGTGCCTGTAAGAAGAAAACTGTCTTCAGCAGCTTCCTTCGCGGCATAAGAGTACTGCTAAAAATTGGTCGGATACGTGAAAACCCTTTGAGCCGAATTGCGCTCGCGGTCGAACGTGGTTCCCGTTGAGTTATGGGAAAATAGTTGGCCGCCAACAGGCGTGATAGCAGGTTGCATATCAAAGCGCTGCACTCGCGATATTGTTGCCTTCGTCGGCGCGATGCAACGCGTATAAACGCATCCGTGCAGCTGCATCAGTCTACGGACGCGCACAAGGTAGAGATTAAATGCCAGGGAACAACGGCCATTACCACGAAATTGCAGATAATGGGGACGCGTTAAATTTCAAGCCTACCAATAAGAAAGCGGAACTGCATTTTTAACAAAGCCGAGCGTGCATTAACGGCCAGGCTGCTGCTGCAGGCGCTCGCCTCGCTAAACGAACTCTATTCTTCTCGGCATCGATGAAGTGTCGTGGGAATCAAGGGTGGCCGACACGCCAAACCTGAGGGTACCTTGCGGTACCGTTTCATTCGACTAACTTCACTGGAAGTTCAACGATTTTCGTTAACACTTTGACTGCCATGGTGGTCATCGGTGACCGGCGCAAAAGGTCTCACAAAAAATTAAACAAATACCCAATCGGTCGCATTTATAACTTTGAAAATGCCATTAACCCTTTGCACTCCTATGTCAAGTGTGACTCGACATCAGTTTTTATTAGCCTCCTTTGTCGAGCTCCTTCGACATTTTTTCATGTTTAAATAAATAGATATCGTGCACACGTTATCGACGCTGTCGCAATGTCACTAGAAGGTTTAGACATTCAGGTAATCGAAGATATAAAGAACTGGATGTGAACAGATTATAATAAAAATATAAATGGTGTCGATGTGGCGAACCAATACGCGACATCTTCCGCGCGTTTTTTCGTCGAGCACTCAAGTGGTGGAGGGAATATTTGGGGGATTAGAAATCTCCATGGTAAATGTGTATATTTTATACAAAGAAAAAACAAAAAACCAAGGAACAGTTAACATCAGCCCACAAAAAATTGTCGTGAAAAGATTTTGTCAGTGTGTAATTCGTGATTGTCGTCATCCAAATATGAAATTGGAGAGGCCTGGAACACAAGATAAACACGATCGCTTAGATGGAAAGCCTCATTTAATCTTCCTACATCCCGAAGGAAAACACAAAGACTGTGCAGTTACTCAAATAGAAAAACATCTGGAGGAAAAAGAGAAACCACCTATTTTTGTGAAAGAGAGAAAGAAAATCATGGGTTACATCTTGCAAGTTCTTTCGAAAAGATATCATACCCTTGAAAATTTCAATATACGACAATACTGTAAATAAAATTGGTATTTAAGTGAATTTGTTTCTTCCTTTATTTATTTAAATTGCTTTATATTTTTAGTTAAAGTAAATTTCAAATAAAACACTTAAAAGCGTTGGGAGCTGCTGATAACGAAATTGAAATAAAATGCGGAGTGCAAAGGGTTAACACTTGGCATGCGGGCAACGTATTTTTACGTTTTTTGTAGTCTGTCACTGGAGCGCGGGTCACGTAAAAATACGTATTTAGTTGATTTGGTGTCGTTAGTGGATATTCACCACAAATCTACTAAATACGTATAATTACATGAGTGTGTGACATTATATGCGTGTTATTTGCGTTGCTAGGCAACGCTTTGCATTTTTTTCCCATAAGTTATGATTGTTGAGTTACTCGATATTTTGCTGAGTTATTTCATCTTCAATCGAATTCTTAGGTCCAGAACGTGTTTTATCAATTTGAAGCTTGATTTTTTATTATTGATTACAAAATTGATAAAATGAGCCGTTGTGACAAAGATAGTGATGAAGAAATATGCGCTGACAAATTATCGGACTTTTCGTATGATAGTGTGGAAAACTTTAAAAATCGCTTATTTTTATGATTTCGTGAAAATATCGTTTGTTTTTTGTTAAATAATCATACAGTATATATTTAAGTGTGAAATAAAAAAGTTTCGTTCATAAAAACGAAGTAGTTTTCGATTTACTGCGATTTTTCTGAATAACCAAACTTCCGCGCGATTCAAGAAAAAACGCCCGCTGCACGCAAAATTCGGCGGCGAAGTATGCCCGCATGCCAAGTGTTAATATTAAATAGTGATTCAATTCTTTAGCCTCCGCTACCTTCGCATTATTTTCATTTTGCACAATTCAATCATATTCTGTAGTACTTCATCCCGTTGCGGTTTTAATATAGTAAAATACGCATCGCAGTCAACGTGTTAACATCAGCCAGTTGTGTGACGATTTTTCGTTGAGTGTGTAATGAAGTTTTGAGAGTGTGAATTGAAATAAGTCCCAGGAGTCTCGAAACCACATAAAGCTTCTCCAGGATAAAATAAAACACATTCACTCGAAAACAGTGACAATAATGCCTAGCATACTGTGGGATGTGTGATTTTGTACGAACGGGAAATGAAAGAATGTGTGTATGAGAGAGAGAAAGAATGCATGAGTCTGTATTTGTTATTAGGAAGGTTCTCGAACAAATTCATTATCATGGAAACCAAACGGAATAAAAGAGTCGAGCGCGATGTTGAGAAAAGTGAGTGCGAATCTTTCGAGAATATCAGCGAATCTTCTAGCGAATCTTTAGATAATATCAGCTAGTGTGTCCGCGAGTAAGTTTAGCGAGTTTTAGCGAATCTTTAAAGAGGGTCAACGTTTAACATAGAGTGCAGTCCGAGTAACATTATAGCTATTACTTTTGTGATCAAGGCCGTTTATTAACCCTTTGACTGCGAAAGGCGTATATATACGCCCTCAGAAATCCATCAATATATACGAAAGGCGTAAATATACGCCCTCTGTATTTTTGTACTATATCACCTTTATTACTGTTTTACTGATTGATTCAACATTCAGTTTATTGTCCTATGTAACATAGCAACTAAATATCGGCAATTGTTTCAATATCACTCAGTCAATTGCCTTCATATTACGCTGCTTTTGTACGTACGCTCTCGTATGATCGCTTTGTGCATTGATTCCTGCAAACCTGTTTCTTTACTGTATATGTAAGTATTTATTTATTTCATTTTGTGATTAGTGTTTGAATTTATCCATTCGTTATTTTTTTAATTACCGATTACTATTGAAGGAATGCACAAATGAAGTCAAGTAAATTAAAATAGTTCAAAAAGTTACTAAAGATAAATAAAAAAATTGATATTTTTAATTTTTTTGCTATTATTATTTTTTAAAATATAAGAATGTTATCAAATTTCCGGGTACTGTTTCGGTCACTAGTCAGTGGACAACCATGCGAAAAACGCGCCGTCCATATTGATGGATTCGTCCAAGAGTGCGCCGCAGTCAAAGGGTTAACCCTTTGCACTCCTATGTCGAGTGTGACTCGACATCAGTTTTTATCTCAGGGGCTCCTTTGTCGAGTCCCACTCGACATTTTTTCATGTCTAAATAAATAACTATCGCGTATACGTTATTGACACTCTCGCAATGTCAATAGAAGGGCTAAACACTCAGGTAATCGAAGAGAAATAAAAGAACCGAATGTGATCACAGATTATAATAAAAATATGGGTGGTGTCGTTGTGGCGAAGTAATACGCAACATCTTATTGTTTTTTACGTCGAGCACTCGAGTGGTGGAGGAAATATTTCTTTTGGGGATTAGAAATCTCCATAGTAAATGCGTACATTTCATACAAAGAAAAAAGAAAAAACCAAGGAACAAAACCTATAGCCCACAAAAAATTTCGCGAAAAGAATTTGTCGATGTTTACTCGTGATTATCGTGTTTCAAATATGAAATTGGGGAGGCCTGAAAGACATGATAAACACGATCGCTTAGATTGAAAGCCTCATTTCATCTTCATACATCGCGAAGGAAAACGTAAAGACTGTGCAGTTTGCTGAAATAGAAAAATACCTGGAGGAAGAAGAAAAAGCATCTATTTTTGTGAAACATGTGAAAGAAAACCAGGGTTGCATCTTCGAACTTGTTTCAAAAGATACGATACGCTTGAAAATTTCAAAATACGACAATAGTGTAAATAAAACTGGTATTTAAGTGAATTTGTTTCTTCCTTTATTTCTTTAAATTGCCTTATTTTTTAGTTGAAGTACATTTAAAATAAAACACCTAAAAGCGTTGGGAGCTGCTGGTAACGAAATTGAAATAAAATTCGGAGTGCAAAGGGTTAATATCATTCCAATCTAAGTCCTACAATGCGGTAGAACGTTCAGAACGGCGTCGTGTCGAACCAAAGGCAGCCCGCCACATACTGTTATCTTAATTAAAAATTATCCGAAGATCGCGAATAACGAAGTCTCTCAGCGACATGTGTTTGTCGATCTAAACGCTTTTCGGTAAAAATGAGAGTATACAAATGATAATAACCTCACGTGAGGCTGAACCTGACCGGACACGACGCGGCTCAGTAACAGGTGTTAGAGGTCGAACCGTTTTGATCGATAATAGCTGCCATCCGCAAGGAACCCGTCCTCCCATCGTGAATTCTTTCGCGCCGTCTCTAAGCGAGCAAATAACATGGCCAAGCGTGGATACGCGGACGAGACAAGACACGAGCACGCTTACATGCTCGCCGGATGATGATTACTGTGTTCCGCGAAATTACCGTTTTCACTAAGCCCGTTGGCGTATTACCGGTTCCGAAAAACACTGCCGCGTTCGATTTGGCGACTCCTTAGACACTGATTGGCTCAAATCGGCCCGCTGGCCGCTCGTGATCAGACGTGATCAAACGTGATCGCCCGCTCGTGCGTTTTCCACCAATATTGCGGAGATCGAGGCGGTCGAAGAAGTTGCGGGTCTCGATAGGGGTGTGTAACAGACGAAGTTTTCCGGGTATGCGTGATTTTACAATAAATGATCGGTTATATTTAGGTTCCACGCTTGATAATACCCATATATCCGATGTCCCGTAAAAATAATAATATTGCTAATTTGAAAATGTCATTTATTATTTTACAGGAAACGTTCGGATTTAACTAATAAAAAGATAATAATCATAATAAAAATGTAAATATTCCGTAATTCCTGCTTTTGCATATACTACTTACACATACTTTTACCCCTAAAAAGAATAATTTTGTAAAATTATAATATATAATAATAAATGTCATATTATACAATGATCGGTTCGGTTTCCCAGTAATCATTTTGACACTTGGCATGCGGGCATACTTCGCCGCCGAGTTTCACGTGCAGCGGGCGTTTCTTCTTGAATCGCGCGGAACTTTGGTTATTCAGAAAAATCGCTGTAAATCGAAAACTACTTCGTTTTTATGAACGAAACTTTTTTTATTTCACACTTAAATATATACTCTATGATTATTTAACAAAAAACAAACGATATTTTCACGAAATCATAAAAATAAGCGATTTTTAAAGTTTTCCACACTATCATACGAAAAGTCCGATAATTTGTCAGCGCACATTTGTTCATCACTATCTTTGTCACAACGGCTCATTTGATCAATTTTGTAATCAATAATAAAAAATCAAGCTTTAAATTGATAAAACACGTTCTGGAGCTAAGAATTCGATTGAAGACGAAATAACTCAGCAAAAGACCGAGTAACTCAACAATCATAACTTATGGGAAAAAAAATGCAAAGCGTTCCCTAGCAACGCAAATAACACGCATGTAATGTCACACATTCATGTAATTATACGTATTTAGTAGATTTGTGGTGGATATCCACTAACAACACCAAATCAACTAAATACGTATTTTTACGTGACCCGCGCTCCAGTGACAGACTACAAAAAACGTAAAAATACGTTGCCCGCATGCCAAGTGTTAATAATAAATTGATAAGTAGCTTTTAGCAAACTGTACGACTGAATAATTCTGCTAAGATCGTTGTTGTTTCAAAAATACTTTCGACTTCCGTACGAAGGTTTCGGTTCCTTGACTGTGTGCATGACTACTTTCATTAGGAGTAACAGAAGACGATAATGAGTAATTTCTATTCAATCAAGCATTAGATACGGTTGAATAAAACCGCCTTTTCCTTAGGCCATTCGGATCACGCGTATTCGCGTAAAGTAAATTTCTATTGCGATCTTCATGCAGAGATCGCTCTGATAGATTTTCGACGGGTCAAGGCCGAAGCCAAGATAAAGGAAGTTTTGCGAACGACTCGCGTTCGGATCAATGTGCAGTTAACTTTCAAAGACTCAGCACGTCACTTTCTCCTTCCTCCGCAAGCGTTATTTCGTATTAAAACATAATTCAATTATTCGGTATGTCGCGGCTGCCACTTTTCATAGTTTTCACCATCATTTCTCTCTCGACCGTCGTACGTTGCGATCCGTGAGTACTTTATCTACTGTCCTACTTCCAAGTCTTGTAAATCTGTCTAGTGGTAAACCATTTGTAACACGTTTCGTTAACCGCAATAATGACTACATTAATCCAGTTACTTTATAGTATTGCAAAGTTATATTGGCGTAAAATCCAACATATAAAGCTATATAATTTGTTGAAAAGTCAAGTTTTTTTCTTTGACAATTTATACAATTTTATATGTATTAATTGACCAATTGCAGCGATATAATGAATACAGAATAAAATAATATTGTCATGCAGATACATAAAGTAACTACCGTCTTTTTGACAATAGAATTGCAAGATTATATCAGCGTAATCGGTAAATGAATACGTATAGAGTACATACGTGATAAATTCGTAAGAAGAAGAATCATTTGAACGTATTACCTATAAAATATATGCGTATATACGCAAAAGTAATAATGCTTAAAATATATAATACATACGTATATATTAATATTATATGCCTATACGTACAAACTGACCGATTTCCGCTAATATAATTTTACAACACTATAAAAAAAAAAAAAAAAAAAAAAGCCGTAGTTGCTCTATGTATCTGCATAGCAATATTACGTCATCCTGCATTGACTTTCGACAGGAAATGGCTGATGCTGGGCGAATACTATCCGGAGGACCAAATCACCGCGATGGGAACGAAGATGAACACGGAAAAATCGTACATGGCAGTGTCGACGAGAATGCAGGTTACGTTCCACACGAGGCAACAGAAAAAGATAACGTGCGTGATAGTGGCCGCGGTACACATGAAAGGGAACGTCTACGTTGTCGACGGCGGACTAAACTTTGAAAACGTGACGCTCCGTTACGTCACGGATAACGGAGAACCGGATGTCTTTTTCGTTCTTGTGCAATCTTCTAGCGCGGGCCCCGTGATTGTCCGGGACAACGTAGCGTGGAATTCAAAGTACACTGTCGTGCATGACTCCTTGAGAACCTGGAGAACGGACAGCGAGGAAACGTAGACGAATGGCCGTCGTTCACGATCCGGCCTTCTTTCTAACCGTTACGAATGTCCAAGTAGTTATTATGTATAAAAGTGGCTGGCTATCTATCCACGACCCTTGTGCGATTTGCTTCTGCTTCCCAGATACTAGGTTGTTCAATAAATTTTGTTTTGTTTTGTTGAGGGCGTTGCTACTAGTCCAAATTTGTTTTTGTTTTGTTGGTTCACTCTTCTTACCAACGTATGTGAAGGTTCATTTCAATCAGTCAATTCATTCTTTGTTTACAAGCCATTTAGTGTCGCCGTGTCACAGGATTTTCGACAATGGAAAAAATTGAATATCGTGCAGTGATAAAATTCTTATTTTTGGAAGGTGTAGCACCAAAAGAAATTCACGAACGAATGTTAAGAGTGTATAATGAACGTTCACCTTCAATTAGAATAGAAAGATGGGTTGCTGAATTACAACGTGTTCGACAAGCCTTGAAGACGATCCACGTGAAGGACGTCCAAAAACCGCATCAACGCCAGAAATCGTAGCCAAAGTACAGGATATGGTTTTGGAAGATCGTCGATTGAAAGAGAGGGATATAGTAGAGGCTCTACACATCTCATTAGGCAGTGTGAGTCATATTTTAAATGAAATGTTGAGTTTTAAAAAGCTGTGTGCACAATGGGTGCCGCATTCGCTAACAATTGAACAAAAACACATTCGAATCCGACTTTCTCAACAACATTTGAAGCGTTTTAAAAAGGATAAAGTGGATTTTGTGCGTCGATTCATCACTATGGATGAGACTTGGGTCTATCACCATGATCCTAAATCAAAACAAGAGGCTAAAGAGTGGTGTAAACCTGGTTGTTCGGCTTCGAAACGAGTTCGTGTCCAGAAATCGGCCAAGAAGGTTCTGGCATCAGTTTTTTGGGATGCGAAAGGAATTTTATTTGTGGATTACTTGCAAACTGGTAAAACAATTAATTCTGAATATTATTGCAACCTTTTGGACCAGTTGAAGGAAAAAATTCGCGAAAAAAGACCCGGTTTGCAGAAGGAAAAAATCCTTTTTCATCAGGACAACGCACCGTGTCACAAGAGCATTTTGACAATGGCGAAAATCCATGAATTAAAGTTCGAATTGTTGGAGCATCCGCCGTATTCACCAGATTTGGCCCCCAGCGACTTCCATTTGTTTCCAGAACTCAAAAAATGTATGCGTGGCAAGCGTTTTTCGTCAAATGAAGAGATCATAACGGCTGTTGAAGCGTATTTTGCAGACCTTCCGGAATCTCACTTCAGGGATGGGATCCACAGATTGGAGGATCGTTGGAGCAAGTGCATTAATGTTCAGGGAGATTATACTGAATAATAAAGTGTATTTTGAACCATAACATTGTGTTTTTCTTATCGAACGACAAAACTTATTGAGCAACCTGGTATTGCTACAGTTGAACCTACTAGAAACGTCTCCTTTGGGCCATGTCCATAATTGACTTAAGGCTATTTGTATAGTAACCGCCATCTTACCACGAAGTGAAGAATTGGCTGTTAATGCGGATATTTGCAAGTTTCAAGGTTTCGGACGCCACATTCAAACGTAACACTTTGACTGACACGGTGGTCACCGGTGACCGGCGCAAAAGATTTCACTAAAAATGCAAAAAATTTGCAATGAAGCCTATTTGTATCTTGTAAAAGCGATTGACATCGGAACGGTGCTTCAATACGTTGGCTTCCAACAACTCTGCGTACCTTAATTTTGCGCAATTTAATCGTACTCTGCAGTATTTCATCGCATCGCGGTTCTAACATAGCAAAATACGCTTGAGCAAAATACGCAAAAGATTTTACTAAAAATGCAAAAAATTTGAAATGAAGCCTATTTGTATCTTGTAAAAGCAATTGATATTGAAACGGTGCTTCAATACTCTGGCTTTCAACAACTCTGCGTTACCTTCATTTTGCACGATTTTATCATACTCTGCAGTATTTCATCGCATCGCGGTTCTAATGTAGCAAAATACGCTTGAGCAAAATACGCAAAAGATTTGACTAAAAATTCAAAAAATTTGAAATGAAGCCTATTTGCAATCTTGTAAAAGCAATTGATATTGAAACGGTGCTTCAATACTCTGGCTTCCAACAACTCTGCGTACCTTAATTTTGCGCAATTTAATCGTACTCTGCAGTATTTCATCGCATCGCGGTTCTAACATAGCAAAATACGCTTGAGTAAAATACGCAAAAGATTTGACTAAAAATGCAAAAAATTTGAAATGAAGCCTATTTGCAATCTTGTAAAAGCAATTGATATCGGAACGGTGCTTCAATACTCTGGCTTCCAACAACTCCGCGTACCTTAATTTTGCGCAATTTAATCGTACTCTGCAGTGTTTCATCGCATCGCGGTTCTAACAGCAAAATACGCTTGAGCAAAATACGCGAAAGATTTTACGAAAAATGCAAAAAATGTGAAATGAAGCCTATTTGTATCTTGTAAAAGCGATTGATATCGGAACGGTGCTTCAATACTTTGGCTTCCAACAACTCTGCGTACCTTAATTTTGCACAATTTAATCGTACTCTGCAGTATTTCATCGCATCGCGGTTCTAACATAGCAAAATACGCTTGAGCAAAATACGCGAAAGATTTTACTAAAAATGCAAAAAATGTGAAATGAAGCCTATTTGTATCTTGTAAAAGCGATTGATATCGGAACGGTGCTTCAATACGTTGGCTTCCAACAACTCTGCGTATCTTAATTTTGCGCAATTTAATCGTACTCTGCAGTATTTCATCGCATCGCGATTCTAACATAGCAAAATACGCTTGAGCAAAATACGCAAAAGATTTGACTAAAAATGCAAAAAATTTGCAATGAAACCTATTTGTATCTTGTAAAAGCGATTGATATCGGAACGGTGCTTCAATACTTTGGCTTCCAACAACTCTGCGTTACGTTAATTTTGCACAATTTAATCGTACTCTGCAGTATTTCATCGCATCGCGGTTCTAATGTAGCAAAGTACGCTTGAGCAAAATACGCAAAAGATTTGACTAAAAATGCAAAAAATTTGAAATGAAGCCTATTTGTATCTTGTAAAAGCGATTGATATCGGAACGGTGCTTCAATACTTTGGCTTCCAACAACTCTGCGTACCTTAATTTTGGACAATTTAATCGTACTCTGCAGTATTTCATCGCATCGCGGTTCTAACATAGCAAAATACGCTTGAGCAAAATACGCAAAAGATTTGACTAAAAATGCAAAAAATTTGAAATGAAGCCTATTTGTATCTTGTAAAAGCGATTGATATCGGAACGGTGCTTCAATACTTTGGCTCCCAACAACTCTGCGTACCTTAATTTTGCACAATTTAATCGTACTCTGCAGTATTTCATCGCATCGCGGTTCTAACATAACAAAATACGCTTGAGCAAAATACGCAAAAGATTTGACTAAAAATGCAAAAAATTTGAAATGAAGCCTATTTGCAATCTTGTAAAAGCAATTGATATTGAAACGGTGCTTCAATACTCTGGCTTTCAACAACTCTGCGTTACCTTCATTTTGCACGATTTTATCATACTCTGCAGTATTTCATCGCATCGCGGTTCTAACGTAGCAAAGTACGCTTGAGCAAAATACGCAAAAGATTTTACTAAAAATGCAAAAAATTTGCAATGAAGCCTATTTGTATCTTGTAAAAGCAATTGATATTGAAACGGTGCTTCAATACTTTGGCTTCCAACAACTCTGCGTACCTTAATTTTGCACAATTTAATCGTACTCTGCAGTATTTCATCGCATCGCGGTTCTAACATAGCGAAATACGCTTGAGCAAAATACGCAAAAGATTTGACTAAAAATGCAAAAAATTTGAAATGAAGCCTATTTGCAATCTTGTAAAAGCAATTGATATTGAAACGGTGCTTCAATACTCTGGCTTTCAACAACTCTGCGTTACCTTCATTTTGCACGATTTTATCATACTCTGCAATATTTCATCGCATCGCGGTTCTAATGTAGCAAAGTACGCTTGGTAGTCAACGTGTTAACATATCGCTATTCCTATTATTTAAAAATATCATCTTCCGAAGCGTAAAGAATTGACTGTAAGTGCGGTTATTTGCAAGTTCAAAGGTTCCAAAGGCCTTTGACGAAAGATGAAAGATTCTTCCCTCCCATAACAGATTGTCACGAATGAGTTGGAGTCTGTTTCGAAGATAAGCGTCGGGAACAAGTGCCGTGGGTAGGCGCCGTGTAATGGATAATTCGCTCGGAGGAGTCCAATCATTTTCACTTCCGAGGAAAAGAAAAGGGAAAGTGTGCATCGTCTCAGAACAAGAAAACATGCTCGACTGAACATATGCGCATGTAACGTGCTGAGGCGGCTTATACGAATTTGCCGCATCGCGAATTCTATTGACGGTGGTTATTCTAGTTGCAATATATTTCCATTGTTGACTTTAAAATGAGAATCCGCATGGACGGCAAATTGTTTGTAATAATAGCGTGTTACTTATTTATTTAACATACATAAACGGAAATGCATGTATTTTGTAGATATTAAGAGCGTTGAATGCTAATTATAAAATCACGAATATTTCATTTCGTCTCTTTAATCCATGCATGCTACAACTCCTTTCGTCTTCGTATGTTCAATAAATAAATGTATGAATGCTACCCAAAATGTATATATACGTTTCCCATAATTTACCTCTTGTTCGTGTTGAATACAATTATTAATGAGTGTGCATAAAGTGACTCGGTACGAAAAATAATACATTAATCCTTATAAGAAACCCATTTCATCGTATTGCGCGAGGTACTTTAAAAGCCCACTTGTACCATAACGGTAGATACTGATGTGCTTCGCAGGCGCACTTGGCCGGCAATAAATCAATTTATCGCAATTGCTCAATCTTCCAAGTAGTATTGATTGGAATCAACACTGTACACATTATAAGAAGTTGTTGCTAAAATCACACCACCCAAGATATTTGACGTTAATTTCCTATTTATTACCCAATCCATGTACTAGTCAATATTAGAAATCATACTTTGCTTTTCAAGACACCTACTATTACATATTTAGCCGTTTGATCAGTTGAAAAAAAGTTGTTGTTATCAAGCTATTTCCTAATATAATTCAACGACTAGGATAACAGAATAAATACGTATATATTTTGTAATAAGTCTTTGATACGCCATTAAACTTTCAATTATAAATTGTGACAAAGAAACTCATGCGACAGTATATTGCAAAAAAATGCAATATAAAATAATATTGCAAATATTTGCTCTCTGCGTTTCAAATCGACATAGGGATTCCTTTTCAGAAAATACTTTGTTCTGGATGTTTAATTTCGATGCTCCTCTTAAACAATTGTTCTATCAATTGAAAACAAAAAGTAAAACCTAAGTGCTTTCCAAACATGTGGAGCAAAAATTGTTTTTTAATAAATAAACTAAACAACCAATAAAAATGGCTTCGATTTGTAATAAATAAAACCAATATATATATAACCATACACAATAATGTATATAACATATAAATTGCATTAAACTAAGATAAAAATAAAATAAAATAAATTATAATAAATAAAATGATGTTGAATTAATATTTCCTTTTTAAATTCGAATCTCACAGAGATAAGCGATTGCCGATATTATATTGATGAATACATATTTAAGTAGTAATTGAGTTGATTCCATTACTGGCAGTAAATGTGAAAGACCAGCTGACATGGCTGAGCAATTGAGGTGAATCACCCTTAGCGCATTAAACGCAACATTTTAAAGGCAAAACGATGATAGCGATTCTAAATAAGTACGGCGCCGCTATCTGCTTATAGACATCGTTTTCACTTCTTTACGGTATGGTTTGGGGTTAACGAAGAAACTTTGAAATTTCTAGAAAAGTGAATCTTTGAGTTACGATATTTACACTCGATGTTTCATTGAACAACCGACGTGGGCACCAGTGTGCAAGAATATCATAATTCACACATTAAGAATAACTAGAGACAGTTATTTCATTTTTACGGCAGAAAAATGTTATCAGTCGCGAATCGCGTTACTGCGGTGAAATTAAACGTTCGTACGAAAACGAAAGTCGTACCGATGCTTTCATTTACTAGAAAATCACATTAGGGGATACTATTTTTGTGTTTAAATTAATTTAATTATTTAACACGTTCACGCCGGGGCCGATTTTCATGTTTTTCGCTGTGAGGCGGCGCTCGAATTCATGCAGCACTTTATTTGGTGACGCACGATTGTTGCTTATTTCAATTATTTAAAATTTAATTATTTAAATGTTCAACTATACGGCATTTTTGTCAACTTACTAAACGAACTATTTTTTTTATGGTGAGCGGCGTATAAACAAATGTTCACGCCCGATGGGACAGTCGAGGCGTGACCCACCGGTGGGTCACGCCGGCGTGAACGTGTTAAACTAATTTCTTATATTATTTTATTCGTTCATTACGTCTATTTTATTCGGATTACCTCTTAACGTTTGGCGCGATTGTCAGCATTGCAACATATGCATTAAAAGAAACCGTAGCTGACAGTCTGATTTCAATGATTAAGGTCAAATCGGACCCATCGTCGCAGCGTGTGTCCCTCTTTCCTAGAGCGGATACAAAAAAGTGAAACTGATTTCTACAATACGTAATTAACGAATGTGGAGCTTTATAGTGTTCGCGGCGCGGCAATTATAAAGAAACTGTGTTACTTTACGCCATAATTATTTCCAGCTGTTTATGGAAGCATCATATACGTATCTCCCAAAAAAATCGCATCGCGATGAAACAAATTTTAGCTTGTACGAGGTGGAAAAGTGAAAACGGAGTGTTGGATGAATAAAGACTGCGCGGATTCTAAATTAATTAACGAGCTGCTGCGTTTGTTGCCCTCGTAAACGATAATCGAAATAAAAGTTCAACTAACGAACGTCCTGCTATCACGAAACGGTTTAATAGTTAACACTTGGCATGCGGGTATACTTCGCCGCCGAATTACGCGTGCAGCGGGCGTTTTTTCTTGAATCGCGCGGAAGTTTGGTTATTCAGAAAAATCGCAGTAAATCGAAAACTACGTCGTTTTTATGAATGAAACTTTTTTTATTTCACACTTAAATATATGCTGTATGATTATTTAACAAAAAACAAACGATATTTTTACGAAATCATAAAAATAAGCGATTTTTAAAGTTTTCCACACTGTCATACGAAAAGTCCGATAATTTGTCAGCGCATATTTCTTCATCACTATCTTTGTCACAACGGCTCATTTGATCAATTTTGTAATCAATAATAAAAAATCAAGCTTCAAATTGATAAAACACGTTCTGGAGCTAAGAATTCGATTGAAGACGAAATAACTCAGCAAAAGATCGAGTAACAAAGCATTGCCTAGCAACGCAAATAACACGCATATAATGTCACACATTCATGTAATTATACGTATTTAGTAGATTTGTGGTGGATATCCACTAACAACACCAAATCAACTAAATACGTATTTTTACGTGACTCGCGCTCCAGTGACAGACTACAAAAAACGTAAAAATACGTTGCCCGCATGCCAAGTGTTAACATATTACGCAGATCCTGAAGTTTATAAGATATATATCATTCTCGTGAGAATGATTAGATGTTGAGAACGGTATTTCTGATGTAAGTTTCGTCCGCGGTGTAATTACCTGACGAAAGTTACGAAGGGTCTAATTCTCACGGCCGAACAGCGTGCTTTTCGACAAGAAATGACTGAAAAACCTTTCAGCACCGTTAGACGATTGTTAGATTATGCTGTATTTTACCGCTAATCGCTTACAGTCTGTGGCTATCGCGTTTGTATCAAATGCTAGGAACAAATCGGTCCGTTTCCATGAATCGATTATACATGGGTACATGTTTCATATAATATTCATGTTTTTTGTGCCTATTGTTGGCAGGAATAAAAACATAGTGTAAGGAGACTTTAAGCAGAATTTAGGTAATGTTCAACCATTCAATTTAAGTATTTCACTGCTTTTCGCTTACCGCCTGCGCTCATCACTATACGCTGCCGCATTTATATGAGTCGAAATGTTAAAAACTATTTTACAGTATAAATACTGTTGCTGCTTTTATATTCAAACCGATTAACTCTATGCGTCGGTAATCCGTGGCTATATGTTTTCGTATAATATTAATCATTTGTATGTCCGTTTTTGGTTGAATGTGTTTTTAAATTCCACAAGAAATTGGTAAGAAAATGATAGTGTAAATAGGCTGCAAGCACCATTTAAGTACGGTTCAATGTAAACCACACTTACAATAGAATTAACGCGTTTGTATCAAATGCTAGGAACAAATCGGTCCGTTTCCATGAATCGATTATACATGGGTACATGTTTCATATAATATTCATGTTTTTTGTGCCTATTGTTGGCAGGAATAAAAACATAGTATAAGGAGACTCTAAGCAGAATTGAAGTAACATTTAACCATTCAATTTAAGTATTTCACTGCTATTGGTTTACTGCCTGCGCTCATCACTATACGCTGCCGCATTTATATCAATCGAAATGTTAAAAACTATTTTACAGTATAAATACTATTGCTGCTTTTAAAATCAAACCAAGCAACTCTATGCGTCAGTAATCCGTGACTATATGTTTTCGTATAATATTAATCATTTGTATGTCCGTTTTTGGTTGAATGTGTTTTTAAATTCCACAAGAAATTGGTAAGAAAATGATAGTGTAAATAGGCTGTAAGCACCATTTAAGTACGATTCAATATAAACCACACTTACAATAGAATTAAGTGAAAATTGATTTATACAAAACAGACACAAAACGATTAATATTAACAAAGAAACTTTACATTTGTAATAAAGTCTCGTACAAGACAGTCCAATAAGATGTATATCAAACTTTGATAGAACTCACCAAAATTGGACTCCTCGATGGGCTGCAGCGCTGACCGCGACATTCTCGAGCTCCTCCTGCAACGTTGTGGGATCCTCGTCGAAGTGCTCCAAACGTGTCTTCCTCTGTTCGTCAAACAGTCAAGGTCCATCAAATGTCCTCTTCGCTAATGTCTCGCTGTACTTTGCCCGGAATCTTCAGTACAAACATCGCATCTTCCTCAACTGACACTCTCCTACACATTCCTTCAACGATACTATCCGCACAAACCGTCACAGGACAGAACGATCCAACGAACGTTCACAACCGAAAACAATACAACATGCACTTCGCGGACTCGTCCAGGACATACGTCGACGATCACGGTAATTGCCTCCACACGTGCATTGTGCAACTACGCTCCACGAGCATTTTCAAGAAACGTTCCAGCAATGTCAGTGCCAACGGATTCTCGGGAGTGGGGCAAGGGTAGGAAAGTGAAAAACACAGTTCATCTCGCGCACTCTCTCCGCAGGCATTGGGCACCTAGACAACAGGCGTCTACAGTATTCGGTTAACTTCTTGGTCAATTTCTAACTCGCTGACCGCCTACACTCCATTGACTTCTTCTTCAACTTCTAACTTGCTGGACTTCTATACTCCATTAATATTTTGGCAACTTCAACCTTGTTGGCCTTCAATATTCAGTTAACTTGCTGGTAAATTTCTAATTTGTCGGCATCGAGTATTCGGTTAATTTTCTGGTCAATTTATCGGATGGTCAGCATTCGTATTAACTTTTTTCTCCAATTCTATCTCGCTGACCTTCTATATTCCGTTAACTTGTTGATCCCCTTCTAACTTGTTGACCTCCTACATTCCGTTAACTTGTTGATCCCTTCTATCCCGTAGACCTTCAGTATTCACTTAATTTATTGATTTCCTTCTAGCTCATAGAACTTTAGCATTCGGTTAACTTATTGATCTCCTTCTAACTTGCAGGCCTTCTATATTCCATTAACTTGCCGGTCAACTCGTAACTTCTTGCTCATATATTCCGTTAGCTCGCTGATGAGCGCCAAGCATGTTCGGTAGGCGAATGCGTCAGTGCACGTGCGATACCGCGCTGTCACACGTGCCTGACAGGTTGGTGAACTGGCCGGGTCGTCGGCGTTGCGGCATTCTGATCCTGTGCAGATCTACTGGCACGTCCCGAAGGAAGGAAATGCTCATAGGAGAAGGTCGTTTGCCAGCGACACCCGGTTGGACGCTGCGCGATCACGAGTGTCGGCTGTACTGGCCAAGATGAGCCGAGTACCGAGTCACGGAGTCTAGTCCCTGGGCTTAGGTAGCTGTAGGAGGAGTGCGCTCATGGCACGTCTTGATCTTCCGTTTCTTGCGCACCTGATGGCAAGACGAGGAGGAAGCTACCTGCTCAGGAGGGACGGAGCGAGAGTTTTACGAGTCGCTCCTCCGATTTATCCCCTCTTTCTACGCGAGGCGGGAAGGAGAGAGTCTGCGAAGAATGGATATATTAGATGGACAGAACCTGCGCGGAGCTTTTTCACCTGTCGGCTTCACAAAGGCCAATCGGTTAGGCACGACGGACGGCATTGGAATGTGAAATGCGTTGGCGGAAACTACCGTCGTGTGAGACGCACTGAATGAAACCAAAGGAATTAGCTCTGAGAATGAGAACATGGTAAAATTCGACTGGACAGAGGGATTTGCTTACAGGTAAGCGCGAGTGAATGAAATGCGTTAACACGTTGACTGCCATGCGTATTTTGCTGTATTAGAACGGCGATGCTATGAAATACTGTAGCGTTTGACTGAATCATGCAAAATGTAAATAATGTGCAGGTATTGGAGACCAAGGGATCGCATCACTATTCTAATAACAACTGCATTTATAAAATAATAATTGTTACCCATTGCGAATATTTTGGATCTTCAGTAAAATCCCTTGCATCGGTCACCAGTGACCATCATGGCAGTCAAAGTGTTAAGGACGTTTCGTTGATGAGGTGTTGGCACCGGAAGGATGCCACGGATGAGTTGTGCATGGTCTGCGGTTTTTAACCCTTTGCGGACGAGTGGCGAATATATCCGCCCAACTCTAGCGCTGCGGCTGGCGTACGTCTGTCATTGTAAACGATAAGATACGCATGACAATTAAATTTGTTTGTTTATGATTTTGTTAGATTTTATGAAAAACTTATTTAAATTAAAATTTAGTTTTTATAACGCAAACGCGCGACGTGAATATTTTCTTTACTGCGCCTGTTCCAATACTTGTCCACAGCGACGCTCGCCCGTCCAGCCGCTCAGTCCGCAAAGTGTTAAAGCTGCTAGAGCTCCGTGATTACTGTACTTGAAGCTGGACATTGTTTTGCGAATTGAGCCAGATAGATAAGGTATTCGCACGATGCTCAATTCAAACGCGGCATCCGGCAGATTACAGCACATTATCAAATGAATCCTGGCTGCGAAAGCCTTAAGGAAAAAAAGGGGTCTTTAATGTTAATAATTCTTGTGCATGTTTTGGTTGAATGACTCTAAACACATTTTTAAATACCGTGTACCATAAAAACGCGCGAACAATAGAATTAAGATATTTATTTGTACAATAAGTACTTCAAGAGGGGACCAATGGGTCTCGTAACATGTAAGGCTCTTAGAAGATAAAGTTAAACTATTTAACCAGAAGAGGCACAACAATTATTAGTATTATCATAAATGGTTAAATTGGCAATCAAGTTAATCCAATAGAACCTGCATGGACACTGAGTGCAACTTTCTTTCGACACTATTTTAACACATTGTTGACCGGCAATTTTCGCCAAAAGCTGTCTCAAGTCACCGGTTATTATTTCGTAATTGAACATAGAAGTGAAACGATGTAAATAACCTTCAATAAAGTTTGTTCATGCATAATGAATTCAAATTGAACTGTGGACATAAATTTTATGTAACTTTAAATATTTTTTCGTATGATTAATTCTACAGCAGTTATTTACGCGTAAAGGTAGACAAGAAGTTTTGCACATATATCTTGTTTCGTTGCGCTTTCCTTTTAAAGAGCCAGATTATGCCCTTATTATTTCATTTTCAATAATCATTTTTCAAATTACAACTTATATAAAAATCACTCGGGCATCTATATAAAGCATTCACGTATAATTTATTGGAAAAGGCTTCATCGTCACGTTCCGTCGTTCTTGACACTTTCTAATACTAGAATTGTAATAAAAGCCTCAGTACCAAGAAAAGTATACTTTTTATAATAACGCAGACGCGACTGAACACAATGAACAAAATTTTGCTACATTCTATATTGCCCTGCGTTTAAAAAATTAAAATAGCCGACGCAAGTGCAAACACGAGTTAACTCGTGACCGGTCAGCAACGTTTGGCCATGAAAACACGAGTTAACTCGTGACCGGTCAACAATGTGTTAACAACCGCCGATACGTTCCTTCACTTGTCGCGCGTAATAGTCTGTCAATCAGATTTTGCATCGAATGATTTTGCACAAGGTGACGATAATCACTGGGCATCGAGTGCTCAATGTACACTGAACTGTGGTAAAATATTTAAAAGGAGGTAATAATTACGTTTAGGATACAGGAAGCATCTGGCGGTGGGTGACTAATGGACGCCTTTGAGATTCAAGGAGCGCTTGGTGTTGGGTAACTGTAATCAGCTTTAATAGAGAAAGGGTTAGGCAAAGTCGATGACCACACTTAATACTCACCGATAAACAGTCAAGACGTATGTGACTGCGTTGTTATATCAAGTAATACTGAAATTAACGCTATTAAATAACAATAATTGTTCAAATATGTTAAAAAGTATCGTTGTATAATAATAAAACATACGTGATCTAATTATAGTCTAAGCACTAGCTTCCTAGAGATTGCTTCATAAAGCAAATGTTTACAGTTAAAAGCCGAAACTTTTTTATTGATTGGTTTCAGACTATTATTTGAGTGATAATCATGTCGGTTTGTACAAGTTCACAATTATCAGTGAGGTATCAGAGTACATAGGTAAATACGTTCATATAAAGTTTCATTTACAAAATATTAAACAACGTGATCGTAGTGTGTATAACGGTTTCCGATAAATCAGGCAGCTTATGCCAAGTGATCAGTACATTCAGCGTTGCGACTGTACATAGCTCATGAGTGCAAGACAGTATGTACAACTAGAAAGAAATATCGCATCCTGCGATGAAAGACCACAAACCCTGAAGTTACCTTTCACACATTGCATTATCACTTGCATTTTTTTATGCTACATTTCGTTCGGCGCTCACCTTAAAATCAACTTCTCACTGTGCACTGAGAAAAAGTGTACTGAGACATTCTTTCACAAATGTCCACTTTAGTATCTATTGTCACTTTTTCTTTGACCCGAAACCGGAGAAGCCCATAATCGCAGCCATCTCGTCCGAAGGTCCTGCATCGTCTTCATTCGCCTCTTCAAGTTTTCTCTTTTTATCCTTCCTTTTTTCTTTCCTATATTCCTTAATCTTTTCCTCCTATGACGTTCAGTAATAGTTATGTTGATAGATCACATCACAACTAACATATCAATTACAAGTACACCATATGAAAAAAACAACAAACCTCTTCTTTCAATTCCTTTACCCTCTGTTCCAGGTCGTAATCTTTCTTTTTCTCCTCCAGTTTCTTCTTATTGATAGCAAACCTCGCTTTAACTTGATCCAATGTTGAACGCTCAATTTTCATGGACATTCCCAAGTTGCGTTGATCTGATGGGAACGAAAATATTGATATCTCTGGTTATGTGCCAGAAGGCATTGAAAGTAATATGGTAAAAGAACTTACGCTTTGTTCCATTTATATGGTCTAGGAAATTAATTGAATCTTTTACCACACAATCACACACATTGCAGTAATACCTGTAAATAAAATAAATGCTTTGAACAAATTTCTGTAAGATACATGTTAACACTTTGCGGACCGAGCATTCTATTGCTAATCGTACCCAGTGGCCGGGTATTTTTTTGCGTCAAATATCTTTAAATTAGTGATGATTTGTTAGTAGTTATCACGTTGCCTGCCATGGTGGTCATCGGTGACTGGTGCAAAAGATTGTACTCGAAATGTAAAAAATTCGCAATGAATCGTATTAGCAATTTGGGAAAAGCAATTGATATTGGAACGGCACTTCAATACTTTGGCTTCTAACAAATGTGCATTACTTTCATTTTGCACAATTTAATCATACTCTGCAGTATTTTATTGCATCGCGGTTACAACATAGCAAGAAACGCTTGGCAGTCAAAGTGTTAAACTGTCCACAAATATTTCTGTAATATTGCTAATCGTTTTGTCGCTATCCATATTTCAGAGCTCAAATAATTAATTCACAATACAAATTACGAAAAACTGCGGCTGACAATCACGTAGCAACTGTGTAATATCTCGTCATCTGCCTCGAACGACAAAATATGCAAGACGATAGATCTCCTCAGTGGCCCAGAATGACGAAATACGCAAGACGATATATCTCGTCAATGGCCCCGAATGACGAAATAGCAATGACGAGATATCTCGTCATCCGTCCGCAATGTGTTAAGAATACCTTGAAACCATTATTACCCTCCAGTTTGAGAAGATGGAGTATTCTTGTTGATGACAACACTTTTCCCTAACTTGGATTCAAGATCGACTTTGTAATCCCTCTGTTTCAGTAGTTCTCTTTTAACTGCTGGTTGCTTTGGAATTCCTAATTCCTCCTCTGCTATCTCATCTTGCAGTCGTTGAAGTGCTATCCTCTCATATTCCTCCCGATTCCACTTCCTCCTATGATCATCCGGACGCTAAAAACAAGACACATACCAGAATTAGTTTGATAAACTTTTAAAGCCTCATCCACTGCCTCACACTCCTAGAAACAACTATCACAAAGCATTCACGAGTTAACTCATATTTGTACCTGCATTAGAGCTATTTCAATGTTTGAAGCGCAGAGCAATATTATTAAAATTTATTCATTCCACGCTCAATTATAAAATAATAGCCTGTGATATGAGACAGCTCTACGCAAAATTACCGGCCGTCAAAATATTAATATAAATGCCAGTTTATTATAACTACATCAAAAATTGTCAACAGTTTTTTAGGTTAGGAGCGAACTTCAAGCAAATTTTTAGAAGAGTATAATTCACATTATACACCACAATACGGATAAATAAATGATTGTTTGATTACTTTTGGTTGACTTACCATCGACATGATGCACGTTTGTCCTATTAATTTCCGTAAAAAAATGTATTCAAACTATAAACTCCGTAACAACAATGTTTGTGCGACTACTGGTGTGCGCAGCGACTGCAGCGGACATCTAGGTAACCAAAATGTATATATAGTCACAGATTTGCACCTTCGGTTGTTTAACAGCTAAATAGATAAATTAACACGTTGACTGCCAAGCGTATTTTGTTACATTAGAACCGCGATCCGATAAAATACTGCAGAGTATGATTAAATCGTGCACAATAAAGGTAACGCAGAGTTGTTGGAAGTCAAAGTATTGAAGCACCGTTCCAATAACAACTGCTTTTACAAGATTGCAAATAGGCTTCATTGCGAATTTTTGCATTTTTGGTAAAATCTTTTGTGCCGGTCACCGGTGACCACCGTGGCAGTCAACGTGTTAAAAAACAAAAGGATTGAAAAGTAAAATGACTAGAAGAAGAAAACTATTACTTCGGCCGTAACTTAGATGAAACGATGAAATATTACTAATAAAGACTCTACGAAATCGACTTAGACCTGACCTTTCATCTTGTAGTGACGTTACTTGATTAGTCGAATTTAAAAATTTGGCTCATCAATTTTCTAGTCTAACCTATTTAAGTACCAGAAATACAGTCCACTGTTAGTTCCTTTAACCTCATATATCTAAGTCCTCGGGTCTCAGGATCTTGGAACTTCAGCTGTGGACTGATTTCTGAACCCAGAAAATGAAGTTATTACGCGGATACCGATAACATCTGATATCAAATTTTTCTATGTGTCGCAAAATCTATTTGACGGCAGTCGAACGAAATCAAGCAACATTTATAGTAACGGTCAATATTATGGAAATAAAACGGAAGGTTGATGAACGTATAAATGACAATTCCTACAAAATTACTCTTGCGTTACTATGATTCGCAATATTCGAACATATCTGTTGCTAATACTCAGAAATTATGGCCGAAATGTGAGAGAATGCATTTAATTTCCTCGCTGACCCCATGTCAACGCTGACGAAAAATTGACCAAGTGGCGGTAAAAGATAACGTTCAATGACAAACACAATTCATAGTGCTGAGACGGAAAAGTAATTAACGTAATATAAAAAATGTGGAAATACGCACATTTCGAACATATCTGTTGCTAATACTCAGAAATTATGGCCGAAATGTGAGAGAATGCATTTCATTTCCTCGCTGACCCCATGTCAACGCTGACGAAAAATTGACCAAGTGGCGGTAAAAGATAACGTTCAATGACAAACACAATTCATAGTGCTGAGACGGAAAAGTGATTAACGTAATATAAAAAATGTGGAAATACGCACATTTCGAACATATCTGTTGCTAATACTCAGAAATTATGGCCGAAATGTGAGAGAATGCATTTCATTTCCTCGCTGACCCCATGTCAACGCTGACGAAAAATTGACCAAGTGGCGGTTAAAGATAACGTTCAATGACAAACACAATTCATAGTGCTGGGACGGAAAAGTAATTAACATAATATAAAAAATGTGGAAATACGCACATTTTGTAGATCCATAAACATGGGGCACCAGTGGCCGGGAAACCTATCGAGTGTTTCAGTAACAAAGTTATGTAGTGATTTTCAACCAAAGGACAGCTCCTTCATTATCCAAGATGGCCGAAATCATTTGTACACGACAAAGTGTTGAATTCGAAAAATTATTTGAACCGTAGAAACGCGAATTTAACGTTTCTTTCGATCGATAGTAGCGCCCTCATATCTCAATCGAATAGATTAATGAATATACTTGCCCATTCACAGAAAATACCAAAATTACAAACAGCAATTTGTCGTATAGTCGATAAGAAAAACACAATGTTGTGTGCATTCAAAATACAATATCAAATTATTCATCAGTATAAACACACCGAGGAAGATACAGAACATAGAACCCCTATTTCGTCTGAGATTAAACTTTCGAGCGCACTCTGACGGAAAACTATTTATGTAGTGATTTTCAACCAAAGGACAGCTCCTTTATTATCCAAGATGGCCGAAATCATTTGTACGCGACAAAGTGTTGAATTCGAAAACTTATTTGAACCGTAGAAACGCGAATTTAACGTTTCTTTCGATCGATAGTAGCGCCCTCATATCTCAATCGAATAGATTAATGAATATACTTGCCTATTCACAGAAAATACCAAAATGACAAACAGCAACTAATCGTATAGTCACGTACGTTTTGAATTTGTCTAAAATACGTTGTGTGCATAGTGCAAGTACAATATCAAATTACTCAAAGTAAAACACACCGAGGAAGATACAGAACATAGAACCCCCATTTCGTCTGAGATTAAACTTTCGAGCGCACTCTGACGGAAAACTATTTATGTAGTGATTTTCAACCAAAGGACAGCTTCTCTATTATCCAAGATGGCCGAAATCATTTGTACACGACAAAGTGTTGAATTCGAAAAATGATTTAAACCGTAGAAATTAATTTAACGTTTCTTTCGATCGATAGTAGCAAGTATATCTCAATCGAATAGATTAATGAATATACTTGCCTGTTCACAGAAAATACCAAAATTACAAACAGCAATTAATCGTATAGTCACGTACGTTTTGAATTTGTCTAAAATACGTTGTGTGCATAGTGCAAGTACAATATCAAATTACTCAAAGTAAAACACACCGAGGAAGATACAGAACATAGAACCCCCATTTCGTCTGAGATTAAACTTTCGAGCGCACTCTGACGGAAAACTATGAAAACTTATTAATTCTCCAAAAAATCTGTCCAAAAAAATGTATTTATACACGCAGGATAATTGTTGTTGTTTTTCTAAATTGACAAACACATCTGAATAATTTATTATCATTGAAAGAAATATAAATTCTCACCGGGACTGCGTTGTAATTGCATACAGAATCCGGTCGATAACGTTGCAAGAGACATTAAAATGGTAATGAGTTTGTTATCAATTGTAATTCAATGGACGGTCAAATAATTCATATAATAGAAACAATTAGTTTATTAACTGAACGTCAAAAAGAACGATTTTAGAACGAAAGAATGAAAATTTTGAAGAACGCGTAGGACGCGATTCCAACCGGGAAACTACTAAACTTAATTGCAGCCATAGCTGTATAAAACTCAAAGCTGCAACGTATAATGATTAATTGTAATTACACCTAAATCTAACATGGCATGTTTGTTATAACGCAACCACTCTACGAAAAATACGAGAATATACTTCTTTCTTAACACTTGGCATGCGGGCGACGTATTTTTACGTTTTTTGTAGTCTGTCACTGGAGCGCGGGTCACGTAGAAACACGTATTTAGTTGATTTGGTGTTGTTAGTGGATATTCACCACAAATCTACTAAATACGTATAACACATGAATGTGTGACATTATACAGTTATTTGCGTTGCTAGGCAACGCTTTGCATTTTTTTCCCCATAAGTTATGATTGTTGAGTTACTCGATCTTTTGCTGAGTTATTTCGTCTTCAATCGAATTCCTACCTCCAGAACATGTTTTGTCAATTTGAAGCTTGATTTTTTATTATTGATTACAAAATTGATCAAATGAGCCGTTGTGACAAAGATAGTGATGAAGAAATATGCGCTGGCAAATTATCGGACTTTTCGTATGATAGTGTGGAAAACTTTAAAAATCGCTTATTTTTATGATTTCGTGAAAATATCGTTTGTTTTTTGTTAAATAATCATACAGTATATATTTAAGTGTGAAATAAAAAAAGTTTCGTTCATAAAAACGAAGTAGTTTTCGATTTACAGCGATTTTTCTGAGTAACCAAACTTCCGCGCGATTCAAAAAACGCCCGCTAATAGAAACAAAGTATGCCCGCATGCCAAGTGTTAACTGAACGTCAAAAAGAACGATTTTAGAACGAAAGAATGAAAATTTTGAAGAACACGTAGGACGCGACTCCAACCGGGAAACTACTAAACTTAATTGCAGCCATAGCTGTATAAGACTCAAAGCTGCAACGTATAATGATTAATTGTAATTACACCTAAATCTAACATGGCATGTTTGTTATAACGCAACCACTCTACGAAAAATACCAGAATATACTTTTTTCTTAAATAAAACCAAAACGAGTTTCATTATTAACCGCATCGACACAATTTGATCCGTAGAATTTACCCTTGTTAGTCAAGCTTTTTGGAATAACACATCTTTTAATGTAGAACGTTCGTCCTATTAGAATATGGAAAAGTTGAAGACTTTTTTGTCGCTTTTCGTAAACATTATAATATCAATAACGATACAAAATAAACATACATGGACTGTAACTCTTTTTGGGCCTCGCGTCTTACTTCTCGAGAATACACGATCCATTCATACATAAATTGCCCCTAGAGCCAGGAAATATTTCATCGCAAGTGTTGAAATGCACTATAGCCTAAAATTCTCGATATTCTCAGCGGGGCACGGAAGGCAACGTCGAAAATTCAGACTTTATATAAATTATATTTCAATACGAGACTCCTGCATTTCAATTTTTCACTTACAGACACAGGTACATGTATTTCCTATCCAAGATAACAGACAGATAAAAATGAGAACGTATACAAGCAGACGAGAAAACAATTCCCTATCCAAAATAACAAACAACTTAAACTGAGAACGTATACAGTCTTGGCATATTAATACATTTCAATAAATATTAAGCAGAGACGCTAATTTGTCAATATCGCGTTATACAATTTACGTTTTCTCTAACAGTTAAATAAATATGCACTTTGCAATACGTGTTTGTACAATATACATGTATTTCCTATCCAAAGCAGCGGACGAATTAAAATGACAACGCATGCAAACAGCCGATGAATTAATTGCACCAAACATCCTTCTAATTTCAACATACTCCGCCGAATACTCAGTCTTGGCGTACTAACACGTGTTTAATGAATATAACCAGGGACGCTAATCTGTCAGTAACGCGATATACACATTTTTTTCCGAACAGTTAAATAAATATGCACTTTGTACTATGTCGACAACTGAATTGATGGCTTGTTAACGCTGTAAGTGTGGCTCCGCTGATTACATTCCGTGGGCAATAAGTGAGGGTTGCCCGTTCAATTACGAGTATCAGGTAACGTTTAGCAAGTTGCTAATTGTGTGGGGGGCTTCTATTGCATCAAATCGGGCGGTACGTTCGTCGGTAATGTAACCCCAAGCCTGGTCATCATCATCGCCGCAACCTTGCAACCCCATTCTAGACATGTTTCTGGGTCCCAACGTGCTAAAACGCCAGTCAGAAAGCCTGCGATTAAGGCATCCTCTGCACCCGTTGTATCAACAATCGGTGCCTTCGGAACAATTGGTTTCACCTGTGGGTTTTGTAAAAAGCACTCAATTATAAACGACAAACGAGATTGGGGTGTAAAATACAATAGCGTGGGGGCGAGGGACTAAGCGGTGAAAAAAGAAGCAGTGCAAAAAATACTGCATTTAGTTAAGTTTAGTTAATTCGATTAACACTTTGAGTGCCGTGATGATCACCGGGGACTGGCACAAAACGTCTCACGAAAAATTCAAAAAACACCCAATCGGCAACATTTATAATTTTGTAAATGCAATTAATATCAAATAGTGATTCAATTCTTCGGTCTCCGATACCTTCGCGTTATCTTCATTTTGCATAATTCAATCATATTCTGTAGTACTTGATCACGCGGTTTTAATTTAGTAAAATACGCAAGAGATTTTACTGAAGATCCAAAATAGTCGCAATGGGTAGCAATTGTTCTTTTATAAATGCAGTTGTTGTTAACACGTTGGCTGCCGTGGGGGTCACCGGTGACCGGCGGAAGAGATTTTATTGAAGATCCAGAATATTCGCAATGGGTAGTAATAATTATTTTATAAATGCAGTTATTGTTAGCATAGTGATGCGATCCTTTGGTCTCCAATACTTGCATATTATTTACATTTTGCATAATTTAGGCAAACGCTGTAGTATTTCATAGCATCGCTGTTCTAATACGGCAAAATACGCACGGCAGTAAACGTGTTAAAATAGTGATGCGATTCTTTGGTCTTCAATACCTGCACATTATTTACATTTTGCATAATTCAGGCAAACGCTGTAGTATTTCATAGCATCGTCGTTCTAATATAGTAAAATACGCTTGGCAGTCAACGTGTTAACATTTTGACTGCCAAGCCTATTTTGCTACGTTAGAACCGCGATGCGATAAAATACAGCAGAGTATGATTAAATCGTGCAAGATAAAAATAACGCAGAGTTGTTAGAAGCTAAAGTATTAAAGCATCGTTCTAATACCAATTGCTCTTACAAGATTGCAAATAGGCTTCATTACGAATTTTTTGCATTTCTAGTAAAATCTTTTACGCCGGTCACCGGTGAACGCCATGGCAGTCAAAGTATTAAAATAGTGATGCGATTCTTTGGTCTTCAATACCTGCGCGTTATTTACATTTTGCATAATTCAGGCAAACGCTGTAGTATTTCATAGCATCGTCGTTCTAATATAGTAAAATACGTTTGGCAGTCAACGTGTTAAAATAGTGATGCGATTCTTTGGTCTTCAATACCTGCACATTATTTACATTTTGCATAATTCAGGCAAACGCTGTAGTTAGTATTTCCTAGCATCGTCGTTCTAATATAGTAAAATACGCTTGGCAGTCAACGTGTTAACACTTTGACTGCCAAGCCTATTTTGCTACGTTACAACCGCGATACGATAAAATACAGCAGAGTATGATTAAATCGTGCAAGATAAAAATAACGCAGAGTTGTTAGGAGCTAAAGTATTAAAGTATCGTTCCAATACCAATTGCTCTTACAAGATTGCAAATAGGCTTCATTACGAATTTTTTGCATTTCTAGTAAAATCTTTTGCGCCGGTCACCGGTGAACGCCATGGCAGTCAAAGTGTTAAAATAGTGATGCGATTCTTTGGTCTTCAATACTTGCGCGTTTTTTACATTTTGCATAATTCAGGCAAACGCTGTAGTATTTCATAGCATGGCCGTTCTAATACGGCAATATACGCACGGCAGTCAACGTGTTAAAATAGTGATGCGATTCGTTGGTCTTCAATACCTGCGCGTTATTTACATTTTGCATAATTCAGGCAAACGCTGTAGTTAGTATTTCCTAGCATCGTCGTTCTAATATAGCAAAATATGCTTGGCAGTCAACGTGTTAACACTTTGACTGCCAAGCCTATTTTGCTACGTTACAACCGCGATACGATCAAATACAGCAGAGTATGATTAAATCGTGCAAGATAAAAATAACGCAGAGTTGTTAGAAGCTAAAGTATTAAAGCATCGTTCCAATACCAATTGCTCTTACAAGATTGCAAATAGGCTTCATTACGAATTTTTTGCATTTCTAGTAAAATCTTTTGCGCCGGTCACCGGTGAACGCCATGGCAGTCAAAGTGTTAAAATAGTGATGCGATTCTTTGATCTCCAATATTTGCGCGTTATTTACATTTTGCATAATTCAGGCAAACGCTGTAGTATTTCATAGCATGGCCGTTCTAATACGGCAAAATACGCACGGCAGTCAACGTGTTAAAATAGTGATGCGATTCTTTGGTCTTCAATACTTGCGCGTTTTTTACATTTTGCATAATTCAGGCAAACGCTGTAGTATTTCATAGCATCGTCGTTCTAATATAGTAAAATACGCTTGGCAGTCAACGTGTTAACACTTTGACTGCCAAGCCTATTTTGCTACGTTAGAACCGCGATGCGATAAAATACAGCAGAGTATGATTAAATCGTGCAAGATAAAAATAACGCAGAGTTGTTAGAAGCTAAAGTATTAAAGCATCGTTCCAATACCAATTGCTCTTACAAGATTGCAAATAGGCTTCATTACGAATTTTTTGCATTTCTAGTAAAATCTTTTGCGCCGGTCATCGGTGAACGCCATGGCAGTCAAAGTGTTAAAATAGTGATGCGATTCTTTGGTCTTCAATACCTGCGCGTTATTTACATTTTGCATAATTCAGGCAAACGCTGTAGTATTTCATAGCATCGCTGTTCTAATACGGCAAAATACGCACGGCAGTCAACGTGTTAAAATAGTGATGCGATTCTTTGGTCTTCAATACCTGCACATTATTTACATTTTGCATAATTCAGGCAAACCCTGTAGTATTTCATAGCATCGTCGTTCTAATATAGTAAAATACGCTTGGCAGTATTATATAACCGGGGCCGATTTTCATGTTTTTCGCTGTGAGGCGGCGCTCGAATTCATGCAGCGCTTCATTTGGTGGCTCACGATTGTTGTTTATTTCAATTATTTAAATTTTCAACTATACGGCAATTTTGTCCACTTACTAAACGAACTTATTGAACTAACTGAACCACCGGTGGTGTACGCCGGCGTGAACATGTTAACAAGTTGACTGCCAAACATATTTTGCTATATTAAAACCGCGCTGCGATGAAGTACTGCAGAATATGATTAAATCTTGCAAAATGAAGGTAACGCAGAGTTATTAGAAGCCAAAGTGTTGAAGCACCGTTTCAATATCAATTGCTTTTACAAACTTGCAAGTAGGCATCATTACGATATTTTACATTTCTAGTAAAATCTTTTGCGCCGGTCACCGGTGACCACCGTGGCAGTCAACGTGTTAAGCATCTTTCTAGACAAGATTGTGAAACAAGACGCTATTAACTATCGTGGCAGTCAACGTGTTAAGAATCTTTCTAGACAAGATTGTGAAACAAACGTCATCAACTACCGACCTGAACAGATTGCCCTCTACCCCAAACAAGCATTGCTGAAGCAGATCCATCCTGGCTCATGACAAATGTGCCATCGCTACACAACCAATCGTTACTCGACGAGCACGAGATATTCATAGAAACTCTTTTTAGACTATTTAGCAAAAATGGAATCTCGGTTACATCGTCGTATCTAATGCTTAACGCTTGTGCAAGAGCGATCATTTCACGTGTATTACCAAATACGATTTTTGCCGCACCGACCATCTCGCAAATTGCTGCATGATGCTCCTGTGGAAATAAATTAAAATTGTATAGAACCAACGCAGATAACTCAGATGCGTAATTAAGTCTTACTTAAAGTGTATTTAATTATGTACCTTAAAAATATATACTGCACATAGATTAAAAGCTATAATAATATCCTTGTTTTGTACTTGTTTGATAACTTCTCTAATAACGTCTAAACTATGAGTTACGAAAAATCCCTCGATATATATTATTTTTACAGCGTCCAGTATTATTGAACTGTTCTTAAAGTCATCTAATGTGTACACACCGGCAGCACCTGTGTTTGTAACGAGACACCGAGATGATTCAAGTATGAACGATATACGAGTTCCTGTTGGTAGATTTGGGTCAATTTTATATCTACAAAAAAAAGGAAATAAATCACGTTTAATAATTTGACTTTATCATACGAAATTGTATTCAACGTTTGATAAAAGTGTTAACCTTGGAGTTATCCACGCTTTACGTACTAATTCTTCGAGCTGTACTCCTCTTCCGTCATTTCCTCGACGGCCACAAATTATTCCAATTGATGCCGTTGTAATTTCATTAAAGAGCCATTGCAATATTCTGATTGTATTTTGAGCCGGACCACCAGCATTGGTTTTTTGCTTTAATCTACAAACAAACTCTAAATTGGTAAATGATTATGCTACATTACAATGAGTTACTCTAAGTTTATTATAAATACATTAAGAGTGAATTCTATGCAAGAAGCAAGAACTATGCGTTACACTGTTAGTAAAACTATCCCCATACAAAAATCAGAATGCAAAATGAAAAAATGTTTAGATTAAGCTATAAACTTTTTCTGATTCACAGAGAGTTCTTCAAGAAACTTAAACGTAAATTATTTAAATATTAAATGCCTTTACATATTGATTAAGTGTATTCATTAACTTTGTTGGTAAGTTGAGAATTATATCCTGCATCTTCTGTTCAGAGATCTCTGTCTCATCATCCAGCTTAATATTATATCTCTTCAAAATTTCATCATTGTTGAGAATAACTATAATATCTAATAAAGGATCGCCAAAGGCTAGAACCGCTGGGGAAGAAAGATGTGAAACTGCTTTCCATAGCACAGCTTTCTCAACCATTTTTAGCTATGCTCTTTACGTTGACACCGACACCAGAAAAATATCATGAAATTGACATTTATCTGCATTCCTAATAAACGAAAGCGGTATTAGGTTCGTCACATGAAACAACACTAACTTGATTTAACACTTTGACTGCGATGGTGGTCATCAGTGACCGGCGCAAAAGGTCTCACGAAAAATTAAAAAAATTACCCAATCGGTCGCAGGTATAATTTTGAAAATGTAATTAACACATTGTTGACCGGTCACGAGTTAACTCGTGTTTTCATGGCCAAACGTTACTGACTGATCACGAGTTAACTCGTTTTGCACTTGCGTCGGCTATTTTAATTTTTTAAACGCAGGGCAATATAGAATATAGCAAAATTTTGTTCATTGTGTTCAATCGCGTCTGCTTTATTATAAAAAAGTATACTTTTCTTGGTACTGAGGCTTTTATTACAATTCTAGTATTAGAAAGTGTCAAGAACGACGGAACGTGGCGATGAAGCATATTTCAATAAAATATACGTAAATGCTTCATACAGTTGCCCGAGTGATTTTTAAATAAGTTGCAGTCATTTGGAAAATGATTATTGAAAATGAAATAACAAGGACATAATCTAGCTCTTTAAAAGGAAAGCACAACGAAACAAGATATATGTGCAAAACCTCCTATTTATATGTACGCATAAATGACTGCTGTACAATTAATCATACGAAAAAATATTAAAAGTTACATAAAATTGATGTCCAAAGTTTTGTTTTAATTCATTAAGCACGAACAAACTTTATTGAAGATTATTTACATCGTTTCACTTCCATGTTCAATTACGAAGTAATAGCCGGTGACTTGAGACAGCTTTTGCCGAAAATTGCCGGTCAACAATGTGTTAATATTAAATGGTGATTCAATTCTTTGGTTTCCGATACCTTCGCATTACTTTCATTTTGCACGATTCAATCATATTCCGTAGTACTTCATCCCGTTGCGGTTTTAATACAGTAAAATACGCTTGGCAGTCAACGTGTTAAATAGAATACGTTCGGTTAGCATACCATTCGCTTGTTGTCAGTTGATGATCCTTCGATTACCACGCTTATTTATACTTTCGGTATACATTTAATACAAACATTCGCTTCGGCCGATGTACAGCCGGGTGTGCAACATCCTTAAATTGAAATTCCGCCGCAACTGAAAGCAGACGACCGAAGTTGATGAATTCAGGGCCATAATTAATTCCTCACTCGTCACTCTCACTCGCTATCATTAGAACGGCTGCGATTTTTGTTTATTTACCGCTTGTTACTAGGAGCCATTCTCAAGGTCAAGCTGTAGAAAATTAATCAATAAGCGTGTTTTCATCGGTCGTAAAACATCCTGTCATGGACCGCGACACGATCTGAAAGTATCTATTACGAAGTCAGGCGCTTCATTAGAAAATTTTTATCACCATTCATGATAACGTAATTGAGACGTTTAATATATGCGTTTAATGATATTCACGTGAATTAAGTCAACGTGGATGAAGGGAAACGGTATTTTTTCAAATTGAATCTATGAAAACTCCATGGGTCTCTGGGATAACATTACTTTCGCTCATTGTAAATCGAGTTTTAAGACATGTTTAATGCACACACGTGTGTGGCCCCCACTCTATTTTCCGGCACGTGTGCTAGTGCAAAACGGCGAATGTTGTAGGTTAAATATAAATATAAACTTGTATTAAATATAAGTATAAACGTGTGTTAAATAGAATACGTTCGGTTAGCATACTATTCGCTTGTTGTCAGTTGATGATCCTTCGATTACCACGTTTATTTATACTTTCGGTATACATTTAATACAAACATTCGCTTCGGCCGATGTACAGCCGGGTGTGCAACATCCTTAAATTGAAATTCCGCCGCAACTGAAAGCAGACGACCGAAGTTGATGAATTCAGGGCCATAATTAATTCCTCACTCGTCACTCTCACTCGCTATCATTAGAACGGCTGCGATTTTTGTTTATTTACCGCTTGTTACTAGGAGCCATTCTCAAGGTCAAGCTGTAGAAAATTAATCAATAAGCGTGTTTTCATCGGTCGTAAAACATCCTGTCATGGACCGCGACACGATCTGAAAGTATCTATTACGAAGTCAGGCGCTTCATTAGAAAATTTTTATCACCATTCATGATAACGTAATTGACACGTTTAATATATGCGTTTAATGATATTCACGTGAATTAAGTCAACGTGGATGAAGGGAAACGGTATTTTTTCAAATTGAATCTATGAAAACTCCATGGGTCTCTGGGATAACATTACTTTCGCTCATTGTAAATCGAGTTTTAAGACATGTTTAATGCACACACGTGTGTGGTCCCCACTCTATTTTCCGGCACGTCTGCTAGTGCAAAACAGCGAATGTTGTAGGTTAAATATAAATATAAACTTGTATTAAATATAAGTATAAACGTGTGTTAAATAGAATACGTTCGGTTAGCATACTATTCGTTTGTTGTCAGTTGATGATCCTTCGATTACCACGTTTATTTATACTTTCGGTATACATTTAATACAAACATTCGCTTCGGCCGATGTACAGCCGGGTGTGCAACATCCTTAAATTGAAATTCCGCCGCAACTGAAAGCAGACGACCGAAGTTGATGAATTCAGGGCCATAATTAATTCCTCACTCGTCACTCTCACTCGCTATCATTAGAACGGCTGCGATTTTTGTTTATTTACCGCTTGTTACTAGGAGCCATTCTCAAAGTCAAGCTGTAGAAAATTAATCAATAAGCGTGTTTTCATCGGTCGTAAAACATCCTGTCATGGACCGCGACACGATCTGAAAGTATCTATTACGAAGTCAGGCGCTTCATTAGAAAATTTTTATCACCATTCATGATAACGTAATTGACACGTTTAATATATGCGTTTAATGATATTCACGTGAATTAAGTTAACGTGGATGAAGGGAAACGGTATTTTTTCAAATTGAATCTATGAAAACTCCATGGGTCCCTGGGATAACATTACTTTCGCTCATTGTAAATCGAGTTTTAAGACGTGTTTAATGCACACACGTGTGTGGCCCCCACTCTATTTTCCGGCACGTGTTCTAGTGAAAACAGCGAATGTTGTAGGTTAAATATAAATATAAACTTGTATTAAATATAAGTATAAACGTGTGTTAAATAGAATACGTTCGGTTAGCATACGATTCGTTTGTTGTCAGTTGATGATCCTTCGATTACCACGTTTATTTATACTTTCGGTATACATTTAATACAAACATTCGCTTCGGCCGATGTACAGCCGGGTGTGCAACATCCTTAAATTGAAATTCCGCCGCAACTGAAAGCAGACGACCGAAGTTGATGAATTCAGGGCCATAATTAATTCCTCACTCGTCACTCTCACTCGCTATCATTAGAACGGCTGCGATTTTTGTTTATTTACCGCTTGTTACTAGGAGCCATTCTCAAGGTCAAGCTGTAGAAAATTAATCAATAAGCGTGTTTTCATCGGTCGTAAAACATCCTGTCATGGACCGCGACACGATCTGAAAGTATCTGTTACGAAGTCAGGCGCTTCATTAGAAAATTTTTATCACTATTCATGCCAACGTAATTGACACGTTCAATATATGCGTTTAATGATATTCACGTGAATTAAGTCAACGTGGACGAAGGGAAACGGTATTTTTTCAAATTGAATCTATGAAAACTCCATGGGTCTCTGGGATAGCATTACTTTCGCTCATTGTAAATCGAGTTTTAAGACGTGTTTAATGCACACACGTGTGTCGCCCCCACTCTATTTTCCGGCACGTGTGCTAGTGCAAAACAGCGAATGTTGTAGGTTAAATATAAATATAAACTTGTAATACCATGGTGCGGAAGAAGATAGATAATCGTATACGAGTATTAATTGAAAATGGAGTTGTTTTGGGACATAGAACGATGTTTGCGATTATCGGGGAAAAAGCAAGGGACCAAGTAAGTTGTCATTCGGAAACTGTGGTTTTTTGGGTTATAACTTGACTAATTATTTTACGAATGATTACTGCAATGAAGAAAATGTTTGCAAACGCAGGTTGTTTTGCTGCATCATATGCTGTCGAAGACAGTCATAAAGGCGAGACCTTCAGTATTATGGTGTTACAAGAAAGAGTTGGGATTTAGCAGTCACCGTAAAAAGCGAATGAAGTCTCTGCAGAAGAAAGTGAAGTCTGGGAAACTTGATGTCAATGACGATGACCCATTCGAGTTATTTGTTGTTTCCACTAATATAAGATACTGTTATTACAATGAAACACACAAAATATTAGGAAACACATATGGGATGTGTATTCTACAGGTATGTCTAATTTTTATTATTTTTCTTTAACACGTTCACGCCGGCGTGACCCACCGGTGGGTCACGCCTCGACTGTCCCATCGGGCGTGAACATTTGTTTACACACCGCTCAGCGTCAAAAATATAGTTCGTTTCGTAAGTTGACAAAATTGCTGTATAGTTGAACATTTAAATAATCGAGTTTTAAATAATTGAAACAAGCAACAATCGTGCGCCACCAAATGAAGTGCTGCATGAATTCGAGCGCCGCCTCACAGCGAAAAACATGAAAATCGGCCCTGGCGTGAACGTGTTAACCCTTAGCGCTCCGTAGGCTCCGCTGCGGAGCCGAATGTTTGTAACATGATTGCGCTTAAAATGCTGCGGTATCGTCGGCTTTGGCAATTGATAACTGTAGTTAAAACGTGATCAGTCTCTGCACTGTCATGATTAAACCATTTTTTGACCTTTTTTATAGCACATGTAATTCTTCTCACTTAAAATAAAACTCTGTTTCACTCGTTCCGCCGCAAAAATGTGCCGGAGCGCTAAGGGTTAATTCAAAGTGGACTAATTTGAAAGATTCCGTTATATATAGGACTTTGAAGCACTTACTCCAAACTTGCTGGCACGTACTATTGAGACAGTCGAAGGAGGTGGTCTTGTTGTTTTCCTCATGCAGTCTGTAAATTCCTTAAAACAATTATACACAATGAATATGGATGTTCACCAAAGGTTTCGCACAGAAGCACATCAGGTACATTTTAATATTGTTGAAATTAAGAATATATTACATATTCTTTTCTCCAATGGCTAATTTGTATATTATTTTCAGTCAACACATTGTTTCTTCCTTACTTTGAGAGCACAAATTAAATAATGTATACAATCTTAACCTATTCTTCCATTATGTATTTATTTATTTTAGAATGTTGTTTGCCGATTCAATGAAAGATTTTTACTATCCTTGGCATCATGCGATAGGTGCCTGGTAGTGGACGATCAATTAAACGTACTACCAATATCTTCTCACAATTTGAACATAGAATCTGTTCAAAAAACTTCTTCTACAGAGCAGACCGAGTTAGATGTTTTAAAAGAAAGCCTTAGAGACACACAGCCTGTTTCAGCACTTGTTAATTGCTGCAAAACTATAGACCAGGTAAGTCTCTTATAATAACAGGGTTTTTCAGACAGTTAGCAGCATCCTTGAAGTTGCATGGCTTAACCCTTTGCGGTCGGTGTCCCCGTAGCGGGGACATTTTTCAATCGCCGTAGAAGTCGGTGTCCCCGTAGCTGGGACATTTTTCAATCGCCGTAGAAGTCGGTGTCCTTGTAGCGGCAACCTCCGAAAATGCAATTATTTTTTGGGGCTTAGAGATGGGCGTCATCAACTCATTCATACTGTATAAACTAAGAAAACAACAGAGAAAACAACAGAACAACGAAAAGCCTCTAACACACTTAAAGTTTGTGACACGTTTAGTCGATCAGTTAGTAGGAAATTTCCGCCACCAAACACTATCTATACCCCAACCTTTAGCGTCATTCGTGGACGTTAAATTAAATAATCAATTCCATATAATTCGTTCAAAAAGACGATAAACACACACGTATTGTGATACTTGTACACGAAAGCCAGGGCTTCATATCGGTGATTGTTTCGTGAAATATCATACTTTAGAACATTACAGAGATTAAAAATTTGTATTCTTACGTATTAAAAGTAGTAATAAACACAACAAATCAGTTTCAACACATTCTGTGGGTTTGAAAATCCATATATTGACTTTAAATTTTGTACGGAAAAGTAACTGCGATATGCTAGATTTCATCCGACCTACTGGTACTCTTAAGAGCAAAATCTGCCAACCGCAAAGGGTTAAAGAATAAGAATATTGTTTCTAACTACAAATTCAGAGAGAGACTGTATTAAGCTTTAGTAAAAGGATTATTTCAAGAACTAATATGCTAAACGTGTAACCAAGCAAAGCATGCAATATATATACGAGGTTCAGCCGGTGCAATATGGAAACATATATAGTATGTCATCAGTATGTTCTATAAGCTAAATTGTGTTAAAACAATATTTTCAGGCTAAGGTACTGCTGAAATTTATTGAATGCATCTCTGAAAAAACATTGAGATCAACAGTTTCTTTAACTGCTGCTAGAGGACGTGGTAAATCTGCAGCACTGGGATTAGCAATTGCTGGTGCTGTAACATTTGGCTATTCTAATATATACATATCTAGTCCGAGTCCTGAGAACCTGAACACTTTGTTTGACTTTGTATTTAAAGGTAATACACATTATATTTTACGCTCTTTAATCCCCAAACCCTCGATATATTGTACAAGATCGTCAATTCTCTGGTAGGTTTTGACGCTTTGGGATATCAGGAACATTTGGACTATGGGCTGGTACAGTCTACAAACCCTGAATTTAATAAAGCTACAGTGCGCATAAACGTATTTCGCGATCATCGTCAAACAATTCAGGTAATTAATATTGGGTTAAATTGAGCGCAAGTTCAGCCTTTTTTGATAATGTTAATAATATCGTGACTTTTTTGGTTCAATGGGTTATTTCCATGTCTTGAGGTAGATCGGCTTCTTCTTCAGCAGTAGTATGGATTTTTCACAAATTTCTTCCGGTAGTTAATCACCTTCTGATTTACCTTGTCTACTGTAATAACAAGTAACAACAAACAATAGACACAGTAAGTCGGAGGATGAGTATCCTCTGGAGGAAACTTGTGCAAAATCCCTAATGTTCCTATGGATGGAAACATGTAAATAAACCATTCACGCAAAACTGGCACAAAATTATTAACATTAGTAATTAATAACAAAATTCTGCAGTATTGCAGCAAGTAAGGAATACCCAAACTAGCTTCTTTTTTTTTCCAGTATATACACCCAACAGACGCGCACAAATTATCTCAAGCAGAGCTGCTCGTAATCGATGAAGCAGCTGCAATACCTTTGCCTTACGTGAAGGCAATGCTTGGACCGTATTTGGTATTTCTTTCATCGACGATTAATGGGTAAATAAACATTACCAGGACAAAGAAAGAATAGGCGGCGTGCATAACGTACTCACACTATGATTTTTACCCACAGGCACAGATACTTGCATACCTTCATCTGTTAGTATTTACGCTAAAAATGTATGTATTGATTTCTGCAGATATGAAGGGACTGGGCGATCCCTTTCTTTAAAATTACTTCAGCAATTAAGGTCGCAAACGGTTGTGTCCAATAGCCACGGAAAGAAGGAGAAGGAACAAAATGAAAAATCTCTCATCGGGAGGCAATTGTACGAACTCGGTCTTGAGGAATCTATACGTTATAAGCCAGGTGACTCCGTTGAGCAGTGGTTAACTGATCTGCTTTGTCTGAACGCCACGATATACGCTCCAATTCTTTCCGGATGTCCGCCACCTGACCTTTGTCAATTGTATTATATAAACAGGTATTTAATGCTCTGCACGGGTAGCCTTTGATACAGAATATAATATACTTACGAAAGGGAAAAAACGGCGGGAGCAAAGTTGCTGCCAATAAAAAATATATTTACGACACAGTCGTTATTTTAATTATCATATATTCGCTAGTAACGGAGAATATATTTGCGGCACAGTCGTCAATCTAATAATCATATTTTCCAGGGACACATTGTTCTCGTATCACAAAGCATCTGAGCTGTTTCTACAAAGATTGCTTTCTTTATACGTTGCGTCGCATTACAAAGTAAATATATCGCGACAATATGCTATGTTCTTAACATGTGACATGATATTCATTTAATTTATCTTTTAGAACAGCCCGAACGACTTGCAAATGATGTCTGACGCACCGGCGCATCATCTGTTTTGTTTATTGGGTCCCGTGGATTCAAATAAGAAAACTTTACCTGAAGTGTTAGTAGTAATACAGGTACTTATATGGGGCTATTCGATAGTGTATATTTTTTGTTATATTTTTCTATGCATCTAATAAGGAGCATGTGTATTTTGTATAACATATAGATCTGCTTAGAAGGCGAAGTCAGTAAGGCGACGATAAATGATGGATTAAAACGTGGTCAACGTGCTGCAGGTGATCTTATTCCCTGGACTATTGCTCAGCAGTATCAGGATCAGGACTTTCCAGCATTAGCAGGAGCTCGTATTGTTCGGATTGCAACGCATCCTGATTATCATGGGGTAACAAATATTATTTGTGGGTGAATGAATGCGATAGGCAATAGTTTAAACCTAGATAACTAAATATTCATCTGATAGTCTGCCGACCCCCGGTGGTAAACAAGACTATTTGCTACGAACATGTCTTAAATTTTTCTACTTCGTTTGAAATAAATAACGATTCACGTATTTGTAATTCGTAGTCTATGAGCCGATGATTAGTTACAGAGTAACACTGATTCAAATTTAGTTATCTAAGGTTAAATTATCCTGACGTCTTGCTGTGTGTACTATTGGGCATGTTCTGCAAATAAAGCAAACGAGGCCATTACAAATTGCAGATGGGATACGGTTCACGTGCCTTACAACTTTTGAAACAATACTACGAAATGAAAATACCTAATATTAGCGAGTCCACAGCAGAAGAGCCTCCGACCGAGATTGCACGAGTACAAGACGAAGATGTTAATTTGTTAGAAGAAACTATCGGTAAGAGCAATACATGCTAAGCAAACCTTAACCGCTTGAGTACGGGAGCATTTTCTTATGCATATGCTAAAAGTCCGGGATGAAATGCGTAGTATTCTTTTGGGGAAACAATGAAAATGGTTATAATTAACAATTATAGTTAAAAATTTTATTTTCACTTATTACAAAAATGTTTGGCTGCACAAACTCCATGAATTCCTTTTTTACATATAGCGCAAATTAGGTTGGATCGTTTAATTCCATTACTATTTTTATTATTTCATACATCACACTGTCGCAAATTTCGCCCAGGCAGTTTTTCTAAAGAAAACTTTTTACTTATTGGTGATGTTCCTGTGGCATTTTTGCTTGCTAACCATTCCTCCTCTATACTGTCAATAATGTTCGAAGTAAATTGCAGTCTATTTAATTCTTGTATTGTTAAAAGCCACAACTGAGTTAAATGAATAAAAACTGCTACTGATATTACTGCAACTGCTCTCAATAATTGCGTAAAGTATACTACCAACAGCAGCGTCTTCGCATTCTCGATACAAAACAAGAGCAGCGCTATCGCGCTGCGCCGTATTTTTGGCATACGACATGTGAAGCGCGATAGCGCTTCCCCGGACTCAAACGGTTAATACCACTTAATGCGGGAGAGCAATAATTCGAACGTGTTCATCAATTTTCCAGAACCCCGTGCTTCTCTTCCTCCCCTACTTTTAAAGTTAAACGAAAGGCATCCAGAGAACCTAGACTATCTTGGAGTGTCTTTCGGTATAACTGAACAGTTGCTTAAGTTTTGGAAGCGAAGTGGATTTGTTCCCGCATACCTGAGGTTTGTACTTAATTAAAATATGAATCAAATAATATATTTAACTCTTTGCGCTCGATAAATATTACTAAATAACAAAAAGATATGAATGATTAATCTGTTAACTTAAAATAATTTTAGGCACAATAGGACACTTTAAACTCGTATATTTTAACATTACATACATTATTTAACTTAATTTTGAAGGATATTTATTAAAGATTACGTTCTATAATTTTTCTTCTTGTGGTATTTTGTAAAACAATCTCCAATGTGCATTCTTGTAAATACATGTGTCACAATAGTACACAGTTTGTCTTTTTGGGCCGGACTTTCGTTGGAAAGAAACTTTGAACTTTTTTTGTCCCATCAAAATAACATGCAGCTTCCCATTGAGTCGGATCATTTTGCTGTATGAATAGAAGCTGTGCTACAGCTTTTGGCATTTGGCCACTTTGGCTTTCAGATTCACTATCGATTATTCGGATTTTTCATCTTCTTACATATATCGTCGTCACTATCTTCATCACTTCCGTCTTCATTCTTATGGGCAAGCTGGCTATGTAGTGATGTAATTTCGTTCGTTATTGCCGAAAAATTGAACTCATCTTCAATTAATCGTCGTGTTCCATACTTATTGGGCTCACTAACTTTGAAAGAAATATTGCGATTGCCAAGAAGGTTAAATTCGAACTAATTGGATTGTGATTGGTTCTTTTTGTACCTTTTTTTGAAAAAGCGAATTGAAAGAAGCGTTGCGACGTCTATCTTGACTATTATTCTCAAGACATAATGCACGCATTGAAATTCGTTTGTGTTTTTGAGATAAGACATCTTTATAGCTATGTAGAAATAAAATGATCTTTTTTTTGTCAAGCGATATTGCCAAACACAAATAAATACCGTTACCACTCAATTTACCGCATCGATGCGAGTGGTGCCTGAGAGGCACCGGTCGAGCGCAAAGAGTTAAATAAATATTACTAAATAACATAAAGATATGAATGATATAATCTATTAAAAAAGTAAAATCTTACGATGCAATTCGTTCACTCGAGTATTTTAATAGGAGAGAAAATATAAAGATCGGCACCAGAATGCGTGTTTTATTTCCAGGCAAACGACAAACGATATAACTGGAGAACATTCGTGTATCATGCTATACAAGATTAATTCTGACCAAAAGGACGGCGAATGGTTAACTGCCTATTGGAAGGATTTTCGTCGCCGCTTTGCAGCTTTGTCATCATCAGCCTTTAATACATTCCCTTCGTCGCTCGCCCTGAGCATATTGTCAAACAAAAACATTGCCCTAGAAAATATAAGTTCGTATACTGTTCATGTCTAAGTGTAATAACGGTGACGGTAAGACTAGGTAGAAAGGAATTTATTCTAATACGTTTTGACCACACAATATACTTCAGCCTTTACCAATTGCTACAATATTATAATGTTATTGATGATTATATTACGTTTTATAATATTTCAGCAATTGATAAGGACCGAACTATTGCGGTCGAAGTGTATTATAATAAATTCGTTTCTATCTGATCTCACCGTTCTCGTTATGACGACTAATCAAGACTAATCCTTCATATTTGTCACAGCACTGACGAAACAGATATTGGATATTTATTTTACGTCGTACGATTTAAGACGACTGGAGATGTACAGCAATAACATGGCCGATTATCACTTAATCATGGATCTGTTGCCGTCTTTGGCACGTTTATATTTCCTCAACATGATGAGTGATATCCATTTGTCGGCCGTGCAATCGGTAATACGTCATGTTATATTTTCAACCACGTATGGGAACGTGTAACTACGTGGTTGATATTTGCTAACTTGGGAGTTGCTACTATTTTCAGGTAATTCTCCTAGGACTCGGACTGCAGCACAAGACAGTGGACAAGTTAGCTGAAGAATTGGGGCTCCCAGCTTCGCAGCTACTTGGTCTATTCAACCGCATTATCCGCAAGGCAGTACAGTATCTTAATAATGTCGCCGAACGATACATTGAGAATGCTATAATGAGCAAGGAAACCGTCAATGACAATGTACAATTGAATCCTTTGAACGGTCAGAGTCTACAGACTGAGTTAGAAATGGCAGCGAAGGTACGTCAGTGTATCGCTACTCTGAGAAACGTATGGTAGATAAGACTAAACGATGTACTAAGTTACATTTTGAAATGTTTCAGGAATTAAAGTCAAAGCAGAAAGCGGAACTTGCAAAACTCAAGAGAGAAAATCTGGAACAGTATGCCATTAAAGGATCGGAGTCTGAGTGGAGTTCTGCGCTTTCTGGGAAGAAGAGCAAAAATCTTATTTCTGTAAAAACTGGCGAAAAGCGACCAACAGCGGACGATGATGTGATGGATTTCGAAAAAGAGCCGAAGTCGAAGCAGAAAAAGAAGAAACGTACATCCCGTGCATAGCACACGCAATACGCTCTATTGTAACAATTGAATAAATTGTGAATGGAGGAAATTTCGGGTTTATTTTTGTGTGGTTAAAAAAGAAACGGCTGAAGCAATTCTTTGCGTCCTCTGTCCCACCTCATAGCATTTGCCTCGAATACATTATAATCTGAGAATTCGGTAGATAATTTTGCGAGCAAACAAAAACTTACGCTGAGCTTCCATTCCACGTGGATTCGTTTTACGAAAATCGTGTAAATGGGCTCTGTTAGTACGAAAGAAGAAACATTGGAAATAAAAGATAGTTTGCGTTTTAGAAACGCACATTTATATCACGCGGCTTAACAAGAAAATAATGACGTTTCAGAAAACGAAGGTAAATTTTATTCGGTGCCACTATCGCTACTGTAACTGAAAACAATCAACCATTTCCTCTTAATTGGCACAAATGTACTTTCTGTATGGCTTGGAATATTCCTAAATTTTGTCAAGTTTTTTCTTTTTGTGATTGCTAAATTGAAAGAAACGATTTTTTTTACACCATGGAAAGGATTTTTACGTGATCTTTCTTTTACAAGAATTGTTTGTATTATATCTGCTATACTTATCGTGACTAGAAATTCGAGAACCCTTGAATTGATGCCATAAATTGCCAAACTGCATATAAACATGTGCAAAGAATACGGACGTAACAGGTGCCACTATAGTTTTCCCACCTTAACAATAAAAAACTGAAGGAGACCATCTGGCATACGTTTGGTTTTATTTATTCAGCGTAAGAAAAAGTAACCCCCCACACTGGTGAGCGTTGTGTACAAAATTTCTGAAAGTCAGTCGAAAAAATTGTTATCAACGATGTATTTGATGCACTGGCAGATCAAATTTCTCTCATGCTGTATGGAACGCGCAAGAAGCCTCTCTAACAAATGCAACCGTCTTGGTGGTGGCTTCCTTTTTATAATGTTCTGTGTAACACTTCCTTTCTTCTGCCGATTTGCATCCGTTCGTTGCTTCTGTCGATTTTTCGAGGAAGCATCCTCAACTGTACTAGAATTGGCTAATTCTCCACTGACACGTTGTTCGGTATGAACGGGTAATCTCGTGTCAGCTGGTTCCTCTTCCAATGTTTTTATTTTCTTAAAGGGTACTTCATCAGGAGCCTCATCTAAAAGACAGACTTTCATATGAGCGGTAACTAGGATAAACTTGTTAGGCAGCTCATAACATGATTTCTGTATTCGTATAGCACCGTGCATGCTACAGTAATTATAACCGGAGTGCTTACGCGTCGCGCATAAGCTACATCTGTATTCAAAGAAATAAATCCGTAAGAAAAATACCGTTAGAGTCACTTCCATAGTTTGCTACCAAACTGGGCAGTGCAGTTACAATTCGAACCTCCGGCGTTTGGTGCGTCGGTTCATCCTCATCCGAGATTTTGTCAATTACGTCATTGCATGTATTCTCTTCGTCACATCGGTTCTCAAGCTCTTCGACCTCTTCTAATTCTTCCGCCGCTAAAGTCGCTGCATATGATCCCACTTATCAATATCCATCGAAATGACGCTCGTGCAAACGCCTTAGTCCGAACGTACACTTACATATTCCAGCAAACGGCTTCAACCCCCTATACGTTGTGCACACAGGAGCATCCGCTACTATATGAGGAAGACGCTTACGGAGTTTCCGCTTTTTCTCCCGAGTATTTTGTGTCTGCGACGGCTTCGACTTTACGCTACTGTTCGTTCGCTTAATTATCTCGCCACGCTGTTGCTTTTCCAATTCTTCAGCTTTTCGTAATTCAATGTTAGCCTTTGTCGGGTACCGCCTGCGACATTAATGCGATTAAAACACAAACTTAGCACTGATCGCATTAACAAATGTCTCTGCTGAAGAGTTCGACGCAAATAGGAAGAGAAGCGTGAACGGACGATGATGGTAATTTGCCTGGATAACGAAGGAATATGTACAACCCCCTTATGGTTTAAAACGCTTGACTTTTGAAGTTCATTACTAAAACTTCCGATATGCTTCGGGATCACTGGTGTCCACCCTCTTTCGCAGTGTACAAAGATATATATACGTACAAAGGGTGTATGTGTTGTAAGATTTTTGACAGAAAAACTTTGACATCGTACAAAATTAAATCTTGTACAAAAAGGTGTACGGCTATTATAAGATTTTTCTAAGAAAAATGTTTACATTGTAAGAAACAAAATCTTGTAACACACATACATCTGTCGTGGACTCCTGAAGAGGGACCGTCAGTGAACGAAATAAAATTTTAATTAAATTAAATGTTAGCATTAATAAAAAAAATTATTAAAACAAATATTAATAGTAGTAAAATGCTAAAGTTAAGCATTTTCAACCATAAGAAAATGTTATGCGTTCCTTCATTGCCCAAGTAAATTATAATAAAGTTTGCATTGGACACATAATTTAATGATAGCAATAACCGTAACTTGACATCGTACAAAATTAAATCTTGTACAAAAAGGTGTACGGCTATTATAAGATTTTTCTAAGAAAAATGTTTACATTGTAAGAAACAAGATCTTGTAACGCACATACATCTGTCGTGGACTCCTGAAGAGGGACCGTCAGTGAACGAAATAAAATTTTAATTAAATGAAATGTTAGCATTAATAAAAAAAATTATTAAAACAAATATTAATAGTAGTAAAATGCTAAAGTTAAGCATTTTCAACCATAAGAAAATGTTATGCATTCCTTCATTGCCCAAGTAAATTATAATAAAGTTTGCATTGGACACATAATTTAATGATAGCAATAACCGTAACTTGACATCGTACAAAATTAAATCTTGTACAAAAAGGTGTACGGCTATTATAAGATTTTTCTAAGAAAAATGTTTACATTGTAAGAAACAAAATCTTGTAACACACATACATCTGTCGTGGACTCCTGAAGAGGGACCGTCAGTGAACGAAATAAAATTTTAATTAAATGAAATGTTAGCATTAATAAAAAAAATTATTAAAACAAATATTAATAGTAGTAAAATGCTAAAGTTAAGCATTTTCAACCATAAGAAAATGTTATGCATTCCTTCATTGCCCAAGTAAATTATAATAAAGTTTGCATTGGACACATAATTTAATGATAGCAATAACCGTAACGGGTGACTTGAAAGAGCACGCAACGCAGTGTTCGGCCTCACTTTTTACGCTCCGCAATCCAATTTTGAATGTCTTCTGGTGACGACAGATTTTTCATTCTTTTGTATAGTCCGGTACTGTGTTGCATGCTGATGTGTCGTTCGACTAACAGCGGATGAGCTGAGAACGTGCATCCATCTATACCGCAAAGTTTGTGAGTATCTTTGTGCTGAGACAGATTCTCTTCCGTATGAAAATCTCGATCGCATACTTCGCAATAGAACGATTCCTCTTCTTCGGAGCTTACGTAGTTTTCGTCCCTCTGATCGTACGGCTCTTCGTCATTCGCATAGAGATGGGCCTATAAATATCGACTCAATGTGTTTTTATATCCTTACGACATTCTGTTACAGTTGAAATGTTCAAACATTTGTTGGACTATAAGAAGACAACGAAGATTACAAATTATCGTATGCAAATTGTATGGATATGCTGACAAATTAAATTTTTAGTACTTTTCTTACCTCTGCTCACATCTACATACGGATTTTAAAGTAGACTATATGTTAGTCCACGTGTACTCTTGCCGATTTTACGTAATTTATGCAAACATAGTGTCGATTCTCAATGATATTTCTTGTGATATTTAAGACAAACAGTAATTCTCTGCATCCAGATTATTCAAATAAATTACAGTGCTCTAAGATACTGTCAAAATCATCTTATTTGTGCTAATTAGAATACTATACTTATTACAGAACTGTAGCCAAGTATCGTAGAAGTTACAGTCTTTCACAGTTGTATAATTTCTTAAATGTAATATAATTTTATAGAGCACTGTATATTGCGATAGACAATATTGGGAAAGTACGCACTGGACATTTGGTTTGGCCAACAAATATTACTTCTGCAAACTGCTATATAATTTGCATGTACTGTATATCATTTATAATAGTGAGTGACATGTGAACGATTGGGAAATGTGAAGAATTATAGAAAAAGTATACCAGAAATGTGAATCAACGTATGACCCGTTCGCAATCTATTCAAAACTTGAACGTGCTTAATCCTAAGTGGTAAAGAAGTAAATCTTTTCCAGGGTATTCAGAAATTGCACTCAGCTTAACGTACTGATATATCATACTGAAAAATATACAACACTGGAACCGTAAATAACTTGTAACTTTCTATTCAGATAATGCGTTTGTCGTTACCTATGATCATTGACTTAAATATAGAAACCTTAACAGCAATGTATAAATATTATTTTCACAAATATAATTGCACAATTTCAAGTTATATATATATATATATATTTGTAATATAACAATTTTGATTTTTCTAAAAATTTAATACGCATCGTCGTTAATACGTATACAATTACCTAAACATGTACTAAATACCAGTGCATTATAACTTTGAACGTTGCAATGTATTATCTTAAACGAACAGAACGAAAGTATTAAACATTTAATGGACTTTGTCGGAATAACAGTCTGATAAACTGTTCAGTAATGAGCAATTAATGCAAAATAATTATTTTCATATTTCAGAACGATTGTTTAAATGGATAAGTATGACTAATGTACATTCAGTATTTTGAAAAACAGCAAGGAACGCCATAGTTAGAACTTATAGAAATATGATTTATTCTGCCATTGTGGACTGTAATTACAAAGTTTTGCATTTCCCTCTACTTCGTACTTTCTGGAAGTCATGTATTAGTGAAATCAACGAAAATATATGAAATGTAATTACATACAATAACGGATATTTATAAAAATCGTATTACACTGTACTACAGGGCCCCAAGCTACTTAGATACTTTGTTATGCTTTACTTGTTGCGCCACATCAATGCGAACGTTCGACATTTTGAAAACAATCTCCAACAATTACATTAAAACTCTTATCGCACGTGAATTCTAACAGGGAATGTTATAGCTCGCAGCACTGTAAACTGGCCGGAGAACAATTACAGGAATTTACAAAAATGAAAGGCCAGACCTTATGCCAAGAGAAACTACAAATGTCAGGGCTATTACATTAGGAGTATGTAACATATATAGCATATGAAACCGTTGTATCTCTATATAGATACCGATGCACGAAGAAGACGTTACACAGCTTCGAGTACTTATTATCATAACAGAAAAATGTGAGCACATTTATTACTCTACCATTAAATGCTAACGGCATCTTTCAACGTAGCTCATCAGCATTATTTAAATAACATGCACTTATGCTATAGCTGCTAAGAAACTTATGCCGAGGATTCTTAATAGCATATGTGCGATGAGAAAGGAGGCTATCCGTAATGTTCTGAGTCTCAAGTGGATTGAGATGTTGCAAGATCATTTTGCACGTGTTAGTACATAGCGACGAGAAAGGAAAGAAAGAATGGATAAATCGTTCTGAAGTCTGAAAACAGTATGCTTGTCTTGTGTACGACTTGACTGTTCAATTCTTTATAGAAGGAGGAGTAGCCTGAAGCTTAAGACTGTGCCTGTTCGCTGGAAGGCTGCGTCTCCTCCGTATGCTCCCTTTGCTCTCATTGCTCTGATTGCTCTTTTTGTTCTGATTGCTCTGATTTCTCAGGTGCATTCTCAGTTTTCTGAACACCCTCGGATACAATCGTACTCTTATCATCTGTTTTCTGACCACCCTGTAAACAAAGCGATCCGTCAACTGACAGCATAAATGAAAGCGGTATTAATGGACATTACGACATTAATTGGCATTGGACCAATTATCAATAAGAATGCGTCTTGTGTGACAATGTTATTTGTTCTTGAAAACTTTACATACTGAAACAGAAATACTTTATTAGAAAAAGATATCGATAGTGCTAGAAGTAACATCTGTCAAAATCCCCCATTGGAGAAGGGGAAAGAGGATGGTGCCTGCGACAATGTGTGATAACAGCATATATTGTGTCTACATAGCTATAAAGAGTCTTATCTCAAAAACACAAACGAATTTCAATGCTGCATTATGATAATAGAACTCTGATATATAATGCTTCTTTAAAAAAAAGGGAACTGTCTTGTCTGTAAAATGTCTCTTGATTTCTGGTGGTTACTATTATTATTATACATTTACCTAAATGTTGTACATTTTTGTTTAACAGTAAAATGATTCACTTACCAAAGATTTACTATACGAAATATAATTTGAATAGATGGAAATCTTCCCAATACAAGATTACTTTAAATTTGTTAGTTTCATATAATATAATAATTTTCAGCTATAGAATGATAATAATTTTTCTTATAAGTTCATACCAAGTGAAATAAGATGGAAAGAGTACAGGGAAATCTTTGGTCCAAAAATATGAGATATGATTATTTTGCATGCATAGAAGCAAATAATGACAATTATTTATGGACTGATCTACAGGGTGGTCTAATTGAATAACATTAGGCCAGAAAAGTGTTTGTAAAGTCATGTTAGTAGCCATCCTGACATGAATTCTTAATGCAACAAATGTTAGCCAATAATTAAAATAGGGAAATACCTGTTCTGGATGTTTTGCAAGATATTCATTCTTTGCGTCCCTTATCATTCTTGTGACTTTGTTTCTCAAATCTTTAAATTCTTCCCATTCTTTGGCGTCTTTATTCTTCTTTGCTTTTGCATATAGCTTATTTTTCTTTTGTATTTCACTACGAATTTCATCTGTCATCCACGGTTTCTTTAACTCTAACTCCTGAATAATGATAATATTTCACAATTTATGTTTGATCTGATCATAAGAGTTTATGTTATTAGTATGGTATTGCTCCAACAGGAACAAATAAAGATAATTGCAGTCTGACTTTTAACGTAAAAACAGGACTCACAACAATGAACGAATTTATGGAGATAACCAGTACAAGAGGCACATGCCTCAGATATACATGGACATCAATGCTTTACCATCATTAATCATTATACTGCTTATTTGGCAAAATTATCCACATTAACCCTTCTTTGCATGATGGTGGAAATTTCCATCATAACATTGAATGCCCAAAAATGATATAAAAGAACAAGTTCACTTTAATCTAACTTTGCATGATGATGGAAATTTCCATCATATTGTTTTTTGCTAAATTTACACTATAAATATATACTAAGATTTTTTTAACCATTTTTCCTTTAATTTTGAACATAAATTATATCACCTTGATTTATTTCACCAATAAAGAAAAAATCATGCAAAGAAGTGTTAAATCTCAACGGTGGTCCTAAAGCTGTAAACTCGGTTGTACACATCTAAATTTTTCATACACATCGCGCAACATTCACAACAAATTTCATACAATCCAACATTGATACAACGATACAATTCTTACAGCATATAAAATTAGATACCCGCATACAACCGAGTTCAGTTTGTCTAAGCAACAGGTTGCACTAGTAACATTGATACCTCATAGAACATACATACCTCAAGTTTGCTGACTTTGCAAACACAGCAAACAGTTGACACAGCAGACCTGGGCCTCATATGCAGTAAGGTCTGCGGCGGCATTATTCTTCGTGGCCACCCAGGCATGTGCGGTCCTCTGGGTCCTGTGCCTCTGATTCCCATGGGTGGTACGTGCGGTGGTGCAGTACCTCTGCCTCTGGGCGCAAACAGAGGCGGAGGGCCACCTGGTCGAGTCACCCCGCCTGGTCTAGGTGGAGGCGGTAGCCTTTGTCTCATCGGTCCAAAGACTCTGAACATTAGTGGCGGTGGCATTCTCTGTAGCATACCTGGTGGTGGGAGTCTGCCGCCAAATCTTGGTGGTGGAGGTGGCCAAACACCAGCTGGGGGTGCTCTGGGCCCTAGCAGTGGTCCTCTGTTCAACGGACTCATTCTTCGAGAGATATGTGAAAATCTGGAGAAACCCTCTGAGGTTCGTTTGAGCTGAAAGAGCAATCACTTATTTTGTTAGGTTAGGTCGTCGGCTTCATACGCGGAACGCAACAAAGTCCCGTGTAAGGCGCGAAACACCTGCACCGCAAAGATGTTCACAAATACGCTGGGCACTGGCTTAATAGAGAGACGATTCGTGTACGGATGCTTGTGGTGAATAATTGCAAAACATTACGAAAGCATCGGACGTAAAGTAAACGAATACCAAACGCACTGATATGGTAGAAAATGGTGATGGACACGCTTCTTTCTTCGCCGGAATGTGGTCGGTTCTCATCGGCCGACACAATGCTGCCAATACTGGGGAGTTTCTATAGATGTACAGTGCCGGATCAAAGAATGAGGTATCGAGGGTGCTGTCATAAAATTGGACAAAAAGCAAATAATATTTTTTGAAAAATACTGTAGAGCAAACTTCTGTCTGAACGTACATATAGACAAAATTCAGATAAGAAGCCTTAGTATACGAGCAACGTGTGTTGAACTAGTCGAGAGAATTGGCACTCTGTGTTTTTATATGAGAAACTGCAAAATAAACAATCACTACATGATATCGATATATATTTGGTAGTAAATATAAACATTTGATTCTTGCGATTCAAATGTGCGTCTTTGGTGCCAAAGCATTTTTACTGAAAATGTTATGTATATTCACAAATACGCTGGGCACTGGCTTAATAGAGAGACGATTCGTGTACGGATGCTTGTGGTGAATAATTGCAAAACATTACGAAAGCATCGGACGTAAAGTAAACGAATACCAAACGCACTGATATGGTAGAAAATGGTGATGGACACATATAGACAAAATTACAGATAGATGTAAGCCGGATCAAAGAATGACTCTGGTATCGAGGGTGCTGTCATATATAATTGGGCAAAAAGCAAATAATATTTTTTGAAAAATACTGTAGAGCAAACTTCTGCCTGAAAGTACATATAGACGAAATTCAGATAAGAAGCCTTAGTATACGAGCAACGTGTGTTGAACTAGTCGAGAGAATTGGCACTCTGTGTTTTTATATGAGAAACTGCAAAATAAACAATCACTACATGATATCAATATATATTTGGTAGTAAATATAAACATTTGATTCTTGCGATTCAAATGTGCGTCTTTGGTGCCAAAGCATTTTTACTGAAAATGTTATGTAATTATTCACTGCAGAGCAAACTTCTGCCTGAAAGTACATATAGACAAAATTCAGATAAGAAGCCTTAGTATACGAGCAACGTGTGTTGAACTAGTCGAGAGAATTGGCACACTGTGTTTTTATATGAGAAACTGCAAAATAAACAATCACTACATGATATCGATATATATTTGGTAGTAAATATAAACATTTGATTCTTGCGATTCAAATGTGCGTCTTTGGTGCCAAAGCATTTTTACTGAAAATGTTATGTAATTATTCACTGCAGAGCAAACTTCTGCCTGAAAGTACATATAGACAAAATTCAGATAAGAAGCCTTAGTGTACGAGCAACGTGTGTTGAACTAGTCGAGAGAATTGGCACTCTGTGTTTTTATATGAGAAACTGCAAAATAAACAATCACTACATGATATCGATATATATTTGGTAGTAAATATAAACATTTGATTCTTGCGATTCAAATGTGCGTCTTTGGTGCCAAAGCATTTTTACTGAAAATGTTATGTATATTCACAAATACGCTCACTGGCTTAATAGAGAGACGATTCGTGTACGGATGCTTGTGGTGAATAATTGCAAAACATTACGAAAGCATCGGACGTAAAGTAAACGAATACCAAACGCACTGATATGGTAGAAAATGGTGATGGACACGCTTCTTTCTTCGCCGGAATGTGGTCGGTTCTCATCGGCCGACACAATGCTGCCAATACTGGGGAGTTTCTATAGATGTACAGTGCCGGATCAAAGAATGAGGTATCGAGGGTGCTGTCATAAAATTGGACAAAAAGCAAATAATATTTTTTGAAAAATATTGTAGAGCAAACTTCTGCCTGAAAGTACATATAGACAAAATTCAGATAAGAAGCCTTAGTATACGAGCAACGTGTGTTGAACTAGTCGAGAGAATTGGCACTCTGTGTTTTTATATGAGAAACTGCAAAATAAACAATCACTACATGATATCGATATATATTTGGTAGTAAATATAAACATTTGATTCTTGCGATTCAAATGTGCGTCTTTGGTGCCAAAGCATTTTTACTGAAAATGTTATGTAATTATTCACTGCAGAGCAAACTTCTGCCTGAAAGTACATATAGACAAAATTCAGATAAGAAGCCTTAGTATACGAGCAACGTGTGTTGAACTAGTCGAGAGAATTGGCACTCTGTGTTTTTATATGAGAAACTGCAAAATAAACAATCACTACATGATATCAATATATATTTGGTAGTAAATATAAACATTTGATTCTTGCGATTCAAATGTGCGTCTTTGGTGCCAAAGCATTTTTACTGAAAATGTTATGTAATTATTCGTGTCACTGTCTTGATATCTATCATAATTGTGCTTTCGTAGTAATCTGTAAAATATTTCGACAATTTTATTAATTCTTTAATAACAAAACACATTTTCGTGGTCTACAAGTTCTTAGGTTTTATTTCATCGTTTGCCTTTGTTGACCCCATTACTTATTTATTGCAGCAAAATGTATTGAATCTATTTTCATCCATAAAGAAGGCACTGCTTAAAAATTCATAAAATCCGAAGTCGTAATTTGCCTTTGTTTACTTCATCTTTCCTCTATTGCAGTAAAGCGCATTGAAATTACTTTTACCTCTAAACAAGACATTGCTTGAAAATTCATAATTTGCCTCTACTTTCCCCACCATTCAGCTATTGCAACAAAGTGCGCTGACCTTATTTTAAATTCCAAATAATGCCCTGTTCGAAAATTCATAAAGTATAACTCAAACCCGTTGTTGTTTATAACCGTAAAAAGCAAACTATTCACACATTTTAACCCTTTGCACTCCGAATTTTATTTCAATTTCATTACCAGCAGCTCCCAACGCTTTTAAGTGTTTTATTTGAAATTTACTTTAACTAAAAATACAAAGCAATTTAAATAAATAAAGGAAGAAACAAATTCACTTAAATACCAATTTTATTTACAGTATTGTCGTATATTGAAATTTTCAAGGGTATGATATCTTTTGAAAGAACTTGCAAGATGTAACCCTGATTTTCTTTCACACGTTTCACAAAAATAGGTGGTTTCTCTTTTTCCTCCAGATGTTTTTCTATTCGAGTAAACTGCACAGTCTTTGTGTTTTCCTTCGGGATGTAGGAAGATTAAATGAGGCTTTCCATCTAAGCGATCGTGTTTATCATGTGTTCCAGGCCTCCCCAATTTCATATTTGGATGACGACAATCACGAATTAGCATTGACAAAATCTTTTCGCGAAATTTTTTGTGGGCTATAGGTTCTGTTCCTTGGTTTTTTGTTTTTTCTTTGTATAAAATATACGCATTTACCATGGAAATTTCTAATCCCCAAAAGAAATATTCCCTCCACCACTTGAGTGCTCGACGTAAAAAACAGTAAGATGTCGCGTATTGGTTCGCCATATCGACACCATCTATATTTTTATTATAATCTGTGATCACATCCAGTTCTTTTATTTCTCTTCGATTACCTGAATGTCTAACCCTTCTAGTGACATTGCGAGAGCGTCGATAACGTGTGCACGATATCTATTTATTTAGAAATGAAAAAATGTCGAGTGGAGCTCGACAAAGGAGCTCCTGCCATAAAAACTGATGTCGAGTCACACTCGACATAGGAGTACAAAGGGTTAATTGTAGCCGTTCATTGTCAATTTAATTAAACGTTACCGGATGCCACCATCAAAATATTTGACTAAAAACCAATCACACGATAGTGTTGGAGAGCGAATAAATTGATGAGGTCGCCGAAACAAAATGGCGAACGTAACTTTGCTCGCGAAGGGCTAATGCTATTCAATAAAGGCGTGGAAAAAAATAAAAAGTCTTTGTGGGGGACAGAAAAATATGTTTCTTTATAACTTAATGCTTACAACAAAGTGCATTTCAAAAAATGAATCGTACGAACAGAGACTAGTGGCAGAAAGGACTGATACATTCTGAGCACTTTCTGACGCATATAAACATGATTCTGAGCGCAACCACCGTAACGACGATGTTAGACGTTTTCCGTTTTTTTATTATTTATTCGTTTTTAATTTTTTAGTGAAATATGCACCTATGCTCGTACATGCGTTCATGTATAGACACACGTGCCGGAATTGAGCCCGTTACTGTAGGGGAGCAAGAAAAATTTAGCGTTTCATGAGAAATAAGAAGTCGATGACGTATTGCTTATTATTATTACGTTATGATTCCGTAGGAGATGAATGAACCGGCGAATTGGAATTGAATGCTACTTTTCATGTACCACATTCCTGTATACTCAAGTTTGTATTGTCGTCATGCCATCGCTGCTTTAAAAGATAGCAGAACATTTCAAAATCAGCTTTCTCAGTAATGGTTCAAAAGTAGCCGAGTCATGATAACTAATTTCACTGTCACTTTTTATAGAAAGATCCGTTAAGTTTTTCTTAACCCGTCACTGTATGAAAGCAAAGAAAATTCGAAAAATGATTGATTTATCAGAAATAAGTCGTCGATGATTTCTTTCCTGCTAGAGGAACACTATAATCGCGTAAGAAATGAATAAACCAGCGAACTGGAATTAAATGCTAATTTTCACGTACCGCTATCCTGTATATTGAAATTTATATTGTGTCGATTACGTCATGCTTTACTTTTCATGTACCACATTCCTGTTTCAAGTTTGTATTGTTATCGTGCAGCTTTCTCGGTAATGGTTTGCCGAGTCATGATAACTAATGTCACTGTCACTTTTTATGATTGAATTGATGAAATCGAAAAATGATTGATTTATATTTGACTGTAACTATTTTTTGATAAATGCTAATTTTCTCTCCTGTATATTGAAATTTATATTGTGTCGATTACGTCATGCTTTACATTTTTGTTACGTCAGGTTTACACATATCACGTTAGTGTTTTTCGATAGTACATGTGTAAATTAACGATTAGAAATTTTTAAGGGATTATATTTTCGACAACTGCTTTGATTACGTTCCGCTTTGCATTTTTGTTACGCCATATTTATAGGAAATTAATATTTGCAGAATTAGATGATGCATTTGTTCGCTGATTATGAAGGGGGCAGAGCGTGGAAAGTTTGAAATCGGCGTTGGCCATGCAAATTACGGACAAGAACGCTTGAATCTACTGAAATTTTCGGTATCAAACGAGTTCAACTAATAATAGTACTCATTCAATTAATATGTTGTAACGGGTTGACAAAAATTCACTGTTTTATACAAGCAAGTTACGAACAATAATTATTGAATCTATTGCACTTTTCGTTATGAAATAAATATGTATTCATTAAACGAATATATCACGATTTTCTGACAGAAACTATTTTATCAATATACCCTACAACTGCTATTACATAAATAGAAAATAAAGTATATGCCCCGATTCGGCGTCAAATACGTAAATCAGCGCGATATTATCTGAAAAAAATGTATGTGAAACCACAACTAAAAATTGCTTGTACAAAAAGTTAGAAACAAAGTTTGCACTTCAACGACAAAGCACATTCTTATCACTTGGCCCATTTTTCCATGAAGCGACGACACATAAAGAATCTCTGTGTACTGTACTCTTTAGTTTCAGTAATAAGAGTCTAATAATGCACAAGGACGTTTACTCGGTGTCAATATCTAGTCATCACTTCCATGTTAGATCTTGCCTTGTTATCGATGGTAGTGATTATCCACATCATTACAGACGTTAATTTTGCTGTTATTCCGATGGGTAACAAACGCACCCTGTCGAACACATAATGACACAAGTATTCCCGAAAAGTCAACAAAAATGCAACACATTTGAAAACATTTCCGACAGAAAAAAAAAACAGTTGAAAGCTGAACACATCAACGAAAACGAAAATCAAACAATAACGTATGATACAGACGTCGACATTTACATACATCCCCACCGACAGTAACCAGGTGTTTGACATTAAAGTATTGGACCCGTAATAGCTCAGTCAAAGAGAAACAAACGACTATCCGCGAGAAACGTGATCGTTCGCCAACAACCAGGCACTACACGCTTTTATATTGTGTCGGCAAAAAATTTCCTTCGGTCAGCCAAACCATTCTTTATCCAGAAGGGCACAGAAGCCGGGAGAACGTTACTACGAACTCCAATTTTTTCATACAGACCGAGCGAACTTTTTGGCCAACCCAACAGCCTGAACAGTAAAGGCAATTTTCACATTTATAATTCGCGGCCTCGCATCAACTTAACACATTGTTGACCGGTCACGAGTTAACTCGTGTTTGCCTTCGCATTAATTTAACGATTTTACATTGTGTTCAATCGCGTCGCTTTATTACAAAAAAAAAAAATGCCAACATCGCCAATCGCATTTTTCCCTCTCGTGAATGCTCGCCGATTGATTTTTCAATAAATTGTAGTCATTTGGTCATGATTATTGAAAATGAAATCGCATTGTTTGCAACGAAATAAGATATTCGCTTGTTACATTCGCACACACACGAAAAAATATTAAAAGTTACTCCGGCAAGAATTCATTACGAGAACAAATTTTATTGAAAAAATCCATGTTCACGAAATAATGGGGCGAGCGTCGAAAATTGCCGGTCAATGTGTTAACGAAAAAAAAAGAAATGCAATTAACGTAGTCAGATTTCGCACACACACACGCCGGCAAGCGTACGAGACAGAAAAAAATTGGCAGTGGGGCGACGATCGTATGCAATTCGTAGTCAGATTTAGAACGTGAGGCGACGCGCAAAGGAATGTTGCACATGTTTTCTCGCACTCTTCGCCGCGTTTACAATAATTCTGAGATCCTCAGCTTCTCGGCGGACGAAATAAACGTTTCCGGAACACGATGGAAGGCGACGAGGTAACTCGTTAGTCATCGACGTATTGCGAAGCGTCGAGAACGCAACATGCAGGTTGCTCGATTGTCAACCAGGTTACTGCAGTGTTAAAATAACGGGATTACGCGTTAATATTTTTCATTTAACCCTTGGCATTCGAGTGCTGAAGCTCATGGCAGGACCGCCAGAAAGGTCACCGGCGCTTTTCGAACTTTGCGTAGACGTTCTTCAGCAGAAAACAGTAAACACACCTTTTGCCGAAAGAAGCGGCACTGCGCGAGTTTCGAAAAAAGTCAGGGGTAAAAATCGAAGTTTCCCGGTCGTATGCAAAATTGAGAGTGAAAATGTACTTGTTTTGTTCATATATGCGAGTGTATGCGAGAGAAACGAAATGTTACAATAAAAAGTGGAAACCCGGACGGGACTGAACTGTGTGTTGTGAAACTCATATACCACGTTTCGATCAAAATTCTTGTATGGCTATGTTACTTTGACAGTTGCATGTATTTTTAAACACTGATTATGTGCACGATAAAAACGTAAGTTTGTCTCCGTTTTCCATTTGTAATGCATTCGGGAAACTTTGATCTTTATTCCGATTTTTTTCGAAAATGGGGGTGTTGCTAGTTTCTGGCGAAAGAAGAGTTCGATGTTTTTACGTAAAGGTGCTCTGTGGAAAATTTGAGAAAAATCGGTGACCCGCAGTTCTGTTATCGTGTGTCTTATGGGACATTAATTCTGGCACGGAAAGACAAGAGAAAAGTAAAGGATATTTAGAAATATGTTCAGTCGACTACTATATACGGTCTAGAAAACAGTAAAATAAAAGATAAACGAACGACCGCTGAACCATCTACGGTGCCTAAAAACATTAGTCCACCGATAAGCGAACCTTTTCGGCAGACTTGTGATCGATATTTCCACTTCCATTTCCATCCCCGGCAAAACTCGCTTGAACAGAAATATGCACGTAATTCTAATAAAAGTCAAGGAATCAATGTTTGCTCCCAAAGAAACCGAAAATGCATCTTTGCGATCGCTTTGTAAAATATCATACAAACAAACAATACAGAACGTATTACTTTTGTAAATAATATTATTGTTGCGTAATGTATAAATATACTTATTGTAAATATTTAATGATTTTGATTCTCTAAGACGTAAATATACATGAAGTAACGAAACATAATAGTTTCATGCGTTAACTTCTATATGGAAAGATTTCAAGTTAGTCGGAAGAAATTCGTGAACCATGCCTCAAAATCATCTCGAGTGCCAAGGGTTAAATGTCGCATCGCCCTGACTGCCGGTGACAATCAATCGCAGTTATCTTCTTAATAAAACAAAAATCGTGTCATCGAAAATCATCGAAAAGTTCTGAGTAGCTTGTGTCGTGGCAAATAAAAATTGGATCTCGCGGCGAGATAGCGAGAGCAGGAAAATAAAATGAAGCACTCGGGAGAAGTCCATAACCGAGACGAACGCATGCATGAAGACAGAAGTGGGCTGTTTTTTTGCATTTTTCAGTTGTTATTATTATTATTCCATGCCCCCGACGCATCCGTCGAAGGCACACGCACTCGCAATCGTTTTTTTTTCTCTTAACAAGAACATATATTCACACAGTTAGACTCTTGCGGATGTGAAATACGGGCGAGTCTGTAGGGGACGCAGTTGACGCATCGTCTTCCTTTCCGTAACGTAAAACACAATGTGTACGGCGATTGATTCGCACTTCGCAATCAGCTCATATCGTTGTTTCCGCACAAGGGTGGCTCTCTCATTAATATTATTAATTATTATTATATATGTGTCTGTGTATGTGTCAATGTGTGTAGGTGTCCCGACGTGTCGCGTGTGTCATCGGTGTGCGTGTATGTATATGACGTGTCTGTGTGTGTGCACGCGCGCAACGAAAAGAAAAAAAAATAAAGAAACAGCGACGTATTATCACAGTACCGTACGCAAAGCTTGTATGAAATCGTAGATAGAACAGCATAAAGGCCAAACGGCGACACTATACGCCTCGGCATACATTTTAGGAGGACAGCTTTTCTCGTTCGTAGAAGAAGCGTTAAACTCTTTCTCGCACACACACACACGCTCTCTCTCTCTCTCTCTCTTTCTCTCTCCATTTACACCTGACGCACGCAATCCCACACGCACTTTACTTGCACTCTTCCTCACACTCCTCATCGCGCTCTCATTCTCTTCGTCTTTTTACACTCCATGGCAATGACTCTTTACATCCATGGTCTATGACAGCTTTGCATGAATCTGAGGTCCTCGACATTAGTAATAAAATAGTAAACGGTGGCCGGCGCAGACTCGCGCGTCCGGAGGAAACGAGTTTTCTTCTGTTCCTCTTAATATCATGACACTTTTCAGCCTTAAAACTAGCCATTGACTTATCTCGATAGACACACCGTTCCGTCGTACAGTCGGGCGAGTCGTCCGAACACGCACCGCCGGCGAGCAGGGCGAGCAATATCAGAGGATTTTGCGCGAAGCGGCGGGATTGCAAGTGTAGAACGGAACGGTCTTCACATCCAAACGCACTGCCTGAGGAACGGTGTCCAAGGAAGATGAGCGTTCGCAGTCGCCAGAGCGGGCTCCTTCCTTGCACGCCTTCGAGCGAACCTCCTGAGGGCTCCTACGCGACAGAGCAAACATTTCAACGTCCGGCGTTACCAGATACAAATCGTTTCTGCGAAAAAGGAAATCGCTAGACGGATTGCAATGCGGTTTGGCCTTTTAAACCGTTCAGTCGTAATTGGCGACAATTATTAACCGCCGCAGATGTAGGTTTTAGCGATTCCACTGAAACGTTAATCATTTTTGTGTGCTACGGTTTGGCGCTTTAAACCGTTCAATGATAATAGACAAAAATTATCAACGTTATCAAAGCGGTTTAACTACAGATTGCACATCCAGTCGCCGATTTCTGCGAAACGTTAATAATTTTCACCTGTTACGATTGCATACGCAAGAACGAGTAACATCTTGAAAAACGTTGAATTACAATCCGCCCAAATCCGATTCCTCAGAAACATCAAACTTTTGATTAACGAGTCCCCTCTTCCCTTCGCAAAATATATTCATCGCCTGACGCCACGAACATCTTTCTCCTAAGGTTGCACGGGTTCCCTCCGGTGAAATGCGGTAAATCTAAATGCGAAAAGGGAGACCGATGGTATCATAGGCACTTTGAAAAAAACATTTAAATACATCGCAGGCAACTTTCCAATGTATTTGTCTTTTGAGGTTCTTGCACGGATCTTCGAGCGTTCTCCTCTCTTGAATCGCCGTGAACGATCGTTTCGGCGACGTGTCGTCTCGAAGCTGCAGCTTCTTACTTTGTCACGACGACGCTCCGCGAAGATACTTCGTCCGCCAGACGGTCATAGAAATCGTAACGCGTTTCCGTCGGAGTCAAGTCGTGTCGCTTCGGCGTCGATTTACGCAATGCAAAAAGTTCGGATATTGCTTCGCACTCAATCCTCTACCCACGAAAAGGGAACTTTGGCAACAACATCCTCGCGCATCTAATTACTCTCTCTCTCTCTCTCTCCCTCCCTCGCACTCTCTCACGCTCTCTCTTTCTCTCTCTCTCGCTCTCAGCTGGGCAGCACAGCCTTTTCTCGCTGATCCACGCACGCAACGTATCCTGTACACGCTCACACGCTCGCTGATAACATGCCTCGCCGTTATTCGTCGCAAATAGCAGCAATACAGTAGCAGTATTCGAATAGCCGTAATAATAATCATCAATAGTCATTAATGTACGTATATACATAGTACAGAAAAACGTTTTACGCTGAATAACAAATTGTACAGTCATAAAAGGCTAACGCTGAGATCGTCGGACCGTTCCTTTCCCATTTACTCTCCTGCACCGTTCTCCTCGCCGCCCGTTTCGCTTCTCGCTTTGATTCTCGCAGACGTCCGCTCTTCGTTTCGCCGCAAAACGTTTGGGGTTGCCGAACACGTACGGCCTTTTGCGTGCCGTACTTGGTAGCGCACAGGGACGAAGACTCTCGACTCTGTCCACGGCTCTGTACACACATTACTGGCAGAATATTGCCGCAGTCGAGAGGACTCGTTCCCAGTGCGCGTCCAGGATTACGGGGTGTCTATGCAAAATATACACGCACCTCGGCGGATCGTGCCTTTCGCGAAACTTTGAACAAGCGCCTCCGCGGCTGATCGCTAAATAAAAGTGTTCGCCGCCGTGAACGCACGTGCGTCTCTGACAATACTGAACGAACTCAATTTGGCACACCGATCGACGAGCAGACATCTGTTCGAGCGGTGTGACGCCACTGCGATCTGTGGACAACACGCGTCTTCGAATACGTATGCGCTGAAGAACGAAGGTGACGTCGTACGTGGAAAACATTGGACTTATGACGGTTAGCGCGTGTTTGTCGAATTTGGTTCAAGTCACTCTGCCTGGGCATGCGTCTCTAAGTGAACTCTGGCGCGATGACACTTTCGACGGCAATGTCGAGTCGGGCGCCGCGCGGGTCGAGGGGTGTCGAATGTTTTTGTGCTAGACGGTTGTTTGGCCGAAGCGTACGCTCGCAGAAACGTTCGACGGACTACAGAGGTTTATAGGTAAATGCGCGTAGCCCGTCGCGAGGGGGGAAAGAAAAATAAGATTAGCTTTTCTAAACGAACGCTCGCAAACGAGAAGAAAGGATGGTCTCTGCGTGGACTCACGATCGATTCGGACCTTCGCGCGCAGACTTGAAAAAACAACGACATATATGTGTTATTGGCCTGCATAACAATAATTGTAACTCTGCGCACTATGCGTTGAACAAAATTATTAATATATTCTGGATGTGATATATAGTGTAGCGTAGCTGCCTCCCACACTAGCTATATACACATTGTTTATGGTCCTATCTTTTCCAAGTACATCTGCGCTACTTGCTCATGAACCTTGCTTGCTTTAGCCATTTGAACCTGTCAATGGCACAGACCGTAATGTACTACTTTAAGGCGGTAGAGCACCTGACATTTTGAACGATTTATGCACATCGGCTTGAAATAACTCAAAGAAAATATACAGAAATACTTCATGTTCACAGGTTCCCCACGGCCGGTCGGATTTGACACGAAAAAAATCACGAAAGCAACGCGTTGACTGTATGAATGGAGTGTCTTCGTGTATGTCAGTTATCGTAATAAACGTTGATTGTAACATAACTTATTGAAAGCTGTTCGACGCAGCGGCTACAGTTGCATGGGCGTTGTCAAACGAAACGTTATAGACATAAATGAAATGATACTCGAACAAAAGTCACTGTTCGTCCACTTAGAAACGCGCGACGTTTCGATGGCCTCCACTGGCTCCGCGCAATTCGATTTTCTTTGAGTTACAGTCCGATTTGCATCAACACTTTTCGCACGTTATATAATTTACTTTCTTACTTGTCCAAAGCTGCGCTCCCAGCTGGATTTTCTTTATAGCATTTATACAACTGGACAAAATAAAAATGATTAACAAAGTTCATTTTTTTTTTCGTTTTTTTGTACATAATTTTGATATCTTGAAAAAAGAACAATAACAAAATCACCAATCCTAATTCATTAATAATGATTAACTGTTGTTAATACTAAATAGACAATACACTTTCATGCTTCCATATGAAACTTATCGACGGTTACGTCATCATTTTCTCTTAAGCTATAGAGCTCTCACGATTTTTTATTTACTCTTTTTACGCATTTTCCAGAGACTGCTGTTCGGACGTGTCCGGAACGGAAATTTACCAAAAGAAAACTGAACGTTAGTATGAAAGATCTGTAAGCAGATAAAAATTATACGGTCCGATGAATAAAGATCATTTTTGATTGACTACTCAGCGTGCCATTATTGCACCTTTATGAATCCCACGCGGTGAATATGTGTTGCAATACATGTAATATATTAATGTATTCATCTTTGCTATAACATACCGTGAGCGTCATAAAGCGCTTGAAGGTATTGTCGTTCTTCGAATTTTGGCTTATGTTATGAAAAGATGAGCGCGCAACTATGAATATTGGTATGTATGCAAGTTTGGTAAAAGAGATGTCCACTGCAGGCAACAAGTATCCGATGCATACATCCAAAATTCAGGTGAAAAAAACTACACGCTTATACCCAACCAGCAGGCCATTTCAATATATGTATCTGACGACTCTAGTTTTCATCTGTTCTGCGTAGTACAATATAGTAAAGTATATACTAAGAAAAGATATATTCGCGTATAAAAGATTTTTATGCGAAAACATGATGCTGTTGCAATGTAAAAAACAAAATCTGACTGTTCAAGACGAATCGTTCTCGTGTCACGTGAATTCCCATTTCGATTGTACTAAATTATTCAATTGGTCACGAGCGCAATTGTCTCCGTGAAGACTTTTCATCTGTATCAGAGCGAAACTCATTACTGTAAAGGTCGGACAAAGTGTGACGATGAAATGATTTTAGATTAACACTCGAACGGTAGATCTGGTTCACTCTATAAAACTGTATCGATCAATCGTGTATCCGTAAAATCGATCGCTTTCCCCTTTATCCTAATTATTCAGACGTTCGAACAGCAATCTCGCCATCAAAATTAACTGGTAGAATGGCTACATGTACCACACTCATTCACACTGTCATATTTTACGATCACAAGCAAGTGTTTTGTTATAATTATCATTATCAATAATTAATAATTAATTATACATTAAATAAGCGAGTCTGTGTAAAAATTTAGCGCTTCTCGACACGTTTGCACTCGATCTCTCTGCGTCCAACCAGTTTATGACTTTGAGCGCAACATTTTCAAAAACTGATTTGTTTCTTTTCTACTTAAACTATCATTTGCCGCAGCTGGAAGAAGTAACCATTCCATGATATTTTTAGTCAATCACACTACTTTAATATTTTACACAAAATATTCAGCGTTGCACTTATATTCACCATTTCTATTACACTTCATTCATTTTCATAACTCTCCCCAGTTCTCCGTTTACGTCGTCTCAAATAAAGAATTTATCGGTAGCTTCGACTACTCGCATTTTGACCTTCCTAGTATTTTCGATGAAGACTCACTGACCCGTGTAACAATCCACAGTCAAGCTGTCAATTAAGATTACCTCAGCTCGCAAATTATTATAACTGTAGGTGATTAGTTATATTTTTGACGGACGATCTCAATTTGGCGCAGTTAACGTAACAGGTTTCTTTTTTTTCAACTATTTTAGACTTTATTACGACGCACTAAGGTGTAACTGCAGTTTTTGAAGGCATTAGTTGCAACTATTGTCACAATGTAAGGATTTCTTTCGCGTAACATTCTCGTGACAATCCGATTACACACACAATTAATTCTTTTAACACTTTTCTCCTTATGCACTGTTTAAAATCATACACTTCATGAGTTAGCTTGAAAGATTGTTTCGAAAAACTTATTCAGACATTGGAAGTATGTACACACGTGACTTGTACACATCTGTGAAAATGTCTTCTTTTGTTTCCGAGAAGCACCGAGCCTCCCGCAATCTATGTTCATGTTTTCCAGTCAAACATTGCATCAGGTGCCAATACTGAATCTTTAATATTGTTATTACTTTTTTAGGAGTTTATGTAAGCATAGTGTATGTACATCAATGAGACATACTGTTTGTAAGTTATTTTCATTTTTGGGATGACTGACTATATATACATGATTATTATCCCTTGAGGCACACTTTGCGCCACTTGGCTTCACCATTTCAACACTGATTATTTCAGTTTGAATTGTAACGGTAGATATTCCACTGGAGTTTGTATATGATTTTAGAAGCATTTCAGTTGCATTATCTTGAAATATTTGGTCTTGCATTAGCAATAAGCAGTCTCATCCAGCTGAATAGTTTGTAATCGAGGCAATTTACCCATACAAAAGCACTGTTATCACGATATTTGTCTAACACTTTAAGAGTCCTTTTCACTGACTGTTGTAGTACTCTATATGACCGGTGGCTATAACTGCGTCCCATGCTGTGTTAAGAAAAAAGGAAGATACCTTAATGACATGAGCAATTTTGGCTAAGAAAGAGGAAGATACATTAATAATGTCAAAGAACTTCAGAAACAAAAAAAGAAGATACCCCGGTAACATAAAAAAAAAATGTACAGAAATAAACCGGCTCACACGATGGATTAAGACATTATTTTGATAAAATTGTTATTGCAAACTGAGATCAGGTGACTAGTATCTGACGACCGGTTCATTCACGATTTTCATTACTCGCGTTACCGAAAAATATGAATGGTTTAAATTTAGATAAAGAGAGCTTAAATTATCACGATATTCTATAACGGCCGCAAGATAAAACAAGTAAATATATGAACCGTAATTTAAATTAATTACCAAGAATCATTATGAGGCACGAGACAGCTTCCACTTAAAATTCCCAGTCAACAACGTGTTAACATTCAAACTCCCCAAAACAGATTGCAAGAAAAATGTAAACACACTGAATGCGATCCGTGTCGTTACGTGTAACCGATGTGTCTCAAATGCGATCACAGTGAAAACGCGTGGACGATTAAACAAATATCCAGGCACTTACCCAAGCCGACGAATGACACAATTTTGTCATGATTATAGTTCTGAACGTTAACGTCTTCCTCCGGGGGCACATAGAGCGTGGAAAAGTCCTCCTTCGGTGTGTGATGATATTTCTCCATAATACCATGTGGCGGCAGCGGTGGCGGTGCTGGCAAATACGCGGGTGGTGGAAATCTCGAGGGATACCCCATGTATGGCAGAGGTTGAATCATTACAGGGTGAACCGGCTGCTGCGTTACGTGCGCACTCGGCGATTGTATGTGGAAATTCGGGGGGAATTTGTCGTATCGCATATGCTTTTCGAACATTGGCGGCGGTCTGTTGAAGTTAGGAGGCGGTTTATCGATAAGGGAAGGAACTACGGGTGAAAATACAGGATTGGCAGTTGAAGTTTCTTCAGACTCCTCTGACTGTAAAAGTTGTTCGTTAATTTCAAATCCAAACGTAAGCTCCGTGGGAAGATCACTACTTTTAGTAATGTCCGAAGTGGTCTCATCCAGCAAAATCACTGCTGGTCGCGAAGCATTAGCCTTTTTGCATGATGCCTGCACTTCCGTCGACTTTTGCAATTGTTCCTTTTCCGGGTGTGTCGCGCTCTGCGGTTTCGTTTTCTTGTTATCATTCTCCTCGGTGTCCTGTTTCGCACTCTGTGGTTGTATGTGTAGCGTTCCTTTGCCGGGATCAGCTTTTATGTTGTTGTTGTTGTTGTTATTGTTGGGTGCAGCGCTATTATTGTATTGATCCCGCGTGTTCTTCGCTAATCGATCTGGCTTAGTTGTTCTGCTGGGCGCGTCTGGATCGATATTCTGTACATCTTGAGTGGTGGGTTTTGGATTATTTTGTACGTTCGACTTTTGCACGTCTGTATCGTCGTGCGAGCCAGATACTGGATTGCATTTATTTTCACTATGCGACGCGGGACTCTCAACGTTGTGCGATTTTTTAACAGCCTCGTCGTGGAACATGTACGACACCTTCTTGTGGTGCTGTTCTTCGTGCAGGACCTGGTTGTGAAGATTTTGGTTGCCTTGTACATACGTCCTTCGTGATCGGGCATTGTCGGATCTTGAATTTACCACGGTGTCTTTATTATTTATAGTGTGGTTAGAATTGTTATTATCCGATTCGACTGGGCTGCAATTCATCATAGGATTATTTGGTTTCGACGGTGCTGAATTTGTTGAAGTTATCTCAGTAGAATTTGTGCTGTAGTTGGTAGAACTCGCTTGCTTCTGTTCCTGTTGCGTTAAACTTTGGTGCATTTTTTCTATGTCTTGGACGTACTTGAAAACCTGGATATTCTTATTGATGGCCTCTTCCTGCGCTTCAGCTTTCTTTCTGTCGGAAGAGCTTTTTATCTTCACTAGCGGCGGAGAAGATGGCTTCTCATAATTCAGGTTTATATTGTTCATATGGTTTGAATGAGCGAACGAATGCTGTCTAGGCTTTCGGTCAGAATGTTGCAATTCATCTAAACTCGGGTAGTAATCTTGAGGTACTTTGTCCGGTTCCGATGGTGTTTTAGCCGGAACACTAGGCCATGATGCAGGACTTAGCATGTTTGGAACCATCACAGACATACTTAACACAGAACTATGAGACATATTTATCGTTGCCATACGAGCTATGTCTGCATAACTTGCTTGAGGTGTGTTCCCGGACAAAGTATTCACTTTTGATAAATTGTGTTTCGATGAATTTGATGTCACAGGTAACGAATGAACAGAATCCAGGTCACTGCTATCTGACTTGTCGCTGAAAATGTACATTGCTTATATGAACGTATCAGTGATTTTTATTTAAATCCAGAAATTCTACTATGACGTATTCAAGAATGCCACACATTTGCCCTTACCCACTTTACTGATAACAGATACAATGTATAAACGCGTATCGTACCTTGGTGGCATACTGCTGGCGGATTTCCGTCTTAATTCTGGAGAAAGGGGTGTCCTAAACTCGTTAGGAAATCCTTTGGCATTTTGTAGGTATGATCCGGAAGTTACCAAATTTTGTGCCCTGCTACCACTGGAACTTCTCCTCTGCTTTTTGCTCTTTTTCTTTTTGGTGACTACCAAAAACTCTGGTTCTGCTTCCGGTTCCGGATTGATCTTTTTGTTGGCGTTTCGACGACTAGTGTAATCGTCACCGGTGTCGTTGCAATATATAGACTGACCTTCTTCAGTTCCCCAGGATCGTCGATCCCCGCGACAATCCACAGTTGCGTCACCTGTACTTCGTTGTTTTGCACGACGCAGTGCTACGTTTATCGTACCTGTGTAAAGCATGAGAAATCTGTTGGTTCAAATTTCAGGCCAACGCAAACAGAACGTCCTAAATTATGATCCTCTCATGCATAAAAAATCATAGTTTTAGTGCACTTACCGTGTTGACTTGATATACTACTAGCTCCACTTGAACTAACACTTTTTTCGATTGTGAGGTCTTCGAGCTTAGTCTTCGATATTTCTTCCAGAGAATTCGATTTATGCAACTTAGAATGCAACTGTTCTTTTTTCGAGTCTTTTTCTCGAGTTCTTGGCTTTGTACCAGAACTAGTTTTCACTCTGACGGGATTGCCAGCCTTTCCCTTTTTACCTTTGGATTCTTTATTTTCAATGAAGTTAACTAGGATCTCAATATCTCGCTCATTACGATGGCCTTTCACGTTTTCAGCTTTATAGGTAATTACGTTAGGCTCTCTAGTATGTTTTCGTCTTGGCTTTTTCTGTTGCTCGCCGTTATAAACTTGCACAGCATTTCCATTTTCATCCAAAGATTTTTTCTCTCCAGATGAAGTTGAGTCCTTCATAGTAATATGCTGTGCTGTATACCTGGAACCTTCTGTGCAGAATCCACGTACTTCAGATTACAGTAAATAATAATCAATGTTAGAAGGTTGCATTCACAATATTAGCTTAATCCAGTAACATATAACGGACAGACGCAGAAATGAAACTTATGAAATCGATAAAACATCGTCTGTGTGCGATGAAGATTACAAATGAAAATGTGTCATTCTAGCAATGTATGGCCTTACCCATTGGAAAGTTCGGTGGCTGCCAAGTCATAACTGAACATAAACCTGGCACCACCTTCCCTTGACTTGAGTTTGAACTGTTTCCGGTTCCCGTTGCAACACCCTTCATACTGCTATGTGTGTGAAATGGAAGCGCTCCAGTTATCTCTGCACCATTAACCGAGATTTTTGATTTGTCTGATTTTCCGCCGTGATCACGTATTGAAAATTCTACAGTAGCATCCACGGGAGTTTGGGCTCTATCAAAAGTGGCACGTGACGTATGTATTGATTTACGTGAATCAATTATTTTCATTTCAGTCCCCTCATCGTCTTCTGTATCCATAGGGTGAGGTCTTTGAACCCCACTTATTGTGGATCCCACATTTCGATCACTAAGAGCACCCAGCTGTAATTAATGCGATGTCAAATCTTATTGAATATTCCTCGACATAATTGGTGCGACAGAAATTAATTTGATCACAGCTTATTAACAAAATAATACAATCTCAAAATATGGTGTTCAGGACGACCTCGTAAATACACCGAACCATTACATAACTTTGCAAATATGCACTTATTTACCTCGGCATCGCCTATATCGTCCACCACATAATCTGACTTATACTCTGATGGTGGATTGTCAGATTCAAGCATCTCATTTGTCCCGTGCTTAACTTTGCTACTTCTTTTTTCACGCACCTCAGCTTCAGTCTCACCTAAACAGCTGGTGAGGTCTTTTTTGGTTTCTTTCTTGTCTTTGTCCTTTTCTTCTTTCTTAGAATTGTTATACGAAGGTTTATCCAACGATTTTGATTTTTCTTTATTGGTCCAATCATACACTGCCCTTTCTTCGCAAAAACCCTTCTATACACAAAAAAAGGTATTTACTCTAGACGTGATAATATTTCTACTTAAAAATTCAGTAGTGCGGCAAGTATGTTAAGAATGTAATTAATTTGTTCTTTAATTACCTTTTTATCAAATATTAAATCTAAATTAGCCAGGGATGCAAGGCTGTGTGACGCGTTGACATTAGATGGAAGTGATCCGCCTTCCCTTTGTCTAGCAGATACACTGGGACCTGTATATTTCTTATTTTTCCTTTTACTCCCTCCGTAAGTATGGGTAGAACTTGAGGTTAAATAAGCAAAACTACTGTCAAATTCCGATGCAAGAGGTTGTGCTAGATTTTGCAAAGATCCTCCATGAGTAAGACGTTCCGATACAGAATCACGTTTGTGTCTTCTACGGTTTGATCCAGGGAGACAGCGTGAGTTAGCTATTACCCTACGACCTTCTTCAGTCTCATCAGCTTCTGCTTCTTGCAAAAGTTCCTAAAAAGAAAACATTAAACTTCACTAACATGGTGTGCATGTTCATTAATTTTTATATTGATATTACAAGATATTATATCATACTCTTCTTTGTTATATGCGCACATATTTCATAGATTGACGAAGAGTTCCTTAGCAAGTATCTTTATTGTGTACTATTCACATGCCAACCATGTACACATAAATTAAGAGGCAGATCAAAATAGAGTTTGACATATTTGCATAAATAAGGCTAGGAAATAATGAAATGAGAAATTTCAATATAAACAAAATTGTGATAGGGTTTTCTCAACATCAACGTCGATAAGTGTAATAAATAATAACAGTGTTTGAATCATACCTTGAATAGGTTAGATTTTCCTTCGCGATCTTTGGGACACTTATAAGTTATGGCTTCATCCAGCAATGCACGTAGTTCACCTTCATTCAATGTAGACAATGTTGCTGGTTCTTCCTATGAGAACAATTAAGTAAACGATTGTGTAAGATATGTATACATAAAGCATTTACTAATTGGGTACAAAAAACATTATGTGATTTTTTCCCAACATATGCAGAAATCACATAATAAAAGACGATAAATTTTTATGTTAATGGTAACAAAACATTCCTGAAATGATCCTTGGATCCGTTACAAGTGTCTATGGTTACAAAGTACTTGTATTATGTAAGACATGATGAATTAACTACCATGACTGTTTGTTCCTACTAGTGATACAAATTTAGTTTCTAACAGCAAACACATTACTCTAGATGTAACTACCGCGTGAAGATAACAAAAGCAAACCTACATAAAAATGTCCTAAAATATCTAAATCTGCTACATTATTTATAAGTGACAAAACCTCATTTTGTAATTTTGTGGTCTTTATACAATGTTGAATTCAACCTTAAGTTTTAACCTATCAGCACAATAATGACTATTCCTTTATATCGCTGCATGTATAACGTAGTTTCATGGAAAATGATAATGCAGGGCAAAAGATTTAACAATATTTCACAATTCAATGTAAATACATGTAAACTTTGAAGTTTTTTGATTAAATTTCATATTATCAACCTAACAGCGACGGAAAGTAGTTCACAAAGGTGATAGGTAATGGTATAGATCCACACAGCAAATTTAAGGTTTCACTTATTGGATTTCAGAAATATAGTACCTCTGCTCTGCAATGTGTAATCTTACCATTGATATGATACCAGCAATTCTATGATAATAATAAAGACAAAAAAATTCATGTCTCTTGCACACTGGAGTTGTCAAAACATGTAATATCACAAGTGTTTTGTAATAACTGTAAAATCATTACTTTGCACATAACCAAAGTTTTGTTAACCGCCGATACCATCCCTTTGGAATGTCAGATCTTATTGAACACTGCTGCAAAGTCCAAATTATAATCTATATGAACTTAATGACATGGTCTGCCTCTATGCGTCCATACATCTGTATACATACACATACACGTCCATGTACATATATACATAGATCTCCCTGAATATACATACATCACGCAGCCTTTCTATGCAAATGTAAGAAATGATAATTACAACGAAACAAAAAAAAAACGTTAGGGGAGGGGGGAAGCCCGACTCTTTGTTTTTCTCTCTACTAACACGAGCTGCACTCTCTCCAGATAACCTGACTAGTTTCGCTCTCGGTAAATATCTTATCGGAGACCGCTACCGCTACAAAAATTATTAACTCTCGTACTCCAGCCATTTTCATCGGCTCTCAGAATTGTCCGCAGGGAAGCCGCGAGCTACGTTAACATCGACACCAGCAACAAAGAGCCCCCGCGACGTTCTCCCTCGTCGGCCGCATCGTCAGTCGCGGGACGTTCGGAAAAATACGATCTACCGTCCGCACGTTGATCGCGAACGTCGGAATTTTTTGATCGCCCCGAAGGCAGATCGTCGCGCACTGCCGTGCAGCCAACGTCTGATCGTCTGCGAGCGCATATTTACGTCCGCTGGCAGTCGAAGGCTCTGGCGAACGACGAGCAATCGGAGGAGCGATCGGAGGAGGAATCGGAGGAATTGGAGGAGCAATTGCACGAGACCGCCGCCGTCGACGATGCTCGTGAGTCCTTGGGCGCACCGAGAGGCCGTCCAATGGCGAGTTTACCTCCGCTCGTGAATTAAAATGGGACACGCACGACGAGTGCGTTTGGGCTCGTCCGGAGATCGATAGTGGGTCGCGATTAGCTAATTGGGCCGCGAGTTATCGGGATGACTTACGGACGAGCGAAAAATCTGCTGGGCAGTGCCGGCACGGGAATTTATATTTTTAGAGGGCACCCGGGTCGGCCGCAGTCGCCTCCGCTCCCTGTCCAACTGCAACACGGCGATCCAACGCTGTCACGTCGAGATCTGGCGCATTCCGCTCGGAGGTTCGCGAGATCGTGAGTGCGGCGTCGACGACGAAGGGGCGTAATATCGATGGAGCCGTTAACGAGCCGCCGATCTAGACGTTATTTCGACGAGCGGGCGCGGCGCGCTCTTCCCAGCATGGCCGCCGCCATTACACTGCGAGCACGGCCATTCCAACCTCGTAACAAGCCGGGGCCCCCAAGTGTGCCCGACCGAACGAACGGGATCGTACAAAAATTCTCGTCACGGAATATTCAAAGAGTTACCAGAGGGGAACCCCGAATAATTATGTTATTTCAAATACTCGTATTATTATGTCTATCGCAACCCCCACTTTTGCAGCCTTTGTACCACAGACGCATGAACGGTAGCATGTGAGGTAGCTAAGCTACTCGAATTTTTGCCATGACCGCATGACTTTCAATGATTAAACCCGTGTGGTCCCAAAATATGTCGAGGTAATAAATATCCTGCCTTTCAACCGTAAAAAGGACTGTTATTTCAAATACTCATACTATTATGTCTTTCGCAGCCTTTGTACCACAGACGCATGAACGGTAGCATGTGAGGTAGCTAAGCTACTCGAATTTTTGCCGTGACCGCATGACTTTCAATGATTAAACCCGTGAGGTCCCGAAACGTGTCGAGATAACAAATAAATTCTGCGTTTCAACCGTAAAAAGACCTGTTATTTCAAATACTCATACTATTATGTCGCAACCCCCACTTTTGCAGCCTTTGTACCACAGCCGCATGAACGGTAGCATGTGAGGTAGCTAAGCTACTCGAATTTTTGCCGTGACCGCATGACTTTCAATGATTAAACCCGTGTGGTCCCAAAATATGTCGAGATAATAAATATCCTGCCTTTCAACCGTAAAAAGGACTGTTATTTCAAATACTCATATTATTATGTCTTTCGCAGCCTCTGTATCACAGACGCATAAACGGTAGCATGTGAGGTAGCTAAGCTACTCGAAGTATTGCCGTGACCGCATGACTTTCAATGATTAAACCCGTGTGGTCCCAAAATATGTCGAGATAATAAATATCCTGCCTTTCAACCGTAAAAAGGACTGTTATTTCAAATACTCATACTATTATGTCTTTCGCAGCCTTTGTACCACAGACGCATGAACGATAGCATGTGAGGTAGCTAAGCTACTCGAAGTATTGCCGTGACCGCATGACTTTCAATGATTAAACCCGTGTGGTCCCAAAATATGTCGAGATAATAAATATCCTGCCTTTCAACCGTAAAAAGGACTGTTATTTCAAATACTCATACTATTATGTCTATCACAACCCCCACTTTCGCAGCCTTTGTACCACAGACGCATGTAAGGTAGCTAAGCTACTCCAAGTATTGCTCTGACCGCATGACTTTCAATGATTAAACCCGTGTGGTCCCGAAACATGTCGAGATAACAAATAAATCCTGTCTTTCAACCGTAAAAACGCCTGTTATTTCAAATACTCATACTATTATGACGCAACCCCCACTTTTGCAGCCTTTGTACCACAGACCATGAACGGTAGCATGTGAGGTAGCTAAGCTACTCGAAGTATTGCCGTGACCGTATGACTTTCGATGATTAAACCCGTGTGGTCCCGAAACATGCCGAGATAACAAATAAATCCTGTCTTTCAACCGTAAAAAGGCCTGTTATTTCAAATACTCATACTATTATGTCTATCACAACCCCCACTTTCGCAGCCTTTGTACCACAGACGCATGTAAGGTAGCTAAACTACTCCAAGTATTGCTCTGACCGCATGACTTCCAATGATTAAACCCGTGTGGTCCCGAAACATGTCGAGATAACAAATAAATTCTGCGTTTCAACCGTAAAAAGGCCTGTTATTTCAAATACTCATACTATTATGTCTATCATAACCCCCACTTTCGCAGCCTTTGTACCACAGACGCATGTGAGGTAGCTAAGCTACTCCAAGTATTGCTCTGACCGTATGAATTCTAATGATTAAACCCGTGTGGTCCCGAAACATGTCGAGATAACAAATAAATCCTGGTTTTCAACCGTAAAAAGGCCTGTTATTTCAAATACTCATACTATTATGTCTATCACAACCCCCACTTTCGCAGCCTTTGTACCACAGACCATGAACGGTAGCATATGAGGTAGCTAAGCTACTCTAATATTGCCGTAACCGCATGAATTCTAACGATTAAACCCGTGTGGTCCCAAAACATGTCGAGATAACAAATAAATTCTGCGTTTCAACCGTAAAAAGACCTGTTATTTCAAATACTCATACTATTATGTCGCAACCCCCACTTTTGCAGCCTTTGTACTATAGACGCATGAACGGTAACATGTGAGGTAGCTAAGCTACTCGAATATTGCCGTAACCGCATGAATTCTAATGATTAAACCCGTGAGGTCCCGAAACGTGTCGAGATAACAAATAAATTCTGCGTTTCAACCGTAAAAAGACCTGTTATTTCAAATACTCATACTATTATGTCGCAACCCCCACTTTTGCAGCTTTTGTACCACAGACCATGAACGGTAGCATGTGAGGTAGCTAAGCTACTCGAATATTGCCGTAACCGTATGAATTGTAATGATTAAACCCGTGTGGTCCCGAAACATGTCGAGATAACAAATAAATCCTGGTTTTCAACCGTAAAAAGGCCTGTTATTTCAAATACTCATACTATTATGTCTATCGCAACCTCCACTTTCGCAGCTTTTGTACCATAGACGCATGAACGGTAACATGTGAGGTAGCTAAGCTACTCGAACTATTGCCGTAACCGCATGACTTCTAATGATTAAACCCGTGAGGTCCCGAAACGTGTCGAGATAACAAATAAATTCTGCGTTTCAACCGTAAAAAGACCTGTTATTTCAAATACTCATGCTATTATGTCGCAACCTCCACTTTTGCAGCCTTTGTATCACAGACCATGAACGGTAGCATGTGAGGTAGCTAAGCTACTCGAATATTGCCGTAACCGCATGACTTTTAATGATTAAACCCGTGTGGTCCCGAAACATGTCGAGATAACAAATAAATCCTGGCTTTCAACCACAAAAAGGCCTGTTATTTCAAATACTTATACTACTATGTCTATCCCAACCCCCACTTTCGCAGCCTTTGTACCACAGACGCATAAACGGTAACATGTGAGGTAGCTAAGCTACTCGAATTTTTGCCGTAACCGCATGAATTCTAATGATTAAACCCGTGAGGTCCCGAAACATGTCGAGATAACAAATAAATCCTGGCTTTCAACCGTAAAAAGGCCTGTTATTTCAAATACTCATACTATTATGTCTATCGCAACCTCCGGTTTCGCAGCTTTTGTACCATAGACGCATGAACGGTAACATGTGAGGTAGCTAAGCTACTCGAACTATTGTCAGGACCGCATGACTTTTAATGATTAAACCCGTGTGGTCCCGAAACATGTCGAGATAACAAATAAATCCTGGCTTTCAACCACAAAAAGGCGTGTTATTGCGAATACTCATACTTTCATGCGGTTGGTAACCCCCACTTTGGCAGCCTTTGTACCAGATGCCTAAACGGTAGCATGCGAGGTAGCTAAGCTACTCGAAATATTGCCGTCACCGCATGTGTTACAATGATTAAACCCGTGTGGTCCCGAAACATGTCGAGATAACAAATTAATCCTGCGTCTCATCCACGAAAAGACATATTACTTCAAATGCTCATACTCTTATGTTTATCGCAACCCCCACTTTGGCAGCTTTTGTACCAGATGCCTGAACGGTAGCATGCGAGGTAGTTAAGCTATTCGAAATGTTGCCATAACCATATGAGTTCCAATGACTAAACCCGTGTGGTCCCGCAACATGTCGCAATAACAAATAAATCCTACGCTACCACAATAAAAAGAAAAGAAAACAGATTATTTCAAATGCTTTAAGAAGATTGAAGTAAGCAGTAACCAAAAAAAGTGTTTATGTCGTTTGAAACACGACACTGCGAAATGCGACACTAACTTATTCTAATAATTTTGCGATACCTCGACGAAAAATATCCGTCAATTGTAAGATTGGTCAAGGAGTCCGAGAGTTTGGCCCACTTTCGATACTTCGTGTTTCGTTTGTGTGAGAACTCGTTGACACGCTGGATATTTTGCTAAGTGTGTGGCTACCGCCTGGACTGAGCGATTATTTGGCAGGCGAGACGCTATGATCGGATAGAGTGTTTTCTGACGATATTGCGAATTGATACGGCGCGTATGACTGCGCGGCAGTGCTGTGAAAAAGGGGCGCGTGGAAAGTAGCGGTCCGTCGACGAACAACGGGCCGCCGCAAAGTATTAGCTTTAATCTCAATGTTTTGCTTGATGTTTTTTATGCTATTTATAATACGCACTTCGCGCATAAAGATATACCGGGCATTACGATCTCGAGTGACGATGAGTCCGAGACGTCCGAGAGAAAGACGAAAGTGTCGAAAGTGACGAAAACAAACACTTTCGCACAGCAGTTTTTTTTCCCCATTATTTATGTCGCGTTATTTGTACCATTCATGAGGACGACACGTTTTATCGTCAGAATCGACGTTACTCGGCAGGACGTTATTTGAGTCGGCTGCGTTTTCAAATATTACGGCGCTCTAATAAAATTTAGATATGTGGTCTCTCATTACATATTACCAGATAATCCCTCGTGCTATTTTTGGACTGGACTAATTGTCTTGGCGATAATTTGCCAGACATAAATCGCACTGTAATGTAGGCGGATAATACTGAATTTCTTCGTTAAAATTTGTATAGAAACAACAGTTCTCGAAGCTAGAATATGATTTATTATAAGTTAAACATTGACTATAAGTGGATATAATTTACTGAGAACACAGTGGAAACTGCTAAGTTTTTATCTGATAAGAGTTACATTTCTCCTGTGAAATTAATACAGCTGAACTTCTTTGATTTGTAACCAACACATTTTTTTTTGCTAAATTTTTAATTAATTATATAACTGCTGAATTCAAACTCTAAATCTATGCTATAAAGATAAGAAATTCTATGTAAAACACGTGAATTGTACTTCTGATGAATTAAGTGAAATATCATGACGTAAAATATTTAATGGAAAAATATTCGTTCTCCTATATGAATCTATTTAATAAAAAGATGTACGAGTTTGGGAGACATAAATTTACATTTACATAGTCGTTACAAAATTGATTGATGACTTTCAGTCCTTACGCCGTTTGATCATATTCATATCTTTCCTTCTATATCACCTTTCGCAAATATTTAAACATAAAAGTTTGCTTCTAACAGTAGCTGAACAATTTACTGGTTAATATCTAAATATAACAATACTGAGCATATCAATGCTGTTAAGAATTTTGCTGAATGTAATAACAATATATAGTTAATTAAAAACCTGAGAAAAACCCTTAAGACAACTAACAATCATTCACATAGATTGCTTTATCACAGATTTTGATACCCAATTACTGCATCTATCTCACATGAAGTACATTTTGTTTCCAATTTAACTTTGCTTTGCGTTTGGTAAGAATTGAAGCAACCCCCTGGGTGCCTTACAACACATGTCGTTTCTTGTGACATTCACCCAATCCTTGCAACGTACAACATTTCAGGCTCGTTCGACGAACGCTTTGCCATTACTGAAACGCAAGCTGTGCCAGTCATCCAATACGTGCCCGTCATCCAATACGTTACTGCCACAAGCTCGCAAGCCTCACTAAACTGCAACGTTCATTTATTCTCTCCGACAGACGAGACCATTCAAATATATGAGAACACGAAGGACTCATGCTGCTCACCTGCTTGTTGTCAGAGCCACTATTAAACGGTGAACTCTCACCGGTCAAGTCTGGAATCACATCGGCTTTCGCACTGGCAGTATCTGCACTTGCACTCTGCGCAACGACAGTCTCAGCACCGGTAACAGTGGCCTCAGTGCTCGCTTCGTCGGCGATTTCCATGTGACTGCTCTCGGCACTTTTGTCAGGGGCTACCGATTCCTGGCGATGATCCGGCCCTGGGGCCATCTTGCTCGGAATTGACAGCACCACCGTGTCTGCTCTGCTCATAGCGTTCCCGTTAACATTTCCGTACGGACGAGGCCTGTCGGCCTTCACTGTTCAGCATGAAAGATCCATCCGCAATTGTCAACGACTCCACGCATGTCGATCGCGTTCAATCCGAGATGAGTTTTTGCAGCATCTTTCACTGCACCGACATATCACTCTGAGCCGGCAGCTTCTCGCAACTGTGCAAATACGCGGCTTCGTCTACTTCTGATTCGTTCGAGATTGAAGTGACGGTCTACGATCGGCTGTGCTGATAGAAACGTAACGATGGGACAGAACGAGACGTCGAGAGTAGATTATGATTTTCCGCGCGTGCTGTGCGCGCAGCGAAACTGACAAAAATGGCACCGTCCGCTGCTTAGCGCATCGTGATTGTCGATTAATCGGCGAAACTGTACGGTTCATGGGAGTTTTCGTTCAATGTCACTCTAAATCCTAGAATTATCCGTTTGCTGACGCAGCCCGCGTTACGCCGGGGTCCGTTGGTGTCATGCGAAGTTCGAGCGCACAGCGGACAGCCGTTTCGTTGTTTGAGGTTATTGAATCACTGCTCGCGGGTACTATGAACACAATGCTTGCCGATTAAAGTGAATCGCACGGGCTTTAATTGCACTGACATACTCGGTCACATTGTACATCAGCCGGATCGGCGCCTCTATCCTCGGTACGCGTTACGGGTCTAATTAAAATATTAGGAACATTCGCTACGTCACGACGAATCTCTCGACAGCTAAAGAGTGCCATAAAGAAAAATGCTAACGTCGCGACATATCTAAAAGCTGCGAGGAGACGAGGATCGATTGCGTTTTCTCACTTGTCTCGCATACACCTCGCGCATCGCCGAACATAGAATTGAAGCGTATTCGAAGACGGGAAAGACCGGTGACTGGGTCCGCGGCACTTATCACCATCTGATCGCGCTAACAGCCAGTCGCCATCCCGTTCAGCACGTCAGGCCACTTCTGCACGTTCCTACGCTCTTCGGCGAGCCTTCAACAAAGTCCAATTTTGGAGACATAAGCCGCAGTTGATAATCGCCAGGGCTCGGGCACTCATAAATTCAATATGGCCGCCGTCGACACAGAGATGCACATTTTTCTCGCTCGCAATTCCGCGCTCCTCGACTCGGACGGGGCGCAACGTGCATCCGTGCCGTTCGCTTCAGACGTTCGCTTCAGCCGTACGTGGACGGAAGACGCAGGAATGGATCCGTTCCTGTCCAAAGGCCGAACAATACTCTTGGCATCGCTCGTGCATGCACCACCGCGCGCAGTACTCGGCCTGCGATTTCTTCGCTCCCCCGCCGCGCAGAGATCTCGGAAGACGGTAGAAAGTCACTCCTCTGTCATCCCAGCGACGTGCGGCTCCGTGGCCAACGGAATCGCAGACATCCGGGCCAGATCGCCGAGGTGCGTGCTCCAAAATTCCGAGTTATCGATCGCCACTTTTTTTCCCTTCACACCCGTCGACGGCTCTCAGACGCAGTGGGCACGACGACGGACGCTTTCTCACAAAACATCGCCGTCTTCTGTCCCGTTGACGTGCCGAGCTTACTGACGACAGCCGCACGCCCGGATTCGCTGCACGATGAACACTAGCTGCGACCCGCCGACAGACACTTCGTCGCACGATATTGCAGGAGCGTTCACGCGCCTTCCAACGCGAACGGTCAACTTGCCCGCTTCGGACACCTACGTCTCGAATGTCGGCGAGGCCGGCGTGAGCGCGCAATATCAGGAGGGATGACAAAATTCACGTCGATTCCTACGGACAATTTTCTCCGCGAGACGATAGCCGATCGCTTTTGCGCAGAGGAACGGCTGACCAGCCGTTTGGCCTCCGAAAATGTCGTCTGGTTTCAGGAGCGTACTCACTTGTCACTGGGTTAGCGCAAAGGGTGTCTTTGCTTTCTTACGCGTGCACCCGCAATTTTGCCGAATTATCCTTCTGGTCGGGACTTCCTCGGCTGGCGGCTCCCTTTTTGGCGAAATTTTCCAGGCGATGTTAGAGTAGGACGTGTAGTTGAGGATGATTTTATTTTTTAGTAACTGTACGGTTGTTGCGGAGATTCATGAGGATCGGTTCGATAGTTTGCTAGTTGATTCGCCGATGACTAGAATGTAAAATACGTAAAGGACTAGAAGTGACGAAATGTCCGACGCAATTGAATGCGGAGTTACATCCCTGTCTGTGCTTTAGAACGTTTCTATACGTCACGAGGATCGATAACTCTCGAACTCGAAACGTTGCACGATAGAATTGCTCGATTGTACAGATTCATTGACGTTATCTGCTAACCCGGGTCAAACAGTGTTGAACCGCAACGCGTGAGACTGGTGGACAGTCGGCGAGGTTCTTTTGTAGGTACTTTGTTTGGCAAAATTTTAACACGGGAGCGGCTTTTAGAAATTCTGGCTAAACGTTTTTCTTTCTTTACAGAGGCAACTTGACGTGAAATTCTTCAACTCGGGCGGGCGAAAGGAAAGCACTGTCGCGATGTCAGAATCCGAGAATATATTCTTATTTGTTCCCAACATCATCGGTAACTATGCGCTAAATGATCATTACGGAAAATATATTCATTTTCATTGTTGTTGGGCAACTATGTCGTAACTTAAAACGTACAAAATTTGCAAGACCTTCAAATAGCAATTTCAAGTTGTGGCACTTAAAAAAGTTTCATTTATGCAATTTTATCTACTTTTATGATATTATCTGATTAAGTTGATTATGTTATGCTAAGCTTATTATGTTTGCATAGTTATTTAATACTTATTTCAATAATTGTTTATAGGACATATATTTATATTGTTTTTCTTTAGTATTATACCAATTATGCGTTATATTTTTTTCTAATCTTTGTATAAAGGTATTATGGTTTGTATTATATTAGCTTAATATGTTTGATTAAAAATCGTAATAAATTTATGATAATATTATTGTTTTCTCACACGTATGTTGTGAATTGCATAAAATATATCTTGTAATTATGCACAAATATGTATCACAAAAGTTTGATATGCTTTATAAAAGTTAAAATCTTTAAATCTTCCTGGTATAGTCTTCTTATGACCGTATAAATTCATATAGAAGTAATGTAATTGAGAGGCTTCTACTACTGATCAATATCTGTATGCTATCGTTTTATATGACTCTATAATATCTTGTTTATCACACAAAGATTACATTAATAACATTTAAACTTATTTATTGAATACTGTGCACGCATGGACTCTTTTATTCAAAGCCCGAACCTAAAAAATGGTGTAAACTAAAAACAGGCTTCACTCATAAATAACATACTTTATCTTTATATCAATTGAAAGTATGTAGTACATACCAAAAAAAGGTTTTGGAATAAAATGTTTGCACTATCGCTATTAGAATGAGATTTGGCAATAGTGCCATCCTTACTATAGCAAAATTAATATCTACTAATATCTTCTTTTCTGTAATTTACATAGGTTATGCCAGGATTATCTTGGCTCTAATATCCTTCTACTTTATGCCGACACATTATGTCATTGCATCTTGGTGCTACATTGTAAGTGCCTTACTGGATGCAGTAGATGGTCATGCAGCTCGGTACTACAACCAAAGTACTAAGTTTGGTGCCATGTTAGATCAATTGACTGATCGTGTTGGTACCATGTGTCTTATGGCAATTTTATGTACATTTTATCCTACATATACATTCTGGTTTCAATTGAGCATGGCTATTGACATAGCGTGCCATTGGATATATTTGCACACGTAAGAAAATACATTAAGTATTACTTTGATCGTAAAGTAATGCTATACAAGAATTTTGATAACATATAGATTAAATTTAGATAAAACTTACCATGTTTTCCAATACATTGCATTATTGCTTCATATAATTATGTTATAGGACTGTTTTACAAGGAAAAACAAGTCACAAGTTTATTGATATGTCTGGGAATCCAATCATGAGACTGTACTACACTAATCGTACAGTACTATTTTTCATGTGTGCAGGAAATGAAGCATTTTATGCTGCTCTTTACCTTCTTAACTTTACCGAAGGACCCATTTGTAAGTACATATGAGTGTTTATATATAACTACTTATACACGTAACTTGTCTTAGAGTCATAGAATTAAACAGATGTGGCCTGATTACATTGTTTTTTCCTTTCAGTGCTCGGTGTTAGTTTATACAGGTTAATTGCATACATCTCAGCTCCTGTAGCAATTGTGAAAGCTGCAATTTCTGTTCTACATGGATATGTGTCTTGTATCAACATGGGAATAATTGACGTGAAAGAGCGTCAAGTACAGCAACAGAAGCAAAGCTAAACTAGTCTCTTAAAATTATTGGCTATCTGCTAGTCAAAGTAAATGTGATTAACTGTTCTTCCTACCCTATAAGGCAAAGTGTATTTCCTAAACATATACTTGCATTATATTTTGGCTAACCAATCTATAAAAAATGTGCTGGTTGAAACGGTAGACTGCTATTCCATGTGAAAACGTGATCAACATGTGAAATGTACATTCGTCATGAATTATGCATTTGTGCAATTATATGTGAATATTTTATTGTCATAATATTGTGAAAGTTTCAAATGTTGCAAAGTCATTGTTGTATTACACTTTTATGATGTAGTGTCACATATGGAAACTTTCCAATCATTCCCTTCATGATAATATACCAATTGTTTCAATAAATAATTTTCGTTTATATTATTGGAAATAGAATTTTGTTAAACTGTCTATATAATTCCATATGTAATGCCTATCATTTTATATGATTTACACTGTTATAATTTTGTAGATTGTATTGTATAACTGTAATCACCTCATCTTATGGTGTACTTGTGTTGTAATAAAACGTTTTCTAAAAGTTAGTTGACTTTCTTCTACACCACTAAACAATGTACAATAAACCACAAAATTTCGTCATTGTACTAACACATTTTTCATTCGGAAGATCTGAATATATGTATATATATATATATAGAATATTTCCTAAACAAAATTAGCGAAAGCAATTTTGAACGTGCCGTTTTCTAAAATCATTCTCAAAATTGTTGGCAATAAATGAGAACCAAGTTTGAGGATGTTTCTTTGTTTCTGAGGTCGATAAAACGCAAGTGGTCATCAGGAATAATAAACTCTCCTTTTTCCGCGCTTAAAGTAAATAACGCACGACATAAAAAGTGCGTCTGAATGATACCGTGGAAAGAAACAAAAACTAAATCATTACAGCCACATTTTGTTATAGAACACTACGAGTCCGAAAAACATGTGATTTTTTTGTCAAACGCAAATAACACCATAAATATGAGTTTTGCGATAATACGGCACTAAGGTGAGGTCGTAGTTAGAAAGGGACACACAGAAATTTACCCCATTACGGCAATACATAAATGACAGTGATGGACTAACCTCAAAATTCTGTTCTCACTCCCCCGTCATGACCAGTCATGTTTCGGCGCCATGTTTTCACTTCAAACATTCGCGCATGTTGTGAAAAGTTTACGAAATTCGTACGTAATTTTTCGCGTGCTTGAAACACCAGATGAAGCAACTTCCGACACTAGTGATTGCCGTTCTAGACGAGAAAAAGGAGTTTACCGAACGTTAATTGTTTCTGCCGCTGCTGAGACGCTCGTAGCAAAGTACAATATTTATAAAAACAGATGAGCATTCAACACCGGCTTGCTGCGAAGCAAATTGCGATACGGCAGCGCCAGTGTCGTCAGCTATGATTTGAAATGGCGGTTATACTTTAGTATTTGAATTTACGATTATTTTTCGTTCATCTTTTGTTCTGCGTTCATGATACGTGCACAAACAGATGTCCGCTGCAGCACTATTATTCCATAGAAATTGGGTACAATATAAAAAGCACGCGTGCTCAGTATATTGTAATTTGCACGTGCAGTGTGCATTTAGTTTACCATAAATGGGTTCATATTTTTTTCTCGCCTTTTTGAGTTGTAACCGAGGAGTAGTCACAAAAATGATGTTTAGAGTAACTTCTGTATATTTCAGCAAATTAATGTATTTTCATTGTGCAGACATAACGTACGTAAGATAGCGCGTTGAAAATTAGTTGGTAGACTAATTGACACAATTCCGACCGTTTAGTTAAACAATTCGTATGCTGTCGGACAACGGCGCAATACGATATTGTATAGTTTACAGTATAAATTAATAAATGGAATCATCTCTTTTAATCGAAAAAGATAAGCACTCCCTTAATGCGAATCCGTTATGTTCCACAATACATTTTGTATGTATCGTGTCATAATCGTGTCATAATCATGATAGATGTGATAGTACTCATAGTACGTTCAGTCAAATTTGTGAAGGACTATTATACGCTCGCTTACAATTGTAGTAGATTGCATTACGCGTAAGAAAATCGTACTTTTATCAAAACTAGTAGCAATGTAAATTATTTCAGAGTGAATGGAGTGTGCGTAAAAAATTAATCGGTACTTTACATTTGTACACAGCAGTTTGATATAAAACTTAGTAAATACTTATGTACAGTACAGTATTAAGGATTTGCTCTTCTTGGTGTTAATGTTCACAAAGCGCTCAAACAGTGAAAAACAAGGTTTTAATAAAAAAATGTTTGGTATTAAATGATTCTTGTTCTGTTTCATTATTCCCGTAAAACACTCACGATATTGTCTGCAAAGTTCAAGTCTGTTCTTGATGGGTATATCACCTTCAGATTACCATCAACATCAACAATTCGAACCTGTTCCACAACTAACTTATGATACTCAGGCTCAGTTTCGTTAGTTTGAGGGCAACCAAGACCCGATATAATAAGTTCTTTCAGAAAATAATCCAAGACTTGCCTGTAAACAAGCACAACAAGTAGTAAATGATTGTAGGTATTACGGTTTATAGCGCAGTTAATTATTCATGTCTAACCCGCATGTCTTGTGTGAAGTGGAACTAGTGACCTCAACCAGTATACTTTCAGTGGCCAGAGAAATTTTGGTGATGTCACTATTTGTAATTGGTGGAAAGGATATTACTTGATTTGTGCTATCCAATAGACATGGATACAGCGGCTTCCCTTCTAGCAAGTACAAATATTTATGGATTCCAGAATATACATTACGCTTTTTCTCTTTTCTCAAGTTATCTGCCTCTTGTTGCAATTGTTGGAATAAGGCAGCGCCAGTATATGTCTTAGTTCGCATTAGTGGTTTGATTTCCAACTCGTTTGGTGGTTTTGCAGTGTACGTTAGGTTACCTGTGGTTATTTACACAAATAACTGCCACTAAGAGATGAATAAAAGCATGGTGTAAAATATATGATGTGTAAGTAGTTACCAGGTGCAATCAATTTTAAATCATGAGTGGCAATAGTGGCTGCGTTTCTTTTATCGCATATTCCATCATGAAGCTTAGTTTGAAATTGAATGAACTTTTTGAAGCTGTCTTCGCTGAAAGAAAGGTTTCTAACGATACATGCAGCTATGAATGGCCTGACACCTTTAATCTCATCTGTAACCTTTATCAGTGGTGTCTGATCTGTCATCTTTAGCACTTTGATTTTATGTACTAAATTGTCTACTTCGGATGTGGTATCATGTTCAGCTGACTTCTGTCCCTTTTTACTCTTCTTAGACTTGCTGCCTGCAGTGGTATTTTGAATAACCCTAGCACAGTGAAGTTTCACATACTCTAACACTTGCTTCGTACGGCATTGATCAACAAGTTTGGACAGTCTTTTATCCGCTAGTTTATTCCCTTTTAAATTTACCTCCTTCAACTTACTACAGTCGACTAATTCTCCAGGAACAACTACAACAAAAAAGTACATCCAGGGATTGCATAAATATATGTAATAAAAAGTAATATATAAATTATATAACACAGCGCAACAGTTAATAATATAGTACCTGAGATTAAATTATCTGCTATGTTTAATACCTTCAAGGATTGTAATACATTTATGTTTGCAGGAATTTCTTTTATTTGATTTCCATTTACATAGATTTCAGATAAATGCACAAGTTCTGCATAGCAAACATCCGGGAACACTTCAAATTTATTATTTGATAAATCCAAGATACATAGTTTGATATTTGCAATCTGTGAGGGCAAGCACTGTAAAAGATTAGAACCAAAATTGAGTGTGGTTAACTGTGAAAGATTCTTCAATTCATTAGGAAGGTCTGACAGCTTATTTCTCGAAAGATCTAACACTTTCAGCTTCGTCAGGCTGTCTATGGTACTTGGAATTTTTGTAATTTCGTTAGAATGCATGACCAAAGTTGTAAGATTTTTAAGTTTCTTAATTTCTTCTGGAATTTCTTGCAAGCAAGTCTGCGTTAAATGTAGATAGTTTAAGTTCTGTAGATTAAACAAATTCATATCAAGTCCAGTGTCAGCGATCAACTTCGATATATTCGGTCCTGACAACACCAGCTCATGTCGGTTTTCATCAGCGGCTTGTTTAATTGCGCTCCACGTTTCGGTCATTTTGACGATGTCAGCCGGTTATTTTTGGTTATAATTGCTTGAAGATTACTCGTGTCGCAAGTGTAATATACTTTAATGTCTCCCTGTTTTGTATTATCTCTTTAACAATAGATTAGAAACGGTCGTCTTATATTTCAAACCTGCACAAGCACAACTGTCCAAACTCTACACTCAGTCAATGCGGCAAATCTATTCTGTATTTTGTGTGTAACCACAGCCAAAGTACGAAGGTAGACCTATCGGTCTGTGAGTTGTTCGAACAAACTGAAGTACCGACATAGTCAGATAAGGTGCATCTGAGCGCACTCTACATTGGAGAAAGTAGAAACCATCCATACACCTTACTAATTCAGACATGAACCACGCAAGAATTAAGCCATGACCGAAATTAATTCGAAAATCGTGAAATAACGTTAAATCGAGTAAAAATATTTTTGTTTTCAGACGATACCATTCAATATACGAAAATTTACGCTGAGGGTAGACCTCGATATCGTATAAAATATGCCTGAAAATGGACTAAGAAATAAAATAAATCGCTCAGTAAACTCTAGTAAACAATACTCTCAGTAAACAATAAACGCATGCGAAGTAAACATGGAAAATATTTAATTTTTAGTGGTACAGTCGAGATAGTAAAGGAACACAATTATGGGAGCAAATTAGACGAAAGCGGCAGCCATTACCCGTGGCCAGCCAATCAGCGTTCAGCATGAAAGTCTTCCCCACTCCGAACCTAACAGTAGCGCGGTGCACATCGTAACAGGTGAGCTACAACATTTATCCCATTTTATTGTTAAATATTTGCCATACCATGTCTAAATTTATAGAAATATCATATGTTTGGTACAGGGCAACGCGTATTGCGATGTGGCTTCGCTTGATTCGGTGAACTGTTCGAGATATTCGACTGTGACTTTTGGCGGTTACAAGATTGCAGAAAACGAGGCAGGCTATGGCAAGGGCACATCGTATTTGCGGCTTTTATGCGATTTTCGGTAAGTGTCATCACATTCTAGTACATAATTCGGTGCGTGACCTGCATGCGCAAGTAATGAGTAACATGTATTGTGTTTATTTGTTGCATGTATGACAAAATAACCTATCGTTGAAATTCCCAATTTTGTGTAGTGGTGTGGGTGAGGCAAGAAGACGGTTACTCACGCACGCGCACCTATTCAAACACACTTCGCCGCAACATTTATCCCTATTTATTGTTAAATATTTGCCATACCATGTCTAAATTTATAGAAATATCGTATGTTTGGTACAGGGCAACGCGTATTGCGATGTGGCTTCGCTTGATTCGGTGAACTGTTCGAGATATTCGACTGTGACTTTTGGCGGTTACAAGATTGCAGAAAACGAGGCAGGCTATGGCAAGGGTACATCGTATTTGCGGCTTTTACGTGATTTTCGGTAAGTGTCATCACATTCTAGTACATAATTCGGTGCGTCACCTGCATGCGCAAGTAATGAGTAACATGTATTGTGTTTATTTGTTGCATGTATGACAAAATAACCTATCGTTGAAATTCCCAATTTTGTGTAGTGGTGTGGGTGAGGCAAGAAGACGGTTACTCACGCACGCGCACCTATTCAAATGCACTTCGCCGCAACATTTATCCCTATTTATTGTTAAATATTTGCCATACCATGTCTAAATTTATAGAAATATCATATGTTTGGTACAGGGCAACGCGTATTGCGATGTGGCTTCGCTTGATTCGGTGAACTGTTCGAGATATTCGACTGTGACTTTTGGCGGTTACTAGATTGCAGAAAACGAGGCAGGCTATGGCAAGGGCACATCGTATTTGCGGCTTTTACGTGATTTTCGGTAAGTGTCATCACATTCTAGTACATAATTCGGTGCTTGACCTGCATGCGCAAGTAATGAGTAACATGTATTGTGTTTATTTATTGCATGTATGACAAAATAACGTATCGTTGAAATTCTCGATTTTGTGTAGTGGTGTGGGTGAGGCAAGAAGACGGTTACTCACGCACGCGCGCCTATTCAAACACACTTCGCCGCAACATTTATCCCTATTTATTGTTAAATATTTGCCATACCATGTCTAAATTTATAGAAATATCATATGTTTGGTACAGGGCAACGCGTATTGCGATGTGGCTTCGCTTGATTCGGTGAACTGTTCGAGATATTCGACTGTACCTTTCGGCGGTTACAAGATTGCAGAAAACGAGGCAGGCTATGGCAAGGGCACATCGTATTTGCGGCTTTTATGCGATTGTCGGTAAGTGTCATCACATTCTAGTACATAATTCGATGCTTGACCTGCATGCACAAGTATGAGTAACAGGTATTGTGTTTATTTATTGCATGTATGACAAAATAACCTATCGTTGAAATTCCCAATTTTGTGTAGTGGTGTGGGTGAGGCAAGATGACGGTTACTCACGCACGCGCACCTATTCAAACACACTTCGCCGCAACATTTATCCCTATTTATTGTTAAATATTTGCCATACCATGTCTAAATTTATAGAAATATCATATGTTTGGTACAGGGCAACGCGTATTGCGATGTGGCTTCGCTTGATTCGGTGAACTGTTCGAGATATTCGACTGTGACTTTTGGCGGTTACAAGATTGCAGAAAACGAGGCAGGCTATGGCAAGGGCACATCGTATTTGCGGCTTTTACGTGATTTTCGGTAAGTGTCATCACATTCAAGTACATAATTCGGTGCGTGACCTGCATGCGCAAGTAATGAGTAACATGTATTGTGTTTATTTGTTGCATGTATGACAAAATAACCTATCGTTGAAATTCTCGATTTTGTGTAGTGGTGTGGGTGAGGCAAGAAGACGGTTACTCACGCACGCGCACCTATTCAAACACACTTCGCCGCAACATTTATCCCATTTTATTGTTAAATATTTGCCATACCATGTCTAAATTTATAGAAATATCATATGTTTGGTACAGGGCAACGCGTATTGCGATGTGGCTTCGCTTGATTCGGTGAACTGTTCGAGATATTCGACTGTGATTTTTGGCGGTTACAAGATTGCAGAAAACGAGGCAGGCTATGGCAAGGGCACATCGTATTTGCGGCTTTTATGTGATTTTCGGTAAGTGTCATCACATTCTAGTACATAATTCGGTGCTTGACCTGCATGCGCAAGTAATGAGTAACATGTATTGTGTTTATTTGTTGCATGTATGACAAAATAACCTATCGTTGAAATTCCCAATTTTGTGTAGTGGTGTGGGTGAGGCAAGAAGACGGTTACTCACGCACGCGCACCTATTCAAATGCACTTCGCCGCGGTAACACTAGTCAAATCAAATGTTCGCAATGCTTATTCGTAAAAGCAGCTTCTGTTAAATATTTAAACAAATTCTTTATTACATTTATGCGTTCAGAACTTAAAATCACTGTTTCTATCGCCTAACAGTGGTTACGATTATTTCAAGTGTATAATAATTCAAATATTTTTTTGTTGCTTTTCTGAGTCACTTCGCCGCAACATTTATTCCTATTTATTGTTAAATATTATGTCTAAATTTATAGAAATTCAACAAAATGGTGGTTTCTCTCTGTGTGATGCTGAAAGTGAAAGAATGCGATTCCAGAATACTGAGTCTACTGGCTACTCTTTTATCAAGGCAGACCAAATTTGGTGAGTGAAATTTTTAACTTCTTTAGCTGTCCTATTATATTGATGGCTGAAAGGTTTGGACTCGTACGTCTATTAACTGTAATTGTATCTAAGAATATTTTTCTGAGACATCTTTTGCAAAGCGTGTAATGACTGTAGAAAATTCGCGAACAATTCCATTCCAACATAACTTTGACAATTTGTTCAACAAACAAATGTGGTACGAAGTAGATAAATAGAATAGCCTTGAAATATGTGACGAAAATTTTACATATCAAACGTTACCGAGGTAATGCAAAAACATATAAAACTTACGTCTCTGGTAAACAATTTTATCTATTATGTTATTTATGTGATCGGTGATATAAACGCAGAACGAAAATAATTTTCGTACAGTAAATCTTAATAAAAAGTCAGAAATGTCACAATTATGTATCTAAAAATATTTTTCTGAGACATCTTTTGCAAAGGGTATAATGATTGTAGAAAATTCACGAACAATTCCATTCCAACATAACTTCGACAATTTGTTCAACAAACAAATGTGGTACGAAGTAGATAAATAGAATAGCCTTGAAATATGTGACGAAAATTTTACATATCAAACGTTACCGAGGTAATGCAAAAACATATGAAACTTACGTCTCTGATAAACAATATTATCTATTATGTTATTTATGTGATCGGTGGTATAAACGCAGAACGAAAATAATTTTCATATAGTAAATCTTAGTAAAAAGTCAGAAATATCACAATTTGGTAGCGTTACTGGGAACAGATTACTGTCAGGTATGGAGTTTTTGGCATATGGGACGCCGTAGATTGCAATAATATATAAAGTAGTGAGTGTAAATCAACATTTCGCAAAATGTTGAACAGTGTGCGCAGACTGATACGAAATCTTGAGAATCTGCGCATGACCGTCTGTAAGTAATGCGCAATCGGACATAGACCTCAGTCTCGTGTCGGCTACCGGAAAGGTCATATCGAAAGTTTGGGATGTAGTGATGAGTGACACACAGTCGTTCAGCGTTCTTAATCTGGCTTTAATCATTACCGAGGTAGTTTCTCCGGCTAATATAGCATTGGATATACGGAGTATTACGGTGCAAAAGTGAAATGTACTTGTGACGTGAACATTAATAGTGAACATTGACAACTAACTTTTACCACCAATACTGATAGTAGCTTGCGACTGTGAATATATACAGTTAATACGGACGCCTAATACTAACGGTATTATTTAACTCGAATATTGGCATCGTATGTCAGCAATAAATTTTCACAGTGAATATGAACAACTTATTTTAAATCGTTATTTGAATGGTGCTGCTCTTTGACAATACTAACAGTGCAGCATACTTACTATCTGCATATAGTATATGTTTAGGTTTAATTTAAACGATAAATATTAATAGTGATTGTGGCATTCTACTGGTCTTCTACTGATCTTCTACTGATCTTCTACTGATCTTCTACTGGTCTTCTACTGGTCTTCTACTGGTCTACATACATGGTCTTCTACCGGATTGCACTATTGCTTAACTTTTGCTGTATGCTTTTATGCTGCGTTGGTAAGTTTCAACTACTGTTTTTACACCAGCTTATATACGATTTATTGAATTTATTGTTACATTATTTTATATATTTCGGTGTTACTTTTCCATAACATTTTTCACAAGTCTTAAGTTGATTTAGTCTTACGTCTTCTCAATTCATGTTGATTCTCGCCTTTTCTATCATACGTCGTAACGTTTATCCATATATCACACGCAGCATCATTCTTGATATTGCATGACTTACTTAAAATTTTTTTCGAATATTACTTTATTGCGTGGTACATTATATAATACACCTACTCCGAACATTGAAAATCGTACAGGTCACAATTCGCAGCGACCTCCACGTGGTGTGACCCGGACACTGTTATTCTTGAATCGAATGTATACATCCGAATCAAGGATCACAGTGACTAACCGCTGCGACTCGCGTTTTGTTTTTATCCCCAATGATATGGTCCTACTAGATGTCAATGAACTTTCGTTAAACGTAGCTTCACTTAATCTTCTGTAGCGATGAACGCATTCCTTATACGATCACGTCAGCATTCACAGTAACTGAGAACGAATTCCGTTAAGAAAATTGCGTAATTTTTTATTCTTGTTACCCTTCCTCTTTCTTTCAGCAACTTTGCGACCCCTCGTCGGTCTTTAGATTCTGTGTTTGCTCGATCAAATCCGCATGCCTCCTCCCGCGTGTGTTGAGGCGGACGCGCGCGGAATAGTGTTGCGTTTTTAAAATCTAGTTCGCCGCGAAGTAACTTCTGTGTTGAAGTAGAATACTCGATTTCGAACGTGATTGCCTCCATCCGCGAATGTCGAGGCACGCGCGCGGTTCGGTCATCTCCATCCGCGAATGTTGAGATGCGCGAAATCGTTTGACTTCCACCCGCGTGTGTTTGAAGTCCGCGCGTCGCGAATTCGACAGCTTCCACCCGCGTGTGTCGAAGCTCGCGAATTAGAATCAGTGCATAAGAATATTCTACGATGCATCCCATACATTTTGCGACTTCTCAGTCCTTCTTGAATTTTCGATTCTCTTAGTTTGATTACGCATTTTCCGTGTAAGATAATTTGCTTCAATATTTTTGACAAGTTCCTTATTCATTGGACATTTCATTTAATATGACAAAACATGGGATGTATCGTAGAACGTTCTTGATATTTTTGCGATCGCGCGCAATGCGGTCTTAGAGTCAAATTTGCTTCGAGTCGATCACTCCCCCAGAGTCGTACAGGTTCATTAGCTTTTTCCCTTGCATTAAAAAAATTAAAATGTAGACTCACGCGAGATAGAATCAGTGTTTGCACGCCGTTATAAGTCCCCTTCGGTCGAATTAAATTTTTCGCGCCGCGTTAGAGTCGGTGTTTGCTCGCCGCAATATATGTACATATTTTTTTTACTTTTTTTTTTTTTTTTTCATTTAAACAACTCGGTCGCGAACACGTATTCCGAAACGCATGTACCGCGATCGTGTACTATAACAGTAGAGTCAGTGTTGTTGCGCCGATTTAAGATTTTTCGGTCGCGAAATTCACAATTATTTCGTTCGCGAAAGTAGAGTCATGTTCGCCGGTAATATTATATTCGGTCGCGAAATCCGTAAACAAGTTCGGGCGTAACGCGTAGTAGAATCAGTGCTTGAAGAAGATGCCTGATCCTGTCTGAGAGGATGGATGACTGGAAGCTAGGAGTCCCAAAGCCGTTCAATCTGCGGGTCTAGGATGCCTGGGCCTGTCCATCTGATGGTTCTTGAGAGTCCAAAGTCGACTGCCCTCATCCCACAGTTCAGAATGCAGAATCCAGAACTTGAGGGTCTAGGAACTGAGGGTCAAGGATCCGTCGATGGTGCGTGTTCCAGTGGTATGCTGACCAGGCGGTGAGTCAATTTTTAAGTCCCTCCAGTCATTCAACCATGTCATAGGGCGAATGGTCCGAAGCGACACGAGTGACTGGTTGTAATTATTCTTTCAAATGGTTATCAATGGCGAGCATAGTGACCGCGAGTAGGCTTTTCGCACTGCGAGAACTCTGCTCGTGAGTGGCATTTGTTAGGCACATTTTTCATGTCTGTGTATTAGCTCAGGCTAGGCCTCCCTTGCTCAATTTCAATTTAATACATTTGCTCGCGTACGCGGTCGTGTTTGAATGTTTTACGTAAAAAAGTTTCGCACATTCAAAGTGCTTCAATAAAGTAGAGTCAAAATTTGCACTGAAAGTTGTTTAATTACGGCTTTTAGTATAAAGTTAAAGTCGCGTTTTAGTAGAGTCAATACGTTCGTTTTTAAGAACGTACCGTTTGCGCTCGTTTGTAATTAATTTAGTGAGCAAGGTGGCATTTCGCGACAAGTAGATCCCGTCATAGAGTGACATTGTATGTTATACTTCTGTGATATAGAAAAGTCGCTTCTATGATGGGATCGCTTGAGGGATTTTGTTTTTCCATGTTAGAAACATGAAAACAAACAGTCGAGTCAGTAGTGCATGCTAACTTTTGCTTTCAATATGAAATTAAATTAAAGTCGAGTCCGTATTGCATGCAAATCTTGCTTTTATTATGAAATCAAATTAAAGTCGAGTCATTTCAAGACATTAGTCCGCTTAGAAATGTACACAATTAAAATACTACTAATCTTAGCTCAGGATTCTTTCAGCAAGCACGGTTTGTACTCTTTTTCTTGCCCGTACTCATATCACTAAGGTCTGCAATCATGCATGTGCCTAGGTGCAGCATGCATGGTTCAGACCGGTGAGTACGGTTTAGTTTTAAGGCGTAGATTGGCGATTGTATTGTGATAATGACTGCCGACGTACATGCCACTGTATGAATGCGTAGTGGTTTGTGGCTTGTACGTCGGGTAGAGCATAAAATGACCATTGCTTTTCGTTTTTCGTCAATTATTAAAGATTATCTCATTGCGTACTTCAATACGCCGATATGTTGCCCATACGGTTTACATATCGTCTTTTTTTTAAATATCAAATAAAGCGTTCTGTATGGCACTTGGTCATACAGAATATTTAATAAGTCGAGTCACGCGTTTCGCGTTAGTTTGCTCGGTCATTATACTTTACAATCGATTTCAGCATTGGTACGTACTAGTTGATAAGTGTACGAGTCAGTTTTGAGCTCGGGTGTCGGAGACGTCCCGGGACGTACTCTCTAGGATTAGGCTTGTTTGCACCCGGGTGGTTGTGTGAGAACCGTGGAGTGATTGTGTTGGTGTGAATCTTTTGCTCTTTTTAAATATAGCGTTAGGCAGGCAGGTAGCATACTTTCTCGGGGTGAATGATGAATTAGACATAAGTAGGTAGGGCCAAGATAGGCTATCACTCAGGTTCTAGTAATTCATAATTAGCGAAATTTCAAAGTGATTCGCCTATACTTGGGTTTACTTAACTCGCGCGACCATATGTATTTTTTCTGCGAAATCGCGGTATATAAATTACTGTTGAACACACCGCAGTTGTGCTCAGTGCAATCTCACTTTTTCGTTCGTGAATGTATCGATCTTAGTACGCGTTTCTTAATAATTGGTCGCGCGAGTTAAATCTTAGTTATAAGATAGCAATTACTTTAATTTTAAGCAGAAATACGTATACATTGCACACGTGAAGTACACCTCATTGCACAAAGGAGTGAATGTAACTTCTTACGAAAGCACATAGTATCGTGCTATGCGTTTGAAGTTACGTTCCTCATTGCACTATCGAGATGTACTTCATTGCACAAGTGAAGTACGTATTTCGAACTGTTCGGGAAGTTCGGTTGAATGTTCACGTGTACGTGCCGCCGAAAATTCACTCTCTAATTCCACAGTATAAAGTATTACTCCCCCAGTAATATTTTATCCGACCGAATTAAAGTGTTAATCTCGGCAGTGCCTGCGTGTCAGCCCTTGCTCGCGAATTTTCAGTCAATGTTCATTTACCGTAGAACCATAGTGTCCGAAAAGCAAGTATCAGCGTTTATGCCGACGCGTTCACTCTCGAAAGCAAAGACGGAATTTTGCCTTCTGCACTAGGACAAAATATTAGTCGGAAATATATACATATATATGTATATATTTCCGATGAATTAACACATACGTTATTATATGTACAATATATTAGGATATGAGACATTATTTTACATTGACACAATTGAATATTCCGTCTCTGCCTTCGAAGCAGTGGACGAATCGATGTAAAACTGATACCTGTTTTAACTCCCGAACAGTGGGGACTTGCGTATGCATGTCCGAAGAAAGAAGAGACTATTTGATAAAATAGTCGAAGCGGCCCGGAGAAGAGGGCTTTCGTCGTGGGATTAGTTTCCATGTTAGTCACTATGCTCGCCATTTCAAATGTCTGCGTAAATGCTTTCCTAATAAATTAGGCGAGCAATTACGTCTTAAACGCGTTCGCGGTCGTGCCATAAATCGTAATGCACCACTAAGTCAATTTATTCACTGATTGGATTATCTCTTAAATACGCTTGTGATTTAAGAAATAATTTTGGTCATTGATAATTTGATTTACGCCGGTTGCTCGCGTTCGCGAAAAATCCGTTGTCCGTTTGTCCGAGTAGGGAAAGTAAAGTTTTGAATCGCGATAAAATCAATTGAAAGATCCACTATCGATCGATGTAATGATTAGCGCCGCTGAATTGATTAATTTAATAATTTTATCATTTTTCCAATTTCCACACCTATTGGAAAGTGATACGTTGTTTTAAATTAATCAATTCTTCTTAGCTGCTCGCGTTCGCGGTTATTCATTTTGCGAAAATCTTTTGATAAAAATTTAGAACCGCGTCAGTCAGAAAGATATCTGACTTATGATTACAATTTTTATGTACCTATAAATATTTGGTACATCTCACTTATGATTACAAATAGCATGTTGAGCACTGCTTAAGCAGGCTACTATTTTGACACTGTTTTGTCTGCGGTACGTTACTTGCGAATGCTGACGTGATATCAGTTGAATCCACTTGTCAATTTTTTAATTTATCACATATCCAACAAGTCAATTATTGTTGGGGTTTCAAGTTATGTCTTTTTTTTCAATGTAGCGGCCATGTCATTGGGTATTTTTGAGTAGAGTCAAATTTTAAAGTCATCAATTTAGAAAGAAGTCTTAAAATTGTCATTTCTTTTGCCTGCTTTTCGGCCATTACGGCAACAAACTGTTTAATCAATCTTTCTTTCAGGTTCGTTAATCCAATTTGCTTTCTGTCTAGCTCCTGTATTCCCATATTTTCAGACAGGGATAGGCTTTTTAGGTCCAGGTCTTTTTTTTGAGTTTCTGTCGTTCCTCTTTCATTTCAAATAGGTGCGCAAGTCAAATTATTTATTTTCAGTTGGTAGTTGTTGAAAAATCCGTGGTTTTCTTACGTTTTTCTCGATTTTTCAATCTATTTTTTGTCATATCTCGGAAAGTATTTCGAATTTTTCAACGCGGTTGCGATTTTTCCAAGTCTCTTTATACCCCTTTTCATCGGGCACAATTACAAGCCGATCGGTAGAGTTTTAATTTTTGGCCCTGTTTTCAGGCTCGTTTTTCACGATTTTTCCACACATTTTTCCACACATTTTTGCCGATATCTCCGGAACTATTGCGAATTTCGGAGCGCGCCTTGCATTTTTCCGAGTCATTTTGGACCCCCTTTCATATGTTAAAAGGGCAATCAAATCGGTGACCCATCATTTTTTCGCAAAAATGGCAATGGTTGGTAGTTGTTGAAAAACCCGATCACGATTTCTATTTTTTTCAAGGCCGAATTTTTTGTCCCGTCTAAACTAGTGAACGAAACCTATAAGATATATATAGGTTTTCTTAAAGCAATCAAATCGGTGACCCATCATTTTTTGGACGCTCTTTTCACGGGAGATTAATCACGATCAGCAATTTTGAAACAAATTTTTTTGCACTTCGGTAAAATCGTCATATCTCGGGAACTATGAAGAGTTCAGCGCGCGGGAAGTGGTCTATCTTCAGGGCAAATTACCCTCTATCGAAAGGTATCGGTCCGAAACAAAAAAAAAATTTGACATTTTTCGCCCATTTTTGCGTATTTTTAGCTTATTTTTCTTATTTTTTCCCCTATTTCTGCTTATAACTCGTGAACTATTGCGAGTTTTTGGGCGCGGTTTGAATTTTTTTGAATTTTTGTAGACCCTCTTCCATTTCAAATAGGTGCGCAAGTCAAATGATTTATTTTCAGTTGGTAGTTGTTGAAAAACCCGTGGTTTTCTTATGTTTTTCTCGATTTTTCAATCTATTTTTTGTCATATCTCGGAAAGTATTTCGAATTTTTCAACGCGGTTGCGATTTTTCCAAGTCTCTTTATACCCCTTTTCATCTGGCACAATTACAAGTCGATCGGTAGAGTTTTAATTTTTGGCCCTGTTTGCAGGCTCGTTTTTCACAATTTTTTACACATTTTTGCCGATATCTCCGGAACTATTGCGAATTTCGGGGTGCGCCCTGCATTTTTCTTAGTCATTTTGGACCCCCTTTGATGTGTTAAAAGGGCAATCAAATCGGTGACCCATCATTTTTTCGCAAAAATTTTGAGATTTTCGCGATTTCTTCAAGGCCTTGTCCCGTCTAAACTAGTGAACAAAACCTACAAGTAATATAGGTTTTCTTAAAGCTCTTTGGACGCTCTTTCACGGGAGATTAATCACGATCAGCAATTTTGAAAAAACTTTTTTTGCACTTCCGTAAAATCGTCATATCTCGGGAACTAAGAAGAGTTCAGCGCGCGGGAAGTGGTCTATCTTTGGCGCAAATTGCCCCCTATCGAATGATATCGGTCCGAAAGAAAAAAAAGATTTGACATTTTTCGCCTATTTTGGCCATATATCGAAAATATGAAAACCCCTTATCGCTTAGTTGAACTCTTTCTAAGTGTTTCAGACGATCATGGGAGAGTATATATTCATTGCATAACACTTTCGTAAGGATGCATCTATCTTTATGCATCCCGTAGGATATGTACATATCGCGGTCATTTAACACTTGGCATGCGGGTATACTTCGCCGCCGAATTTCGCGTGCAGCGGGCGTTTTTTCTTGAATCGCGCGGAAGTTTGGTTATTCAGAAAAATCGCAGTAAATCGAAAACTACTTCGTTTTTATGAACGAAACTTTTTTTATTTCACACTTAAATATATACTGTATGATTACTTAACAAAAAAAAACGATATTTTTACGAAATCATAAAAATAAACGATTTTTAAAATTTTCTACACTATCATACGAAATGTCCGATAATTTGTCAGCGCATATTTCTTCATCACTATCTTTGTCACAACGGCTCATTTGATCAATTTTGTGATCAATAATTAAAAATCAAGCTTCAAATTGATAAAACACGTTCTGGAGCTAAGAATTCGATTGAAGACGAAATAACTCAGCAAAAGATCGAGTAACTCAACAATCATAACTTATGGGAAAAAAAATGCAAAGCGTTGTCTAGCAACGCAAATAACACGCATATAATATCACACATTCATGTAATTATACGTATTTAGTAGATTTGTGGTGGATATCCACTAACAACACCAAATCAACTAAATACGTGTTTTTACGTGACCCGCGCTCCAGTGACAGACTACAGAAAACGTAAAAATACGTTGCCCGCATGCCAAGTGTTAATATTCTGCTTATATCAATCGTTTTGTTTCGAATGTAACTGCAAATCCGTTAGTAGGACTATTTGAGACAACTCGTGAGAAGTTGTATTGACGGCTGTGTCGAATTTCAATTAAATCGGTATATCTTGTACGAGACAGAAACTACGGTAAAGTGTTGGGTCTATCTTTACACACTGTTTGTGGTTTAAAGTCCAGTGTCATGCTCAGTTCACAAAGACGAACGTTACTTTACCGACACAAATGTATCTATAACGAGTGACAGTCTAGTGAAGGTTTACACTGTTGTATGGGAAATATCAGTTCCGTACAGATTGTCCTTGTCGACAAAACGTCATTGTGACTCAAGTGAGGTTATCCGTTTGCCACGAAATACTCGTGAGAAAAAGTCGAACGAAATGGCAAGCCACAATTATCTGAGTGATCCAAAGAATCCTTTCTTCGCACTCGAAGACGATATAGATGATGAGACTTTTCTGAAAAGTGCTCCAGCGAGATCGTCTGGACCTTCGTACTATTCCAATTTTGACAACGAGCTCGAACAAAGGCATCAACTATTGTTACAAAGGCGCAAAGAAATCGAGGAACGAACAATTCAATCCTCAGAAAGGTCCATATCACTTCTTCGAGATTCTGAGCAGATTGGAGCAGCCACAGCAGAGGTCTGATGCTAGTATTAATTAGACACTAGTTGATTTCTTTGCACAGTCTGACACATAATTGCACGCACATAAAAATATTGCATCTACAGTAAAGTAAAGCTTCTATTAATATATTTAAACCATTCATTTAATACAGTGTATAAAACTCATATTATCATAGTTCACAGAGAACTCAAATGTAAAATACTTATTTTGTTCTCTGTGATTTAATCAATTCAGTTTATGCATAAGCTGCTATTTCAATATAGGAATATGTGTATGTCAGGTCTTAATTCATGCTGTAGTTTTATTTGTGGAATTGGTTTTGTGTCTTTAAGGAAAGCCATAATGGTATTATCGTAAATTATATATCTACGTTTCAGGAACTGATTAGGCAGAGAGAACAATTAGAGAGAACAGAGAAGCGATTAGATGATATAAATAGTACGTTACGATTTAGTCAAAAACATATACAAGGGATAAAAAGTGTTTTTGGCAGTCTTAAAAACTATCTTAGTGGAAAGTCACTTGATGCTCCCGTGCCGTCCAGCAAGATACCAGAATCTTTGAGTTCTGGATCTGTGGCATCTCCGGCATTAGCTAATTCATTGGAGCAAGTGCAAACTAATATGGCAGCCAACCATCCAGCTTTAAAAATACGTGGCCTTGTAGATGACGACAATATGGAAGATGTAAATCCACCAACCGCTAAAGTAAGCAAAGTATTAGAAAGAAATTTAGATGAAATGAGTGGGTCCCTGGCCAAATTGAAAGGTTTAGCGATTGGCTTGTCCGAGGAGATAGATTCTCAAAATGACCTAATTGACAATATTATTGATAAGACAGATAGAACTGATATTATGCTAACAAAGCAAAACAAAGATCTTACTCACTTATTGAGAAAGTAAAGATTCAATGTGCAGGCTATTGCCGAATAGGCTGTTATCAATTAAATTTATTGTACTATGTAAACCACACTGGTTTGGACGTAACGTATAGAACAATATATACTTAATGTTTACTTATTTGTTGAAATTGAAAGAATTTACATTACATTGTAGAATTCTTTTATAACGTTTTTTCATACTGATATCCTAACTGATAAAACATACAAAATAAGATTGTCATATCATATAAATAGCTATGAAAATTACAATAATATCTTATGTATTTAGCTTTTTTATAGGAAAAATTGAAGTGTTAGATAATATTTGAAATAATTTTCATACATACTAAACGCCTTACCTCAAATTCTCTAAAGAATTTCTTAAATTAATCGTTTTTAATACAACGGTTTGTCACGTGGAATTAAGGGTTTAGTAATATTGAAGAATGTTCGATCAGAATTAAGGATATCATAAGAATATAATGTGCTTAAAAATTGCATTATCGTCTCGATATTTACGAATTATTTCTCTGCTGAAGCGTATCGGACCTGACTTATAATGAATTCCTTGTATATACCTTTAGTGTAATGTTGTATTCTTTAATCAACTACATAAGGAGCTAAGTGAATTATTCGTGACTCTCATTAAATTTGTGTTTGCCTGTCTCATTGTAAGAGACAGGGAATGAACATCAAAGATAGTCAAGTGAAAACTAGTTTAAGACAGGACAAACAACATAATTGAATAAAAATTAGATTTCTTTCATAGATGAAAATAATTTTTAAACAATGGAGCAGTGACAAGTATGAAGAAACTGTGTTGTTAATTGGTCACATAGACTATATGTGCGTAAGATATAGATTATATGTTTACTCATTCCTCGCGAGATCGTAATCATATGTATATTTTACAAGTTAGAAATAGAAACGTTTTTTTTTCAATTTCATAATGTCACAGCAAACTGGTTTATAAGTACAAGCAGGCTCATATCATAATAGTTAAGTCGATGTAGATTTCATAAAACCGAAACATGATGTAGATAGAGCTAAACGGAGCTGTTGAAAAATTACGTTATGGAAATATGCTTATAACGATTATAAAGACAAAATATAGAAATATGTATACAAACATTGATAGAAATTGTACTTATTATTTATGTAAATCTAGTGGAAATCCTGATTAGCAATATGGTAGAATAACGCTAAAAAATTAAAGTACTTCTTAGCCCATACTTCATATGTCTGTTCATATATAAAATATATTTATTAAGTAACATTTTCTTTTCAAAGTATGACACATTTTACCACCTTCACTCGATTAATGCATTCAAATGTTCCGCATGCAATAAAGCAACAGCGTTTCTGCTATTTCGTTCACTAATATATAATTTCTGTTCAAGTTCTAAACAATTTCTAAACAAATTCTAGGTTTGTTAATGCTAGTATTCGTGGAATGGATTCGTCTGAATCCCGTTGCATGTTTGCTTGAATGACAAAAAGTTTCAGGTCAATGACAGAGTCTTGAATATTTCTTCTTGACGTAACCGCTTGCATTTACGGATTAATAGTCTCTACGTCTCCTCCACCTGAAACACAAGCGTCATCAGTTACTGTATGAATTTTGTTAGGCTTCCTATGCTTCCTATGCTTGATAAAAAAATTAATCTCACCGGTACCACCATTGGTGCCACCCCCAGCACCGCCGTTGCCACCATTACCATTACCATTACCTCCGTTTCCATTTGGAGGCATTGGACGTCGACGACGATATTGTCCGCGACATTCTGCCTCATCATGAAGAGCAGCAATTCCTTTTGGTTCGATGCTCATACACATCGTAGTCTAAATAGACCCAGAAGATGTAACAAAGTAACATACATATTCAGATAGAGACAAGTTTAACACGTTGGCTGCCGTGGGGGTCACCGGTGACCAGCGCAAGAGATTTTACTGAAGATCCAAAATATTCGCAATGGATAGTAATAATTATTTTATAAATGCAGTTATTGTTAGAATAGTGATGCGATTCTTTGGTCTCCAATACATGCCCATTATTTACATTTTGCATAATTCAGTCAAACGCTGTAGTATTTCATAGCATCGCTGTTCTAATATGGCAAAATACGCACGGCAGTCAACGTGTTAAGACACATCATTCGATTGCTGCTGAATAATTGCTCCGGCTAATATAGCATTGGATATACGGAGTATTACGGTGCAAAAGTGAAATGTACTTGTGACGTGAACATTAATAGTGAACATTGACAACTAACTTTTCCCGCCAATACTGATAGTGGCTTGCGACAGTGAATATATACAGTTAATACGGACGCTTAATATTAACGGTGTTATTTAACTCGAATATTGGCATCGTATGTCAGCAATAAATTTTTACAGTGAATATGAACAACTTATTTAAACTCGTTATTTGAATGGTGCTGTTCCTTGAGGATAGTAACATACATATTCAGATAGAGACATGTTTAACACGTTGGCTACCGTGGGGGTCACCGGTGACCAGCGCAAGAGATTTTACTGAAGATCCAAAATACTCGCAATGGATAGTAATAATTATTTTATAAATGCAGTTATTGTTAGAATAGTGATGCGATTCTTTGGTCTCCAATACATGCCCATTATTTACATTTTGCATAATTCAGTCAAACGCTGTAGTATTTCATAGCATCGCCGTTCTAATATGGCAAAATAGGCACGGCAGTCAAAGTGTTAAGACACATCATTCGATTGCTGCTAAATAATTGCTCCGGCTAATATAGCATTGGATATACGGAGTATTACGGTGCAAAAGTGAAATGTACTTGTGACGTGAACATTAATAGTGAACATTGACAACTAACTTTTACCGCCAATACTGATAGTGGCTTGCGACTGTGAATATATACAGTTAATACGGACGCTTAATATTAACGGTGTTATTTAACTCGAATATTGGCATCGTATGTCAGCAATAAATTTTTACAGTGAATATGAACAACTTATTTAAACTCGTTATTTGAATGGTGCTGTTCCTTGAGGATAGTAACATACATATTCAGATAGAGACATGTTTAACACGTTGGCTGCCGTGGGGGTCACCGGTGACCAGCGCAAGAGATTTTACTGAAGATCCAAAATACTTGCAATGGATAGTAATAATTATTTTATAAATGCAGTTATTGTTAGAATAGTGATGCGATTCTTTGGTCTCCAATAGATGCCCATTATTTACATTTTGCATAATTCAGTCAAACGCTGTAGTATTTCATAGCATCGCCGTTCTAATATGGCAAAATACGCACGGCAGTCAACGTGTTAAGACACATCATTCGATTGCTGCTGAATAATTCATTTATATCATTTTTACACTCAAACGTGTGGTGGAGAATCACAAGTACGCTATAGATGTTTTTATAGGAAGCACCTAGAGCATCATTGCATAGCTATGCTTAGGCTACACTGGAAGCACTTTTGAAAAACAAATATGTGGTTAAGGCGTTGTATGTAGATGATATAATGTAAATTGATAACATTGTAGGCGTTACTTCTTATCGGATAACGGAATGTATTGAACGTTTGACAGTTGTCGGTATATATACGGATTTTGGACTTGATGTGTAATTATACTGAAGATCGTAGCTTAGTTGTCATATTTAATTTTACGAATATCTTCGGGCTGCAACTTTAGGCTGTTCGTACAAATTTCATGGCGGACCGAGTCAATTCGTTTTTGGAATGAAACGATAAGTAAAGAACGGGGAACAAATTCTGTTTATATAAGATAGCATTAAGAGACGTATATTCAAAGTTAATGGAATTTTTATGTTGATTGTTCAATTTTCGATACCGTATATCTAGAGAATAAGAATGTTTATGCACAAATTTAGTTCATACTGCATAACATGTTAGAGATTCGCAACTAACAAAAAAAAAAATGTCAAATTTTGAAACAAACATACCGCGACGTAAATAAGCATCAATACTAGGAAACCGATGCTAAAAACTTTCATGGTGTTTCCACTTCACTACGAAACAAAAATACTGAGCAGATTATTGTCATACCATCTTTTATAAAGAACAGATGCGATTGTTCTGGTTTATCTTAAATCAGTAAAAAAAGTTGTTTTGTCCGGTGACATTTCCGCTATTTAACAGAATATTTTCTAGCAGCGTCAACGAGTTGTGCGTTGTTAGATCAAAGTTCGATAGTGTCATACACTCGTGTATTGTACTCTTTCTTTTGAAAATAATGACTTTGTTTGCGACAAGTAGCAACGACAATTCCGCGCATAAATCACACCGACACGTTAATAGACACATTTTTTTTTTAATACGATGAGGAAGTCGAACAATGAGATCTTATTCACTTGTCAATCTGTTAATTCACAACATTAATCGTATGTCAATCCTCTTTATAACACATGTTTCTTTATAAATCAGAAAGTGTAATTGATTCATTGAACTTCGTTGTTATATACACCAGTACTATGCAAACAGTTAGAAGGTTCAGAATTCCACATCTGTTATAATTGAATTCCTTTATGACTTCCGAGTAGGAATTGCTATTAATAATAATAGTAACAAGCACATAACCAGGACAACTGCAGGTGGAATTTGAATACTTCAAGAGAATGTTAAAACGTTGACTGCCGTGCGTATTTTGCTGTATTAAAACGGCAATGCTATACAATACTGCAGCGTTTGACTGAATTATGCAAAATGTAAATAATATGCAGGAATTGGAGACCAAAGGATCGCATCACTATTCTAACAGTAATTGCATTTATAACATAATTATTGCTACCCGTTGCAAATATTTTGGATCTTCAGTAAAATCTCTTGCGCCGGTCACCGGTGACCATTATGGCAGTCAAAGTGTTAAAGAATAACTGTTTCCACCTCAAGGACGCCAAGAGGATAACAGTGAACTTTTGCAATTTACAATATTGCGATTCAGAAATAAAAACAGAGCTGGAACTAAAAATCAAAAATACAACGCTGGCAGAAACAAGGCCTAGAAGGACCAAGAAGAAACACCAAGAGACACACGATAGTTTTGCTCTATATACAAAGGACAACGGATCTTATATAAAAGATATTAAAGAAAAACGCAACAGAAGAATGAACAACTAACGATATCGTCGTCCGTTATGCCGCAGGAATTTCCAATGCACAGATAAATGTAAGAGAAATGTAGGCATATGCTTCAAACAACGCGAGAAGTGCAACAAACTGAGAAATACACGATTATCCACAGCCAAGTATCAAGCAGGAATTGGACATAATATTCTATTTGATTTGAGGAAAGAATACTTCGTTTATTAATTACTCCAGCACTCAGTTTTTTATTTCTACGTCGAAGTTCCTTTAATGAAACAATCGTTAAGGGTACACCAGCAATTATATAAACCGTACCAAACGTTATATTACAATACAGTGCAATGTTCATAGATCAACGTGAGTACAAGAATTTCTCAATCAATCTCTAGTTTCTTGAAGCTTCCTTCAACACCGAAAAGGTCTGTCGCACTCTTGCCTTTCCCAGGACGCAACGATTCGTTTACTCGGGCTGTAGCTTCCTCTTCTAAGAACCAAGCACGACGGTCTTCGAGCTTTTTGAGTTCTCTTTTGTGAAGATCCATCAATGGCCCTGCTTTCCCACCTACTTCGTTTGGTAGTGCGTCTAACGGGACGAACTTATCCAAACTGTCCAGAGTCGAGTGCATATGAAGCTGAAAGGACACGAATTATATAGGATAAATGTTCAAATGTTCAAATGTCTTTGTATTTGACAGATTTTCAAAATTGTGTGGTTGTTTAACGGGTTGTGCCTACTTGGGTTGGTGAGTAGGGTTGTGCCTAGTTTGGATGGGTATGTACAGAAAGTACAGAATATGTCAAGTGACATATTATCAAGAAATACACACGCAAAACACCTGCGGTTTCTGGGAAACAATTTCCTTTTCCACATCTTGAAATGCCATATTTCACCTGTATTGCAGTTAGTTTGACCAAAAATTTCGCAAGACACTAATGCTGAAATTGACGGATTTTTTTTTAATTGGGGTTATGCCATTCTTGTTGGTGAAAGAAATCGACTTTTTTATATTGCATTTTCTTAATGTGCATCATTTTAAGAATATTTCCTCAAAAGTACATAAGAATTGGAGCACACGTTCAAAAATTATAAACGTTTATCTGGAGCGCTACTATGTATGATTAGTAAAGAGCTTGAAACTTTAAACGCGATTATCTCGAAACTGTGTTTTTAAAAACATACGGTTGCGGTGACCACGATTTCTCAAAAACTACTTCACCGATCGGATTCTAATTTTATATACTTATTTGTCATTACAATAGGCAGGGCCTGAACGAAGGATTTTTTATTTCGGTAAAAAAAAAAGTTACAACATAAAAACGACAGTTAGACCACCTCAAAAGACGGATTTTTTTTGTAAAATTGCTGCCATTCTTGTAAAACTTAAAATTTTTCAAAATCCTTCTTTCAGCCCCTTCATATTTAAATTAAAAATAATTATATAAAATTAGAGTCCGATCGGTGAAGTAGTTTTTGAGAAATCGTGGTCACCGCAAGTGATGAAAATAAACGGAACCTCTAGGAGGAGGGCTATATTTCCTCCATTTTTTAATATTTTCTTATAAAAAAATTTATACAAATACCACTAAATACCTACTTGTTGGTAGTATTTTGCGAATTTTAATTAGTACTCACTAAAACGGCAAAAAAAATCTTGAAAATCATGTCATTTCGCCGATCCCAAGTAGGAATAACCCCTTAAATACGTCGGTAATTTTTCCCGCGTACAAGTTTCGATTCGTTTTTCTTTAGAGGTTTCAGAAGTTGCGTCGAGTACCTGAATACAGATTTGCTCGCGTACAGCCTTAATTTTCTCCCAAGTATCATCAGATTTGTTTAGTTAAATTATTTAAGATTGTACGGTTTTTATACTTTGAAAATATATTTCGACCGATGCCACTGGTAACAATAGCTCCGTTTAGGTTTCATAAACTTTGCTTACGTTGTTACATTTAAGGTTTTCGCGGCCAGAATAATGAACGTGCGGAATTATTCGGGTTTATGGTCTAGCAAGTTTTGTGCAGTGATCGTTTTCTGTTCATACCATGTCCATAAGTTCCTTCTTCATGAAGGGTTTCATCATGTTGAGAATAATGTCCATCACTGGTGACGTATTCATAAAGTGAAATCCCTTGAGACGCACTGGAAGACCTTCCTGCAGGTAGTAAAGGAACTTCTTAAGTCCTAAGGGATTTAGGCGTCCGACATGACCTAACGCGACGTTCTTCGTGTCGAAAAGTATTACGTGACCCTTAACAGTTCCTTCAGTGTATAACCAAAGATCGATCACCATATTGAGGTACTTCATGCCGTCGTTGTACACGTAATGCGATGGCTCAAAATCTATCAGCCGGCCAAATATAATCGTGTATCCTTCTCTAGTCTTTTGCTCCAGGACCATACATGTTCTGATAAAAAGAAAGGAGACAGTAGCAATTATGAACTGAACAGTTTATTGAACATTTAACAAGAAAAAGTATACATAGAATGATATACGTAGTGGAGAAAAAGTGGCAATTGTTACGTGAGCTATCATGTGTAGGATGATTTGTTAGAAACAGAAGACTTAGTCATCCCAACATATATATATAAATACAGAAATCAGTGAGTCAGTGGGAACATAGTTACTTCGAGGAGACAATCAATATCATAGTCTTTGTGATTTTATGGTCCAGGATTTGTGTTTGTTAGTAGGACGGGGTAGATGTGTTGTCGAATTCGGATAGCTTTGATTAAATTCACTATTGTTTGTCTGAAACGTTTTTTCTTAGATAATTGAAAACACATAGATAAAAATTTGTCGAAAGAATTTTCTATTTACCTGCCTTCAAACTATGCATAATATTGTTTATATTAAATACGTAAAGTTGACGCATTGGTAACGTGAGTGCAAGGTGCTGTTGTACGTGCATGACCTACATTACAACGAAATGATTGACGGGCTCAATATAATTCACGAAGCTGGGTGTGATTCTATTATGCCGGCAGAATTTTTGCCACAGGAAAATTGAATTTGCTGTTCTTTCGGCCATTTCCTATATTATATTTCGTTTAATAAGTCTTCATCTGTGCAAAAGAACCTTTTGTAATTCTTGCAAAAGCATCTATCTTAAAAGCACACTCAATCCCTATCTATGGACAAAACATATTGTACGAATGCGATCGAATTTTAAGTATAGCACTCGCGCCTTCGCGTGTGACGTGATTACTTTAATCACTCTAATTCTATTTGTTTCCTGTTGGAACAAATCGGCGAAGCTAGGGAAGTAAGAGAAGTCCTTCGAGTAAAAAGTAAAAGTAAAAGGTTAAAAACTCGTACCGCACGAAGTTATAAAGATATATACGGTATATAAAAACATGTGGCTACTTACACGACGTCGAAGATTTTCCGTAATTCTTTGCATTTGATGGGATCGCGATTAGAGAAGAACTCCGGCACGTGCGTTCTGACCGAATAGAACGTGTCTATGGTAGCCTTCGTCGGCTCCAGACGATAGTAATTGCTATGGAGGAACAACGCCAACTCGCTGTCCGTTATTTTTGGCAAATGCGGTTGTTTACTGCACCATTCCCGTAACATCTGCATGTCCTCTTCCTTCAGTTCAGGGTTCTTCTTCAACTCTTCCTCGTACGGCACCATTTCTATCAACGCCATGATCGCGGTCTTTTTTTTTCACGAATTGTTCAGGAAATTGCGACGGGTTTTACGAAAGCGGACTTCTACCGGCAGCGTATGCTGTCGAAGCCGGAAAGCAGGGTTCGGAGTAAAAATGTTGCAAATGACGGGTGCAACGTGCAGCGGCGCAACCTTACGCAAGCTCCGCGACGTCTTGAAAAGTACTGGTTAACATTCTCATTGAATCCGATAGGCGGTAACATGTGAAACGTCTGACACGCAACGATTCGGCCGGCCAGTGTTTTTAATGCCAGACTATGCAAACCCCATCATTGACAGACTGAATACATTTATAACATGTTTCATATTTTTCCGGACGCGGGCAAATCATATGAGTGCGCGCTGCAAGTCACTGTTACAGTCGAATGCCGGGCGCACGCGACAAAACCGGAGGGTTTCACGCAATGTGCATGCACAGCTTTACATTTTATGCCACGCAATAAACCGAATTGGTAGATGCAAGGTGCAATCAACGCTCGGGCTATGGGACCTAGGAAGTATTTGATCCGACATTTGAAATATTTCGAAATAAATGGAAAAGTATTTTAAATTTGAGCCTTTCGCAGCCATCGTTCATATTATTGGATTCGGGGTCCGAACCGCGTCTTTTCTCAGCATTTTGTCGACGATTCGCAGTCGTTACAGTCTGCATCATCAGGGTAGGGGATGCTCCGATACTGGCAGGGGGTGCTCCTAAATGGGAAAATATATTCGAAATATATTGACGATATATTATATGATAAAATACATTCGACGTAAATCGATTCGTGTTCTCGGCGATGTTTTTCATCATTCCGAGAAGAACGCTGACAGGCAGACGTTAATTTTCATTCTCGCGTGACAGTTTAAACGAGCTAGAAAATGGCCCACGTGGTACATCCGCGGATCTGTAATTACAGATGCGCAAATAGCAGTCGGATCACAACATTTCAACTGCAGACATTGTCTGCGTTGTCTGTCGACGGCGGTAGTGAATTGAAGAAGCTCTGGTGAGATACTCTGTGCCGACGTAAAGCACCTGAGTTGGTCCAGTTCAGTGACAAGTGCCATTAATATTTATGAAAGATTGTTTTTAGAATTGAATTCATTGTTGCTTATTGTTTTTTTGCAATTCTTTGTGTCAAACTTGTGTTCGTCATATGCGGAGCAAGTTAATTTATTTCTTAACGCGGTAATTGCAGTCATTTAGTATCGCAGTTGATGATTTTATGCCATCGTTATGTAACATAAATGATACGGACCATTAACTTATTTACATCGCTAATGCAGTATTGCTCTTAAGTTGCACGCAAATTTCAAAATTTTGTTTCTCTAGTTAACATAGATTATATAACAATTAGGTTGAACGGGTATTGTGTGTGTAAGTTTCGTAATAGTATTAGACGTAACGAGTTACCAAAATATTCGAAGACATTTTTCACAAAAAATCGCATAATTAATTCATGAAAGTAACGACAAATAAAAAGGGAGTTATATTTTTTTTTAATTTGTTCTAATTAAAAGATGTCATATAAATAACTAACGTTATATCGGCTGCTCCGCCTCACATGACGTACACAAATTAAGTGCAGTTATTTTGATTTATACGAGAAAGCAATAAAATATCTTTCATATAAATATTATTTGACTTTTACAAGCATCAAGAGTTAATATTGTAGCATTTTTTTCGCGATTACGGTGCAATATCAGAACATTATTACTTTCAAAGTTTAAAAGTTTATGATCGAATTAACCGGTTGTAAAATAAACCGAAATTACAACTGTTATCGATTCATTCAATTGCACGGTTTAAAAACGTATCTGTACTTACATCTAGCAAAAAATGTTATAATCTTTGAAAAATACTTTTGATATCTTAATATCTTTGAAAATTTTAAAAAATTCTTATAATTTCAGTCATTCGAAATAAAGAGCGTGACGACGTACTGTAAGACATTAATATTCAGCATCTATAATTATTGATTCGTGCACTTTTTAATTCATGACATTGATTAGTTATTTACGCGGTTCAACATTTTTTAGTCATTAATTTTCATCTTAATTTAATTATTTTAAAAGTACCACAGGTTGGCAGTCGACGTGTTAAAGCAAAGAAACTACAATCGTTACCATTTAAAAAAGTAATGTTCTAATGAATTTCAAATTTCTTAAAACTGTCCTCGACGCTAAACAGTTCACCACTTCCGATGATCCTCGAGCTTCTTAATTTGGACACTAATATATCCGCCATTGATCCTGGCTTACCGCCAACTTCATTTCAAATCCTAACGAAATTGTAGCTGCAACAAAATTAACCGCGTTTAAGTAAAAATAATTGATTATCAAACGATAATGCGCATAGGACTCACGTGACTGACTCGCTTTCTGACCGCAAAGAAACTTTTAGTGGCATTCTTTGTCGACTCGAGACGCTGACAATTAGACTGCAACAAGAACGAAAACCAACTGCCAACATTTTTCGCAACTGAGGCTGTTTTTAAGATCATTCTTCTAACATTTGAGGACCAGGTTCTTTCAAGCCCGGATTTTCCTTGAATTCGCCTTCCAATCACTAAGAAACAGACCGGTTTGGTACCATTTTCTCATGGTAGCTTAAGCCACACAATTCAAGATGCACTCGAAGAGACAAGCAGTCAAGAAAAGTCCAGGTGATTTCTACCCATAGAACATCCTTTAGAATTTTCACGTGACTGTAACAATGAAGTGCAGGAACTTCTGACGCAGTATACCCACTGCATCCTGAATGTCAGCACGAGGACACCGGGTTCTATATTTACCGCCGTTTATCCTTTGAACCCGCTGATCGAAAAACCGCGGAACTACTGAGAAGCAAGATTGTATCTTTCGAGCCGTGGACATAATTCGAGCTGAGTCAAGCTATACATTGTCACCTTTCGATTTGCACTTACATGTACTTATGTTACATACACTGCTCTTATGCGGTTTCATGTTCCATTCGTTTTTATTTAATTACGTGTATCGTCTATGATCGAGCAGCGGTTGCCGAGTGAATCAATTCGTGTCGCGTTGCGCTAATTTATGTAAGAGTAGCGGTGTTTTTACACGGGAGGAATGAAAATTCTTGGAATCATAATGACATGCGGCGAACTTAATAAGCACACGAAGTGTTTATCGAGATCTATACACTTAGATTTCATTTTAATTGAACCGTTTTTGATTGGAAACGTTGCCGGTGCTTGTAGATCTGCTGATTAATGTACATATCTTCGCAAGCTGATACTCTAATTTATGTAATAACGTTGACGTTTGCACAGGGGGATAGTTCAAATCTGCCGCGTTCGTAAAGATATGCGATAGGATAAATACACACCTGTACTATTGGGTAAAGGTTATACTTTGTGATATGAAACTTCAGAAGAACTGACGTCGTGATTACGTAATTTGGTTCGCTATGCAGCTTTGATGCTGCCTTAAACATGACGTACAGGTATTATTTATGTCAGCTCTTTAGGGAAACAGGGTAATTGTCGGCGCACATAATTAATAGTTGGTTCATTGAGAGTGTTTTCTGAAGTTCAACAAAAAGTACTGTCTTTACTCGATAACATCAGACGAATTCGTTACGGTTTTAGAAGGTAAAGCGTAAGTACGCGTGCCCCACAATGAATTTTTATTTAAACTGCATAAAATTATCGTTGCGATCTAATCTATGTCCAATTTTTTGAAAGATCCTTCGACACCGAAAAGATCGCCTGCTGTCTTTGCCGGTCCCACTCGTAATGATTCATTCACACGACCGTGTTCTTCTTCATAAATGAACCACTCGCGGTTGTCCTCGAGTAATTTCAGCCAGGCATTATTTAATTCTAACAGAGGCCCAGCCTTCCCGCCGACTTCATTTGGAAGCGCTTCAACTGGCATATGTTTCTCCAGGGACTTCAACGTCGAATGGAAGTACACCTGAAATTTGGAGGTTGAATAATATCAAACAAAAAACAATATTCTCGAAAAACATTCCACAAACGTTAACACTTTGACTGCCACGATGGTCACCGGTGACCGGTGCAAAAGATTTTACTAAGAATGTAAAAAATGTTCAATGAAGCCTGTTTGCAATCTTGTAGAAGCAATTGATATTGGAACCGTGTTTCAATACTTCGGCTTCTAACTCCTCTACGTTATCTTCCTTTTTGTACGATTTAATCATACTCTGCGGTATTTCATCGGATTGCAGTTCTAACGTAGCAAAATACGCTTGGCAGTCAACGTGTTAATGCATAAAATAAAATGGGAAAGCGTGCCAACGCAGAGAAAATTGATAATCATCACGTTTGGTGTAAAACTCTGATTTCAAAAAATAAACTGCATCGAATTCCTTCTGTTACTTTGAAAGATTTCAAGAAGTCATTACGCGATATAATCGTAAAGTGGATCTTTAAGGAAATGTAGTTCGGTAGTGTCAAGTTAATTTGATTCAGTTTTGATGCAAATTCTTCCGAAAATGTGAACGTATCAAAATATAAATTGGTTTACTCACGATATGATTTTCCGCAAAAAATAGAACTGTATGCAAATTGTAATTATTTGGTTCCATTTCTTTGTTTCAGTATTGTTACGCTTTTGCGGTTAAATGTCAAGTTATTATTTATCTTGCATAAACGGTTACGCTGCACATGACACGAGTATCAAAAGCGTTTAAAATTTTACGCAACACCTCTCAGATATCAAGGTGACGCGTGACTAACTGCTATTTGCGACTGTACCTAATTATTCCTTTGGTGCCAATTTCATTAATTCGTTAAAATCTATTGGAAGTACAGATTATTGTTGGCGCGTACCAGACGCTAATAATGGAACAAATTCAAATTCTTTAATAGAGTTTATGAGCATTCATCCAATATTTCGGTACTGTGTACGTTCCCCTCTTAAAGAGAAGGGAAAATTGTTAAACTACTAACTTTTAGTTAGTTTACAATTCTTTACGACACTAGTTTCATTTTTTTTCTTCCCGCAAAAAGAATACCCACATAATCTCGGACTTTTGTTATGGAATTTTGTTAGAATTCATTTCTTTCGGTAAAATTCTAATATAAATATTGAACAAATACCACAAGGTCTGCTATTTAGAATCTGTTTTTTTTTTTTATAAATGTATAACGAGATAACAATGAAACGAGATTAACCAAACACAAGTAAAATGAGATGGCTTCGCCGGCAGCGAATAAAATTTGCAAATAATATTCAATTCACAAAGATCATACCATGTTTATAAGTTCCTTCTTCATAAAAGGTTTAGCCATATTAAATAAGGTTTCCACAACTGGCACTATGTTTATAACGTGTATTGCTTTCAAACGGACTGGTGCAGCTTCTTGAATGTAAAAGAGGAGCTTTTTAAGTGCCATAATGTTTATACGTGTAATGTGCCCAAACGACATTCCAGCCGCATCGCCAACAAAAACCAAACCATTACTGGTTCCTATTTTGTTCGTCCACAAGTCTCCGACCATGAAGAATATTTTACAGGCGGCATTGAAATCGTATTTCGACGGATCGGTATCGATAAATTTAGCGAACAATACGCCGTAACCTTCCTTCGTTCTCATTTCCAGCGGAAGATTTGCGCTGAAAAAAATAGCAATGTTGCTTCACTCGACAATGCAGCGATAGTTTATTTAATACGGTCTGTCACGCCATAAAATTAAAGCGATACATTTACCAGATTTTTGTGGGAGTAAGACGTATTAATATTCATTTAGATGACATGTGCAGTTTCAAAGAAACTAATTTGACATGGTAATATTTATGGCCGACAGATGTTCGAAAAAATTGCATGCGTAATTATTATACAAAGTACGATATGGAAATCTGACGGTTTTTAGAATCACAGTCCGAGAATGTGATTTGATATAGAATAAAATTTATTTGCAATAATAAATTGCAGAAGTACATTCTTTTTTAGTATAATTTCACAAACCGCCAGATTTCTCTGCCGGACGGTGTATAATCATTATGGACACAGTTTCAGAAATCTGACATTGTTTGAAATCACAGTACAAAAATGTGATATGATACAAAATACAATTGCTTTATAAGAACAATTAACAAAAGTAAATTTTGTTTTGTATCGAATAGCAAACTTGTACTATAATTTAAAAAATCTTGTTGGCCCTATGTATTCAAGTAGTTAGCACTGTAAATTCAAGACGTAAAATATCTGCTCTATTAATAGTTCTTTCATATCATAAAGTTTTTTTTGCTATTGGTTTCTATGTCCTAAAATCTCATCTAACGATCCAAGCGTTTACATCCAAAAGTCATTGTTTTCGCATCTACCAGCGTCCGTTTTCCCTTAGACTCTACTTTGCTACCGATTTTTCTACAAAACTGTACTTTGAGACGTACGCAGAATGAGTAGGTTGTTGTATAAATTACTCACACGACTTTCTTTATGCTTTTCAATTCAGGTGAATTAACCATGTCTCTATTGGAAAACATCTCTGGAACGTGAGTTCTGACAGAAAAGAAATTCTCGATGGTCGTCTTCGACGGTTCCATACGGAAATAATTGCTGTGCAGAAACAGCAATAGGTGTACATCCTCAATTTTGGGTAGATGAGGCTGTTTTTCACACCACTCCCTTAACGCATCGAGATCCGAACGTTTCACTTCCGGATTCTTCTTCATTTCCTCCTCTAGGGTCATCTGGCCTTCCATTTGATACATGGTGCCTTCAAAAAGTGACAAAGTTTTTCCACTTTTCATCGATTAGGTGCAACCGTAATTTTTTGAAGATCGACGTTTACATTGTACGGATGTAAAACGCATGTGAAAACAACAAAGAACGATGCCACTATTATGAATGCTGACACACGTTAAGTAACAGTCCAATATTGATTGGCATCGCGTCTTCCATTTCGATAAACTGATTTGAACGAATATTCAATGACATCGTGAATGAAACAGGTATCAAACTATTGCCTCGAAACAGAATCCGCACTTCAGCTCGACGTTAAACATTATCAATCGCCTGTTCCAATCGTAGCAAGCAAAACATACCACAACACTTGTCCAATGTATTCAGTGACACAATAACCAGTAAAAGATACGTGAAATAATGTTATTCGGTTAAACGGTTCTAACGTTGCATGCCTTACACACTCCGACACTTTTAACAATCTCCCTGTAAAATGGTCCTACCGTACGAATCTTACAAAGAACAAATCTTACAGAAAACCAGCTCGCACGTAAAAGTAAACACGTTTTACCTTTGTTTTCAGAGAAAGTCGTTCTGCACAATAGAATAAGTGTTTTAAGATATTTGTCAAGCTTGTTCGATATTTGGCAAATGTCGCCGTTCACCGGTTACGTTTCAGTTGTATCGATACAATGTCTGGCAAAGTACTGAGATGCGTTCATGGCACACAGTACATTCTGAGGAAACGTAGGTGCCACGCTTATATCTTACTAATCGTGGTAGATACCGGTTTTACCGTGGTCCTCTGTATAATTACCCTCTAATGCATTCATCTGCAGCGTGAGAAGTTTATTTGTTTTTTTTCGGGGGAACTGCGCGTCTTTCACACACATTTACCAATCAAAACCGCACCTGCCATTCACCTGATTTTTTGTTTAGTGTTAATTCGCACAAAAACATCTTACATCACGCCGACAGGTTTTTTCGTATCGATTCCCTCGCATACTTTGAAAGCGCATATTTAAATCAGCCAGTTTATGAATTTATTACTAAGTAATTCGTATGCTTTGTTCTTATGTAAGGTAACAAACAGTGATGTACGAGCCGGTATTCTTTGATTGAATCAGTTAGTCATTTAGATCAACGAGATCGCAAATCAAATGAGCAATTATGTTAGCTATATAAACTTTTATGGGTCGAACTTTTCAATTACCGTACGCCCCGTACCCCTTTTTTAATATTTTCACTTCTTGTTAGTTGCTTTTTTAGTGCTACATTTGTTAAGTAAGTAGCTGTGTATTAATTAAGGCAATTACAGCTGATGTATTATTAGTGCTAATGTCTGGATAATGCAGTAATTAAATGTCGCACGCACAGTTTCCTTTTCTTAACGCAATAAAGGCCCAGTTAATTTGTGCGATAATAAATTTAACATGATGTGACAATTTTATAATTGCATTTGGTTACGGTCGTAAAAAAACAGGTAATAGTTAACACTGACGACCCATGTGATGTTCATAACATCGGATCTGGACGTGATCGCTGACCAGACAGTTTTTACCCAGTGAATGACTATGATATTGCATCACACAATACGTAACAGGAATCATTCTAGTGATACGAGGATACCTATTGGCAACGTGTATAAGATTAATTCAGTAAAATGCCAAGTAATGAATGGCTAAATTCGTCAGCTATATCGGCATAATCCATATATTTAAAATAGGTAATACATTCGAAATATACAAGGAATAATTATCTTCTTAAGAATATACGCAAGATGAAACAAACCTTAATTCAAATAACTGAGCCGTTTATTTTGAAAGAGGCCTAACTCCGTTTTTCAATATTTTCCGGTTACCATGGTTACATGTACAAATTCATGTTATTTATCAGTAAACGTTATTTATCTCGATTTGAAGATAAATGGAGTTAGGCCACTTTCAAAATAAACGGCTCAATTATTCGTTTCAAGAACGTATTTTAATGCGCCACCACTAAATAATTTGACAATCTAAACGAGTGTATCGCGAATAATTTTACATGCGCTACGTGCGTGCCGGAAACTATTACTACAAATGAAAACAATTACTTCGTAAAACACACGCATAACACCGAAGTATCTTTGACAACTGAAAGTTGGGTCCCACCTTTCCATCAATTGTCGCGAAAGTAAAATAACGATAACACCTGCCGTTTATATTTATTCTATTCATGTGCACATTTGACAAAAAATGTCGAGATCCGCAGTGGACCTATAGTTTCACCGCCAGCGAGACATTTATTCTAATCGATATCAAGTTTCTTGAACGTTCCTTCCACGCCAAACAGTTCAGACGCATCTTTACGCTTGCCAGGTCTAAGAGACTCGTCAACTCGTCCTGTCATTTCATCCTGTTGGAACCAAGCGCGATGTTCCTCCAGTTGATGCAGTTGCGCCATTTGTAATTCTTTTAAAGGACCGGCCTTTCCTCCTAATTCGTTCGGTAGAACCTCAATCGGAACAAACGGTTCTAATGTTTCCATGGCTGTGTGTACATGCAGCTGCAATTAAAAAAATGTACGTTCAATACGCATTCCGCTGAATTCTAATACGAGGACGTTGAAAAAAATCCATGCACGCTATTTATGCTAGGCAATAATACCGGAAACTTCTGTTCATCTTTTAGTTGAAAGAAAATAATACGCTTTCGATACATAATGTTGAGATGGTTGAGTTGTTGCTCATAGGTTTGGAAATGCGCATATATAGAAATATAGTGATAAAGGAAGATAGATATGTATGTTTGAAACGAACTTAAAGAGCCGGTCAATTAACTTAGTTAGAACTTGAGTTTTGGTCAATTAATGTGTCGAAATTATTTGAAACCCGAACCCATCGACAGTAGATATATAGCCTAACATGCGTAAATCTTAAGACCTGTCCCGATAGTTTACTCCCATAATAAGAGCACGCATCTATTTGCACTATCGGTCCTTAATTATCTATTCAAATACTGGTACATTAAATGGTATGAAATTTGGACTCTGCAGATTTTTTTACAACAGTAGTAGCTGCGTCAGTGAAATCCGACAGATGAATAAGTTAACACTTTGACTGCCGTGATGGTCACCAGTGACCGATGCAAGAGATTTTACTGATGATCCAAAATATTCGCAATGGGCGAACCGACGCAAGAGATTTTACTGATGATCCAAAATATTCGCAAAAAATAATCAGGGAAATTAACAAGAGTCGAACGCTTTGTACTTGATAACTTTCAGACGTTTCCTTTCGCGAAATCTGAGGATCAATGAATTAGTATTAATCGGTTATTAACACGTTGACTGCCACGGTGGTCACCGGTGACCGGTGCAAAAGATTTTACTAAAACTGCAAAAAATTCGCAATGAAACCTATTTTCAATCTTGTAAAAGCAATTGATATTGGAATTATGCTTCAATACTCTGGCTTCTAACAACTCTGCGTTACCTTTATTTTGCACGATTTAATCATATTCTACAGTATTTTATCGCATCGCGGTTCTAACATAGCAAAATACGCGTGGCAGTCAACGTGTTAACACTTTGACTGCCGTGATGGTCACCGAGGACTGGCGCAAGAAATTTTACTGAAGATCCAAAATATTCGCAATTGGCGGTAACAATTATTTTACAAATGCAGTTATTGTTAGAATAGTGACGCGGTCCTTTAGTCTCAAATTCCTCCACATTATTTACAGTTTGCATAATTCAGTCGAACGCTGTAGTATTTCATAGCATCACTGTTCTAATATAGTAAAATACGCTTGGCAGTCAATGTGTTAACGAATCGATTGTTTGGGCGTGACACAAATACATGCACAGATGGTTTTATTAGGTAAATGTAGTTTACCACTTCCATAAGTTGTTTCTTCATAAATGGTTTCATCATACTTAAAATGATATCCATAACAGGATTCGCATTTATAAAATGCAGTCCTTTTAGTCTCACAGGCATTGCGTCCTGCAGATACATTAGATACTTCTTTAGGCCTAAAGGAGTCAGTCTGCCAATATGCCCGAGTGCAACACCTTGCACATCGACAATAATTATGTGCCCCTTGCCAGTGCCCTCCGTAAGCAGCCAGATATCCATGATCATCGAAAAATATTTCAGGCTATCGTTGTAGTTGTAGTGCGAAGGATTGAAGTCTATCAATTTTGTAAAAATGACTTTGTAACCCTCCTTTGTTCTTCCGTCCAGTGTCATCTGGGCCCTGGGGATGGGGCATTTATATTAGCATATAACAAGGTCATTTATCGGCTGAGCAAAGTGTAAGTGAACGAGGGAAAAGGCTGAACGATAAAACTGAATAATAAATTATGCAGCACCGCAAAACCGTCTATAACCGCTTATGTAATAGGCATTTAAGTATACACTCCGGAGTGAACAAGCATTTTCATAATATTGTGCCTCACCGACGTCACAAGTATTTTTCAAAAACTAAAGTCTAATTCACACTTACGTAACGGTAAACGCGAAGCGTAAGTCTTTCGTGCCGATCGGATCTCTGTTCGAGAAGAATTCGGGCAGATGAGTTCGCATAGTGTAGTATGCATCGATGGTCGTTTTGGTGTTTTCAATCTGATAATAATTGCTGTGCAGAAACAGTACCAGCTCGTTGTCCGTAATTTTCGGCAGATGCGGTTGCTTGCTGCACCAGTCGCGCAAAATTTGTAAATGTGGTTCCGTCAGTTCAGGGTTCCGCCGGAACTCCTCTTTCAGAGGAACCATTTTGATTAGAGCCATCCTGCTCTCAAATCTCACAGTTACCGAATGAGCGAACGAAACATCTCAGTCAAATTCGTTTGAAGGTTTTACTTGATACTTCCAGGTTGGATTTAAACCTGTTACACGATGATTAATTATTCGAAAGCTAGCAGAGATGTTGTTGTCGATTGGATTGTTGAGACAACACTACGGCAGCCGGTTGGGACACGTGCAATTTTTATTCGAAACAAGAAAGAATTACTAATTACCTAGTGCTCGCAATGCAGGAAGTACGACGAGACGTGAATGGTGATTAAGCGTACGCACAGATATAATTATGATTCTTCCGACACCTGTAATGGACATGACAATTACGTACTGACAAAAGAACGGATGCATATGATCTACAAGATGAATTACATATTCGGCATACATATTGAACTTTGATGTTTTATCGACGTTTCCGCTATTCTCAAACGGCATTGAACTTGCCGCGTGATGAAACGCTTTTGCGAAGGACACTATTTCTTCCTACATTCATATCAAATTGCACGATCACATTCAAAAATTGAAAGTAGCGAACGCTTCGACATATTTGAATAGCAGTTTCTTTAACACTTTGCCTGCCATGGTGGTCATCGGTGACCGGCGTAAAAGGTCACACGAAAAATTAAAAAAATACCTAATCGGTCGCATCTATAATTTTGTAAATGCAATTAATATTAGACAGCGATTCAATTCTTTGGTCTTCGATACCTTCGCATTATTTTCACTTTGCACAATTCAATCGTATTCTGTAGTACTTCATTCCGTTGCAGTTTTAATATAGTAAAATACGCATGGCAGTCAAAGTGTTAACATATTGCGGACGGATGACGAGATATCTCGTCATTGCTATTTCGTCGTTCGGGGCCATTGACGAGATATATCGTCTTGCGTATTTCGTCATTCTGGGCCACTGATGAGATATATCGTCTTGCATATTCTGTCGTTTGAAGCAGGTGACGAGATATCACACAGTTGCTACGTGATTGTCAGCCGCAGTTTTTCGTAATTTGTGTTGCGAATTAATTATTTGAAGCTCTGAAATATGGATAGCGACAAAACGATTAACAATATTACAGAAATATTTGTGGACAGTTTAACACTTTGACTGCCAAGCGTTTCTTGCTATGTTTGAACCGCGATGCGATAACATACTGCAGAGTATGATTAAATCGTGCAAAATGAAAGTAATGCACAGTTGTTAGAAGCCAAAGTATTGAAGCACGGTTCCAATATCAATTGCTTTTACAAAATTGCAAATAGGATACATTGCGAATTTTTTGCATTTTTAGTCAAATGTTTTGCACCGGTCACCGGTGACCACCGTGGCAGTCAACGTGTTAACTACTAACAAATCATCACTAATTTAAAAATATTTGACGCAAAAAAATACCCGGCCACTGGGTACGATTAGCAATAGAATGCCCGGTCCGCAAAGTGTTAACATAAAATAAATATGAAATGCACGGCTTCGTTTAATTAATTGAATCGGGCTTACAACAGCTCGTTGTTTCTAAGTATGAAATTATTAATTTTAGTATCGTTTTATTATTAATTTTATTATTAATTTTTTTTAGTATTAATTTTATTATTAATTATAAGTATCGTTTTCGAATTGTCAGAGTTGACTAGAGAACTTAAAGTGTGTTACAGAACACTGAAAAAATTAACACTATATTTTTTTTAAAGTACAGGTAACCCTCCTATAACACGGTAGTTAGGTTCCTAGAAAATGCCGTGTTGTGTGAAACCGTGTTGCATGAGACCCAGAGCCAGTACAAAAAGGGGGGTTACGTTCTAAAAACTTATTAAAAACAAATATTTTTTTTAATTCGACATAAACAACTTAATATTCATTAAAAATATAAATGTATTTACAACACAAAGTAAAAAAAAAAATTTAATGTAACGCAACCATAATTTAATGAATTTATTCGTCGTCACTACTCAGTATAATCAACCGAGAACGTTTCTTCGGTGGAACGATATCGCCTTCACTTTCAGAACCTTTTTCTCTATTTAAAGTTTTTGTATGTTTTCCCCTCTTAAAAAAATCTGTAATCGAACTTTGCTTGCTGGTTCTTACTAGGTCATTGTAAATTTCGCGGTATGGAGCTAAACAGTTTTGCAGCTCCCTTTTGAATCTTCGACTTCTTTCCGTGGAAGGGTCTGTATTCAAGAAAAATGACACGAGATTTTCCGCTAAGCATAGGCCTTCTCGTATTTTTTTTAATGTTAAATTCTTAACTGCACGATCTTCATCAGAGCTAGCGTCCGCAAAATCGATTTGATTTGCATCTAGGGATACCATTTCCATCAAATCCGCTTCGTCAACTTCTTCTTCCACTAATAAATCTTGAATGTCTTTGGTAGCCATATCCACAAAACCTTCGCCTCCGATTGATTTAGCGACTTCTAATATGGCACCAATTTCATTTTCTGATGTTTCACGCATGATTTCTGTTTCAACTGAAGAGGGCCATATCTTCTCCCAACACGCATTTAAGATTGATGTTTTTATTTCTTTCAGCGACACAGATATGTCCCCAATGTCCTACGGGGGACACAGGCCCCGATAAGAGGAACAACCGTGTTATAGGATGCCATGTTGTAGGAGTGTTCCCGCAATTTACGAATCGTGTTATAGCGAAACCGTGTTATAAGATTACATATTATAGGAGGGTTACCTGTATAATGTTTGTCTGTTTGAATCGTTGTTTCCATGGTTAGCTAAACTGTAGATAGGCAACTTAGTGACATTTTTTGCCACACCGCGGCTTGCGCTTCTATCGCATGTAAGTAGTAAGGTTAAGTCACATGTGAAATATCGCCAGGCGTTCACTGAACAAACATGGCGGTTGTCAGGCTTTTTAAAGCCCGCAATGTCAGCGCGTTTTAGTGTTCAATGTTGTTCTGACGAACGTTGAAGGTGTTGACAAGTTGTTATTACTTGTTTCAATAAGATATTAGTACAAGATACAGTGTCTGACAAAGGTTAAAGTATAACACCGATACGGATAAACAATTTGTGGCACTTGGATGTACTATGAATCGACTGGATGATCCTTCAGGTCTCATGAAAGGGAGAAAACCATCTTTTATTGGAATGAACGGTAGGATGATTTTTATTTCACGTTAGTCTTTGTCCCCTTACAAATGAAAGGGAAGTACTGTTTTATTGTGACAGTTTATTGTTTTCGTACTCATCATTCTGATGTTTTGTTGTTCATGTTTTCAGGAGGTCCTGAGACAGACGATCAACAGCGTTTACGATTCCAAGTTGAGTTAGAATTTGTACAATGCCTGGCTAATCCAAACTACTTAAATTGTACGTATCTGCCATACAGCAATCACAATATTTCATGAAAATGTAAGATGTACTGTAATTTCCACTGTATTGTGATACTATAGTTTTAGCTCAACGTGGTTATTTCAAGGATTCCACTTTCATAAATTATCTTAAATATCTTTTGTACTGGAAGGAACCCGAATATGCAAAGTATTTAAAATATCCCATGTGTTTGTACTTCTTGGACTTGCTCCAGTACGAACATTTTAGAAGGGAAGTTGTCAACTCTCAGTGTACAAAGTTTATAGATGACCAACAAATTCTTTTATGGCAGCATTACACTAGGCGCAGAACGCGGTTATTGCAAACAGCCGCTGAACAAACGCAACATGCGAATCCTCAAAATAATGGTATTATACAGGCTAAAGTTCCTTGAATCACAAATTTGTAACCTACAAGAACTTTTGTGAATTGTACGGTAACGGTACAAAATCTCCTTAAATCTTCCAACAATTATAGTTCCTTGTGAGGACTGGCTTCTTAGTTATCTTATCATCAGGCTGTGATAAGTCACAAATAAAATACTTTTTTTACATTCAAGTTTGACGTAACGAAATAGCTCATTCATTCTTCTAAATGGAATGTTACCTTTTCCAGTAAGCGTTTAGTTTCTTAGGTTTGTAAACGTTTGTACATAACAAAAAAAAAACTTTATTCAATTACAAATTTCAGTCTCGTTATATTAATTCATACATGTTTTAGTGTAGATATTTTCATTGGTACAAAATTTTGGTACATCGCTATATTACATTCTTGTTTCATCCATTATTTTAGAATTAATCTGTTATCCCCTGATTATTTTGGTACTGTTTTCATCCTATACTTATATACAAAGCTTAATATATGTGTCATTTATTCGATCACTTGTGCTAGGTAACTTATTCCAATTACTGCACTGATGGCTTAACAAATTAGTGTTATGGAATGAGATAATAAATACAGGCACGTATACATCTCTAAAAAAAATTCATACATAATAATGTACATAATATGTAACAACCACGTATATGTTCCTATAAATTGATGTTATCAAATTAAATCTGTACTGCAATCAGTTTTAAAGACAAATTGTTAATCAGAAAACGATGTAGCATAATTACCGTTTGAAGAGGCAACAGAATGAGTTATGCTTTTTCTTATGTTCGCTTAGAATAAATTAGAATTAATTGACTTTGTTACCGATAAGCAGTTGTGCATCAAAATTCAAACATACCGGTTAATTACTTAAATGTTGTTACTCACAGTTGCGTTTTCAACTTCATACGAAGGTAGACTCTAAGACTACGGGCTATACTAACGAAGTCGTAACTATTATTCCCCACAACGATTGATATAAAAACTTCAAATAACGAATGAACGGGCATCCATTTATCACACTTTCGTATATCGTCAATTAGAGACAAACCTATGCAAACTTTCGAAGCGCTGTTATCCCAACGATTCTATTTAATCAGCATTCTTGTTTTCGCTAAAATTGACAAGTATCCCGTTTCCCGCGTCCACCCAATCCTCCGAGAACAATTTTTCCCGTAAAATTTCGTGTTGCGCAGAATCATCCTTCGCGGCAAGTTTATCGTGGCAGACAGCGACACATTGTACTTGATCTCTTTCGTTATTAGTACCTAATTTTTCTGTGTCTTCAACCGTGTCTGGTAAAACCTTGGTGAATGTTTCCGGCAACATCAATGCCAATATAGCTGATATGAGGCACAATATTCCAATCGTTAATGGTCCAGCGTATGGCAGGTGTTCGCTCTGAAAATTAATAATTTCATACAGAATTTTTGATATTACATTCCACGTGTTGTGTAGAAACTGTTCTTTTCGTTGTGTTACTGACACAGTATATTTAACACGTTGACTGTCACGGTGGTCACCGGGGACCGGCGCAAGAGATTTGATTAAATATGCAAAAAATTCGCCATGAAGCCTATTTGCAATCTTGTAAAAGCAATTGATATTGGAAAGGTGGTTTAATACTTTGGCTTCTAACAACTCTGCGTTACCTTCATTTTGCGCGATTTAATTATATTCTGCAGAATTTAATTGCATCGCGGTTCTAACATAGCAAAATATACGCCGACCGGCGCAAAAGACTTGACTAAAAATACAAAAAATTCGCAATGAAACCTATTTGCAATCTTGTAAAAGCAATTGATATTGCAACGGTACTTCAATACTTTGGCTTCCAACAACTCTGCGTTACCTTCATTTTGCAGGATTTAATCACACTCTACAATATTTCATCGCATCGCGGTTCTAACATAGCAAAATATACGCCGACCGGCGCAAAAGACTTGACTAAAAATACAAAAAATTCGCAATGAAACCTATTTGCAATCTTGTAAAAGCAATTGATATTGGAACGGTGCTTCAATACTTTGGCTGCCAAAAACTCTGCGTTACTTTAATTTTGCAGGATTGAATCATACTCTGCAGTATTTCATCGCATCGCGGTTCTAACATAGCAAAATACACGTTGACCGGCGCAAAAGATTTGACTAAAAATACAAAAAATTCGCAATGAAACCTATTTGCAATCTTGTAAAAGCAATTGATAGTGGAACGGTGCTTCAACATAGCAAGATACGCTTGGCAGTCGACGTGTTAATATAGTGTCATCCAAAATCAGATTAAAGCAAAAGCAAGATGTTCTGCTGACTATATAGTGTATTCCATTGTAATTATTATGATTGACTAATCAATCGTGTTAGATATATTTAAGACGTACCAATGATAATACGTGAGGTGTACTGAGACTACCGACTTTTGCAAAAGCAGCACATAGCCCCAGGCATGTTCCTCGTATTACGGTCGGAAATATCTCAACACTATGGAGGTAGATTATAAAAATCGTGCTCACTATTGTTATTCTACCGAATAACAGTATCACAGTTTTTGCCAACTCTGAAATCATTACAAGAATGTAGAACGGTAATTTATCGGTGTATTAAACTGCGGACGTGATACAGTTATAAGTCTCGTTCGGTAATATTTTTCTTAAGATGCTTTTACCATACAAAAAAGTATGATCAGACGGGATAATGATCCGAAACAACTAAGGAATTGATTAAGGAGTTATGCCTACTTGGGATCGGCGAAATGATATGATTTTCAAGATTTTTTTTGCCGTTTTAGTGAGTACTAATTAAAATTCGCAAAATACTCCCAAAAAGTACGTATTTAGTGGTATTTATATAAATTTTTTTATAAGAAAATATTAAAAAATGGAGGAAACGTAGCCCTTCTCCTAGAGCTTGCGTTTATTTTCATCACTTGCGGTGACCACGATTTCTCAAAAACTACTTCACCGATCGGACTCTAATTTTATATACTTATTTATCATTACAATAGGCAGGGCATGAACGAAGGATTTTGAAAAATTTTAATTTTTACAAGAATGGCAGCAAATTTACGAACTAATCCGTCTTTCGAGGTGAACTGATTTTCGTTTTTATGTTGTAACTTTTTTTTTTTATTACCGAAATAAAGAATCCTTCGTTCAGGCCCTGCCTATTGTAGTGACAAATAAGTATATAAAATTAGAGTCCGATCGTTGAAGTAGTTTTTGAGAAATCGTGGTTACCGCAATCGTATGTTTTTACAAACAGAGTTTCGAGATAATCACGTTTAAAGTTTCAAGCTCTCTATTAATCATACATAGTAGCGCTCCAGATAAACGCTTATAATTTTTGAACGTGTGCTCCGATTCTTATGTACTTTTGAGGAAATATTCTTAAAATGATGCACATTAAGAAAATGCAATATAAAAAAGTCAATTTCTTTCACCAACCCAAGTAGGCATAATCCCTTAAAGGGAACCTTAAAGGATACAATTTCAGCATTAGTGTCTTGCGAAATTTTTGGTCAAAATAACTGCAATACAGGTGAAATATGGCATTTCAAGATGTGGAAAAGGAAATCCCAGAAACCGCAGGTGTTTTGCGTGTGTATTTCTTGATAATATGTCACTTGACATATTCTGTACTTTCTGTACATACCCATCCAAACTGCTGCGTTACTTAATAGAATAGCGAATACAGCAATCGCGATGCAAATCATCCCATTACATAGTTGGCATATGCTCATCGGTAATCGTCGCCCATATCTGGATAGTACGAAGTAGATGAACGTGTATGAGGTAGCTTCCAATGCGCTTCCTAATGCAAAGTTCACGTGTCTGTTGATGTTGAAGTCTGGCGTATGCACTTCAACAACGTGGCATGCCATTGACGACGTAAGCCTTTAACAAAATTTTATGAATGAATTATAACTGAGGCACTTCGCACGCAGCAAAAGTATTAAAAACATTTTTTCTGCATGTATCTCTCATTGTTTCATGCAATATGTATATAGTGATACGTTCCTCAAAACATTTGAAGCAGAGAAAGTTATATAACCATTTGTATATTTGTTGTAGGCATTGGTCCAATTTGGATAAGTAGAGAAGTTAGGTTGCTACGAGGAACGACTAGACTTCACTTATATGAAGATATGAGCCGTTTATTTTGGAAGTGGCATTAACTCCATTTATCTTCAAATCGAGATAAATAACATTTACTGATAAATAACATGAATTTGTACATGTAACCATGGTAACCGGAAAATATTGAAAAACGGAGTTAGGCCACTTTCAAAATAAACGGCTCATATAGTGAGAGTTATTAGAAATTAATTAATTTTAATTGAAATCGGTGAATTTTACCATTGACAAAGCAATGCGAGGCAATATTTTCTCGGGACCGGTCGCGTGAATAATTCCCTCATAGGCCGATCCATTATTTTCTTGCGGTCAGCATCGATCTTTTTCGCTTTCTCGTCGTTTTCAGTTTCAGTCTTTTCGTTCTCTTTCCTCCCGTTCTTCACTACCGATCGGAGTTCCACAATGTCTTCGATGTTATCCAAGGAGATTCTTTGATTGTAAACAGGCTGCGAGATCGATCGCATCTGCCGATTATGTTTCGAACCCGATGGCTTCTCTCTTCGCTCGATTTCCGATCCACTCTTGGAGCATGACGCTTTTAGCCCGGACGACTCGATGTTCGAATGTCTCTTTTCCAAATCTTCCGTAATCACTTGCAAACTGGTTTCTAAAACAATCAAGCCTCGGTAATGCATATTGACAAAATAAAATTATTAGAGGCGGCTCATGTATAGGCGCTGCTAAACTGCTGCACTCCAAATTTTTCCCGATCTATGAACGTATCTACTAACTTACGCGTACTCGCTTGTAATATTTCATTTCGTCATTAACCGGCGTTGATAAAAATTCCCTTGACAATCTGTATGACTACGTGAGAAGGCTGAACACCATTTTTCAACATTAAAAGGAATGGAAACATTTCTAAATCGGGATAGATTAAATGCGAGATAGAGATAAATCGGGATAGATTAAATTCTCTTCGTCGAAACAAAACCAGAAGAATAGATTTCGTTTACATTTTTTTTTAACACTTTGACTGCCATAATGGTCACCGGTGACCGACGCAAGAAATTTTACTGAAGATCCAAAATATCCGCAGCGGGTAGGAATTATTATTTTTTAAATGCAGGTGTTATTAGAATCGTGATGCGATCCTTTGGTCTCCAATACCTGCACATTTTTATAATTTATTTTATAATTTTTATTTATAAATAAATTGTTAATATTTATTATTACATTTTTTTAATTATTTTTATAATTTTATGCATAATATATTTTGCATAATTCAATCGAACGCTATAATATTTCATAGCGTCGCCGTTCTAATATAGTAAAATACACTTGGCAGTCAAAGTGTTAATTATACCAAACCGTGAAATTCGATATGATGTAACTTTGTTTCTTTATCCAAACACGAACACGCTGTAATTACAATATATAAATAAATTTCGAAAGTCACAGCAGTCGCACAGTTTCAGGCCACGAGCCGCCCTGGGAAATGATTGTTTTTGTAACGCAGACAATTGTTGCGTCGTACGTACTTCGAACTTTTTGGTGCGCAAGTTCAGGCGGTGTTAGCAGGATCGTAGCTTCGCCATGCGTCGTCTCGTCGGTTTTCGCTTTCTGCAGATCGACATTCGACAGTCGCGATTTTCTTTCCGGTTTAACAGGCGTCACGTTCTTATTAGCATTGGCATCACGATTGACCGAGTTCTCGCGATGTGTTCTGCCGCAGCACCCATTGTACTTCGCGATCCTCTCGAACGCCATGTCGGCCTCCGTTGATTTTCCTTTGGCTAATAACCACCTAGGTGGTTCCGGTATAATCCTGTGCGAAATTACACTCTAAATTGCGGCAAATTATCGTTTAATCATACGTCAACCGCGCCCGGCCGTCTTCGTTTTCATTGACCGCCCTACATGTCTGCAACTAACGAACCGAGTTGCACTCCTAAGCTACAACCGTGACGAAGCGTTTGGGATCACGCTCTCTGCGGTAATATTGATAGTAGAAGATCGGAAGAATGTTGATAATGAACTGGGATTCTGATCGAGTCAAAACAATGCAACGGATTTGATTGTTAACCCTTCGCACTCGGACATGTTTCTTCACTTAGTAGCGAATAGTGCAATATGTCGTTTAAAACGGTATAGTTTCGAAAAAAATTCTCTGCTCAAATCATGTTTTGCATACAACTTTGCTGATACATTTATGTTGAAACAAAATCGAAATTTTATAGCCTATTCTTTTCGAATGCGTCATAGTTCATTCACCAATGTGCATTGCGGGTTTATTCAAACACATATCGCAGTAATAACTTGTTTATGATCTTTCACGTGTCATTTTTTCTTCCGAGCATATACAATGTTTATACAATAACTTGCAGGTTATCATTCAGCCTATTGCAGGAATATATAGAAGATTGTTCTTGCAGTCGCTAGAATTCTCCTCTCAGTTTATTGACCACGAATTTACTAAATATTAAATAGCACATAGATTATTAATTCTATCTCATTGCTTTAACTTGTAACTCCTCGGAAAAATCTTAAGGAAACAAATATTTGAACAAACGTTTTCTGTACATACATTTTCCTCAGTAATAACACGAAGTATCTTTGTGTCCCCTCAGAGGGGACAGTCGAGTGCAAAGGGTTAAAACGTTTGAAGTATTCTTGCGTTACTTTGGGGAACAGTTTAGATAATTACGGAGACAAATTGCGAGTGGAATTGTAAAAAGAGGAACGCGGGGGGTATAATTGTTTGACAGCGGGTTTCAAGTGATCGCGGGGGTTTTAATACCCTACCTAATACTTTGGGCATTAGATCGACGTGTTGTGGCAGTTGATTGCAGCCAATAGGTTCATTGCAATTGATTGCAATTATTGATACAGCTGAATCAGTTGATTGTAATCAATATTTTTCTGACTACTGCTGTGCGATACATATATGAAACTAATTACCGCTACTGCAACTGTTGATACACTTGTACCAGTTCATTGCAATCAATATTTTCCCCACTACTACATCTATCGATACTAAAGAAGAAGAAAGTTTTTATTTACGGCAGCTTACCATATGTAGAGTACCGTTATTGCCGTGGGCACGGAGGTCGCCAATTGCAATATCCTCCAATCGGGAATCGCATAGCTTAGCGCCGCTAAGAGAATGAGACCAAAGGCCCAGGCGATTTGCATAATAAATGCGACAAAAGTTCGCGCCCTCGCAGGGAACAGTTCCAGCGACAAAATGTACGTAGAATTCTGTAACCCCTGGACGAAGACTCCCTGCAAACCACGGAGCGCCAGGAATGCTGGATAATTCTGCAAACGAAATCTACCTTAATTTGAGAATTAAGAAAAATGTGGACCTACATGCAAATCTCTTCGACATTTTTGGTTTTCCGTCTCTGCGCCGTTTCTACAACCGAACGGCCTTGCATCCGTGAACGACATCAATGACTAGACAAAGAAAATTACCTGCACGACGTACAAAGCCACGGCCATCGTACCCTGCGTGTAAAGACAGATCGCCTGGATCGGCAATCTTCCGATTCGATCGACCAGAATGCCAGCTATCCAGGCTCCGATCAAGACTCCAACATAATAGACGCTCGGTCCTAGAAACGTGAGAAATCGCTTCTCACACACGAGGCCCCATTCGGTGACAACGCTGTTCACTCCAAATTCAATCGAGAAGCGATATTCACCGGGACACGATGCCAACTCGAACGATCGACCGGACGTTGAGTTAAACGAACCTTCGGTCGTTGAGTTCGCCGATACCTGACAGCCGTACGTTCTGCTCGTGCCGTTTTTCGTCTGAAACCGGTCAACATCGGTACACATCAGGTCTAATCGCAGTCTCATTTTGATTAGCGCAGACCGTCACTAATTTAATGCTTTAATGTAAGTTCCTGCCTGCAACGGGCGTGCGTGTGTAATCGCGTTGCCGCGCAGGAAGCTTACATGCTATTAGATCTAACGGCATTATTATTGCGAGCTTCGCGTTCTGATATCTACGGAAAAAAATGAGTGTGCTAATTATTTCTCCTTGCTTACCGAGTACGGTTAACGCGTTAGGCGCGGAGTCGATTTTATTTGACTTGCCGTTTCGGTGGTGCGCGAGTACAGAGAATGGAGAAAAAGAGAAGAAAAGAAATCCGTTAGGAAACGTGCATGGATTTGTTTTTAATCTTGTATGATTTATGAATGGTTGTCTTTCAAAGCTGAGGCTAGCGTCTGAACGGAAAATTTAGTGTCGGTCTCGAAGGACCAGCATAACTTTTAGTGCGTTGACACGTTAACTGCCGTAATGGTCATCGATGTGCGACGCAAAAGATCTCACGAAAATGCAAAAAATTCGGAGTCAATTTAACGTGTAAATGCAATTAATGATAGAATAATTATAATTACAATATATTATAATTAAATGTTGCAGTTTTACTTTGCGACAAAATATGCATGGCAGTCAATCCGTTAACACTAACTGCCACGGTGGTAACCGGTGACCGGTGCAAAAGATATTACTAAAATTGCAAAAAATTCACAACGAAGCCTATTTGCAATCTTGTAAAAGCAAATGATATTGAAACGGTGTTTCAATACTTTGGCTTCTGACAATTCTGCGTTACCTTTACTTTACATGATTTAATTATGCTCTGCAGTATTTCATCGCGTCGCGGTTCTAACATAGCAAAATACGCTGGGCAGTCAAAGTGTTAACACTTTGACTGCCATGATGGTCACCGCTGACCGGCGCAAGAGATTTCACTGAAGATCCAAAATATACGCAATGGATAACAATAATGATTTTATAAATACAGTTATTATTAGAATAGTGATGCGATTCTTTGGTCTCCAATACCTGCACAATATTTAAATTTTGCATAATTCAGTCAAACGCTATAGTATTTCATAGCATCGGCGTTCTAATACAGCAAAATACGCACGGCAGTCAACGTGTTAATATTTACAAAAAGCAGCGATCGTCAGAGCGCGAGAAAATAAAAACTTTGACGGATATCAGCGGACGGATCTACGCAAATCAATTGTTTCCCGCGACAGTCCACTTACGTGACAGTAAAAGTTCGGCGTGTAATTGTGAAAGGCGGGCAGCGCGTGGCTCATCGACACGATGACATAATTAACGGCCAGCAACAAGACGACGACGACCTGAAAGCAGCCCACTTTGACCTCCTCGGCGTTCATCTTCTCGCGTCCTCCCGCGTATCGAAGAATCGACGAGACGCTTCGCCCGAAGATAAACGACAGCGACGACGATCGGTTATGTCGGCAGGGAACGAAATAATCCGCGGCTGACATCCACAGACACTTTCGCCGTCTTCTCACGCAGATCGTAATATGGGAATCTCGCTGGACGCCACTTCATTCGCATATCGCCACACGTTTCATGTACTCGTGCCACTGTTCGCCGGAAGCCGCGCTTGCGATCAAAATTTCGCTTGGCCGCACTTCGTTCCTACATCAGTACGCCCTTCGTGTCCTTATGTTCCGGTCCACGAAAAATTTGTGTAAATGATGGGATGCGTAAGAATTGTGTAAATTACGGTTCGCGAACTATTTGTGTAAATCGCGTATCGCGTAAAATTTGTATAAATGAAGGAATTATCACTTTTCCGAAAACTTCGCTTGCGATTCTGCACCAGTATACCCTTCGTGTTCTTATGTTCCGGTCCACGAAAAATTTGTGTAAATGACGGTTCGCGAAAAATTTGTGTAAATCACGTTTCGCGTAAAATTTGTATAAATGAGAAAATGATCACTTTTCCGAAGGCTTCGCTTGCGATTCTGCACCAGTACGCGCCTCGTGTCCTTATGTCATGCTTTATATGAAACTTGTGCAAATCATAATTCGCATAAAATTTGTGTAAATCTCGGTTTGCTCAAAGTTCGTATAAATCGCGGTCTGCTTAAGATTTGTATAAACCGCGGTTCGCGTAAAATTCGCACAAATAATCACTGTACGCCAAAACCTCGTTTGCGATCCAAATTTCGGCCGCACTTCGTTGCTACATCGGCACACGATTTTTACATAAATTTTGTATAAACCACGGTTCGCCTGGAATCCGTACGAATCACCTTTCGCGGAAAATTCATAGAAATCACATACGCCAACCGAAGAGCTTGTCGCGACGTCTCATCCGACAGGAGCCGCGGTATTCGTTGGCACACGTAACGTTCAGAGGCGGCGAAGAATCGAAGGCAATGATCCGTTTTCGCTGTAGGCCAGTGAACAGTGGCATCCAACGTGCGCGAGCTTGCGTGGAAATCGTGGAGCGCGACGCGGAGCTTAAACAAAGTGTCATCCGTGAGGGTGAGGCGCGTACTGCGACAGAGAGAGGATCGCCAGGAGGGCTCTTCTCTTTCGAAGGACAGAACGAAGGAGGAGCTCCTGGCAGACGGACGTCGCGTGTCGAAAGAGGACAGACTCACCTGCCCATTGTTTAACGCGTGACGACACGTACCCCATTACGGCACGCTCATAACGAGGCTGCTCGATTTCTTGCCAATAGTAATTGATTTTCGGGCCCTACGTCAATTCACTCCTTCCGCCCCCGATCGCGCTTCTCAGTAAAACAGGCGCTGTGAATATTAACACGTTCGCTGCCCTGTCTATTTTCCTACTTCTATTTCCAGTGCCGCAGCAGAAGTGTCCATATAAGAACCGCGTCGGGATTCAATTTTATACGATATCGTTGATTGGTGTGAAACTAATAGGGTAACAACCCTAAAAGGGTTGAAACTCTATGCTAATATTAATTGCGTTTATAAAACGTACTTCAATTTATCGTATATTTCACACGAACGGTTGATGTTACGTTTCACAATTAAGTAATTCTTAAAGTAGTACACCAATCCCTCCATTTACGCAGGTAGTTAGTTTCTCGAAAACAGCGCGGATATGGAACCATGAATAGCTGTTTTAAATAACGATCCGTTCCACATTCTCAAATATGCAGTTAACTCTTACTAAATTAGAAAGGCTTTAACTAAATGCTTTTTAAAAACTTACCTGCAACAATAAGCACACGGTTTGATGCGACTAACATTTATTTCCATAGCACAATTTTAGTCTTCAGAAATGACTCTCACTCATTTGTGCATTTGTTCTTACCTACTATTAAGAGAACAAATTAACGATAAACTGAGGAAAGATAGCGCGATTTATAATTGGATACGCTTATCGGTATTGTATACTGTTCTACATACAAACGTATATGCCAATGTCGCGCACTTTAGATTAAGCTGTGACGATTATTTAAACACTTCTAACATTTATTGTGGGGGCAGTCGAATATGACGTGTCTACTTGGCAACATTGATCGCAGGGTGGAGTTCTACACTGTGCAAAACCGCAGAATTTTCGCCTGGTTTCTCACGAATCGTGAAAAGCCCTTTCAAGCGTGTCAAATATGTTACATATATAGGACATATCCTGCACGCTCCCCATCTATCCACGCATAAAAGGGTTTTTGTACTGGTATTTCGCACTCGCCAAGTTGCTACTTATTTTTCCGGGTATTGCCAGTTCAATTTCATACATCTCACGTTGCAAACACGCAGAAATGTCGTTCATATGAATTTCTGAGGGCGCAAACTCTCAGTTGCTTTATCTGCTGATGCTTGCTTTTTGGGGTATTGCCAGTTCAATTTGACAAAATGCATGCCTGTAAGTAGTCGCAATCCTGCTGTATTAAAATATAACACCCACACGTATCATTAGCAGCACATTTCACTATTGTGGGGTCCGGATGAGGGACCCATGAATATCTCGAAGTATGTAGAGTTGTATAAAAAAAAAACGTTTAAAGTAATTCTAATTTTCAGCCGAAAAAGTGCTTTTTGGTTAGTTACTACAATGTTTAACACAACGATTGTTATTTTATTGGAGATGATTACTAAAAATGCAACGTCCAGGATTTAACTTTTCAGGGAATCCGAGTTGTAGACATGTTTGTTTCGTACGTTTATATTAACACGAAAATAAATAGCACGGACAAGTTTACTCGGAATTACTAAATTGAGTGGAATTCCGGAAAATGGTATTCGCAAACATCGTAAACCGCATCATTCGTTCCGTGAAGTAAAATTTGCTGAACCGCGGTGTCATCCTGCACGTTTATGGTGTCGCCTTCTGTCGACACGTTGAAACGTGTGGATCAGAAGTATCATCTCCATCGCTGTCAAGGTGTACAGTCATCATCGGGCAACGACGGTGTTTCCTTCGTTTCTGGAACTGTTTACGTATGCTGGATCCGTCACGTCCGGTCCCGGCTGCATCCTGTCTTTCATTAAAAAGGCCCACCCGTCACTTCGAATCGATCGTAGAATCGAAAGGAAACTCGAGTCTGTGCAACCGCGTTTGATTCCACGTCCGCCAACGGAAATATAGAGTCGACGATGAAAACAAGCACTCGATTATCGGATGGACGTCGTGTTGAGGGTGTATAATCGGCATAACGCCTGCGATGCGCTAATGTCAGTTTCGCGTGCTATTTATTATAATGGAATTCGGTATAATGTGTAATTGTTGTAATTTATATATATTTGGGGGACATGTCCGGATACATTTTGATGGACTAGTGTGTCTTTTTCCGTGTCTGCTTACGTGCGGTATTAGGTAGACGGTTCAAATATTTAGAAGCATCTAATGCACCCAAAAGTAACACAGGAATGCTTCTTTGATATGAATACGTATAAATTTGGAAGTTACATTTTTTCGATTATTTTGCAGTACATTTTTCTTTCTTTCATTTTTTTCATATATGTGCCCATAATTATGAAAGTGGTCTAAGTCATATATTTCTTGTTTCGAGATATTTAATGAATTGCATTTGAATAAATTAAAAAATATTTTTACATTATGCGACATTTTAATTTATAATTTTATTAGTCTTAATTAATGGAAATTTACTATGAATATGAAATTTTGTGTGAATTTTATGCGATAATATTATTTTTAAAGATTGAATTGACTTAGACCATTTTCAAAATTAACTGAATGTCCTATAAATGACTTAAAGCAATAAAGAACTTTTAGTTTTATTTGAAACAATAATTTGATTGAAATAATTCGTGAACATTTATTACATTTATTAATTATTTTTGAACAGTAATCCATTTTTATCATTGTATTTAAGAAAAATGTTCCTGAAAAACTGGAGGGATGTACGGTAGTAAACTCATAATATCTTTATGTTTTTCTTCCGATACTGGTCTAATGGTGGTGTATAATGGAAGTAATTTAATATTTCCGTATAGAAGTTGTCGTTATTATTAAAATTTGATTGTCATTTATTTTATTATGTAGTTCAGAAACGCGTCAAAGAAGGCTACGTGCCATTTTCAAGTTGTTTATATAATTTATTTAAATTTTTGACTTAGACCACTTTCATAATTAAAACTAAATGAATTCCATATAATGTTGAAATTACAACCACTATCTAATGGTTCATTTTTGACAATTTCGTAAAAATTACATTGAATAAATTTAGTTAAAAATAATGTGGTATGAAATAACTGATAAACTCATTTTTTTTAAATTTTGACTTAGAACACTTTCATAATTATGGGCACATATCATACATTGTCTAAAATTAAAAAATTATTCGTATTGCATGCTCATGTTTGCAAATCACTTCATTTAATATTAGCGAATATTACACCCTCCTAATTTCTTTCTTTTTTTCATGTTAGCTTCTATACAATAATTTTGTCACATTCCGGGGCATTGACCCATTGTTGAGCAAATTTTATAGTAACTATTTAAATGGAACAGTCGATTTGCCATTGTTATTCTGAGCAGTCGGTATCCACGTCGGACATATAGGGATTGTCGTCGTCATAACTCCGTACCCATATTTTTCTTTCATTTCCATTGAATCGATACTGGCAATCATCAACACTCTCACGTCGGTGATGTTTACACTTTTATGAACTTGTTGCTACTTGTATGCAGGAGGTATGCTCATTAATACGAGTAAATCACTTTTCCGATTTATCGAGTTGAGAACGATGAACGTAGGATTTTCATTCGCAGCCAAAGAAAAATGTTCAAAACGCTGCAAAAACTTTAGATCTCAATTTCGTAAAGGTGGGTCCATAATTCAGCACTTGCAATTACTGCATATAAAGAATATATGTAAGAATTCGCTTTTTTATTGACTTTTTGATTAGGTGAAGGCAAGATATTGGTGATGACTGTTGGTGGACACAAACGATCGTCACTGACAATCGATTAGTTCAAAGTAATGAATTCCTTCAAGCCACAACACTAGCTTAATCACTTTACTATTCTAATATACATTTTAATCTGTATTCAAAGCTCAACTTAAATCGTTAAGTCGTACAGTTGCTTTCACACAAGCAATACTATCACCACACATCGAAAGTCGCATTACCGGTCGTCAGCCAGCTACTTTTTCTCGCTACGGCGATTCACTCGAAATGTCGTAACAATTCAATCGTTTATTTCTAACCCGTCACCGAACTATTCTCCGAACACATTCGATCGTGTTGATCCCTTCCGGAATAAATCAAATGGATGAAATTTTCCGAAATCAGGCCTTTGACGTCATCGATCGCATTGGCATGCGTGGCATGTGGTTGTCGGCCGTGACAGAACGGGACGTTTCATTTCCATTCAGCCAGCGAGACGATCATTTCGTAATTTAATCACTCGTCGACAGTCCTGCTCGAACAACGACGCCATTCCGACGGATCGCTTAAGGTGATTGAACGCACTGTGAATCGATGACACGGAACGCAAACCATAACGACACACATACGCCACTGTTTTAAGTGTCATTCAGATTTAGGTTGCCTCATTTAACGGGGCCGAGATTAGTGATCAGCGATTTTCACGGGTTTAGCTTAACGATGGATTTACCGAAAGATATGTAGATGTACGATAGTATTCAGAAAAAAAAGATGTAGGTACGCGACATAGTGAAGTTGAAAATTAGAAACCGGAAGAGGGCGGAAAGCATACTATTAATAGTAGTCGGCATAAGTTGCTGGCAAATAAAAATAGTAGTTTCGGTCATTTAACTCATATGATTTCACCGGTAATATCATGTGGCATCTTTTTTTTGTTCATTGTGTATCGTTTTGTGTTAAGCATTCCGATATCTACGAAACTGTAGATGTAAGAAATATCTCATATTGAAGATGATACTTTAAGTGTATTTTGCGTATCATTTGTTATTCACGACATCGGACAGGTACTTGCAATTTTTGAGAGGAATATTTAGTTTACGGTTTAGCTTAACGATGGATTTACCGAAAGATATGTAGATGTACGATACTATTCAGAAAAAGAAATATGTAGGTATGCGACATAGTGAAGTTGAAAATTAGAAACCTGAAGAGGGCGGAAAGGATACTATTAATAGTAGTCGGCATAAGTTGCTGGCAAATAAAAATAGTTTCGATCATTTTACTCATATAATTTCACCAGTAATATTGCGTGGCATCTTTTTTGTGTTCATTGTGTATCGTTATGTGTTAAGCATTCCGATATCTACGAAACTGTAGATGCAAGAAATATCTCATATTGAAGATGATACTTTAACTGTATTTTGCGTATCATTCGTAGTTCACGACGTCGGACAGGCACTTGCAATTTTTGAGAGGAATATTTAGTTTACGGTTTAGCTTAACGATGGATTTACCGAAAGATATGTAGATGCACGATCCTATTCAGAAAAAAAATGTGTAGGTACGCGACATAGTGAAGTTGAAAATTAGAAACCGGAAGAGGGCGGAAAGCATACTATTAATAGTAGTCGGCATAAGTTGCTGGCAAATAAAAATAGTAGTTTCGGTCATTTAACTCATATGATTTCACCGGTAATATCATGTGGCATCTTTTTTTTGTTCATTGTGTATCGTTTTGTGTTAAGCATTCCGATATCTACGAAACTGTAGATGCAAGAAATATCTCATATTGAAGATGATACTTTAAGTGTATTTTGCGTATCATTCGTTATTCGCGACGTCGGACAGGTACTTGCAATTTTTGAGAGGAATATTTAGTTTACGGTTTAGGTCAACGATGGATTTACCGAAAGATATGTAGATGTACGATACTATTCAGAAGAAGAAATATGTAGGTATGCGACACAGTGAAGTTGAAAATTAGAAACCTGACGAGGGCGGAAAATATACTATTAATAGTAGTCGGCATAAGTTGCTGGCAAATAAAAATAGTTTCGATCATTTTACTCATATAATTTCACCGGTAATATTGCGTGGCATCTTTTTTGTGTTCATTGTGTATCGTTATATGTTAAGCATTTTGATATGTACGAAACTGTAGATGTAAGAAATATCTCATATTGAAGATGATACCTTAAATGTATTTTGCATATCATTCGTTCTTCGCGACGTCGGACAGGCACTTGCAATTTTTGAGAGGAATATTTAGTTTACGGTTTAGCTTAACGATGGATTTACCGAAAGATATGTAGATGTACGATACTATTCAGAAAAAAAATGTAGGTATGCGACACAGTGAAGTTGAAAATTAGAAACCTGACGAGGGCGGAAAGGATACTATTAATAGTAGTCGGCATAAGTTGCTGGCAAATAAAAATAGTACTTTCAGTCATTTTACTCATATGATTTCACCGGCAATATTGCATGGCATCTTTTTTGTGTTCATTGTGTATCGTTATGTGTTCAGCATTTTGATATGTACGAAACTGTAGATGCAAGAAATATTTCATATTGAAGATGATACTTTAAGTGTATCATTCGTTATTCACGACGTCAGACAGCCACTTGCAATTTTTGAGAGGAATATTTAACTTGAAAGAAGATTTCTTAAGCATATTTCATATATTATTCATTCTTCACGCCATCGGCCAGTCACTTGCAACTCTTGATACCAAATCCTACGTATCTCGTAAGCCTAAGCTGCAGAAATGATCTCTGTCTGATACCCAGAGCTGCTATTTCATTATACAGTCTCAATCTTCAGCCCACGATCGCTGTCAAAAAAAAAATCAACGACAGTCACTTCCGCACTTGTCTCAACTTCATTCTGATCGATATATGCAGATGGGCTGACGTACCAAGTATTATATCAATGGACTGAGAAAACTTGGTCGTGCGTGCCGCGGTGGGAAACGAGGAGGTAACGTAAATTAACGATCCGGATCATGAGTAACGAAGCATACTCTTGCGGGCACTTATAATTCAGGCTAATATCCTACATTGCCCCTGCCGGCACGTAACATCTTTCGCACCTACCGTGAATCATCTCAGCACTGCCATTTTTTTCGACAGCACGCAGACAAATGACAGTCGGGTTAAGAGTCACCGAGCATTAGGAAGCTAAAATGATTGTTAATTCAGTGAAATCGTAGGCAGACTGCACACATTCTTCGCGGATTGCAGAAAATTCATTTGGCCCGCGTAACAGTGACACATTAAATGCGAAAAATTTGCTTGTCGAGCTTTGAATTGCTGCTAATGATCTCGTTGAAGTATCGTCGTCGTTTCATTTTTATTCGACAGTTCTAAGTCTAGTTTTACAGATGAGGCACACATGGAACAGTAACGTGATAATCATGCAAAGAGATCTTTCATGAAATATACATGTGTAGAAGTATTGCAGGCGCTTAGTTGATTTTCTAGGTGCTAAGCAACATTTTTACGTGTCACGGTGCCCGTTACGCGAACAACTGACACAGTAAATAACGCTTACGTCGGGGTCGCCGATTTTTAATGGTACATCATTATCAGGAAAATGATTACCCGAACAAGATTTCAATTAAAGAAGCTTTATTTGCACCATGTAATATACCTGTCTGTCTAGATATGCGGCAAATGGACGTGTAAACGTTATGTTTCGTTAGAATTTTTATATTCAGAATTGCAATATTTCGTTAGAATTGTTAGATTCAGAATCGCAGTATTTCGCCAGATTTATTAGATTCAGTTTTGCAATATTTCGTTAGATAATCTCGTCAGGCGACAAAGATTGAATGACTGCCAGCAGATAAACACTCGACGTTCTGCACTGCTTAGGTCTTGGCAAGTTGAGGACATACTCAAAGCGTATAGATAACGGACACGTCTCATATATCCATCTCTAGAGACATGCATCAAATTGACACATAAACGAAACCCAGCAGTTTCTTAAGCAGACAACGGCGCTGTCCTTTGTCAATGCACGAAACTAAGAAAAAATGAAATTTCTAAGATGTCTTTATGCCATCTGAATGCAAAATATCAGAGCAACTGAAATACTGAGATCCGTTGTTTCTTCTGATACTATCGCTTTTCGGCACTACGAGTTTCCAACGTGAATGCAGAGATCGGAAGATAAGCAAGTGGGCTGTGTTCACCACTGCAGATTTGAGATATTGAGTTTACAGTATCTCCGCTGCATTGTGTGCAGTTGTTTTTGATGGTCATTCTATAAGAACTTCCTGATTTTCGAGTTTCCAGCGTGAATACGAAGATCAGGAGATAAGCAAGCAGGATGTGCATGTGTTGACTGCTGCAGAATTCAAATACTGAGTTCACAATATCTCCCCTGCATTGCGCATATTTATTTTTGATAATTGACATGTAAGAACTTCCTCATTACATTGATACTCGTTTCTGAAGAAATGCATTCATGCGTGAAGCCGGTTTACTAGGATAAATGATACGATGGCAACCGTAGAGATAGGTATATCACGTAAAGTACTTCGAGATTAGAAGGCTTAGAAGAATATTCATTTGCATATATACCAGTCTTATCAAATGGATACAAACCACCACATATTTGTCGTTTTTGTTGGGAAAATTGGGGTGCGTTAAAATTATGCGCCTCATAAACCTAACGTTAAAAAAATTTTGCGCACCAGGTTTCAACTAATGAAACTATGAACACATTAAGCACTACGTTAAACTCATACCACGCCTTCCGTTTAAGCGACAGTATCACCGTCAGCTTTGAGAGATAATATCTTAATAATCTTACAACATTTAAACAGGCACTTCCACCTCCTTCTTGATTTCATTGAAACGTTTTAAAGAAAAACAAGCCTCTGCTCATTGTCTCTTGTTAATACACACACGTCTCTTATGTAATTAAGCGCCTCCTGTGCACTTAAACATGCATTTCCACTTTCTTCTAGTTTTCATTGAACCGTTTCAATGAAAAAGCAGCCTCTGCTGATTGCCTCTTGTCCATACACAGACGCATTTTATACATGTAGTTGCGTGTCACCTGCCCATTTAACACTAGATTGCCCGAGATTTCTTGTATACCTATATTGCCCAAAAACAGTCAAAATGACTGCATTGTGAAAATATAACAAATATGTAAAGAAATTTGTTTAAAATTAATTTTTAATATTTTTTATGTTATTTACAGTTATATAACAGGTTATTAGTAAATATTAACTGTACATATTGACTGTTTTATACTTAACCCATATTTCCGAAAGCAAGGCAAATTTATTTGATGGTAGGCGCCTACTGCATTCCGTTCTTTTGTCAAAATGAATAAATCGTAGGATTTGCTTGAACTTTTCTCTGGCCATAGTTTTTCTAAAAGATTCGGGACCCCACTTCGCTGACCATAAATAACTCAATTTAAAATTTGTTGCCTTGTAAGCTCCACGAGCATATAGAATTCCAATAAATGCACGTATTTCCGATAATGATATTGTCCAACCATTCCGCAAAATTCGGCGACATTCTTCTGTGCACTTTCTTATATGTTTGATAATATAGTTACCTATTATCGACGATAATGCACTGATAAGATTATCTGCCATAATGTTCCTTTTTGCGTAGCCTGTTGGCCCTTTCACACTCTTGAAAATACAAGCAGATGGTATCCTTCCAGGAATACCACCTTCGTCAATTTTTGTCCACACAGTACCATCAGCAGCTGTTTCGACCTCCTGAAACGTATTTTCAGTTTCTTCATCAGAATCTGAACTAGTTAGCACCCCACACCTTTTCCTGGGAATATTGATGACACTTTCATTTTCATCATTGGTGATCGACTCTTCATCACTATCTTCAGCGTCAGATGTTTCACTTTGAATATAATCCGCTTCATCTTCAGATGATAGTTCAGAATTTGTTGCATTTGATTCTATATCGGAGCACTCTTCACTTATGTTCGTTAGCTTTTCCAAGAAATCATTTCTGTTCGACATTTTTTTCATAAAGTTAGGGCGCAAAAGAAATAAAATAAACAACTTGTTAGAACAACACTTTATAAAGATTCGAATAACTAGTACTACTTTACTTATTGAGCAACTGACACTTATCAAGTATACGCCCAAATCGACAATTTATCATGCATCATATTTCAATACAAAGCCGGACAGGTCATATAAGAAATTTACTCAATTCAATAAATAAAAATCTTTTGATTATTTAAAATTTACCAAGCAGTCAAAATGAAATATAGGTATAAACATATATATATACGGAAATAAAGGACGGAAGTAACTACAATTATTCATAAACCCATTTATATGTTATAGAAAAAGTCACAAAATTCTAAGAAATTGTGTCATCAATTTCATAATTGTTTTTCTAATTGAAATTAAAAAACAGTCAAAATGACTGCCTTGGGCGATCTAGTGTTAAACACGCATTTCCACTTTCTTCTAGATTTCATTGAACCGTTTCATAGAAAAGGCAGACTCTGCCCGTTGTCTCTTCTCTATACACAAACTCCTCTTATATAGTTCCGCGTTGCCTGAACAGTATCACCCAAAATCGGCTCCGCGTACCACGCGTCAGCTTTGAGAGATAATACTTTAATAATCTTACAACATTTAAACATGCATTTCCACTTTCTTCTTGATTTCATTGAACCATATCATAGAAAAGGTAGCCTCTGCACATTGACTCTTATCTACACACAAACTCTTACATAGTTCCGCGTCGCCTGAATAGTGTCACCCAAAATCGGCTCCGCGTTCCACGCGTCAGCTTTGAAAGATAATACTTTAATAATCTTACAACATTTAAACATGCATTTCCACTTTCTTCTCAATTTCATTGAATCGTTTCATAGAAAAGGCAGCCTCTTGTCCATATACAGACCCATCTTACATAGTTACGTGTCACCTGCCCATTTAAACACGCATTTCCACTTTCTTCCAGATTTCATTGAACCGGTTCATAGAAAAAGCAGCCTCTGCTCATTGCCTCTTATCCATACACAGATGCATCTTATATAGTTACGTGTCACCTACCCATTTAAACACGCATTTCCACTTTCTTCTAGATTTCATTGAACCGTTTCATAGAAAAGGCAGCCTCTGCCCGTTGTCTCTTCTCTATACACAAACTCCTCTTATATAGTTCCGCGTTGCCTGAACAGTGTCACCCAAAATCGGCTCCGCGTTCCACGCGTCAGTTTTGAAAGATAATACTTTAATAATCTTACAACATTTAAACATGCATTTCCACTTTCTTCTTGATTTCATTGAATCGTTTCATAGAAAAAAGGTCATTGCCTCTTATCTACACACAAACTCCTCTTACATAGTTCCGCGTCGCCTGAATAGTGTCACCCAAAATCGGCTCCGCGTTCCACGCGTCAGCTTTGAAAGATAATACCTTAATAATCTTACAACATTTAACACGTTGACTGCCGTGCGTATTTTGCCGTATTAGAACGGCGATGCTATGAAATACTACAGCGTTTGACTGAATTATGCGAAATGTGATTTCATTGCAGACCAAAGAATCGCATCACTATTCTAACAATAACTGCATTTATAAAATAATTATATACATTGGGAATATTTTCGATCTTCAGTCAAATTTCTTGCGCCGGTCACCGGTGACCCCCACGGCAGCCAACGTGTTAAACATGCATTTCCACTTTCTTCTAGATTTCATTGAATCGTTTCAAAGAAAAAGCAGCTCATTGCCTCTTGTCTATACACAAACTCCTCTTACATAGTTTCGCGTCGCTTAAACAGTGTCACCCAAAATCGGCTCCGCGTTCCACGCGTCACCACGTGTCGCACGTCTCGTTTGCACACTACATTCAACCCATCATCCTTCCTCTTCCTACCCGCCTCGAACATTTGTCTACATAGCGTCGTCCTTATCAATCGACTCGCATCGACCGGCGGCCCGCCGTTCTTTGTCGACGTCGAAAGAGAGGACTGGCCTCGATGCCTTTTTTGTGCTGTACCGTTAATCGTAGAATAACTTAGGCCGCGTGAACATCACTGCCGCGCCGTCTATTACACTTGCTCCCTTCGTACGCATAGCCGATGGTGCGTTATCCGACGGGGAGCCATTAATCGGCAGTGCGTAAGTTCGAGCGAAAAGAAGAGATCGTCGCTGGTGATCGCGCGATCGAGCTCCTGCAGTTCGTCAGCTGTTCGGCTGTTCAGTTGTTCACGTGCGTTCTGGGAAGTCAGTCGACGAAAGGCTTCGCACTGTTTTGCGCTTGAACACGAGGAAACGTGCGTTCGAAGGTCCGCGGCTTGAAAAGCTCGAAGTCTGCTGCGATTGTCGTCTGTCGCTGACGGAAGTCCAGGATGAAGGCCGGATTAGCGTTGCTCGGATTAGTTCTCCTCTGCCTCAGCGTAAGTAACCGATGCGTGTAGCTTTGGTCAATGCTGTTAACTTCCGGATCGACCACACTTGGGCGGATTCAATATTTTTCCAATCAGGGAAATTAACAAGAATCGGAACGCTTTGTACTTGACAAGTTTCAGACGTTTCTCTTCGCGAAATTGAGTATCAATGAATTAGTATTAATCGGTTATTAACACTTCTTCTCTGCCTCAGCGTAAGTAGTCGATGCGTGTAGCTTTGGTCAATGCTGTTAAGTTCCGGATCGACCACACTTGGGCGGATTCAATATTTTTCCAATCAGGGAAATTAACAAGAATCGGAACGCTTTGTACTTGACAAGTTTCAGACGTTTCTCTTCGCGAAATTGAGTATCAATGAATTAGTATTAATCGGTTATTAACACTTCTTCTCTGCCTCAGCGTCAGTAGTCGATGCGTGTAGCTTTGGTCAATGCTGTCACCTTCGGATAGACCTCACTTGGGCGGAATCAGTATTTTTCTAATCAGGGAAATTAACAAGAATCGGAACGCTTTGTACTTGACAAGTTTCAGACGTTTCTCTTCGCGAAATTGAGTATCAATGAATTAGTATTAATCGGTTATTAACACTTCTTCTCTGCCTCAGCGTAAGTAGTCGATGCGTGTAGCTTTGGTCAATGCTGTTAACTTCCGGATCGACCACACTTGGGCGGATTCAATATTTTTCCAATCAGGGAAATTAACAAGAATCGGAACGCTTTGTACTTGACAAGTTTCAGACGTTTCTCTTCGCGAAATTGAGTATCAATGAATTAGTATTAATCGGTTATTAACACTTCTTCTCTGCCTCAGCGTAAGTAGTCGATGCGTGTAGCTTTGGTCAATGCTGTTAACTTCCGGATCGACCACACTTGGGCGGATTCAATATTTTTCCAATCAGGGAAATTAACAAGAATCGGAACGCTTTGTACTTGACAAGTTTCAGACGTTTCTCTTCGCGAAATTGAGTATCAATGAATTAGTATCAATCGGTTATTAACACTTCTTCTCTGCCTCAGCGTAAGTAGCCGATGCGTGTAGCTTTGGTCAATGCTGTTAACTTCCGGATCCATCACACTTGGGCGGATTCAATATTTTTCCAATCAGGGAAATTAACAAGAATTGGAACGCTTTATACTTGACAAGTTTCAGACGTTTCTCTTCGCGAAATTGAGTATCAATGAATTAGTATTAATCGGTCATTAACACTTCTTCTCTGCCTCAGCGTCAGTAGTCGATGCGTGTAGCTTTGGTCAATGCTGTCACCTTCGAATAGACCTCACTTGGGCGGAATCAGTATTTTTCTAATCAGGGAAATTAACAAGAGTCGAACGCTTTGTACTTGATAACATTCAGACGTTTCCTTTCACGAAATCTGAGGATCAATGAATTAATATTAATCGGTTATTAACACGTTGACTGCCACGGTGGTCACCGGTGACCGGTGCAAAAGATTTTACTAAAACTGCAAAAAATTCGCAATGAAACCTATTTTCAATCTTGTAAAAGCAATTGATATTGGAATTATGCTTCAATACTCTGGCTTCTAACAACTCTGCGTTACCTTTATTTTGCACGATTTAATCATATTCTGCAGTATTTCATCGCATCGCGGTTCTAACATAGCAAAATACGCGTGGCAGTCAACGTGTTAACACTTTGACTGCCGTGATGGTCACCGGTGACTGACGCAAGAAATTGCACTGAAGATCCAAAATATTCGCAATCGGTAACAATAATTATTTTATAAATGCAGTTATTGTTAGAATAGTGACGCGATCCTTTAGTCTCCAATACCTGCACATTATTTATATTTTGCATAATTCAGGCAAACGCTGTAGTATTTCGTAGTATCACGGTTCTAATACAGCAATATACGCATGGCAGTCAACGTGTTAAGTTACCGACTTGTGTTTTACAAGTTTCAGACGTGTCATTCTTCGTCCATTAACACTTTGACTGCCATGACGGTCACCGGTGACCGACGCAAAATATTTTACTGAAGATCCAAAACATTCGCAATGGGTAGCAATTATTATTCTATAAATGCAGTTGTTATTGGAATAGTGATGCAATCCTTCGGTCTCCAATACCTGCACATTATTTACATTTTGCATAATTCAGTCGAACGCTGTAATATTTCATAACATCGCCATTCTAATATAGTAAAATACGCTTGGCAGTCAACGTGTTAATATACGAAAGTATTCACACTTGAAGCATTCAAACACTTAATTTTTCCGAACATTCGAGCCAACTTGTACTGGCACATTATGCCCATTTTTTTTTGCGATTACTACACGCAGTGGGTGTAACGAGTATTTAAATAAACCTTCTTGTGACTGACAATACACACTTTAATACTCCTCAACGTTTGAACAATCTATTTGAAACTCGAAACGAAGTAAATGTTGTGTGAATCATTTTTCTATCCACTGCATACACATTTTCGAACACGCACGGTGAGTCTGTATAATGATTCGCAGATCGAACATGCCGAGAGTAGACACGGAAAGAAGTCGAAGCAATTATCTCTGCAGAGCAAAGAAACGAACGTGGTGAACTTCATGAGACTGTTTGTGATGAGGCTTGTTTTCGGGGTTGCCACTGCAATGGGACTTGGTGAGAATCTTTCCGGCGTGCTCGGAGGTATATTTGTGCCACCGGGTGCCGATGATTACGACGACTACGGCGGCGGCGAAAATGACTTTTTGCCAGACATCTTCTAATAAAAAGACGGGACCAATTACCGGATAATAACAATATTCATGACGAGCATCATGCATATTAAATGTACACGAGCGTGTCGTCACAATTAACGGGAGTTGCAACTTCACCATTTTCGGTTGACCGACACGCATATATTCGCAGTAGAGTATGAAGCAGGATGTTATTACGTTTATTTGGTTCAAATTATTTGATCTAATATCGAAGAGTCCCGCGGCAAGCAGGAAGTGCATTGGAAAAGATAGAAACATATTTCTTCTCCTTAGAAGAATCTCTCTTCCGAGTAAATTTTCCCGTGAATCTGTGCATATAGAATCAAGCATGACTATTTTTTTGTACATATAGTGTGCAACCGTAATGTACACCGAAACATGTACGTAAAAATAGGTTTTTGTTCACAGATTATTTTTGCCGGAAATTTTCCAATAACAAAACCGTCCAGATGATTGCACGTTTTAGTCGGAGGAATTTTTAACAGGTTGATAGACGTCAGTGTCATTTTCGATGACTGATCTGTAATTCGTACAGAGATGAATCGTCATAAAACCGATCTGTAGTTCATATCGTCATGATGGTTTTGTGCCGGAAAATTTGTAAAGGCAATTGTTTTTTGTTCTGAGTCAGATCAACGTTGAACGCGTTTAGCATTTAGTGTGACCACACTGAGCAAGAAGTCGAATATATTTTCGTAGACCTTGTTACATATGCGGAGGGGTATAGAATTCAATTAATATATACTATATACACTATAGGAGTATATAATATATAAAATGAAAATTTGTTTTCTACAAACGCGTTGACACGTGCATACGCGCAGAATGCCAGTATTCTACTTCGAAAATTATTATTTTACTTGACATGTACAAATGGTAAATTGTTTTAAGGACACTATTAACGAAATCTGTGTCCTTAAAACGTTTCACCGATCAGGGTCGATTTAGTTTTTAATATTTTTAACTTGTTTGTACTTATTGTTACGATGGGGAATGTCGTCGAATGCGCATCTGAAGAAAGTACGAAAATGCGTAATATCGACATGCGTAATGACAAAGAAATCGAGCGTACTTAACACTTTGCGGACCAGGCATTCTATTGCTAACCGTACCCAGTTGTCGGATATTTTTTTGCGTCAAATATCTTTAAATTGACATTTAATATCTTTAAATAAAACATTTGACTAAAAATGCAAAAAATTCGTAATGAAGCCTGTTTGGAATCTTGTAAAAGCAATTTCTATTGGAACGGTGCATTCTAATAGAGCAAAATACGTTTGGCAGTCAATGTGTTAAATATCATTGTCCCGTGAAATATTTATTTTTAACAATTTTAAAAATAAATGTTTTTTTAATATTTTTGAATAGGTAAAAGTGTGTTAAAAAAACATTCATTTTTAAGGTATGATATTTTAAAACATGACACTATTTGAAATGAACACGATTTTTAAAGTCTGCCAAATATTCATATTCTCGTCATCACTTGATGTATCCAATTAAACTGTCCGCTTTTAAATATTTCTGTAACATTGCTAATCGTTTTGTCCCTATTTTTAATAATAATGTTTCGCAACACAAATTACGAAAAACTGCGGCTGACAATCACGTAGCAACTGTGTGATATCTAACATCATGCCCCAAAAAAATATGCAAGACGATATATCTCGTCAATGGCCCCGAACGACGAAACAGCAATGACGAGATATCTCGTCATCCGTCCGCAAAGTGTTAAGAATCATTGATTGAAAACTATCAAGCCCGGGATGCATACTTAGTTCGAAATTATCTTGTCATGTCGCAAGCGTCCGATCCGTGAATTGTGAGATTCCTCACGAAACATTTTTAAAAGTAGCTTTCGGTCCCGTTATTTGTCATGAATTCGTTACTAATGGCGAATGTATGCCATGGGCTCAAGGACCAGGTAGGCTTTTTCTTCAGTGATTCCGTATCAGTTAAAGAAAGTGAACAGAAAGTTCACCTTCCGTCTGCATAGTGCAATGCGTGAATACGAGTACAATCACGAAAGACTTAAAGCAACGGCAATCAGGACAATTTCGCTCTGCATAACAGATGAGACGGCAGTTTCAATTAACCAATAATGAATTCTATTTAATATTGATAATGAATGATTCTTAAAAAGATTGAACGTTCAATAATCTTTCAGTATGTTGAATCGCGAGTAATTTCTGTTTGATTAACCCATTCGAGACGACGATTTTTTTCGAACACGGTCCCCACGAGCGAAATTTTTTTTTCTTTATATTGTTCATTTTTAATTTTTGGTACACAGTAAAACCAATGCCAAATTTTGTTTTCCTGTACTTTACAGATTTCATTAGTTCAAGAAAAATCTTATTTTGACGGCTAGTTTACTCAGAATAACTGTTAATTGCACATTATTGTTATTGCACACACGGTGTGCAATCGGTCTCGAATGGGTTAAGTATTCAAAGTAAATAGTCAAAGCAAATATTCAAAGTTCGAATGGTCTTCGAGTTTGCGAACAGCACAGGAGATTTCTCTTCATATATCTCTGTGTTCTATTTTGCGTTATATTGAAATTGCGCATCATCCCATAAATCCGATGTCTATTGATTGAGTGCATAGTGAGTGACTCAACACTTCGATTGTGTTGCTCATTCTATTAACCATCGTGAGGTCCGACACTACTTCGAGAACCTGTTGGCATTGCTATTAATTCTTTCGGAGTACTCTGTAAATAATACCAAAATATTTATTTTGTTCTTAATTTATTTATTTATTTATTTATTACTACTATAGTCTATGTTTAACAACGTAAACCGCAAATTAATTATACCATAGCAAATAAAGTCTCTTCCACGGAAAAGCAATTCTTATTACCACACGTCTGTTGTCTAATTTATAACGTCTTGTTACCATGACCGTAACACGTAATTACAATTGTGTGCTTGGGAATGCCAGGAATTTGTAAGAATGATTGTTTGTACAATTAAACGGTCCGTTGGACGCGCAAATAATCACGTGCTTTGTCCTCCTCAAATAGGGCCGTGGCATAAGTCGCTAAAGAAGAATGCGTATTCTTTGCCATCGCCGGTAAAGAGAACAGTGCCGTATATGCCTTCTTTAGAAATGAGCACGGAGAAAATTTATTCTTTTGACCCAGCTGTCGCATATTCGTCAAGCTTTGAATATAAATTGGATTGTTTGATCACGCGCGACACGACCCATAACGGTTTTACGAGACGCGTGCTAATTACATGTTAAACAAATCGTACGAGCCTTTGGTTTCATGTTACATGATCAGTTATTACGCTCTTTGGCATCTACCATGGTAACAGAAAGTTTTACGGTAAATTTAGAATTTTTTCCAAAGAAATGGTTCCCAGAAGGTATACACAAGCCTTTGGTTTCATATTATATGATCAGTTATTACACTCTTTGGCATCTACCATGGTAACAGAAAGTGTTGCGGTAAATTCAGAATTTTTTCCAAACAAATACTTCCCAGAAGGCATACACAATACTATGTACAAATGTACAAGTAAAAATATTTTATCTACACGTCATTTTCCTGATGCGCTGAACAGTTGTACTGCTTACCAGCGCGACAGAGATTTCTACACTAAATTTAGATTTATCACGATTTATTTAAAAGGCATATTACCTAGGAGGCATACAAAACTACTATGTATAATTATACGGGTAAAAAATAATTTATCTACAGAACAGCGGCTTCGTCATCGCTATTAGTACATAACGATGATTCGTTACTTGCGCTTTCCAAGTCATTAGAACACCCAACTCTTTTTCTCACTAGATCGCCCCAAAGAACATTGATATTGCACTTTGGACAAACTCCTTCAATTGGTATCAACATGTCATCCTTAGTAAAACGCTTTGCTAGGCAAATTATATGAGCAACTAAGGAACATCTAGCATTTACGCATCTGATCAGTTCTTTCTCATCCAGAAAAAGTTTGCATAGTGAACATACAGATGCAAACAAATCTGTTGTCGGAGATTCAGGTATGATAGCGTCTGCCTGTTTCTTTTTTTTATTCAATTGCTTGGAATTAACTCTTCCACAGCATATAGGCATGTGAATCGGTGGAGTTACAACGCTCGAGTAAGTTTTGTAGAATTCGTAATCCAACCAACGTACTGTCAATGGCAACCGGCACCAAGGACCTGTTTTAAGCATTTCTGCTAGTACCATAAGAAGATAATCAAATGTTTTCTGACGAGGCTTTTTCTTTTCCACGTGCCCTAAGCGACGGCTTATCTGAGGATGCTGCCATGCCCACTCAAACTGTAATAATTTGTAATCCGTTTTAATAAAAGACAAGCATGCGAGAGATTAACAATTTTCAGCAATTGACCATTATTCAAAAGATTATTCAGGAACCATGGCAGCATTCTTGGAAAAAGCTTCAACTTATGACAGAAAATAACTAGTTTCATGAAAGCCTAAAAACACACATATATTTTTTATTTTTACAAAAAATGTACTAATAAGGGCAATGTCTTGAATCTTTACTTTTCTAAAGTCTTATTTCTCAAAGATCATAATCTAAGTGGTATGATATAAACTTTAATGTGTAAGATTAATTACGTATTTCTTCATTTAAAAATCATTGAATCTGTCATTGATGCAAAATTTAATTTGGATTCTGACATCAATGGCTATAATTTAATACAAGAATCTGCAAATTTTCATTCAAGAATGTATAAATCATGATGTCCAGGATCCCTAAATGATCTTTTCAATATTGGCTTGAATTCTAATGTTTAATGCTTTATTACCATTACTTACCCTAAGTGCGGAAATGTTATTTGGAAATCCATGGATAATAAGTATCATATTCCTGAAAATAGAATTATGTAAAGCTATTGTGACCAGTATATAAAATTGTTTATGTCACACTTTACGTACCATGGTCCCCTGTTACTTGTCTTCCAGGCACCCTTCTGTTTTACTCCACCATTATGTTGTTTAATTCTACGTTTAGGATTAACTGTGTACCCAATGTAAGTTCTGCCCTTATATTTAGGATTTGTACAATACAACAGGTACACCCCAAAAAAATGTTCTACTATTACCGTGTCATCCATTTCTATATACACACATTTTGTACAAGATTATTTTTTAATATTTACAAGATTAAAACGCGTCTCTCTTGTCAGCTAAATTCAAAGAATATCATGTTTATGTTTGGGCTTTTCCGATAAAAGTTACTTCTTATGTCATAGACAAGGTATAGAGTTAGACGTATGATTCTATGGGAATTTGTGTCCCCAAACTGTAATACCGACAAAAAGAAGAATATTTGAGCGCACTCTATATTTAAGAACAGCAACCGGCGAAAGTCTCGTTGCCCATCTTCAATGCACTTCATTCTTTATGTGGAGTTATGGCGGCATTACATTCGGAGCAGGTATGTAATCCACTACTAACGTTTACAATATTTTGCATCAAGTTTCAAGATATAAATGTCATAAATGCTACTAGCGTATAAAAATATTCGAAAATTTTATAAAGTCGTACATATAATAAACAATTTTAGTTTGATATGTGAATTTGCGAAATCGGTTCGAATAGGACCGTTCACATCATTTCCGGACTTAGTAAATTACATTAAATTTGGTATCAGGTGAGAGAACAACCGATTAATGTCAAATATCAAATGAACGTTCTTTTATTAGACACAAATAAATTGCTCAATATATTTTGTCGTTCGATAAGAAAAACACAATGTTATGGTTCAAAATACACTTTATTATTCAGTATAATCTCCCTGAACATTAATGCACTTGCTCCAACGATCCTCCAATCTGTGGATCCCATCCCTGAAGTGAGATTTCGGAAGGTCTGCAAAATACGCTTCAACAGCCGTTATGACCTCTTCATTTGACGAAAAACGCTTGCCACGCATAAATTTTTTTGAGTTCTTGAAACAAATGGAAGTCGCTGGGGGCCAAATCTGGTGAATACGGCGGATGCTGCATGATCAACAATTCGAACTTTAATTCATGGATTTTAGACATTGTCAAAATGCTCTTGTGACACGGTGCGTTGTCCTGATGAAAAAGGATTTTTTTCTTCTGCAAACCGCATATATTTTTTCACTGAATTTTTTCCTTCAACTGGTCCAAAAGGTTGCAATAATATTCAGAATTAATTGTTTTACCAGTTTGCAAGTAATCCACAATAAAATTCCTTTCGCATCCCAAAAACTGATGCCAGAACTTTCTTGGCCGATTTCTGGACACGAACTTGTCTCGAAGCCGAACAACCAGGTTCACACCACTTTTTAGCCTCTTGTTTTGATTTAGGATCATGGTGATATACCCAAGTCTCATCCATATATGAATCGACGCACAAAATCCACTTTATCCTTTTTAAAACGCTCCAAATGTTGTTGAGAAAGTCGCATTCGAATGTGTTTTTGTTCAATTGTTAATGAATGCGGCACCCATTGTGCACACAGCTTTGCACAAAAAAACTCAAAATTTCATTTAAAATATGACTCACACTGCCTAATGAGATGTGTAGAGTCTCTACTAAATCCCTCTCAGTCAATCGACGATCTTCCAAAATCATATCCTATACTTTGGCTACAATTTCTGGTGTTGATGCGGTTTTTGGACGTCCTTCACGTGGATCGTCTTCAAGGCTTGTACGACCACGTTTAAATTCAGCAACCCATCTTTCTACTGTTCTAATTGAAGGTGGACGTTCATTATACACTCTTAACATTCGTTCGTGAATTTCTTTTGGTGCTAGACCTTCCAAAAATAAGAATTTTATCACTGCACGATATTCAATTTTTTCCATTGTCGAAAATACTGTGACACGGCGACACTAAATGGCTTGTAAACAAAGAATGAATTGACTGATTGAAATGAACCTTCACATACGTTGATAAGAAGAGTGAACCAACAAAACAAAAACAAATTTGGACTAGTAGCAACGCCCTCAACAAAACAAAATAAAACTTATTGAACAACCTAGTATTACAATATTAATTTTGTAATTTTCAGCGGTTAACTCCATGGTTTCAAGACATAAATGTCATAAATGCTACTAGCGTATAACTTGACTATTGGGCGACAATACTTCGACCACATAAGTCGTACGAATGGCTTTGTAGTTTGATATGTGAATTTGCGAAATCGGTTCAGAATCGGCAACGTTCACATTATTTACGATGCGTTCGGCCATAAATGACATTTAATTTCGGTATCAGGTGAACATGAACAACCGATTAATGTCAAATATCAAGCTTACTGAACGTTTCTTTACGTGAAAGCAACAAATATTACAATTTTAATTTTGCAATTTTCAGCGGTTAAGTCCATGGTAATATGTCGACGCCGGCTAGGGATTTTTCTATTGTGATTGGTTCTTCTCTGCCTGAGTCTGCTCTCTGATTGGCTCAGGTTAGACTACGTACTAACCTAACTTTATTGCAACAGTGGAATCCTACCGTTTGGAGGGAAAAATGTAAGTTGCACCACTTTAGTTCTCTTGCAAACATTTGCTAAAATTGTACGATTTACTGTATTCTAGTTTTATGGTAGGTGGCCGTAATCCACATAAAAAATCTAATGATTTTGATGCAAACTTGTGTGTTATGTGATGTAAAGAAAATGCCGTCTTCTTGGCTCGACATATTAGTCTTTCATTCTTCTTGATTTGCTCGCCATGTTTTAGAATCGTAAGTTTTCGTAAGTCTATGTACGTGGATTTAAGTAAAACTGTTTTCTTTTCGTATAAATAGAGTGTACGCCAGAACATGTAGAACTAAATAGATTTTTGTTTGAGAAGAATAGAGCACCTTTTCAAATCAGAAAGAAGGCACTTCCTCCTCATTACGTGACAAATTTGAATTCACAAATATCTGAAGTTAATATCCGGAAATCAGATACACATTACAAATGAAATAAAAGCTAAATCACGTTTTACGGTCAGACGAGAAGTTAGAGACTAATTAATAATAACTATCAGATACATTGGGCAACGGGGGAAGAATGAGTAATAACTGTAAATACCCTCCACAGTGTATTTGGTGACCTAGATTACAATGAAAATATCAGGTATAACATCGACGTACGAGATACTTTTCAATACGTTACTTAAATATCTATATAAGATACGCATATTGTATAAGTAGATGACATAATAGTACGATTTGTAATATTCGACTCATTCGCTAACAAACAACATTTAATACGACTTTACTTTGTTTCCTCTTATTTATACACGTAGAATACCATAACGACATTGATAACATATATATATGTATATATTATTAATATATGATTTATATATATATATAATATATAATATATATCTGCCTTTACCGTAATGTTGCAGAATACAATAATATATGTGTATAACCCAAACGTCGCGAAATCTGTTCAACGGTTCAGACCACCTCGTTCAATCGCCGTTCATCTTCGGACATTCGCAATGCTGTTTTTACCTTCAAAAACCAATCATTCGCGCTGCGAACGACGTCAGTGACATTTACACATCGTTGACCAACAATTTCACGCAACTACTTCGCTCACTGCTTTATAATCGAACACGCTGCCGAAAGAGTCTCCGAAAACTCCCAAAATATTGCCCTGTCTTTCAAAAAAATAAAAGCCGATACGAGTTAACTCGTCATCGTGCCAAGTTTCAGCACAACACGAGGTAACTCGTGACCAAAAATGGTCAACGATGCTTCGAGTCAGTTGGAAAATCGAAACGGATCCGTGTTTGCACATTGCATCTCTGTGATTGAAAACATCAGAAAACTATCTTCTGTCGACGTCGATGTCAACTGACGTCAGTTGGAAAATCGAAACGGATCCGTGTTTGCACATTGCATCTCTGTAATTGAAAGCATCAGAAAACTATCTTCTGTCGACGTCGATGTCAACTGACGTCGTTCAGCGCGTTAATTCCATCGATGCGGATGAGAGAAATTGAAGCAACTGCAGATGTCACGCTTACAGATGGTTCCTTGACGAAGCCCGGATGTAGCAGTCGGTTGGACGAACGTTTGCGAAGGAGGAAAGCCTGCGACGAGGATGTTTCATCCGCTACCAAACGTACTAACTGCAGTCGACGGTTCGTAGTCCCAGTGCCGCGTCTCTCCATGCCGATTGTTTCACAATTCCCGCACGTCTTGTTTGCGTGAGTCGACAATATGCCGTTGTACGTGATCTCTGTGTGTCGTAAAGCGATGTTGCGCGTAACTCGTTGGTTTCTGGCGACGCTGGTTTCGTTCGGTAACGGTTGACGATGCTCGACGGGCGTTTGCTGCTGATCGTGCGCACAGTGGACAACTCGATGTCTAAGGATTTGCATCGGCCGACTGGACCTTTTAATATGCGTGATTCGCAACGAAGAGAGCCGCGTCGCCAGCTGCCCCGGCTACGCCACCTGCGTATTTTCCAAGGGCCGACTCGCTGTTGGCCTGTGTGCAGAAAACGTCTGTTAACACATTGTTGACCGGCAATTTTCGGCAAAAGCTGTCTCAAGTCACCGGCTATTTTTGCGTCAAATATCTTTAAACAGTGATGATTTGTTAGTGTTAAACGTTGACTGCCACGGTAGTCACCGGTGATGCAAAACATTTGACTAAAAATGCAAAAAAGTTTGTTCGTGCATAATGAATTCAAATTGAACTTTGGATATAGATTTTATTGTAACTTTTAATATTTTTTCGTATGATTACGTACATTTTGCACGATTTAATTTACGCGTCGGTTTCATCGACAAGAGGTTTTGCACATATATTTTGTTTCGTTAACACTTTCCATTTTAAAGATCCTAGATTGTGCCGGATTGTTATTTCATTTTAAATTAAATCATTTTCCAAATGACTACAACTTATTTCAAAATCACTTGACTAAAAATGCAAGTATATAAAGCATTCATCGTAAAATCATTTATTGAAAAATGCTTCACCGTCACGTTCCGTCGTCCTTGACATTTTTTAATACTACATAGAATTGTAATAAAAGCCATTAGTACCAAGAAAAGGATACATTTTTTATAATAAAACAGACGCGATTGAACACAATGAGCTTTAAAAATTTTGCTATATTCCATATTGCCCTGTATTTCAAAAATTGACTAAAAATGCCGACGCAATGAAGTTTGGCTTGTAAAACAATTGATATTGGAACTCGTGACCGGTCAACAACGCATTACTTTCATTTTGCACGATTTAATTATACTCTGCAGTATTTTACCGCATCGGGGTTCATTTTGGACCCCCTTTGATATGTTAACACTTTGCGGACCGAGCATTCTATTGCTAATCGTACCCAGTGGCCGGATATTTTTTTGCGTCAAATATCTTTAAATTAGTGATGATTTGTTAGTAGTTAACACGTTGACTGCCACGGTGGTCACCGGTGACCGGTGCAAAACATTTGACTAAAAATGCAAAAAATTCGCAATGAAGCCTGTTTGGAATCTTGTAAAAGCAATTTCTATTGGAACGGTGCATTCTAATAGAGCAAAATACGTTTGGCAGTCAACGTGTTAAAAATCATTTGTCCCGTGAAATATTTATTTTTAACAACTTTAAAAATAAATGTTTTTTTAATATTTTTGAATAGGTAAAAGTGTGTTAAAACTAAACATTTTTTAAAGTATGATATTTCGTAAAACATGACACTAAGTGAAGTGGAACACGACAAAGTCCTCACAAATATTCATATTCTCGTCATCACTTGATGTATCCGTTAAACTGTCCGCAAATATTTCTGTAACATTGCTAATCGTTTTGTCGCTATCCATATTTCAGAGCTTCAAATAATCAATTCGCAACACAAATTACGAAAAACTGCGGCTGACAATCACGTAGCAACTGTGTGATATCTCGTCACCTGCCTCAAACGACAGAATATGCAAGACGATATATCTCGTCAATGGCCCCGAACGACGAAATAGCAATGACGAGATATCTCGTCATGCGTCCCCAGTGTGTTAACGATACGTACTTCCTGACATATAATAATAACACTCATCGTGTTGTAAATGGTAAATGCAATTAATGCGAGAATAGAGGTTCAACCTCTAATGTATCCGGTCTCTAATGTTTCCGCGTTATATTAGTTTTAGATTATTCAATCATATCGTGTCAAATTTAATCACGATGCAGTTCTAATGTGAACAATTTCGATACGGGCCTAGTTTGAGTATCAGAGTGGCGAATAAAGTCTTGTCGAGAAGTACCAAAGCGACGCTGATAGCGCGGGGTTCTAATTTATGTCAAAACGTCAAATGACGTGACAGCGTCTGTGTTTGTTGAATAAATGTAACGGAAAATAAGTAGGCGGAGAATAAGTATGAGTAAAATTGGGGACGTATTGTCAATCATCGCGATGAACGGGGTGGCATTTTTTGACATGAAATTTGCACAGCGCGATCGGGCTGCGTGGGTCTTAAACGATTAATAATAGGCAACGCTCGTTTTATTCGCCGAAGCCAAAGAAGTAAAATGAGCGACTGCGGGGGCGGACAAGAAATTAGGCGTTAGCGTGTTATGAAGTTTAAGCACAGTCCAGTGAGATCAGGAGAATTTTGATCCGAAGCAGATTAACCCATTGACTGCCAACTACGAGATATCTCGGAGTAAGCGTCGGTATCAAAACTGCCAGCTACGAGTTATCTCGTGGTGCTTTTTTTCAATAAAAATACTGTAAATGCCATTACAATATTATATCAGTAAAAAATATTTAATATAATATAATATAATATTATTATATTTTAATTATTATAATATAATATAATAACGCCGAATATTATTATATTTTGTAAAGCGCAATCTTTAAAAAAACGACTCCAAGGCAAGACGGTTAAATGCGTGGCAGTCAATGGGTTAAATGTCAAAATACGAAACTTTATTCTCTCGATGACGATGAGATTTCGGCAACTTTATTGGACTCATATTTTTTTAGTGTAGTTTCTTCGAAGTGGTGAACTTTTATTGACAGCGGATAGAGTAATCCGTTAATGTACAAGCCCGAATGTATATGTTAATAGGCGTGTTCTTATATTTCAGTCTTACGGCCGAGAAATCTGGTCTTTGTCGATTGCTATATGTGTCATTTTCATGTAGTTTCCACTTGTTTTAGGCCATATCTCGGAAACTATTTCGAATTTTTTAACGCGGTTGCAATTTTTCCAAGTCTCTTTGTACCCTCTTTCATTAGGCACAATAACAAATTGATCGGTAGCGTTTTCATTTTTTACTTCATTTTCAGGCTCGTTTTACTCGATTTTCCACACATTTTTGGCCATATCTCCGAAACTATTGCGAATTTCGGGGTGCGCCTTACATTTTCCGAGTCATTTTGGACCCCCTTTGATATGTTAAAAGGGCAATAAAATCGGTGCCCCATCATTTTTTGGCAAAAATGGCAAGGCTTAAGATTTTCTCGATTTCTTCAAGGCCCTGTCACGTCTAAACTAATAATCGAAACCTATAAGTAATATAGGTTTTCTTAAAGCTCTTTGGACATACTTTCACGTGGGATTAATCGTGATCAGCAATTTTGAAAACATTTTTTTTGCACCATCTTAAAATCGTCATTTCTCGGAAACTATAAAGAGTTCAGCGCGCGGAAAATGGTCTATCTTCAGGGCTAATTACCCTCTATCGAACGGTATCGGTCCGAAACAAAAAAAAAATTTGACATTTTTTGCCTATTTTCGCGTATTTTCAGCTTATTTTTCTTATTTTTCCCCTATTTTTGTTTATAACTCGTGAACTATTGCGAATTTTTGGGTGTGGTTTGCATTTTTTTGAGTCTCTGTCGACCTTCTTTCATTTCATATGGGTGCACAAGTCGAATGATTTACTTTCAGTTGGTGGTTGTTAAAAAACCCGTGGTTTTCTTATGTTTTTCTCGATTTTTCAATGTATTTATTGTCATATCTCGGAACGTATTTCGAATTTTTCAACGCGGTTGCGATTTTTCCAAGTCTCTTTATACCTAATTACAAGTCGATCGGTAGAGTTTTAATTTTTGGCCCTGTTTTGAGGCTCGTTTTTTACGATTTTTTCACACATTTTTGCCGATATCTCCGGAACTATTGCGAATTTTGGGATGCGCCTTGCATTTTTCCGAGTCATTTTGAACCTCCTTTGATATATTAAAATTGCAATCAAATCGGTGACCCATCATTTTTTCGCAAAAATGGCAAGGGGTATAAGATTTTCTCGATTTCTTTCAGGCCCTGTCCCGTCTAAACTAATGATCGAAACCTATAACTAATACAGGTTTTCTTAAAGTTCTTTGGACGCACTTTCACGTGGGACTAATCGCGATCAGCAATTTTGAAAAAAAATTTTTTGCACTTCCTCAAAATCGTCATATCTCCGGAACTATGAAGAATTCAGCGCGCGGAAAGTGGTCTATCTTCAGGTCAAATCACCCTCTATCGAATGATATCGGTCCGAAAGAAATAAAAAATTTTGACATTTTTCGCCTATTTTGGCCATATATCGAAAATATGAAAACCCCTTATCGCTTGGTTAACTATTTCTGAGTGTTTCAGACGATTACGGGAGAGTATATATTCATCGCATAACACTTTCGTAAGGATGCGTCTATCTTTATGCATCCTCTAGGATATGTACATATCGCAGTCATTTAATATTCTGCTTATATCGATCGTTTCCCCAGGTTGTCTATGTAAGTTTATCGTCTGCGCTGATGGGTCACGCCGGACGTACATAAACGTTAAACGTTTGCAAAGTGTTAATTACGCCAAAGAGGGCACAACTTTAAACGGTAACGCTGGAAAAGTTCGGACGGCGTGAAGTTACAATGAATCGTGCGCGTCCTCATTTCTTTCCCGAAATTGTGCTTTAACACGGCGTGGCACCGTTTTCGCTAGTTTGGCCAGTTCAATTCTGTCTAGCTGAAAGCAAAAGTTTGGTCTGAACTTTTTAATGGGGCACAGGCGTGGTTCTTCATGATGAAACTTTTCTAAAAGGGTATTTGCAGGGTGATATAAAAACATGGCTGATTTGATGCTACCGAGTTGTCGAGGATAGCCTAGAATTCGTTATCCATTCTGTTCTTGCAGTTATTAAGCATTTTATTGTCCAGGTAGAGAAATAAAAATCTCTCGTATGCACGTATTTTGTCTCTAAACTCTGTTCGGTGAGGAATTATTTCAATCATTAAGTAAACATTTTCCATTTACTCAAATATTCTGATGCAGAAATTAAAATCTTTTATATGCACGGTGTGTTTACCTCAGAATTCTGTTTTGCGAGGAAGCATTTCAATCCTTAAGCACGAAGTTCCAATTTACTTAAGTATGCACGTGGAGAAATTAAAATCTCTCATGTGCAGGGCATTCTTGTCTCAAAAATCCGCCTTGTGGGGAAGTATATCAATCGGTAAGCACAAATTTTGAATGTAGTTAAGTATTTGAAATGCATAAATTTGTTGAAGATTCGAGCACTCTGCCTGTCCTGGCAAAACAAGTTTTAACCGACTCGAAATCCCAGCTTTCCATCTCTAATGAACGCTGCAAGCAATGATGGGGCTAAAAAGTGCGCAAATCGTTCGCTAATAGAACACCTAACAGGCGTGAAGAATGTACGGGCATCCGGGTTTCTGCAAATCAATGCCTGTTACGCTTGCGCACTGGGCAAATGTCATCTTTGTATCGGCAACGTAACTTCTTCGGTTTATCAGCAACTTCATGCTTCCACAGTTTGACTCAAAGTAATGGGCGCATTGCCGTACATCGGCATGGAATTTCATTGACAGCGTAGTTCCCATTTCAATCTACATCAGATTCAGTGCGAGTTGGGAAAGCACCGGTTCCAACGCTCGAACTTTCTGAGACGCGTTGGATGCTTGTCAATTGAGCTTCACTCAATTCATAAACTGCTCATACTTCGAAGGAGAAACGTTCTCTTACAATTCGCGGTGTTGCACTATTTTTTTCCCTCTCGTGTACATTAACACATTGTTGACCGGCAATTTTCGGCAAAAGCTGTCTCAAGTCACCGGCTATTAATTCGTAATCGAACATGGAAGTAAAACGATGTAAATAACCTCAATAAAGTTTGTTATCAAATTAAACTTTGGACATAAATTTTATTAACTTTTAATATTTTTTCGTATGATTAAGCATTTACGCGTAGATGTAGACAAGAGGTTTTGCACATATATCTTGTTTATTGTTTTAATAGATCATGCCTTTGCTATTTCATTTTCAATAATCATTTTCCAAATTACTAGAACCTATTTAAAAATCTCCACACGTCACGTCACGTCATTCTTGACACTTTCTAATACTAGAATTGTAATAAAAGCCTCAGTACCAAGAAAAGTATACTTTTTATAATAAAGCAGACGCGATTGAACACAATGAACAAAATTTTGCTATATTCTATATTGCCCTACGTTTCAAAAATTAAAATAGCCGACGCAAGTACAAACACGAGTTAACTCGTGACCGGTCACAATGTGTTAATTACGGTAGCTATTCTCTTATCAACCCTGTTCTAAGAATGTCTTATTTTTTTTTGTTTTAATTATGGGCATCACCCTAGATTTCTCCACACTGTGCGTCACTGGACTTGCGAATACCTTCAGTAACATTCTGTCAAGGAACATTTCGACCAACATCGTTGGCCGGAAAACGACGTTAACTCTTTCGCTACGAGCGGTGACTATAGTCACCGAACGTTTGACGCTCGCTATACACGAAAAATCGCTACGCGTAAAGATATGTTGGAACTCATATTGCTTATATAAATTCACGTAAAGATATGTCTGTAGCTGCTTTTCATCTTAAATTGATAAGACAAATTTTACGAAAATACCATACAAACGATTTTAGAAAACTCACTCTCGGCGCAGCGGCTCGTTCAGCGAGTAGCGCGCCGGAAAATTGGTCCGTAGCGAAAGGGTTAATGCGTCGCACTTATCCCTTAAACTTACCATTGTATATACTGGGCTTCACACACAGGGTAAGGTAAGAGTTTAGTAGGCGTGAGATTTGACGTAGAGGGAAGCATCGGCAGCTTTGCTAGAAATACTGCCAGCCACGTATTTGCCTTGGCAGGCTGCAGCATTTGCCTAAACAAGCATACAACACACACATGCAAAAGATAACAAATCTGCACTACGATGCAAAACGACATAGTATAAGTAAAATAAAATATTATTTACAAACAGATATTGTAAAATGGGAAACAAGCAACGTGTAACTAATAACGTTTCAAAAGGAAAAATGTAGCACTAAATAATGGGCGGGGCGTATTAGGAATCTACAAGAAAAATGTGAAGTGCGATAGTCATAACATTGCTGATGGAAATATGAGGAAGAATTAAGTTACCAAGCTACTATCAAACTGATTACATACATAAGAAAGACGCTAAAAATATACGTGTTACTGAAACAAGCTTATAATAGAAAAACGCAGAGCAAAAAAAATGGAACGGGGTAAAAACAAAGAAACAGGAAAACGAGACTGAAGACTTAATCTTTGAATTGTTCAGCTTGACGCAAAAAGCTTCGAGCATTATTACTGTTGCATGCCGCCGCGTTGCGACTGATTACTAAAGGATTCGTGCGTTTAATTCAGGCGTACATCAAAACGTTCACGTTCAAAACTAAAATCTGTCTAAAATAAATAAAAAATAATCTATTAACACGTTGACTGCCAACCGTATTTTACTATATTAGAACGGCGATGCTATGAAATACTACAGCGTTCGACTCAATTATGCAACATATAAATAATGTGCAGGTATTGCAGGTATTGCATCACTATTCTAATAACAACTGGATTTATAAAAGAATAATTACTACCCATTGCGAATATTTTGGATCTTCAATAAAATCCCTTGCGTCGGTAACCGGTGGCCATCATAGCAGTCAAAGTGTTAAAAAGTAATAATGTAATCTATTAAAAAGTAATATGACACTGACATTTATCCTGTCGCGAATGTGTCCATTTAATCTGAATAAGATTTCTTTAAATATAATAATACAAAAACAAATGAATTAAGTAGCAATAAAAATAACATTTACCCTACCGCGAGTGCGTCTATTCAGCCGAAACATTTCTCATGACTTCCATACTCGTTTTCCCCGTCACCGAAACGTGACATACTAAGCAACTACTACTACTACTACTTTCTAGCTCTGTAGCATCTCTGACAACCGAAAAACAGAACTCCAAGATCAAGAAGGTCCACGCATCCACCGGAAACCTGCTGAGGTCCTCCGCCAGGACCAGCTACATTTGCGTCGACCGAAGCTCCTTACCTTGGCTCTCTTGATGAGTTCCTCCTGTCCAGCCGCTACTTGGTCGGCCTTGCCGGCCCAGGCGCGGAGGACAGAAGCCTGCAGAGCGCGGCCATAGCTGAAGGTCAGTGCCCAAGGCTTCTTCGCCGGGAACTTGTTGATGGCGTCCAGATTGACGGAGGCCTCCTCCTCGGACTGGCCACCGCTGAGGAAGGTGATTCCAGGGACTGCAGGTGGCACAGTGCGCATCAAAGCTGTCACGGTGGCTGCTGCGATCTCCTGAGGGGTCGCCTTCTTCGGGCAACTTTGTCCCGGAGTCACCATGTTCGGCTTCAGAAGGGTGCCCTCAAGGTAGACGTTGTGGTCGGCAAGCGCCTGAATCACGTAAATTATATCTTTGGTTTTTGCACGTTGCCTAATGAGAGAGGAAACTACTTTTAGGAAACTTGATTATGGGGAGACCGAAGAATTCGGGCACTTTGCTTTGTACGAAAGCTCTGCGGCTGGGTGCAGTGTGAGGTTGAGATGAGAAGAAAATCTGGAGAAACTTCGGAATGGTAAGGTACGCCTTCGTGTGTTGGCAATGTAAGAATCTTCGTTGCACTCGTAGGAAACGTGATTAGGTGGAGATCGGAAAATGCGGGCAGTTTGCTGTGTACGGTAGTTCCCTGGTGTAGACGGGTTGGCGGTGTTCAGAGGTGCGGAGTTGAGATGAGGAGGTGCCGTCGAAAGTTAAGGAGGGTATAAACGGAACTCTACTACAGGTGTGAAAAATTGCCAATTTACAATTATATTAAATCGCTAACCTTGTACACAGCGGAGAGGACTTCCTCGGTGACCTGTTGGCAACGTGCAAGATCGTGATCGCCGTCGGGCAGGATCTCAGGCTCAACGATCGGCACGATCCTGGCGCTCTGGCAGATGGACGCATAGCGGGCCAAAACGTTGGCGTTCTCCAAGATCGCCAGCTTGCTGGGCGTGTCCTTCTTGATCTTGAGCACGCACCTCCACTTGGCGAAGTGGCAGCCGTCCTTCTTGTACTGGATGCAGCGGGCTTGGAGGTCGTCGAGGCCCTGAGTGGTGCATTCGTCGTTCGTACCGAAGAGTGGTACAACACCCTTGTCGACCTTGATGCCAGGAATGATGTTACGCTGCTTCAGAAGCTCGACGAATGGGGTGCCGTCATCGGCTTTCTGGTACAAGGTTTCGTGGAACAGGATCACGCCAGAGATGTGCTGTCCGATGACATCCTAGGAAGAAGGTAACATGTTATAAAATGCGATCGCAGTTTAGCAGATCTGTAAGTAGCAGTGTTTTTTCTGAAATGTTTTTGAAAATTCCTAAATTAAGGGTTCCTTAGAAAACAAGAGCCATTTCATTGCTAGCTTTCCGTGTTTTCTCGGGAAGCATTATTTATCCGCATTTATTTCACGGCGACACCGGGGCGCAGTACGTAGTTGTAAATAAATCTTGCAAGTTCAGTAGGTTAGCTAGTGACAGCGTCGGGGTGTCTTTGTCAATTTAGGGCAACGTCTTCAGCCATAAAGCTCAATGAACCGCGCAAGCATGTCGTATCTTCAAAGAGTTACGAAAAACATTAATCAACCGTGCGTATGGAGACTTGGAGTATCACGGCGAGACACGCCAGACGGGATAATCAATTTTTCATTACGATAGTCCAAAAGAAACAGCGACCTGACCGTCCTGCCGTTCAATAGCGCACGCTAGTCGGCTGATTAATTATTCGCGCTACGAAGGGCGCTCAGTAATTGAACCCGAATGTAGAGCGCCGACGATGGTGGCAAGATTGGAACTTTGAGGGAAATTAGCCGACATACTGCACGTAGATAGTATACACAAGTACATTATTACCCGAAAGCAGCCTCGAATGACAATTATTAAGACGTCAATAGTGTAAGTTGGTGAAAATATTCAATGCCGCAAGAAAAAGTAAGCGAGCGCGCGTGTCAAATGGTAACTACTAAAACGTCGACAGGTCCAGAGGAGAAGCGGCGTGTGTGAGAAAATCCAACCCTTAAAATAAATAAGTAAAAAAGAAAATGCAAAATAGCTAACATTCGCCCGGCACGAGCGCACCTAGCAAACGTCTTAGATCTTTTTCTTATTATTTAATGTAGAGTCGCTGCCATTAGTTACGCCACACCTTATGGAGCGTTCGTAAACCAGGAAACCCCGTCGTGGATGCTTCTGGCGGCGGTGCAATACGGATAAAAATATCTCCCGGGGTGTAGTTAATTAGATCGTACCTTTGCGCTGGTAAAGAGCAGCTGCCTGTAAGCCCTGCGATTATCCTCGGTGTTCTCGACATTAATGTCCTTCAGGCGTTTGCCGATCGTCGTTGTTGACTCATCAGCAGCAAGGATTCCCCTTCCGGGCGCGACAATCTGCTCCGCGATTCTCTTCAGTTCCTCCTTGAGCTCAGGCTCAGCTCTGTCGTACTTTTCTGCGACCATTTTCTGCACAAAGACCGAGACAACGATTCAATTTCAAAGTACTCTATACGCAGGAGAGAATATTTTTGTTGCCCGCGGTGGCATCGAATGTGTTCTGCGCTTTTCTGAAAATACAATTGGAAGCAGGGACGGTTGGTTAAGTGTGCGACAGATACAGTTACAAATAGTTCGAAATGAGAGCGAAACCTAAATCGATCGCTTGTGAGAAATTCATTTTTAATGAGTTGTCTTTTGATGGATTAGTTAATTTTTGAGATACAAAGAGTTACGGAGATATTTCAAAATGATAGTAAAAATTAAATTGATCGCTTGTGGGAAATACATTTTCAACAAAGTTAACTTCTAGCAGATCAATTAATTTCAAATTACAAAGAGTTACGTGAATGCTTCGAACTGGTAGTCAAAATTAAATGAATCGCTTGTGATTAAAATTAATTTTCAACGAGTCGTCTCCTGGCGGGCTAATTAAATTCAGAATTCATAAATTAACATTTATCATGGTCGAAATTTTAGAAAGCTCTGGTTTAAAAAAAGTCGATATGTCAAGTTGCTTGGCAAGTTGCGTGAACCCCAGCCGTGCTAACTTCACAGTTCACGAGTGTACACACAGGATACGCAATCAGCAAAGTGTACGCCACACATTTATCAGTAAGATAAGATTTTTAATAACTTTTTACTCTTCAAGAAATTCGAAAACCATTATTGCTGCAATACGGGATCAACTAACCCTCTCGGTGAATGTAGTCTGCATTCAAGAAGGAAAGTATCGTTTTACAGCTTAATGGGTCGCGTCACACCAACGGAGAAGAAAAACCACTATTATTAGTCCCTCATAAATCAACCCTATTGATTATCGGTGGCTTACAAACGTAGACGACCGCGGAGTTAGATTACACATAATCCCCGTAATTCGTTACGATTGCACCGAGATATTCGACCGGCGTAAAACGACACGAAGGTCGTAAGTGATCAATCAGACTGTATCCGACAACTATGATGACACCCGCAAGTTTTCCATCTATCGCGCCTCGAAGGATCGTGTTCAAACGCAACACTAATCTGTATCTTTCCGCGTTCTATCAATCACCCGCAATTCAGCATTTTCCAGCATTCTCATAAAACACTTATCATTTATCGTCAGTGCTTTTTCTCGAAAATGTTGCCACTGACATTTACACCGGTGAATTTCTCAAGATCCCTTGATAACTTCGGTGCCGAGACGCCAGAGACGCCAGGCATTCAAGGGATCCCGAACACTCGCAGAATGTTTTGACGGTATGTCGCTTTTTGCCGAACGCTTGCGCGTGTCAGTTAATTGCGTCTGGCATTTTGCGTGTGGCACAAAACTTTTGCGACATTATTAAGATAAACTTCTCGACGCTCGCTCTGTCGCGAAGTCTCGCAAAGTTCTTCAAATGTTCTGTGCAAAGTAGCTGCGACTCAAGCGTGCAATAAAGGTGCCACTAGGAATTTCCAATATTTCGTTAGGCTCATCAGATTTTTAATTGCAATCTTTCGTTAGATTCATCAGATTCGGAACTGCAATATTTCGTTAGATTTATTAGATTCGGAATTGCAATACTTCGTTAGATATTCCCGTCGGGCGACAAAGATTGAATCGCGCAAAGCGCATAGGTAACAGACATTTCTTATGTGCAAATCTCTACGGACACGCGTCAAATTGGTATGTAAACGAAAGCCAACATTTTCTTAAACAGACCACTGTCCTGTACTCTCTTCTTCGGTGCACAAAACCAAGAAAAAATGAAACTTGTAAGATGTCTTTATGCGATGAGAGCCTTATCGCCTTTCGGCACTTCTAGTTTCCAATGTGAATATGGAGATATGAATGTAAGCAGGTACGCCGTGCCAACACTGCAGATTTGAGATATTGAGTTTAGAGTAACTCCGCTGCGTCGTATGTACTTACTTTTGACGTTTACTTTGTAAGAACTTCGCGATTGCATTGATATTTATTTCAGAAGTAACCCTTTCACGCGAAGCCGGTTTACTGAGATTAATGCGTAATTTACTGGGATTAAATGCTTCAATCCGTAGGGGTAGGTATGCCATACAAAGAACTTTGAGACTTCGCATTTTTTTAACAGATTTTCTAGAACGTTTTGAACAAATCTAAAGTTATCTACGCATTGCCTTTTCTTAATACACAAACGTATTCTCTGTGTTATCTACACGCCGTCTAAACGAAAAGTTAAATACAATCGACTCCGCATTTAACGTGTTAAGTGAGTAACAATGCAAGCGCCATCAGTGTTTTTCTCTTGCCGATCGCACTAACCGTTTGCGTACATCGATAACTAGCATTTGCTGAGTAGAACAGGTCAAAAATTATTTTACAGAAAAAACGCGGAAGTCCGAGCCTCTTACCTTTACCTATAGCGATGCATGTTGGCTTTCGCGCATTGAACCTTTCGGCCCCCGAACCGTAAACAACCTTCGCGACGTCATCGACATAATGCGCGTACACAGAGTTACATACACAATAACGATGAAAGAAGCAGCGTCGAATACATAACAATGTCTACGACATATCGTTAATAATAAAAGGCAACAATATCAGTGACAATAATATAATGAGAACGACAATACCGCCGGTAGCGTCACAATAAACGTTCCTCGATGTTGCCTCGTCAGTCCGTCATTACTTCGTCGGTCGAAAAAGATAGACGCGCGAACTTCTCAAAACTCGCTCGGATAGCGAAACCGCATCTTCCCCCTAATTATAAAACGCAACAATATCAGCGACAATAACATAATCAGAAGGATAATACCGCCGGTATCATCACAACAAACACGACGCGCCGATAATCATAAGAAGACCCCAAATACGCCTGTTCCTCAATTTCGCTTCCTCAATCCGTTATTACTTCGTCAGGCGAAAAGTTACACGTGGACCACCCAAAAGACGCAAAACCACCGAAAACGTATCCTCCCCCTCATCATAAAACGCAACAACACAATCAGAACGACAATACCGCCGGCATCGCCACAACAAACACAACACACCGACGTTACCACTAATCACAATAACCATTCCCAAATCCGCCCGCTCCTCGACGTTACCTCGTCACGCAGAAAGGTACCCGCGAACCGCCCAAAAACATATCTTCCCTCTCAAAAGGCAACCATAAGACGACCCCAAATACGTCTGTTCCTTAATTTTGCTTCCTCAATCCGATATTACTTCATTACTCAAAAAGTTACACGTGGACCACCCAAAAGACGCAAAACCACCGAAAACGTATCCTCCCCCTCATGATAAAACGCAACAACACAATCAGAAAGATAATACCGCCGGCATCACAAGAAACACAACCCGCCTCCGTTACCACTAATCATATTGAGAAGACCCGAAAAACGGCAGTTCCTTGATGTTGCCTCGTCAGTCCGTCGTTACTTGGTCGGTCGAAGAGATAGACGCGAACCGCCCGATTGAATTTCCTTTCCGCCGATCTCGCCGCAATTGCAACACGCGGAGCTGCCAGTCTGTACGAACCCCGAGGTGTCCGCACTTTGTTCGGGGCCAGCCGCAAGCCCCGCAGTCGCCGTCGACTACATCCTTCGGCCTCGGAGAAAGAGCAGAGTGGACGACCTGACCGCGAGTCGACGACTGGCCTCCTCTCGCCTCCTACGCTCGTCGCACCACCCGATTCGCACCACCCGCTTCGCTTACGTGGCGCACTACGCGTCCGTAAGCAGGGGTAGCTTGGCTGCAGTGCAGTGCCGTAACTGCGACGTCGGCTGGGAGGGATCATTTTTATTATTATTTCCAATGCAAATTGCGCGGACGCCTTCGCAAGAGAAAACTGAGATGGACGCAAGCGAAGGGTGGAGGTGGGGGTTGGAGACGTGTCTGGTCACTGAGGATAGGGTGGTTTTTGTATTTTGTTGTACATGGGTTTCGATCTTGCGTATACGTGTTTTTGCAGTCTGGGTAAACGATGTTGCGGGATTGTTTTTGTCAAAGTGGGGTGGAGGATGGTGTCCGGAGACGTGTCTGATGGCAGAGGGTAGGGTGGTTTTTAGTTTTTTGTATTTTGTTGTAGATGGGTTTCGATCTTGCGTATACGTGTTTTTGCAGTCTGGGTAAACGATGTTGCGGGATTGTTTTTGTCAAAGTGGGGTGGAGGATGGTGTCCGGAGACGTGTCTGATGGCAGAGGGTAGGGTGGTTTTTAGTTTTTTGTATTTTGTTGTAGATGGGTTTCGATCTTGCGTATATGTGTTTTTGTAGTCTGGGTAAACGATGTTGGGGGATTGTTTTTGCCGAAGTGGGGTGGAGGGTGGTGTCCGGAGACGTGTCTGGTCACAGAGGATAGGGTGGTTTTTGTATTTTGTTGTAGATGGGTTTCGATCTTTGCGTATACGTGTTTTTGTAGTCTGGGTAAACGATGTTGGGGGATTGTTTTTGCCGAAGTGGGGTGGAGGGTGATGTCCGGAGACGTGTCTGGTCACAGAGGGTGGGGTGGTTTTTGTATTTTGTTGTAGATGGGTTTCGATCTTTGCGTATACGTGTTTTTGTAGTCTGGGTAAACGATGTTGGGGGATTGTTTTTGCCGAAGTGGGGTGGAGGATGGTGTCCGGAGACGTGTCTGGTCACAGAGGATAGGGTGGTTTTTGTATTTTGTTGTAGATGGGTTTCGATCTTTGCATATACGTGTTTTTGTAGTCTGGGTAAACGATGTTGGGGGATTGTTTTTGCCGAAGTGGGGTGGAGGATGGTGTCTGGAGACGTGTCTGGTGGCAGAGGGTAGGGTGGTTTTTAGTATTTTTATTGTAGATGGATTTCGGTCTTATATACGTGCGTAAACGATCTTGTGGGATTGTTTTTATCGATGCAGGGTGGCGGGTGGTGTTCGGAGACCTGTCTGGTGATAGGAGGTAGTATGGTTTTTCTGTACTTTAATTGCAGACTTTTCTTGACGATTTCTCTATTGGAGCGTTGCGAATTCATAAAGTACGTCTGCAACAGTTTGAGCGCCATCAAAAAAGCATTTTTTTTTTGCAAAAATGGGAGAGCATTGCCACTTTTAGCAAGAGACATTTTCAATGTTTTCGGCAAAGAAGGGTCTGGGCAGAGTTTGAAGAAAAGCGGTAAGCCGCGCCGATGAGGTCGTCTGTTTTTGAGAGCAGGGGTTGTTGGGAGATTGCTGCGAGCTGTTGGGGCGCGACGTGGCTTTACAATGCATTTCACTTAACTGATTAAAAAATGAAAAGCCCATTTTAGGGTGGAGATACTGAGTACAGAAATTTATTACTTGTAGTTGCTGTAATTAAGCATATTTCGAGGCCACTGGTCCTCTTCAGGAGTCTACAAAAACGGATGTGGGTTGCCAAATTAGTTCCTTTAGGCAAATTTGTTTCTTTAAAAGCATATTGAAACATCCATCCATTTTGCAGACTCTTCAAGAGGGTGCCATTTGATTCTCTAAAACGTTCCCTACATTTTTATAGCCTCCTGAAGTGAAAGCACCAGTGGCATCGAAACGCGTTGAGTTACACTAATAAAGTTCCACAGTCAGCATCTTCAAGCACGAAAGGACTTTATATTTCTTAATCATTCAAGTAAATTACAATAAGCTTAGAATGAAACACCGTCGTCTAATACTTTTGCATGTATGTGATGTGAAGAAACTGCCCGCTTCTTGACTTGGGAAGAAGAACAAGAAGAAGCGCCCAGAATGTCAAAAGATACGCGTCACGTGGCAGTTAGAAGCATTTCGCGTGCCAGCACCCTGAGGCCTTTATCATTTTCAGCCGGCCCTGCATCCACACTCGGTGCCGACGCGTACGTCGACGTATCCGCTATAAGCGCGGGGGGTAAACAGTGGGCGAGCCGCAATGCAGCCACGCGCAGACGTTCTCGAGGCTCCCGACGCCGAATTTTCCACCCCCTGCATCTTCGCCCTGCCGTACGCCCTGCCGCACGACCCCTGAATCTGCGACCTGAGAGCACCGAGCGAGATGAAGGCGGCTGTTTCGTGTTAACACTTTGACTGCCATGGTGGTCACCGGTGACCGGAGCAAAAGATTTTATTAAAAATGCAAAAAATTCGCAATGAAGACTATTTGCAATCTTGTAAAAGCAATTGATATTGGAACGATGCTTCGATACTTTGACTTCTAACAACTCTGCGTTACCTTCATTTTGCATGATTTAATTATACTTTACAGTATTTCATCGCATCGCGGTTCTAACATAGTAAAATACGCTTGGCAGTCAACGTGTTAACACTTTGACCGCCATGATGGTCACCGGTGACCGGCGCAAGAGATTTTCTAAAGATCCAAAATATTCGCGATGAGTAGCAATAATTATTTTATAAATGCAGTTAGTGTTAGAATAGTGATGCGATCGTTTGGTCTCCGATACCTGCACATTATTTACATTTTGCGTAATTCAGTCAAACGCTGTAGTATTTCATAGCATCGCCGTTCTAATACTGCAAAATACGCTCGGCAGGCAACGTATTAACACTTTGCTACGGTGGTCACCGGTGACCGGAGCAAAAGATTTTATTAAAAATGCAAAAAATTCGCAATGAAGACTATTTGCAATCTTGTAAAAGCAATTGATATTGGAACGATGCTTCGATACTTTGACTTCTAACAACTCTGCGTTACCTTCATTTTGCATGATTTAATTATACTTTACAGTATTTCATCGCATCGCGATTCTAACATAGTAAAATACGCTTGGCAGTCAACGTGTTAACACTTTGACCGCCATGATGGTCACCGGTGACCGGCGCAAGAGATTTTACTAAAGATCCAAAATATTCGCGATGAGTAGCAATAATTATTTTATAAATGCAGTTAGTGTTAGAATAGTGATGCGATCGTTTGGTCTCCGATACCTGCACATTATTTACATTTTGCGTAATTCAGTCAAACGCTGTAGTATTTCATAGCATCGCCGTTCTAATACTGCAAAATACGCTCGGCAGGCAACGTATTAACACTTTGCCATGGTGGTCACCGGTGACCGGAGCAAAAGATTTTATTAAAAAAGCAAAAAATTCGCAATGAAGACTATTTGCAATCTTGTAAAAGCAATTGACATTGGAACGATGCTTCGATACTTTGGCTTCTAACAACTCTGCGTTACCTTCATTTTGCATGATTTAATTATACTTTACAGTATTTCATCGCATCGCGGTTCTAACATAGTAAAATACGCTTGGCAGTCAACGTGTTAACACTTTGACCGCCATGATGGTCATCGGTGACCGGCGCAAGAGATTTGACTGAAGATCCAAAATATTCGCAATAAGTAGCAATAATTATTTTATAAATGCAGTTAGTGTTAGAATAGTGATGCGATCGTTTGGTCTCCGATACCTGCACATTATTTACATTTTGCGTAATTCAGTCAAACGCTGTAGTATTTCATAGCATCGACGTTCTAATACTGCAAAATACGCTCGGCAGTCAACGTATTAACACTTTGCCACGGTGGTCACCGGTGACCGGAGCAAAAGATTTGATTAAAAATGCAAAAAATTCGCAATGAAGACTATTTGCAATCTTGTAAAAGCAATTGATATTGGAACGATGCTTCGATACTTTGGCTTTTAACAACTCTGCGTTACCTTCATTTTGCATGATTTAATTATACTTTACAGTATTTCATCGCATCGCGGTTCTAACATAGTAAAATACGCTTGGCAGTCAACGTGTTAACACTTTGACCGCCATGATGGTCATCGGTGACCGGCGCAAGAGATTTGACTGAAGATCCAAAATATTCGCAATAAGTAGCAATAATTATTTTATAAATGCAGTTAGTGTTAGAATAGTGATGCGATCGTTTGGTCTCCGATACCTGCACATTATTTACATTTTGCGTAATTCAGTCAAACGCTGTAGTATTTCATAGCATCGCCGTTCTAATACTGCAAAATACGCTCGGCAGGCAACGTATTAACACTTTGCCACGGTGGTCACCGGTGACCGGAGCAAAAGATTTTATTAAAAATGCAAAAAATTCGCAATGAAGACTATTTGCAATCTTGTAAAAGCAATTGATATTGGAACGATGCTTCGATACTTTGGCTTCTAACAACTCTGCGTTACCTTCATTTTGCATGATTTAATTATACTTTACAGTATTTCATCGCATCGCGGTTCTAACATAGTAAAATACGCTTGGCAGTCAACGTGTTAACACTTTGACCGCCATGATGGTCATCGGTGACCGGCGCAAGAGATTTGACTGAAGATCCAAAATATTCGCAATAAGTAGCAATAATTATTTTATAAATGCAGTTAGTGTTAGAATAGTGATGCGATCGTTTGCTCTCCGATACCTGCACATTATTTACATTTTGCGTAATTCAGTCAAACGCTGTAGTATTTCATAGCATCGCCGTTCTAATACTGCAAAATACGCTCGGCAGTCAACGTATTAACACTTTGCCATGGTGGCCACCGGTGACCGGAGCAATAGATTTTACTAAAAATGCAAAAAATTCGTAATGAAGCCTATTTGCAATCTTGTAAAAGCAATTGATATTGGAACGATGCTTCGATACTTTGGCTTCTAACAACTCTGCGTTACCTTCATTTTGCATGATTTAATTATACTTTACAGTATTTCATCGCATCGCGGTTCTAACATAGTAAAATACGCTTGGCAGTCAACGTGTTAACACTTCGACCGCCATGATGGTCATCGGTGACCGGCGCAAGAGATTTGACTGAAGATCCAAAATATTCGCAATAAGTAGCAATAATTATTTTATAAATGCAGTTAGTGTTAGAATAGTGATGCGATCGTTTGGTCTCCGATACCTGCACATTATTTACATTTTGCGTAATTCAGTCAAACGCTGTAGTATTTCATAGCATCGCCGTTCTAATACCGCAAAATACGCTCGGCAGGCAACGTATTAACACTTTGCCACGGTGGTCACCGGAGACCGGAGCAACAGATTTTATTAAAAATGCAAAAAATTCGCAATGAAGACTATTTGCAATCTTGTAAAAGCAATTGATATTGGAACGATGCTTCGATACTTTGGCTTCTAACAACTCTGCGTTACCTTCATTTTGCATGACTTAATTATACTTTACAGTATTTCATCGCATCGCGGTTCTAACATAGTAAAATACGCTTGGCAGTCAACGTGTTAACACTTTGACCGCCATGATGGTCATCGGTGACCGGCGCAAGAGATTTGACTGAAGATCCAAAATATTCGCAATAAGTAGCAATAATTATTTTATAAATGCAGTTAGTGTTAGAATAGTGATGCGATCGTTTGGTCTCCGATACCTGCACATTATTTACATTTTGCGTAATTCAGTCAAACGCTGTAGTATTTCATAGCATCGCCGTTCTAATACTGCAAAATACGCTCGGCAGTCAACGTATTAACACTTTGCCACGGTGGTCACCGGTGACCGGAGCAAAAGATTTTATTAAAAATGCAAAAAATTCGCATTGAAGACTATTTGCAATCTTGTAAAAGCAATTGATATTGGAACGGTACTTCAATACTTCGGCTTCCCACAACTCTGCATTACGTTCATTTTACACTACTTCATTATCCTCTGCAGTATTTCATTGCACCGCGGTTCTAACGTAGCAAAATACGCTTGGCAGTCAACGTGTTAACGCTTTCGCTACTAATGATGACTACAGTCACCCGTAAAAATATCACATTATCTCCGGAATCACCTGCTTTATTTTATGCTATCGCTTCCATACCTGCTCATAATGATAATATGGGAATTGGTAACAGAATCTGCGAGAAAGTATCAAGTGTTACCAAGTTTCATGTATGTATGTATCAAGTATGTTATTGAAGGCTTTAGCCTTCAAATAGCCGAAACAAAGAATAGCGGTATCTATGTTGATAGCATTCGAGACCATGTCTTTATTTTGGACCACTTGAAGGGTGTGTTTAGTCAACGTGCAGGAGAATAAATATTTTAAAAAAGCATACGCGACAGAATCCGCCGTAAGGAAAGGGTTATCTTGAAGGATTCTACTACGTATGACCGCGATGCGCAATTGGGAATACGCGGACAATTTTACGGATACCCATTCATCGCGTAGTAGTTACCGTCTCTCATGTAAGCCACGCAGATAATACTTTTTGCCTCTAGTCGCCATTCTTTTCAGTTACATTTATTCAATTATCAGAAGCGCCAAAGCATAGATTGGCGTTTTGTGGTATACGTTAAGACAAGCACATTATCGGGCCACGGACTTGTTCATGATTTTTTCCATGACTCCTGGGACTCAAACTGTTTAGTTCGCAAGGGAGGCTTTCTAACTCTAGGCCCCCAGAAAATGTTCACCCACTACTTGGAGACTTATGCATCTATGTCTCCTTCGGGAGACACACATAGTCGACTCGATGACCAGGGATCCCATGACACTTGGGGTGTCTCCTTTGGGGGTGTAACGTCGAAGACCTCTATATACAGTACAGACTAACCAAAGGTATGGCATGGAAGTTTATTAACTCAGCCGTGTGAGTCCCAGGAATCGTTAAAGTGTCTTGTCGAGGCGTACCAACTTTTAACTTATGTTGAAAACACCAAAGACGCTACAGAGCAAAGCATATTGTTCGTATGGTCTAGCTGAAAAATAGTAACTATGCAGAGAATAAGTTTCAGTAAAATTGGTGTGTGTATTGTCATTAGTCTATCGCGATAAATGTAGTGACACTCTACGAGATGAAGTCTGCACAGCACAATCGCGCTGCATAGGACGGAAACGGTTAAAATGACGGCAGTGTAGTTGGATGAACTTGCATACTTGCGTTTGGCTGGGGGTCAAACGGGTCGAAAGCCGTCGGGATGCAGAGCAAGCTCGCGCAGGAAATTGGGAAAGCGGATCCTTGCCAAAGAGTCCTTACAATTGGTTAAAATAAATTGAGCGCAAAAAGATAGATTTTTGTATCTCCCGAAGGGATCTTACGATGGATTAAAAAAAAAGGGTACGTGCACATGAGGATCCGAATCTTTGGGAGATAGTTTTTGTGGTAGGTTTGAAAAAATTAGTCGTAAGAATGAAAGGAATAGATTCATGCGTGTGCGCACCTGGATTCCTGCCACCGTTTTTATAGTGGGTTCGAAAAAATTGGTCACAAAGAAGATCGACAGATCTCGAAAAAATAGATTCATGCTCATAGAAAACCAGACCTCTACCGAAGGATTCTTACTGCATGTTCAATAAAATAGGTTTCAAAAAGGTCAGCAGGTCTGAAAAAACGGGTTCACGTATGTGGGGATGCGGAACTCTGCCAAAGAATTGACAATAGGTTCGAAAAAATAGATTTGAAAAAGTAGGTTTATGTAGATGGGCATCCGAATCTCTGCCAAAAAATTTACAATATCGAGTCTCAAAAAACTAGGTTTGCATACGTATGACATTAAGATCGAAGGCATCCGTGGCACAAGGAATATTTTTATCGCTCCTGGACAAGTCTCGGAAGAAATTAGAAGCCTACTACTGACGCTTTTGTTGCAATCTTTGCCGTGTATGTTGGATTTCGACGAATGTTTTCTGCGTATTAAAACGATTAAATACGATAAGCGTTCTTGCGAACGTTTCAATTGTCGCGTCTGTCCCTTGATGCGGCAAGTGCCCTTTACTCAGGAACCTATGCGTGGGCATCAGAGATTGAAGCATGAAGAATGCGCAGAACGATGCTTGCGAATCTATACTATATATTACTGTATTGCGAGATGTTACGACAGACGTTACACAATCCCGTCACCAGAAATGGAAGATAGAAATAGCAACGCTCGATATGCATGTAAAAGGAACCACAAAGCTACCCATTAATAGGCGCAGAAATGTGCGCGGTTACATCATTGCGACACAGAAAATGCGAATAATCAATTTAAAACCAGCATCGGAAATGTTAATAAGAGACATCGTGCAGACGATCCATCCATCATATTTTTATCCGTCAGCGAACGCACGTGAGACCCAGAATATTAACCGCATACTGATTCCGTCCTATATACCGCTGTCACTTGATATTGTTTGGGCTGATCCCAAGAAATAAATCGGCTAAGCGGTTACAACAAAAGCTGCTAAAAGAGACCGCACTATGCCGCAATAACGTAATACTGAGCGGTATCACTTGTCTTTCACGCGGTCACATGTCAAAACTATATATTATTCTTATATAACTATTAATATACATGATAATATATTATTCTTATATAACCATTAACACAAGCTTACGTAACTGGTACCGGGCACGTTTCATAGAAACCTGTCTTCGCATTCCAAAATATCTAAATTACTCAAACAGTCGAGAACCCGTTTAACACTAGATTGCCCAAGGCAGTCATTTTGACTGTTTTTTAATTTCAATTAGAAAAACAATTATGAAATTGATGACACAATTTCTTAGAATTTGGTGACTTTTTCTATAACATATAAATGGGTTTATGAATAATTGTAGTTACTTCCGCCCTCCTTTATTTTCGTATATATATATGTGTTATACCTATATTGCCCAGAAGCAGTCATTTTGACTGCTTGGTAAATTTTAAATAATCAAAAGATTTTTATTTATTGAATTGAGTAAATTTCTTATATGACCTGTCCGGCTTTGTATTGAAATATGATGCATGATAAATTGTCGATTTGGGCATATACTTGATAAGTGTCAGTTGCTCAATAAGCTAAAGTAGTACTAGTTATTCGAATCTTTATAAAGTGTTGTTCTAACAAGTTCTTTATTTTATTTCTTTTGCGCCCTAACTTTATGAAAAAAATGTCGAACAGAAATGAGTTCTTGGAAAAGCTAACGAACATAAGTGAAGAGTGCTCCGATATAGAATCAAATGCAACAAATTCTGAACTATCATCTGAAAATGAAGCGGATTACCATATATTCAAAGTGAAACATCTGACGCTGAAGATAGCGATGAAGAGTCGATCACCAATGATGAAAATGAAAGTGTCATCAATATGCCCAGGAAAATGTGTAGGGTGCTAACTAGTTCAGATTCTGATGAAGAAACTGAAAATACGTTTCAGGAGGTCGAAACAGCTGCTGATGGTACTGTGTGGACAAAAATTGACGAAGGTGGTATTCCTGGAAGGATACCATCTGCTTGTATTTTCAAGAGTGTGAAAGGGCCAACAGGCTACGCAAAAAGGAACATTGTGGCAGATAATCTTATCAGTGCATTATCGTCGATAATAGATAACTATATTATCAAACATATAAGAAAGTGCACAGAAGAATGTCGCCGAATTTTGCGGAACGGTTGGACAATATCATTACCGGAAATACATGCATTTATTGGGATTCTATATGCTCGTGGAGCTTACGAGGCAACAAATTTTAAATTGAGTTATTTATGGTCAGCGAAGTGGGGTCCCGAATCTTTTAGAAAAACTATGGCCAGAGAAAAGTTCAAGCAAATCCTACGATTTATTAATTTTGACAAAAGAACCGAATGCAGTAGGCGCCTACAATCAAATAAATTTGCCTTGCTTTCAGAAATATGGGTTAATTTCATTGAAAACAGTCAATATGTACAGTTAATATTTACTAATAACCTGTTATATAACTGTAAATAACATAAAAAATATTAAAAATTAATTTTAAACAAATTTCTTTACATATTGGTTATTTTTTTACAATGCAGTCATTTTGACTGTTTTTGGGCAATATAGGTATACAAGAAATCTAGTGTTAATATCATGATAATATATTATTCTTATATAACCATTAACACAAGCTTACGTAACAATCTAGTGTTAAACCGTGCAAAACGTCATTATTTTCATCTGAAACGTCTTTATCGGCAAGTGGAAAAAGTCGTTTCAACGCGAGTTCATCACCCTATTCTATGAGCAAAGAAATCTCCGATACCACCCGTAGGATTTACAAAATCTTGTGCAAACATCGACGCACGAATTATCGCGACCCGATCCAGCCATAAACCTGTTTATTGCCTCACACGCGGTTAACGTCGAAGCCAAAATTTACGCGACGCCGCTCGACAGTTACAAGATATATTCACGCGAAAAGTCGCCGACTCGCAGCGACTTGAAAACCGAAAAGGACCATATTGCGAGAAAAAAATAACCGGAACGACTGATCTACGGCGATGATGCGGATTGTGTTGCGTAAATGGACGGAAAGCACGAGCTGCACTCGGCGACCCTAAATAAGCGCGCCCCGTACAAGTTCGTTCGCGGCGAAATTTACAACGAGAATCTGCGAAAGCCGCAGCTGCTGTTTGTCACGATAATAATAAACCGCGCACCTCGTGTCTTCCCGGCATCTTATGTGCACGTTTTCCGAAAATCGTTGCATATGCGTATATATGTGTATTAAACTGCTGCAAGTACGTATATACATGTCCATATTACCGCCGCTATACGTGAATTGTATATACATATGTATATAAATTAAAATGCTGCACGTACGTATATACATATACATATACATATACATATTAACCGCTGCACATACGTGAATTGTATATGCATATGTATATAAATTAAAATGCTGCACGTACGTATATACATATACATATACATATTAACGGCTGCACATACGTGAGTTGTATATACATACGCATATAAATTAAACTGCTGCACGTACGTGTATTGTATTTACATATGTATATAAATTAATATGCTTCACGTACGTATATACATATAGATATTAACCGCTGCAGATACGTGTATTGTATATGCATATGTATATAAATTAAAATGCTGCACGTACGTAGATACGTATACATATACATATTAACCGCTGCACATACGTGAATTGTATATGCATATGTATATAAATTAAAATGCTACACGTACGTATATACATGTCCATATTAACCGCTGCACATACGTGAATTGTATATACATACGCATATAAATTAAACTGCTGCACGTACGTGTATTGTATTTACATATGTATATAAATTAATATGCTTCACGTACGTATATACATATAGATATTAACCGCTGCACATACGTGTATTGTATATGCATATGTATATAAATTAAACTGCTGCACGTACGTGTATAGTTTTTACATATGTATATAAATTAAAAACTGCTACACGTACGTGTATACATATGCACATTACCGCTACACGTTTCATATGTATAAATATATACGCATATATAGATATATACGAAGGTGCAGCGGTTGAATATATATATTTTACCCTGTGACGGTCAATACACGGAAGCGTTTCTGTGCGACGTGAAATTTTGCGCATGCGTCTATTTAGTGTTCATTCGCGTGCCGACACATTTCCGCGTGACGCCGGTGTCTGAACAGCTAAAATTGTGCATCAAAAGGAATAAAAAAAATATATAAATAATATCAGAAACTGTGCATAGGATTGGATTAGATTCATCGGTTCGGTTTTAACAAAGTTTATCAAACTCTAACCAGACAGTGGTTGTAATCTCTGTGAAAAGTGTGGGTAAAAATTTGGGGTATGCGTGGCTGTTATCACGTGGAATTAATTTGAAGTAAAATTATATTTTATTTTTTAATTTTATTACTGACAGACCCTTTTGGTAACTGTCCTAAGATGATTAATATGTGCAAAAGTGATTTGTCCGTTATTACACTGAAGGCATACATGGGATAAGTATCCTAACCAATAAATCTAACTCAATTCCTAGTTTCAGGAGTTTTCGTCTTTACAAATTATACGATTCTATACATATTAATTGGCCACTTACAAACGCGCCCGGAACACTGATTATGATTAAGTATCCAAATAATTTCTATAATCACAAAATTCTATTTGCGGAACCGATGAATTACCATGTATAAAATTGTGTAATTTGCTGAGAAGAAAAACGCCAACGTTTCGGCACTCGGTTTGTGCCCTTATCAAAGAAGTTAAACAATTTGTATTAATTTAAAGATTCAGGAAAATGTGGAACCATACATACTTTCAAACATCTTAACCTGGAGGGAGAAGCACAAAGTGCCCAAACGCCAAGATTGTCACTTAACGCGCGGAACACTGAGTGCAAATAGGCGTCGAAATAATTTCTATTATCACAAAATTCTGTTGGTACAACCGATCAATTACCGCGTATAAAATTGTGTAATTTGTTGAGACGGAAAATGCAAACGTTTCGGCAATCGGTTTGTGCCCTTATCAAAGAAGTTAACCAATTTGTATTCATTTAAGGATTCAGGAAAATGTGGAACCATACATACTTTCAAACATCTTAAACTGGAGGGAGAAGCACAAAGTGCCCAAACGCCAAGATTGTCACTTAACGCGCGGAACACTGAGTGCAAATAGGCGTCGAAATAATTTCTATTATCACAAAATTCTGTTGGTGCAACCGATCAATTACCGCGTATAAAATTGTGTAATTTGTGTGGACGGAAAATGCAAACGTTTCGGCAATCGGTTTGTGCACTTATCAAAGAAGTTAAACAATTTGTATTAATTTAAGAATTCAGAAAAATGTGGAACCATACACACTTTCAAACATCTTAACCTGGAGGGAGAAGCACAAAGTGCAAAAACGCCAAGATTGTCACTCAACGCGCGGAACACCGAGTGCAAATAGGCGTCGAAATAATTTCTATTATCACAAAATTCTGTTGGTGCAACCGGTCAATTACCACGTATAAAATTGTGTAATTTGTTGAGACGGAAAATGCAAACGTTTCGGCAATCGGGTTGTGCACTTATCAAAGAAGTTAACCAATTTGTATTCATTTAAGGATTCAGGAAAATGTGGAACCATACATACTTTCAAACAACTTAACCTGGAGGGAGAAGCACAAAGTGCCCAAACGCCAAGATTGTCACTTAACGCGCGGAACACCGAGTGCAAATAGGCGTCGAAATAATTTCTATTAACACGAACTTCTATTGGTACAACCGATCAATTACCGCGTATAAAATTGTGTAATTTGTTGAGACGGAAAATGCAAACGTTTCGGCAATCGGTTTGTGCCCTTATCAAAGAAGTTAACCAATTTGTATTCATTTAAGGATTCAGGAAAATGTGGAACCATACATACTTTCAAACATCTTAACCTGGAGGGAGAAGCACAAAGTGCCCCAACGCCAAGATTGTCACTTAACGCGCGGAACACTGAGTGCAAATAGGCGTCGAAATAATTTCTATTATCACAAGATTCTGTTGGTGCAACCGGTCAATTACCACGTATAAAATTGTGCAATTTGTTGAGACGGAAAATGCAAACGTTTCGGCAATCGGTTTGTGCCCTTATCAAAGAAGTTAACCAATTTGTATTCATTTAAGGATTCAGGAAAATGTGGAACCATACATACTTTCAAACATCTTAACCTGGAGGGAGAAGCACAAAGTGCCCAAACGCCAAGATTGTCACTTAACGCACGGAACACTGAGTGCAAATAGGCGTCGAAATAATTTCTATTAACACGAACTTCTATTGGTACAACCAATCAATTACCGCGTATAAAATTGTGTAATTTGTTGAGACGAAAAATGCAAACGTTTCGGCAATCGGTTTGTGCACTTATCAAAGAAGTTAACCAATTTGTATTCATTTAAGGATTCAGGAAAATGTGGAACCATACATACTTTCAAACATCTTAAACTGGAGGGAGAAGCACAAAGTGCCCAAACGCCAAGATTGTCACTTGACGCGCGGAACACCGAGTGCAAATAGGCGACGAAATAATTTCTATTATCACAAAATTCTGTTGGTGCAACCGGTCAATTACCACGTATAAAATTGTGTAATTTGCTGAGAAGAAAAACGCCAACGTTTCGGCACTCGGTTTGTGCCCTTATCAAAGAAGTTAACCAATTTGTATTCATTTAAGGATTCAGGAAAATGTGGAACCATACATACTTTCAAACATTTTAACCTCGAGGGAGAAGCACAAAGTGCCCAAACGCCAAGATTGTCACTTAACGCGCGGAACACCGAGTGCGAATAGGCGTCGAAATAATTTCTATTAACACAAACTTCTATTCGTACAACCGATCAATTACCGCGTATAAAATTGTGTAATTTCTTGAGACGAAAAATGCAAACGTTCTACCGTCGTTCACTTCTTCCGACACATTTTAGGTAGGCGCTTTTCCCAGAGGGCGCAACGGCTAAATGGTTAAAGGGTTCGACAACGTCACGTGCTACTCAGCCGGTAGGTTCTTTAGTACCATTGAACCGACGGTAGTCCTCAGTGCGATATGCGCTCTTATCCATTGAAATTTCCATGGTGTTTCGTGCTTTTTCCGCAAAACGAGTGCGGCTTCATGCCAATTGTTAGACGTTCACAGTGAAATATTGACAGTGAGTCTAAATGTGAAGACGCAATCCCTTTATGTCACTTTTAATTCGTGCAGGTATCTCGACGTAAGGCACCACGTGAAAAGAAGGAACGACTGCTTCGCACAATAAACGTAGATGCCTGCATTGATCACATGTACGTAGCGTTGTAATTAACACCGCCGTATTCGTGTAGATAATAATCTTATGCAGCTTTCAGAGCAACGTGGATTATGCGAATGTGCAATCACTGCGGGACTGGACTAAAAGAGGATTATGCGCTTACGTATTCTAAAGTCGGACCAACTGTCCGAGTGGAGCAACAGTGAATGCAAAAGTTAAGCGCTTTATGATATTTAAGATAATTCGTGACATCCAGGCGTCCTCGTGTCGGTCAGAGATGTGCTGCTGATTGCATCGCTGTTTGTAAGGTGTATATAAAATGTATGGGGAGAAAAATTTGTGTACTTATCAAGCGGCAGCCATGTTGGACGTTTCGTAATAGCTTTTGCATGCGTTTCTGCGTCAGATAGTAGCTCTGCGCGGAAAATTTTCGTCGACTATTTACATCACTTGCATAAAAATATACCTGATTATAGCGATTAATGATTGTGCGCGCAACGTCAAAATATATACGGCATAAATGTTGCTTCTAAATTTTTATCGTCGACGGAGTCAAATAATTTTTCTCGCTGTTAACTTAAGTCGTTGATCATTTTCACTTACTACGCTTAGTAATATACTAGATACTAACCGTGGTCGACGATTAATAAGTGTGCAATATAGCGATGTATCATAATAATAAATTATTAATACATATATTAATAATTGTGCACAGAGTGGAAAAATATGCGAGGGTAAAACATAAGATTGCTTCTCAATTTTTATCGTCGACGCAGCCAGGCATTTTTTTCACCGTTCAATTAAGATGCCAATCGTCTCTGTCCATTATATTCAGTCTCACGGTAGTAACCGGCCAGTAACAGGCAAAAATGACGAACATCATCGAAAAGGTTGCATCGCAATCACGTTAAATCTATTGAATTATGACTTTCTGCAGTAGGTGCCGGAGAAAGTTTAAATAAACTACCAAGAATGAAACGGCGTGGATAGACCGTTACTCAACTATTTCCGCAACAACGGACGTAGTAACCGGCCAGTAACAGGCAAAAATGATGAACATCATCGAAAAGGTTGCATTGCAATCACGTTAAATCTATTGAATTATGACTTTCTGCAGTAGGTGCCGGAGAAAGTTTAAATAAACTACCAAGAATGAAACGGCGTGGATAGACCGTTACTCAACTATTTCCGCAACAACGACGGACAAAGCAGATTTGTTCCACGTGGACCCGTTTGGTCAACAAGAAAAACTGGTAACGCGCCAGGGCTTTATTCGCATTTACGTGCAGATGGAATGTGTGACGAAATTCTCACGGCAAACACACTCGCCCGTTTGCACATCGAAGATCTATCTGAAGCGATATGAACACGTGTGAAGTCGGTGACTTAGAACATCTTCGTGCCTTCGTCATGTGACTCTCGTCTGTCAAAAGGTTCCTTAGCATTTCGCCACAATGCTTCGACACATAGTTTAGCCGCGTTCAATTCGTGCCTCTAAATAACCTCCGATTTGAACCGGCTTGAAAGAAGCGCGACGTATATCGATCCGTTGCAACGTTGAGAAATGGAGCACGGCGAATTATTAACAGCGGCCAAATCAGCCGCACGTGGTAAGCGTATTTAGGATCACTGATATGTAGAGTGTGTGCACACGTGAAAGTAGCGTTCGTTTCTCGTGTCACTTGCGCAAAGCGCGCTAGAGTTCGAACGCGGAGGGTAACGACGAAAATGTTTGCTCTGCATTCATTCTTACGTAATTGCAAAGACGCCGAGGCGACACTTGTTGAAAAGCTGTTTGCCGATAATCGAAGAAGGCAAGCGAAGAAACGGTGCCTATCAAATAAATGGGTGAACGATGTAGCACTGTTGAATGTGAGAACTAGGATTTGAATAATATTTAATCTGCTAAATATGGTTATATATATGGGTCATGATTTAATATTGTGCATTCATTGATGCTCCAACGTGCGTAGTTTTAATACTATATAGAATTTTAGTTGTACCCAGTTTGCAAAGGAACTTTCACTTGAAGTCATGTACCTATGAACAGTGTAGTACTTTTGAACATGGGACCTTGTATTTTAGTATAATTGTGCTAAATACGGTTTATAGCAATTGCCATAAATTACCTAACATTTTAAGCACGTTGTATATGTATGCGTAAGAAAGTGATATTATTATGAGTTCATTGATGCCCCGACGCGCGTACTTTTTAAACGAGATAAGCTTGCAGTTCCGTCAAATTCACAGAGCCATCTTCCTTTAAGTCACGTGCCTATGAGCAGTGTAGTACCATTGAATACGACTCCTAATATCTCCATACTATTAAATCCGCTATACATTTTATAGAAACCGCCAACATAACATACGTTGCATATACATGCATCAGAATATTCCGCGTTCATTGCTCTGCCGAAGTTCGTACTTCCAATGCCACAAAACATTGCAGTTCCGTCGAATCTGCAACGAAGGTCAACGCTACTCACTCTCGCATGGACCAATCCGTCCGGCGCACATTTCTATGACGCAATTATCAATCATCCTTAACGTACAGCCCGCGGTTTCGCAGAAATTAACCTTTTTATTCCCATCCCTACTACGATAAACGATGACCTTCCCTGATTCACCTACGCGTGTCCACGAATCCACTCCGCCGGTTTGTCAATCTGGCAAATGAAATCGACCGAAGTGAAGAATTCATTAGCACATCTGACACAGTGTAGGACACGGAACATGGCCCGTCACATGAACGCAATAGCACACCTCCTCAACTACTACGCGAAACTCATTGAGTACTATTTCATTATTTGATGATGATTTGAGCGTTGATTATTCAGATTCACCCAGCATCGTTAGTCAACGGCGCATGTGAAAACGTACGCACACGATAGGCCAGTAAAGTGCAAGCGAGAGAGGAGTGGAGAAAGACGAGGGGCGAGCAAATGTCAGTCAAGGTCGAATCCCACAGGAGGTCACGCACGCCGATGATCCGGCGATGGCCCGGTTACGATTTTCGCCCCGAGACGTCAATTCTCCAGGCAAAAAAGCGGCTGCTCGCAAGCACCCTCGCCCGACTTCATCATCACTCGTCTGACAGAAACGTTAACTCACCTGCTGTCGATAAGTCGATTGGTGCGTGGAAAAAGTGTGCTGTACAGATATCCCACCGGGTGATGGCTGGCGAGCGACTGAAAGCAGCCGAGGAATTCGTCGGTTTCAAAGTCCTGCTCGCGAGTGTGCTCACGCTTGCGCAGCTTAGTTTCGTATTCACACGGTGCTCAACCTCCGTCTTCTCTTATTTGCCACTTTCCCGGCGGGCGACAGGGACATAGCTCATAAAGACGGCACCACGCACTTCCGCCGAACATATTTCTTGTAAGATTTAAGTCCCTTCTTATTTCAGCCCTCTCGACGCTTTGTTTAAGGGTGTTCCTCTTCAGAAGCCTATTGTATAAAGAAATTTCTCATCATTCTGTGTAATTCGAAGTTATTCTGTAGAATTATGAAGAATGGTGTCAGTCAATTGAATTTGAATTCCAATAGAATCTATTTGATATTATTCTATAGAACTGAGAAGAATGATATCAGGGTGGTCGAGTTTGAATTTCAGGAGAAGTGACTTGAAATTCTTCTGTAGGCTTAAAAGAAATCAAATTCAATATAACCTCAATTTAAACTCAACTCTGTATTATTCTATAGTAGCCTATAGAATTAAATTAAACTTCTTTTTACTATAGGCTCCTGAAGACGCGGCCAATTGACGAAATACGTATATCTCCTATCGGATTAAATAGAACCATTCGACGAAAACAGGCAGAAAACTATTAACATATTTCTATTCCGCCTAAACGCTCGTCCGAGTAACCTACGACACACTAATACCTAGTACATACTAATTCACGCGCAATGAATATTGAACGCTGTACGAAGGATATCTTGAACTCGCACAGTTTGCATCATTTTTCCCGGTGATTGTTAAAGTCGTCTAGCCACAACGCTTGGTTCAATGCCAGATCTTGGTTTTATTTACGGTTTCGTGTGATTGCAGAGACGATGAAATGCGCCGTGATCAAAACTGGTCGTTGACGTTCCTCCTTCAACAGTAAGACCAATGCTTCTACAAAGTAGAGAATATTTGCATTTGGAGGATACGCGTCAGCGTGCTACGTGGTCACTTTGAAGCGAGCTTGCTCGATTTCGTTTAACACGTTGACTGCCACGGTGGTCACCGGTGACCGGCGCAAAAGATTTGACTAAAAATACACAAAAAAATTCGCAATGAAACCTATTTGCAATCTTGTAAAAGCAATTAATATTGGAACGGTGCTTCAATACTTTGGCTTCCAACAACTCTGCGTTACCTTCATTTTGCATAATTTAATCATGCTCTGCAGTATTTCATCGCATCGCGGTTCTAACATAGCAAAATATACGCCGACCGGCGCAAAAGACTTGACTAAAAATACAAAAAATTCGCAATGAAACCTATTTGCAATCTTGTAAAAGCAATTGATATTGGAACGGTGCTTCCACACTTTGGCTTCCAACAACTCTGCGTTACCTTCATTTTGCATAATTTAATCATGCTCTGCAGTATTTTATCGCATCGCGGTTCTAACATAGCAAAATACACGTTAACCGGCGCAAAAGATTTGACTAAAAGTACAAAAAATTCGCAATACTTTGGCTTCCAACAACTCTGCGTTACCTTCATTTTGCATAATTTAATCATGCTCTACACTATTTCATCGCATCGCGGTTCTAACATAGCAAAATATACGCCGACCGGCGCAAAAGACTTGACTAAAAATACAAAAAATTCGCAATGAAACCTATTTGCAATCTTGTAAAAGCAATTGATATTGGAACGGTGCTTCAACACTTTGGCTTCCAACAACTCTGCGTTACCTTCATTTTGCATAATTTAATCATACTCTGCAGTATTTCATCGCATCCCGGTTCTAACATAGCAAAATACACGGTGACCGGTGCAAAAGATTTGACTAAAAATACAAAAAATTCGCAACGGGGCCTATTTACAGTCTTGTAAAAGCAATTGATATTTGAACGGCGCTTGAATGCTTTGGCTTCCAACAACTCTGCGTTACCTTCATTTTGCATAATTTAATCATGCTCTGCAGTATTTCATCGCATCGCGGTTCTAACGTAGCAAAATATGCTTGGCAGTCAAAGTGTTAATACGTACGGCACTGCGTTATACCACGTGTGACGTGTGGTGCGGTCCACCAGTAGGGGAAGATTCTGATTGGTGGGGATCCACAGGCATGACGACATATCGACTGTTCAACGGGCAATACTCCACGTTCGTACGATTCATCCGACACGTACGTGTCTATGTCTCATCATCTCATTGAGCACCGTTATTTTAGAGGTCAGTCAAGGGCACCTTGCTTGACATTCAGCGAGATCAGCGAGATCAGCGAGCTTTCCGCTCGGAGGTTGTCGCTCTCTCACGTCTTATCGTCCGTGCGTACGCAGATTGGCCAAACATCTTCCACGCTCAAGCCTCCGTGTCACTCGGCGATAAGCTCAGATAAGATTTGAGAGACCCACCCACATTTTGATTTGACCGCATCTATCGTTTGCCTTGACACTTGTTCGCTCCGTGCGATAATGTCTTGTCTGACCGCCTGAGACGCTTGAAACGACCAAAAGTGTCAGTACGGAGTCGTAGGATGACAAATAACGGGAAGATAAAAAATGGGTAATTTTCAAGATCAAAGATAGTACCGCGGATCCTCGCTGTGGACTGCTCTCTTGGGATGCGCACGTGCAAAAGGAAATCTTCTACGCTGCCCGCTCGCCAGAACTTACGGAGTTTCTCGTGCACGCATTTTCATCGTTGAGGTGTAGCTGGCCCAAAGACGCTGCCGAGCAGAGTTTCGCTTGTTCCAAAAATACAGCCTGAGCATCTTTCACGTTCGCCGGGTCACCCTTCCAGACCTGCATCGCTGAATTCTTCGGGAAATAATCAATACATGACGCGGGGAGGAAACAAATGTGACGGATCAAACGATTAATGGCGCCAAATGTATCGAGCTACGAATGTTCGTTAACCCCTGTGCTCCCGTGCTTTTATGCGTAAATGGGTTCCACGTGTTTGCGTGGAAACGAGGTCTGCGAATGACGGATGATTAACGTGAAATTGAGTCACCTGCAATGCTCGCCCGTAGCAGAAACTGAGTCGCCATGGCTTTACGCCTTCGAAGGTATTAATGGCGTTTAAATTTAATACAGCGTCTTCGTCGGATTGGCCGCCACTGAGGAACAATACTGCCGGCACCGCAGGCGGTACTGTCCTTTGCAAAGTTGTTACCGTGTATTCTCCCACAATCTGTGAATATTTAGATAAGCGGCATACGATCAAACGGTAACGTATGGCAAAGTATTCACACGTTGACTGCCGAGCGGATTTTGCTGTATTAGAACGGCGATGATATGAAATACTACAGCATTTGACTGAATTATGCAAAATGTAAATAATGTGCAGGTATTGGAGAGCAAAGGATCGCATCACTGTTCTGACAATAACTGCATTTATAAAATAATTATTGCTACTCATTGCGAATATTTTGGATCTTTAGTAAAATTTCTTGCGCCGGTGATATGAAATACTACAGCGTTTGACTGAATTATGCAAAATGTAAATAATGTGCAGGTATTGGAGAGCAAAGGATCGCATCACTATTCTGACAATAACTGCATTTATAAAATGATTATTGCTACTCATTGCGAATATTTTGGATCTTTAGTAAAATTTCTTGCGCCGGTGATATGAAATACTACAGCGTTTGACTGAATTATGCAAAATGTAAATAATGTGCAGGTATTGGAGAGCAAAGGATCGCATCACTGTTCTGACAATAACAGCATTTATAAAATAATTATTGCTACTCATTGCGAATATTTTGGATCTTTAGTAAAATTTCTTGCGCCGGTGATATGAAATACTACAGCGTTTGACTGAATTATGCAAAATGTAAATAATGTGCTGGTATTGGAGAGCAAAGGATCGCATCACTGTTCTGACAATAACTGCATTTATAAAATAATTATTGCTACTCATTGCGAATATTTTGGATCTTTAGTAAAATTTCTTGCGCCGGTGATATGAAATACTACAGCGTTTGACTGAATTATGCAAAATGTAAATAATGTGCAGGTATTGGAGAGCAAAGGATCGCATCACTGTTCTGACAATAACTTCATTTATAAAATAATTATTGCTACTCATTGCGAATATTTTGGATCTTTAGTAAATTTTCTTGCGCCGGTGATATGAAATACTACAGCGTTTGACTGAATTATGCAAAATGTAAATAATGTGCAGGTATTGGTGAGCAAAGGATCGCATCACTATTCTGACAATAACTGCATTTATAAAATGATTATTGCTACTCATTGCGAATATTTTGGATCTTTAGTAAAATCTCTTGCGCCGGTCACCGGTGACCACCATGGCGGTCAAAGTGTTAATAATAGACGGTGAGCGTAATGCAAAGCTGCTGCAAAGTGTCAATCCGTAATAATAATTACCTTGGTTACAAATCACATTTGTACCTTTTCTGGTTTTAGGCAATCCTATAGGAACTCTACATAATTCGACCTCTTTAGAATCACTGTGGATTTTTCATAAATTCCACCGGATACAAATTGATTAAAAAAAAAAAAAAAAATTATGTGAAAATCCATAATGCTCCTAAAGAGATCGAAAAATGTGGAACTCCCACATGATTAAATAAAACCATTCAATCAGAGCAGGTACAAAAATTATTAACAATCATGACTAAATACCTGGGGTGTGCAATTTTTAGTACTCTTAATCCCTGACAAAACCATAGCCGGCTTGAGTATCATTCCCTCCAAATAGACATGATGCTCGTTCAACGTTCGGAAAAGAATAGAAAGCAATTCTTCCTGAACTTGTTGCGCTTTGTTTATACCATGCTCGCCCACGTTCAGTACTTCTGGCTCCACAATTGGCACGATCCGTGCACTTTGACAGATGGTCGCATATCTAGAGGCATTCGACACAAGTGCATTATTAGCATAAAATAGTTGTAATAGAAAATATGGTTCCCCGTGAATAAACGTATCGACTGGCACAATGAGGAAGTGTCAAGCAGCGCATGCCGTTGGGTAGAACTCGTTTAATAGAATCATGACGCAATCTACTCGAATCGTAATCACAATGCATGTGAACAGATAGGCTCGTGTCGATAAGTTCCACAGTCAACGTCTTATTAAATCAAATCTGTCAAACGTCGGAAGATGTGCATCGTTAAAGAATAGTTTTAAGAGAGCACACGGTTTCCGAGGATAAACTTGTTGAATAGCCCAATGCGAAAATGCGAAGCAATTGACGCAGTTCAAGAAAACTCGTTTAATCGGATCATGACACCATATCTGCTGGAAGCGTAACCACAATGTACGAACGATAGATAGGCTCGTGTCGATAAGTTCCATAGTCAACGTCTTATTATTGGGTTGGAGGGAAAGTTCTGTCGTATTTTAAAGAAACTATTTGAATTAATTTATGAAAATATGTGTTTAATATTAATCATAATACATTTAATGTGTTGTATGATGAATGCCAAACTCTTCTGCAATTTCTCGACTTGTTAAATGTGGATTATTTTCCAATATGGATCGTAAAAGATCATTATCGATGTTGGATGGTCGTCCAAATCGTTCACTTTCTTGGAGGCTCAGATCCCCGAAACGAAATTTGCTAAACCATCTTTGACAAGTACGAACATTTACAATATCTCTCCCAAATACAGCACATACATTTTTACATGCAATCGATGCGTTGCTTCCTTTTTGGAATTCATACAAAATGCAGTGTCGTAAATGCACTTTATCTACTGACATGTTTTTCACTTTAAATATCACAAGTAAATGATGAATGCTAAAAAAGGACTCCTATTATATTATACAGCAGCTATAAAAATAAATAAAAAAATCCGAATGACTCACTAGTCAGATGTTTTTTTAATTTACAAGAAAAATGACCTGCCTATTAAAAATGTAATAAATCAAATCTGACAAACGTCGGAAGATGTGCATCGTTAAAGAATAGTTTTAAGAGAACACACGGTTTCCGAGGATAAACTTGTTGAATAGCCCAATGCGAAAATGCGAAGCAATTGACGCAGTTCAAGAGAACTCGTTTAATCGGATTATGACACCATATCTGCTCGAAGCGTAACCACAATGTACGAACGATAGATAGGCTCGTGTCGATAAGTTCCATACTCAACGTCTTATTAAATCAAATCTGACAAACGTCGGAAGATGTGCATCGTTAAAGAATAGTTTTAAGAGAGCACACGGTTTTCGAGGATAAACTTGTTGAATAGCCCAATGCCAAAATGCGAAGCAATAGAGGCAGTTGAAGAGAACTCGTTTAATCGGATTATGACACCATATCTGCTCGAAGCGTAACCACAATGTACGAACGATAGATAGGCTCGTGTCGATAAGTTCTATAGTCAACGTCTTATTAAATCAAATCTGACAAACGTCGGAAGATGTGTATCGTTAAAGAATAGTTTTAAGAGAGCACACGGTTGCTGAGGATAAACTTGTTGAATAGCCCAACGTGAAAATGCGAAGCAATTGATGCAGTTCAAGAGAACTCGTTTAATCGGATTATGACACCATATCTACTTGAAGCGTAACCACAATGTACGAACGATAAAGAGGCTCGTGTCGATAAGTTCCATAGTCAACGTCTTATTATTGGGTTGGAGGGAAAGTTCTGTCGTATTTTAAAGAAACTATTTGAATTAATTTATAAAAATATGTGTTTAATATTAATCATAATACATTTAATGTGTTGTATGATGAATGCCAAACTCTTCTGCAATTTCTCGACTTGTTAAATGTGGATTATTTTCCAACATGGATCGTAAAACATCATTATCGATCTTGGATGGTCGTCCAAATCGTTCACTTTCTTAGAGGCTCAGATCCCCGAAACGAAATTTGCTAAACCATCTTTGACAAGTACGAACATTTACAATATCTCTCCCAAATACAGCACATACATTTTTACATGCAATCGATGCGTTGCTTCCTTTTTGGAATTCATACAAAATGCAGTGTCGTAAATGCACTTTATCTACTGACATGTTTTTCACTTTAAATATCACAAGTAAATGATGAATGCTAAAAAAGGACTCCTATTATATTATACAGCAGCTATAAAAATAAAATAAAAAATCCGAATGACTCACTAGCCAGAAGTTTTTTTAATTTACAAGAAAAATGACCTGCCTATTAAAAATGCGACAGAACTTTCCCTCCAACCTAATAAATCAAATCTGACAAACGTCGGAAGATGTGCATCGTTAAAGAATAGTTTTAAGAGAACACACGGTTTTCGAGGATAAACTTGTTGAATAGCCCAATGCGAAAATGCGAAGCAATTGATGCAGTTCAAGAGAACTCGTTTAATCGGATTATGACACCATATCTACTTGAAGCGTAACCAGAATGTATGAACGATAGATAGGCTCAACGACAAGTACCACAGCCATCGTTATTAAATTGAATTTCATACCGGACAAAAAATAGAGTAATTTAAAACAGTCTGCGTCTAGTGTCCAACTGCATGGTTCGTACCTTGCCAGAACATTGGCATTCGTTATCATGGCTAGCTGACTAGGTAAAGTGTCGCTGATGGAAAAGGTGCATCGCCATTTAGCAAAATGACAGCCGTCCTTCTTGTACTGCATGCATCTCTCCTGCAAGCTGTCCAATCCTTGAGTCGTGTTCTCCTCTTGCGTGGCAAAAAGTGGCACCAGGCCTTTGTCGACTTTCACCCCGGCCACGACCTTACTTTGTCGAAGAAGTTCAACGAAGTCGACTCCGTCGGATGTTTTCTGATAAACGGTTTCGTGGTGCAAAATAACACCACCGATGTACTGTGACAACACGGCCTGCGGCGAACAAATCGGTTGCTTATCAGTCATTTGATCCCGTGAATGGGAACGTAACAGTCTACGTTGCAAGAGAAAGTATCTTTACGGTGAACCAGTAATCTACTCCCAGCATTCATTTTTCTTCTCTACACGCCTGTGATTTGATAGCGTTACGAAATGTGTGGCTTGCAGAGAATTGCAATGCACAGAGGTGAAAGGGGTTGAGATGAATTGGCTATTTGCAATCAAATTGGCAAACTTTTTATAGTTGAAAGTGCTTCACTTTGGAATTTGATTACTAAACATTTTATTATGCTTCCAGATCATTAGTGCATCCTATTCAGAAGTATGCACAATGTCTATGTGTGTTTTAAGATTTTTCTCAGAAAAGTATTTAATATTGTATAAAGTAAAATGTTATACACGCGGTGTATGTATGTTATAAGATTATTTTCAGAAAAGTGTTTACACCGTACAAAGCAAAATCTTGTACAAAAGGCGTACGTGCATTATCAAAATTTTATCAGGAAAATGTTTACAGTATATAAAGTAAAATCTTGTAGAACGCATGTTATAAGATTTTTGTCAGAAAAACATATCAAAAGTTCTAATATAAAAATTCTGAAGTGAAGCATTCCATTATCCAAGCAAATTACAAGAACGCATTACAGTTTACACTTTCATTTTCTACGCGTCCGACATAATCAATGACCTTATCAGCGGAGAACAACATCTGTCGATACTCTTGGCGCATGGTCTCTGTATTCTCTATGCCTAGTTCTCCAAATCTCTCGTCCAAACTTGCCGGCGACTCGTCGCTCGCCAATAATCCTTTTCCAGGAGCAGTAATCGTGTCCACGATTTTCCGCAACTCGGAGCATAACGCAGGGTCTAGGTCACCGTATTTCGTAATTGGACTTGATATCTGAAAGGACAGCACCGTTGATATTAATCATCAGTTCTTAACTCGCCAACTTCTTTAGCATTCGGACGTCTATTTGTGATTATGTAGAAGCAACGTATGAAACACAACAAAAATCGGAAGCAAAGTGTGGGTTGTGTACCGAGACATATCAAAAATATGACACGACATTCAGTCAAAAGTGAACGTGTCAAGCTCATGATCTAAACTCTTTTTCCGGCCTAAAGAAAGCGATAAGGTGCGTTTGTATAATTGAAGTAGATACGTTTCTACAGTTTGTAGCCTATCGCATAGTAGTTTGAGAAAGACAGATAAGCGTGTCCGACAATAAGAGTGTAGTCTAAAAGAAAGAGACTACCAAAGGTGAACGTAGTACGTGTTGAAGTATAAGACGGTGTAGATCGAAATCTGCACTCACTGTTATATTTCTTTCATCAATTTTTCCTAGTTTACTTCGTTCTCGGAACAGCGGGAAAACGAAAAGGCATGAGTGGACTTTAAATCTAGAATATGCCCGTCTATATTTTCATCGACGAATTTACTTAACGACAAACTACGTATTTTCAATATGGGAGAAAGAAAACGGGGCTGTGGTGTTTCGTGTAATAGGAAAAAACAAGATGCAAGACGTCAAATTATTATAGTGAAACGTGTATGAACGAAACTGCGCCGCATGTCGGGAAGTGTTTGAAACTTTATTATACTGCAGAAAATAATAAGAAATGCTTACTGCAGAAAATGAAAAAAATTGCTTGCAAATTGCAATGATAAGTATTTACAAATACATCATGACAATGTCAGAAGTATTATTTGGCTCCGAAGCTAAACTATGTAATATCTAATACATAATAATCTATCTAATATATAATAATAATATCTAATATCTAATAATCTCATATAAACTATGACTGCCGAGCGGATTTTGCTGTATTAGAACGGCGATGCTCTGAAATACTACAGCGTTTGACTGAATTCTGCAAAATGTAAATAATGTGCAGGTATCGGAGACCAAAGGATCGCATCACTATTCTAACACTAACTGCATTTATAAAATAATCATTGCTACTCATTGCGAATATTTTGGATCTTCAGTCAAATCTCTTGCGCCGGTCACCGATGACCATCGCGGCAGTCAAAGTGTTAATACAATAAGAACACTTGCAAATCTTATACAATAAGAACACTCATTGCAAATTCTCTGTATTTTTAGTCAAATCTTTTGCACCGGTCAACGGTGACCACCGTGGCTGTCAAAGTGTTAACACTTTCACTGCCAAGCGTATTTTGCTATATTAGAACCGCGATGCGATGAAATACTGTAAAGTATAATTAAATCATGCAAAATGAAGGTAACGCAGAGTTGTTAGAAGCCAAAGTATCGAAGCATCGTTCCAATATCAATTGCTTTTACAAGATTGCAAATAGTCTTCATTGCCAATTTTTTGCATTTTTAATAAAATCTTTTGCACCGGTCACCGGTGACCACCGTGGCAAAGTGTTAATACGTTGACTGCCGAGCGTATTTTGCTGTATTAGAACGGCGATGCTATGAAATACTACGCGTTTGACGAATTACGCAAAATGTAAATAATGTGCAGGTATCGGAGACCAAACGATCGCATCACTATTCTAACACTAACTGTATCTATAAAATAATTATTGCTACTTATTGCGAATATTTTGGATCTTCAGTCAAATCTCTTGCGCCGGTCAAAGTGTTAACACGTTGACTGCCAAGCGTATTTTGCTATATTAGAACCGCGATGCGATGAAATACTGTAAAGTATAATTAAATCATGCAAAATGAAGGTAACGCAGAGTTGTTAGAAGCCAAAGTATCGAAGCATCGTTCCAATATCAATTGCTTTTACAAGATTGCAAATAGTCTTCATTGCCAATTTTTTGCATTTTTAATAAAATCTTTTGCACCGGTCACCGGTGACCACCGTGGCAAAGTGTTAATACGTTGACTGCCGAGCGTATTTTGCAGTATTAGAACGGCGATGCTATGAAATACTACAGCGTTTGACTGAATTACGCCAAATGTAAATAATGTGCAGGTATTGAAAACCAAAGGATTGCATCACTATTCTAACAGCAACTGGATTTATAAAATAATAATTGCTACTCATTGTGAATATTTTGGATCTTCAGTCAAATCTCTTGCGCCGGTCACCGATGACTATCATGGCGGTGAAAGTGTTAACACGTTGACTGCCAAACGTATTTTACTATGTTAGAACCGCGATGCAATGAAATACTGTAAAGTATAATTAAATCATGCAAAATGAAGGTAACGCAGAGTTGTTAGAAGCCAAAGTATCGAAGCATCGTTCCAATATCAATTGCTTTTACAAGATTGCAAATAGTTTTCATTGCGAATTTTTTGCATTTTTAATAAAATCTTTTGCACCGGTCACCGGTGACCACCGTGGCAAACTGTTAATACGTTGACTGCCGAGCGTATTTTACTATATTAGAACAGCGATACTCTGAAATACTACAGCGTTTGACTGAATTACGCAAAATGTAAATAATGTGCAGATATCGGAGACCAAACAATCGTATCACTATTCTAACACTAACTGTATTTATAAAATAATTATTGCTACTTATTGCGAATATTTTGGATCGTCAGTCAAATCTCTTGCGCCGGTCAAAGTGTTAACACGTTGACTGCCAAGCGTATTTTGCTATGTTAGAACCGCGATGCGATGAAATACTGTAAAGTATAATTAAATCATGCAAAATGAAGGTAACGCAGAGTTGTTAGAAGCCAAAGTATCGAAGCATCGTTCCAATATCAATTGCTTTTACAAGATTGCAAATAGTCTTCATTGCCAATTTTTTGCATTTTTAATAAAATCTTTTGCACCGGTCACCGGTGACCACCGTGGCAAAGTGTTAATACGTTGACTGCCGAGCGTATTTTGCTGTATTAGAACGGCGATGCTATGAAATACTACAGCGTTTGACTGAATTACGCAAAATGTAAATAATGTGCAGGTATCGGAGACCAAACGATCGCATCACTATTCTAACACTAACTGTATCTATAAAATAATTATTGCTACTTATTGCGAATATTTTGGATCTTCAGTCAAATCTCTTGCGCCGGTCAAAGTGTTAACACGTTGACTGCCAAGCGTATTTTGCTATATTAGAACCGCGATGCGATGAAATACTGTAAAGTATAATTAAATCATGCAAAATGAAGGTAACGCAGAGTTGTTAGAAGCCAAAGTATCGAAGCATCGTTCCAATATCAATTGCTTTTACAAGATTGCAAATAGTCTTCATTGCCAATTTTTTGCATTTTTAATAAAATCTTTTGCACCGGTCACCGGTGACCACCGTGACAAAGTGTTAATACGTTGACTGCCGAGCGTATTTTGCAGTATTAGAACGGCGATGCTATGAAATACTACAGCGTTTGACTGAATTACGCCAAATGTAAATAATGTGCAGGTATTGAAAACCAAAGGATTGCATCACTATTCTAACAGCAACTGGATTTATAAAATAATAATTGCTACTCATTGTGAATATTTTGGATCTTCAGTCAAATCTCTTGCGCCGGTCACCGATGACTATCATGGCGGTGAAAGTGTTAACACGTTGACTGCCAAACGTATTTTACTATGTTAGAACCGCGATGCAATGAAATACTGTAAAGTATAATTAAATCATGCAAAATGAAGGTAACGCAGAGTTGTTAGAAGCCAAAGTATCGAAGCATCGTTCCAATATCAATTGCTTTTACAAGATTGCAAATAGTTTTCATTGCGAATTTTTTGCATTTTTAATAAAATCTTTTGCACCGGTCACCGGTGACCACCGTGGCAAACTGTTAATACGTTGACTGCCGAGCGTATTTTACTATATTAGAACAGCGATACTCTGAAATACTACAGCGTTTGACTGAATTACGCAAAATGTAAATAATGTGCAGATATCGGAGACCAAACAATCGTATCACTATTCTAACACTAACTGTATTTATAAAATAATTATTGCTACTTATTGCGAATATTTTGGATCGTCAGTCAAATCTCTTGCGCCGGTCAAAGTGTTAACACGTTGACTGCCAAGCGTATTTTACTAAGTTAGAACCGCGATGCGATGAAATACTGTAAAGTATAATTAAATCATGCAAAATGAAGGTAACGCAGAGTTGTTAGAAGCCAAAGTATCGAAGCATCGTTCCAATATCAATTGCTTTTACAAGATTGCAAATAGTCTTCATTGCGATTTTTTTGCATTTTTAATAAAATCTTTTGCACCGGTCACCGGTGACCACCGTGGCAAAGTGTTAATACGTTGACTGCCGAGCGTATTTTGCAGTATTAGAACGGCGATGCTATGAAATACTACAGCGTTTGACTGAATTACGCAAAATGTAAATAATGTGCAGATATCGGAGACCAAACGATCGTATCACTATTCTAACACTAACTGCATTTATAAAATAATTATTGCTACTTATTGCGAATATTTTGGATCTTCAGTGAAATCTCTTGCGCCGGTCACCGATGACCATCATGGCAGTCAAAGTGTTAAACAACCTCGAATACACGATATACGCAGGCGCAATTGAGAAATATCCCGAATACCTTTCCTTCTTACTCCGTTGTGACGGTTCGTCGAAAATAACCTTAATCGTCAAAGGTTTATTTAAAAGGCGATGCGTTCGATTTTAAATAGACTGGAAATTTCTTTAATTGGATCGAAAGCACGGTTGTCAGCGGACGCTGATACGAGAACAACAAAGTCCAGGGGCTTGACCGATGATAGTTGATACGGCAATTCACACACATTACGGCATATTTAAGTGTCACCGGGTCGAATACGTGCCTGCTAATTTTATATAGAATTCAGATATGTCTCCAATTGAACAGTCGTAAACAATTTTCGCCGCCGATGCGAACGTTCGGCGAATCCAGATGAAACATTATTTATTTGCCGAAATATCTTTAGAGCCGAATAAATATAGCAAATTCTTTCGCTGCAGGTTATCGTTCGGTAGGAACTTAAGCGTATTTCGTTTCTGGCTTCCAACTCACCGTTAAAGTAAATCTTTCGAATACTTTTTATAAACACGCAACGTCCTGATGCACTTGTGTTAGATTAATGCTTACTTTTTCTTTACAAAGACACTTCCCTCCGAACCGCATCATGTTCTGCGTTGAGTGTCTTCGTTGGATATTTAATTAGTATACTGCATTAGATGGAAAAAATATAACGTCAATTTATATGCGTTCATCATTTTTGTATATAATTTGGAGTATCCGAAAATTTAGTCACATTTTGCTAAAAGTTATCAAGAGTCGTTGAAAGGTTAATGACAAATGAACGTTCAATTTACTTTCATTTCCATTTTCTAGATATTACTCACGCGTCTATATGCATTAGCCAAAAATATAATATTTGAACGATACCGTTAACAACAATATGGTGGAGCTTTGAACATTATGTCTAATAAAATAAATTAACTAGACAACCTACCTAACCATATATCCGGTATGTAGCAGCGTGTATTATACCCAGTATTATATTACCTTTCTATTAAAAATATTGAAACATATTCGAACGTGTTATCCATTTTATGTACGTGCACATAAATTTTTAATTCGTGCAAATAATTTATAGTCGTTCAAGCCTGTTGTTGTTGCAGCCTCACCAAGCGTGAAATATGAAAACGACGACATTTCTGGCAAATTTCAACGGCAGAAAAATGAAGTACATATTCCATAAATATGCACGTCCAAGTACAGTGGTCCGAACATGAAAATAAACCTTAAATCACTCTTAGTTTTAAAATGGTGGTGCTCGGAATACACCGACGTTACTCCGTAAAGAGAGTCGCATAAATATTCGATAAATATGAATAGTCACTGCGATTTGACAATTTAAAACGTCAAGAAAATGGAATTGGTTCATAAAAGGCAAGTGTGAAGGAGAATTATAGCCGGTTATTGACTGCCGGAGGTTAAGTACATTTTAATTCGGAAGGTAGGCAAAAAAGTTACGTATGATAATTACTCGTTAGCTGTACAATTACTGTCATCGCTAATTTGTGCAAATATCATTGTTCACATTACAGTATTCAGCGACTACGTGATACTGTGCAATAACGTCACTGCACATCTGTTATGAAAGAACATCATGTAAATAATGCTGTGATTAGAAATACACTGATGTATCTGTAATGGGACAATGTGGATAAGTGTCAACATCGTCACAGTATAGAATATTAAATATCTGTGAAAACAATTTGACACGTATACCCGCAATGTTTCCTTGAGGATCTGTCCCAAAACTTGTGCTCCGGAAAATGACAGTGAGAAAAAGTCGGAAGCGATCAAGTTCTGCTTGCAGTGACGCCTCGAACAGCAGAATAAAGCGGAGAAATGCGTGCAGTAAGGATAAAAGAAAAAAGTCTAGACATAGGAGCACTTCCAGTGGCACAAGCTCTTCTAGCGCTTCTAACGCTGACGTGAAAAGGAAAAGAAAAATGCAAGGCAAAGATGAGCATGGTAAGTCTAAGGATAACAAGCATGAGCCTGAGTTATCAAGAAACAGTAACTATAACAGGAACGTGAGAAACTTTAGATCGCACAATAAGCACAGAGATCATTTTTATAATCGACATAATTCAATGCATTCTCATTCATTTGAGCCGCATAACACAGGATATCAGAGGAACAGGTTCAATAATTATCAGCGCGATAGATACAGCAATGAATGGAGATTTCAATCTAGGGGCCATAGCAGCAGGATTTCTAATTACGACAGATCCAGGAGCCGGAGTAACCAAGAGCCTCATACTGACTACCATAAGAGGCACGGCAGGGATCCGGACCCCGCAATTGAAGACACGCAGGAGACTTCCAAAGAGAAACCGACAGCGCACTCTTCAAGATCTTTACTGAATCCGGACAGAAGCGACGGAGCTCGCAGTGAAGCGGACGTTTTAAACGTGAGGAAGAAGAAGAAGAGGAAGAAGCACTTAGAGGAAAAGACTGACAGTCATAAGAAATCTAAGAGGAGCAGATCCTCCTCATCGTCAAGTACTTCGAGTAGCAGCACTAGTGATAGTAGCAGCAGCAGCAGCTCTAGTAGCAGCAGCAGCAGTAGTAGTAGCAGCACTAGTAGTAGCACCAGCTCCAGTAGCAGTACCAGCAATAGCGACACTTCCAAAGACGCGAAAAAACGTAAAAGGGATAAGAAGAAGACGAAGAAAGCGAAGAAGGCGCTCAAGAAGAAAAAGATGAAAATGAAATTAAAGGCAAAGCTGAAGAAGTCCGCGAAGAAGAAACGGGAAAAGAGGAAACAAGTTGTGAATGTTGTTGAGAATGCTTCGGCTGAGGTGGTGGCGGACAGGGCAAAGGCAATGGCGCCGATGACGAAAGAAGAGTGGGAGAGAAGACAAAGCCTAATACGCAGAGTTTATGACGAAGAAACGGGAAGATACAGGTAATTTATAAATATGGGTACGGAAAATAATTCTTTGCACATGTTATCACATTGCGGACGGCGTTCTTGCTCATCCAGACCTCGCACATTCTTCAGCGTCCTAAAAAGTTGAGTACAATACATACAAGGTTTTTGTTAGTACTGACTGCTATGTTCGCACTTTTTCAACATTTTAACACATTGTTGACCGGCAATTTTCGGCAAAAGCTGTCTCAAGTCACCGGCTATTATTTCGTAATTGATCATTGAAGTGAAACATGTAAATAAATAACCTTCAATAAAGTTTGCTCGTGCATAATGAATTCAAATTGAACCTTGGATATAAATTTTATGTAACTTTTAATATTTTTGCGTATGATTAACTATACAGCAGTCATTTACGCGTAGATCTAGACAAGAGGTGTTTGTTCATTGTCTTTCGTTGCGCTTTCATTATTTAAAAAAAGATTATGCCCTTGTCATTTCATTTTCAATAATAATTTTCTAAATGACTACAACTTATTTAAAAATCACTCGGGCGACTATATAAAGCATTCACGTATAATTTATTGACAACTGCGTTACCATCACGTTCCGCCGTTCTTGACACTTTCTAATATTAGAATTGTAATAAAAGCCTCAGTACCAAGAAAAGTATAGTTTTTTATAATGAAGTAGACGCGATTGAACACAATGAATACAATTTTGCTATATTCTATATTGCCCTGCATTTTAAAAATTAAAATGGCCGACGCAAGTGCAAACACGAGTTAACTCGTGACCGGTCAACAACGTTTGGCCATGAAAACACGAGTTAACTCGTGACCGGTCAATAATGTGTTAACATTTATTTACTTCACAATTATACTATCAAAAATTGCTGCAAGGCTTCATTACTTTAGCAACGTACCGATAAACGTTAAAACGAGAAATCTCGTGACCCTTCCGCAATGTGTTAAGATCCTGTGCTTTACGGTAAATCTGTATCTCACGCCTAAAATATTCGGATGGCACTATGATTACTCAAACGATTTTCTTTCTAGATTGATAAAGGGGGATGGAGAGGTTTTAGAGGAAATAGTAAGTCGCGAACGACACAGAGAAATAAATAAGCAAGCGACTAAAGGAGACGGGGAATACTTTCAAGCACGTTTGAAGACGAATATTGTATAGATTATTTTCTTATGCAATAAAATTTTGTTCAATGACCAATTAATATTGTTGGGGTCAATGCCCTGTACTTGAATTCTGCAGATTATAAGAACGACTGCTTATATACTCGGCTTCATTTGCTTCTAATCTATCAGATTTTATTGTGGCAAAGAGTTATAGTACAACAATGCTTTTATAACGTTACTTTATTAAATCAACTTTCTCTTGTTAATTCCAGTTTCGCGGAATTTTTCGGTATTAACGACGAACTCATCAATTATGGTTTCAAAATGTTATATTTCCGTAATAAACGCATGTTTAATTGTGTTACGTATCACTGATTTTCTTAGTCTGGTTTGTGGGAGTAATATGTCCTTTTTCGATGTATCGTCAAATTGCACTTTTCTCATTGCCAAAGTGCGTCATTTTACTCTCCCAACTTAAATTGTGTCGCTATTTTGAATATACCGTATAATTACATAACTTACCGCTAAATGTAAAATTATTATTAAACATTACCAATATAGTATATCATTGTAATTTTCTTTGATGCAGAAATATTTACAATACAAATCACGGTGTCAATATAATCTGCCTAACTGTACATACATTTTTGTTTGCATATGCCAGTTAAGAAAAATGCTTTCAATGTAGTCTTATAAAACATACGTTTCACGTTAATTTACAACCTCTGAACCATTCTGTGTACAATTAGGTCCCCTTGAAGAGGTATCTGTTTTTACATTTAGTGTACATCTTTTCAATTTACGAGGCAATTCGGTTACTACGTACATTTAATGTACCGACAGGTGCCGTAAGCAACCAAAATTGCATAGAAAATATTCAACGATTTAATCTCCAATAAGATTAGCTTCCTTTCGTTGACCGATTTCCATACCGTCGAACCGACGCGGGGAAAGCGTTAGAAAAATAAGGAATAAGAAAATACTCAATCCGTCGGGGAAAAGTTCTCTATGCGCAAGGCTGTTTGAAAAAGTGTAACACCGTTTATGCATTAATCAAAACAACTGAATAAATTGAGTCGTGTGTCCATCCCGGTAAATCGGATTGTCTGTAATCGTCGCCCTGCACAGAGGACACGTACGTTCTGTGTCTAACCACGTAGACATGCACGTTTCGCAGAAAATATGATTGCAATGGAGTCTGACGGGTACTGAATACTCATCGTGGCAAATTGCACAGATACCGCCGGACTCTATCAGCTGTTCCTTCGACGGCGACACTCCCAGATTCTGGAAAAGACAATACGTCAAATGGTATGCGTTCAAGATTGTATCGCTGGCGTCACTGATAAACGCACATTTTATCTGTTCAAGGAAAGGATCGAACGTACCACATTTTGCAATAATTTCCATACTGCTGTACAAAACAACTTTACATGCGATAATAAATTATTGCTCTTTGCAACCGCATAGGCGGCCGACAAGAATACACCCAATATCTTCTCTGGACCTTGGTACACTTCGTGCAAATAATACAACCACGGCTGTATGGGCGCTATACATCGATATAGTTGAGACGTCGCTTCCACCATAACATAGTATTTTCCCTGCAATAGAAAAAGTAGACGGTATTCAGTTAGCGAAGAATGCACTTGCCGGAGTAGGTCATGAAACGAACGAAACTCACTCTTTTTTGAAACGCCAGGAGCCTGACTGGTAAACAAGTTAGCACGACTTTGAGTACAATCGTGATCAATTTCAATACGAAATCTGTCACTGTAACGGACCACAATAATTCGCGCATCGAAAGTGGCTGCGTGTACGGCGAGAATATATGCGTGTCGAACATAAAATTAATAAACACTATACATCCACTGATGTAGCACATTATGACCAAAAGGGTGAGCCAACTGCGATTCTGTTTCTTTGCAATCTCGCGCTTTAAGTTTCTGTTAGCATGGTTAAACGTAAGGCTTAGAACTAGAAAATTCAATATTCCAACCCTATGATCATAGACGATCTTTGTGAGGAGGATTAGAACGAATGGGGCGTATGTTTTCAAGGCCCGAAGGAGAGGAAGGACTTCAGGGTTCGTTTGATAAGGATCCAGCGCAGCTGCCTCAGAATAATTATTACTATTATTACTGTTTCGATTTTCAGCTGCAATTTCATTAGTGGCAGCGCGAATATGATTCAACAGATGATTTGTTGAACTAGTCGACCGTTGTTGCTGATCACGAGTAGACTGATCATTACTCGCTATGTTGTCTGATGCGTGTAGATCCAGATTAATCACGTAACTATCAGAAGGTGGTGCTGTCTGCGTTTGGGCCTGAGGTCTTTGTATATTAACGAACGATGCCATGGGCCTATTGGGTTGCTGCAAAGTAATAATAGTTATTTTGCGTATGTACAGTACTAATACGTTATAATACTCAAAGTATTTAATTTAATCAATTGATAATAATACCGCGGTATGAAACATTTGACTATTTATATGCAGAAAGAGTCTTTAGCTTATAGACTGCATTTACTTACAACATGTTCATATTCAATAAGAGGTCTGATTTCTTCAGTATTGGAAGATACATTATTGGCAATCATTCTAGAATGTTCTGCTGCTCTAGCACGAAAAATAAAGTCTCTTATATTAAAAGAGGTAGCAGGAAAATGTGGCAGGCTCGTAGAGTGTGTCATTAACAGTCCTGGTATCTGCCTCCTATTATTGTTTTCTGTGTAAGGCATTGTTGTACTCTGGGATTCTTTGCTGTCGTCCTCTAGTCTTAAGTTTCTCTCTATTACCTGTCAGTGAAATATTTTGTTGCTTACAAAAATTGTCAAAATGATAAATGCGTAAGCTTATATACAAGTGGTTTATTGTGTTATTTGTGTTAACTTTTGTGCGCTGAGTATACATATCTGGAATTAGTAACCATATATCTGCAGTTCCGAGCTATAATATTACAAGTGTGTAACAAAAATTCTATACATCAAGCTTATGTAAAAAGTATACGTAACGTATTGTATCAAATATATTAAATGACATATATCAAAAGAACACGAAGCAACGCATATATAATCATTAATTCGTGTGCTATAAATATAACTAATATTGAATTTATGTATAAATTGAAAACATAATAAGGTTAGTTACACAAATCTATTTTCTGTGACATACATTCGATGCTAATACCCTATCCCAGATGATACCCGATAAACAACGCAGCGTTGCTTACTCTGCATTTAATCATAATCGCATTATTGCCGATATAAATGACTTAACAGTAAATACTCTGTTACAAGTTTACATACAGTGTATACTACATTCTTTGCGATGTTACAGTTTCCGTCCGTCTCGCAGTCTGACGTTTCTGAAAATTCTCCCCTTAACAAAAGCCTCTTCTCCTCCGTGTGAAATCAGACGCTCATCGGCAGGCTTTACGAAAATTGGTTGCTATCATGATTTTGACGTAAACGAATTTATATTATCACGCCATTTTGCTGACGATTATCTCTGTTGCGTCGATTGGATAGCCACCGCGCATCTAATTTCAGCGCTACTCTTGAAATTTTTAAATGTAAAAAGTGTAATGTGCATGGTGCCACCATAGACAACGTATAGCGTTAGTTCTATACTTTTATGGGAGTTCATGTCCGAAAAACTGAAGTACCGACTGCGCCTAAAATGAAACTTGCACCAGCGCACTCTGGCCCAAAAAGTGGTAACGACCCAACATTTATAACTCATCTTTAGTGCATGTTGTCCAAGGTGTTGATAAAATACCGATAGAAACAGATTGAGTCTCAATGTCAAAATTTTCTGCACAGCAGACAACTGCATTTCCACCTCTTAATATTGGGTTGGAGGGAAAGTTCTGTCGTATTTTAAAGAAAATATTTGAATTCATTTATAAAAATATGTGTTTGATATGAATGCGTAAGCTTATATACAAGTGGTTTATTGTGTTATTTGTGTTAACCTTTGTGCGCTGAGTATACATATCTGGAATTAGTAACCATATATCTGCGGTTCCGAGCTATAATATTACAAGTGTGTAACAAAAATTCTATACATCAAGCTTATGTAAAAAGTGTACGTAACGTATTGTATCAAATATATTAAATGACATATATCAAAAGAACATGAAGCAACGCATATATAATCATTAATTCATGTGCTATAAATATAACTAATATTGAATTTGTGTATAAATTGAAAACATAATAAGGTTAGTTACACAAATCTATTTTCTGTGACATACATTCGATGCTAATACCCTATCCCAGATGATGCCCGATAAACAACGCAGCGTTGCTTACTCTGCATTTAATCATAATCGCATTATTGCCGATATAAATGACTTAACAGTAAATACTCTGTTACAAGTTTACATACAGTGTATACTACATTCTTTGCGATGTTACAGTTTCCGTCCGTCTCGCAGTCTGACGTTTCTGAAAATTTTCCCCTTAACAAAAGCCTCTTCTCCGTGTGAAATCAGACGCTCATCGGCAGGCTTTACGAAAATTGGTTGCTATCATGATTTTGACGTAAACGAATTTATATTATCACGCCATTTTGCTGACGATTATCTCTGTTGCGTCGATTGGATAGCCACCGCGCATCTAATTTCAGCGCTACTCTTGAAATTTTTAAACGTAAAAAGTGTAATGTGCATGGTGCCACCATAGACAACGTATAGCGTTAGTTCTATACTTTTATGTTCATGTCCGAAAAACTGAAGTACCGACTGCGCCTAAAATGAAACTTGCACCAGCGCACTCTGGCCCAAAAAGTGGTAACGACCCAACATTTATAACTCATCTTTAGTGCATGTTGTCCAAGGTGTTGATAAAATACCGATAGAAACAGATTGAGTCTCAATGACAATTTTCTGCACAGCAGACAACTGCATTTCCACCTCTTAATATTGGGTTGGAGGGAAAGTTCTGTCGTATTTTAAAGAAAATATTTGAATTCATTTATAAAAATATGTGTTTAATATAAATGCGTAAGCTTATATACAAGTGGTTTATTGTGTTATTTGTGTTAACCTTTGTGCGCTGAGTATACATATCTGGAATTAGTAACCATATATCTGCGGTTCCGAGCTATAATATTACAAGTGTGTAACAAAAATTCTATACATCAAGCTTATGTAAAAAGTGTACGTAACGTATTGTATCAAATATATTAAATGACATATATCAAAAGAACACGAAGCAACGCATATATAATCATTAATTCATGTGCTATAAATATAACTAATATTGAATTTATGTATAAATTGAAAACATAATAAGGTTAGTTACACAAATCTATTTTCTGTGACATACATTCGATGCTAATATCCTATCCCAGATGATACCCGATAAACAACGCAGCGTTGCTTACTCTGCATTTAATCGTAATCGCATTATTGCGGATATAAATGACTTAACAGTAAATACTCTGTTACAAGTTTACATACAGTGTATACTACATTCTTTGCGATGTTACAGTTTCCGTCCGTCTCGCAGTCTGACGTTTCTGAAAATTTTCCCCTTAACAAAAGCCTCTTCTCCTCCGTGTGAAATCAGACGCTCATCGGCAGGCTTTGCGAAAATTGGTTGCTATCATGATTTTGACGTAAACGAATTTATATTATCACGCCATTTTGCTGACGATTATCTCTGTTGCGTCGATTGGATAGCCACCGCGCATCTAATTTCAGCGCTACTCTTGAAATTTTTAAACGTAAAAAGTGTAATGTGCATGGTGCCACCATAGACAACGTATAGCGTTAGTTCTATACTTTTATGGGAGTTCATGTCCGAAAAACTGAAGTACCGACTGCGCCTAAAATGAAACTTGCACCAGCGCACTCTGGTCAGGAAAATGGCAACGACCTTATTTATAACTCATCTTTAGTGCATGTTGTCCAAGGTGTTGATAAAATACCGATAGAAACAGGTTGAGTCTCAATGACAATTTTCTGCACAGCAGCAACTGCATTTCCACCTCTTAATAGATGTATGAAACTGGACGCAGTTGAATCTAGCGTTTTAGTTCGTTGAACTGATTGGTCGCGGTCTAGTTCTTTACACTATCTTCTGATTGGTGCTGAATTCAAACTATTTAATGCGATGACAACCATGGTGATCATCAGTAATCAGCGGAGTCCTTCAAATGTTTATAACTGTAAAAGTTGGGTCATTGATTGTTAATGAATTCGGTACGTTTCCGCTAATTAACACTTGGTATGCGGGCAACGTATTTTTACGTTTTTTGCAGTCTGTCACTGGAGCGCGGGTCACGTAAAAATACGTATTTAGTAGATTTGTGGTGGTTAGTGAGTATCCACCACAAATCTACCAAATACGTATAATTACATGAATGTGTGACATTATATGCGTGTTGTTTGCGTTGCTAGGCAAGGCTTTGCATTTTTTCTTCCCATAAGTTATAATTGTTGAGTTACTCGGTCTTTTGCTGAGTTATTTCGTCTTCAATCGAATTCCTAGCTCCAGGACGTACAAGTCGTGTTTTTTCAATTTGGAGCTTGGTTTTTTATTATTGATTACAAAATTGATAAAATGAGCCGTTGTGACAAAGATAGTGATGAAGAAATATGCGCTAACAGATTATCGGACGTTTCGTATCATAGTGACTCTGAAAGTCAAGATACCAAAGAAAACGACGATAATGACATCATTCCACGTTCTCGAGTGTTCATAGTTTTTTTTGTTAAATAATCATACAGTATATATTTAAATGTAAAATAAAAAAACTTTCGTTCATAAAAACGAAGTAGTTTTCGATTCACTGCGATTTTTCTAAATAACCAAACTTCCGCGCGATTCACGAAAAAACGCCCGCTGCACGCGTAATTCGGCGGCGAAGTATACCCGCATGCCAAGTGTTAAGGTATACAGTAAAATCTGTTTTTGTGCGGGTGATAGGGACTGCATAAAAGAAATCGTACAAAATAATATTCGAAAATTTTATAAATTCTTACATATAATAAACAATTTTGTACGATGTAGTGCCTAAAATTTTTTTTATGCGGTGGATAGGGACCGCATAAAAAAAGTCGGACTTAGAAAATACATCAATGATTTATAAAATAGATGAGAGAATGCTTTCAATTAAATTAAATAATTAAATTAGACCTAAAGAAATTGTAAAAATATTTAATTCTTCATTGTACATATACATGGAGAAGTTTCCACATTATACATTAAATAGTTTGTTGCTACTCGTCGTAATCCAAAACGCGCATCTTCTTGTGATGAATTGGTTGAAAATTGCTTTCGTCGCTTAAAGATAGGATTTCAATTGATTTGTTTTTTGGTACCATAAAGTCAGTAATCAGTTTTTGTGACGACGGTCGACTGGTCAATTGCTTGTAAACGCCACGATAGTGAGACATGCATGATCTCAGCTCTTTTTGGAATTTTAAGCGTCTTTCCGCATTGGTATCTATTTTAAGAAAATGCGTTTCCAATTTTTTCGAAATCTGGATCCCTGCATATATTTTACCTGCTGTAATAGATTTCGGTTCTTCTTGTCCATTTTCATAATCTATCAAACTATTGATAATGTCACTATCATCGACAGTTTGGTCCTCAATCATCTCGTCCAGGTGATTATCGCCGAAAGAATCAAAGCCTTCTCCGCCGATGTTATGTGCGAGCGCACTAATTTCAGACAATAACGTTGACGCGTTTTCGGTACCGTTTCGATTAATTACACATTCATATATTTCGTCCACAACATGTATATGTACATGATAGGAAACGTTAACCCATTGACTGCCACGCAAATTTAGCGCGTCTTGCCCTGGGTGCCACAGTTTTATTTTAAAGAAGACATGAAGTTTTACAAAATGTAATATTATTAAGTTACTGATATAATATTGTAATTGTAAAATTGTATGGTATTTACAGTATTTTTATTGAAAGAAAAACACTTTTGGTACAGACGCTTACTACGAGATATCTCGTAGTTGGCAGTCAATGGGTTAAACTGGTGCTAACGCCGCTAAGATTCATATACCGCATAAAAATAAATCGCACAAAAAAAATTGCACAAAAATAAAATCGCACAAAACCAATCGCACAAAAACAAAATCGCATAAAAAAAGACAGCACAAAAACAGGCTTTACTGTATTTAATGCGATGACAACCATGGTGATAATCAGTAATCAGCGGCGTCCTTCAAATGTTTATAACTGTAAAAGTTGGGTCATTGATTGTTAATGAATTCGGTACGTTTTCGCTAATTAAGGTATACTTAGATATAGAATCTGCACTATTCGGCAGGTACACATTTTTATTAGCGGATTATTAATTTTTAACAGATCTTCTGTTTGCATGCGCATTATATTAAAGTATGCCAAACATGTTGCGGTATATGCCAAATCGTTCATGTGTCGTAAGTAGCTATAACGAAATTAATTATTTCAACATAATTATAAAGTATCCTACATAATTGTATTTATTGTTATTTCGCCATTATACGCTGGAATTATAAAAATACTTCTGTGGCGTTCTGGCACAAAAAATAAATTTTCTCAAATATTACAATATTATTCTCTTAAAAAAAATAAAAATTAATAACAAACGAAATGTTAACGAAAAGTAAAAATTGTTATTAAATTGCAAGCTAATTTTAATATAATTTTAATAATTAGCAATGATTACCAATTTTCGGTTAAAGAAGGACTTTTTCTCATTATCTACCACGATAGGACCATGATGGCGCTGCCATCGATCAGTAGAAAGAATCGTGTTTAACACTAGAACTACCAAAGGGGTCAAAATGACTTGTTTGACATTTCTTATAATTATAACTCATTTCAGGTACATTTTGATTCTGAAAATTTTGCACGACTTTTTCTAAGATATACCAATCATTAACCCTTTGAGTACTATGGACGCATATATGCGTCCGCCGAAATCTATCGATGTCGACTATGGGCGCATATATGCGTCCCCAATCGTTTCGATTTCTCACCTACTGTAGCCACAATTATAAATGTATGAGATGAATACAGATGCGTTCTTTATCAAATGATTTTCTTACATTATTTAATTTGGCGTAAATACAGAATTATCATTAAAACTTATTTGCGCCTTAAATAATCGATCAGTAAAGTTCACACTAGCAAAAAGTGTTTCGTCCCCAGCGAGCGCTTTGGCCAAAAGTATTCAGCACTCAAAGGGTTAATTCTGTAAAATAGTTTACTTTTTTGTTTATCATTTTGTTGTAAATTTGTATGCAGTATACCTACATATACCGGGATGAGTCATTTTGACCCCCACGGAACATTGGTTTTCGGTGCTATTCTATTGTATCGTGGACATTTTTGTGGCACGTAATCTGAAAGATACACAGAGAAACCGTTATTTTGTGTCCTAATACCTCTATAAAATCGAAGGATTATATTTTTGTTGCGTTACGCGCCCAATAAACTTGGGCACTCATTAGCGTAGCAATTTATTATCTAGTCGTAAAAGAAAATATTTCAAACTCACAGATCTGTCAACAACCAAAAAAATGTTGTTCCCACGGTTTGAACTGTTTGCGCTTGATCATTACTTGCAGTATTTACTTCAATCAAGTTCCCTCAGATTACTTTCAATCGATCATCAGAAACGCTGCCATATACAACTCAGTCGTCTATCAGAAACAGTGAAACACAACTCTCAGTACAACTATATTCACTGTAACCTTGTCCTAACTATATCAGAAAATATCTGTAAAGTTTTAGAATTATATGTTTGTGCAAATCATATCGCAAACTGCTGAAATATTGTAATTTAAGAAACAAGTCATTTTGATCCCTCCGGTAGAAGTAGGTATACGTCAATCGTCGGTATTTCTAGTGTTAAGTTTCCACGGGCTAAGCTATTCTTCGAATCCCATAGTTGTTCCGCGAAAACTGCACTTTCTGAGCGTGAATTTAGTTTTGCGACATAATCATTTTCCAGAAACGACTGTCTGCGCTTTTATTCCGCTTCCGGTCCTTTTCACTCATCAGTAGGTAAGGTGAACGCGCGAAGTGATGCGTTTTTAACAAACTACGACACAAACTTCCGAAGTTCGGCCGTGGCAGTTCTGGAAGTTTTCACTTACCTAACTCAACCGAAGTCATATTGGGTTGGCGAAGAAGCTCGTTCGATTTGCATGGAAAAATTGAAGAGTCCAACATTTTGTTGTTTGCCTTTTGCTAAACTCAAGGCGTCTGCATAATGACATCTGTTGAAAATTCTCTACTGTTATGAACACAGGATGATTCAGGCGACTGAACAAAATTTGCTGCCAGCCTTATCTTTTTTTCTTGAGCTGATCTCGAGGCGTCTGCATAATGACATGTGTTGAAAATTCTATACCCTTATGGATGCAGGATGATTCGGGCGACTGAACAAAATTTGCTGCCAGCCTTATCTTTTTTTCTTGTGCTGATCTCAAGGCGTCTGCATAACATTTTGTTGTTTGCCTTTTGCTAATCTCAAGGCGTCTGCATAATGACATGTGTTGAAAATTCTATACCCTTATGGATGCAGGATGATTCGGGCGACTGAACAAAATTTGCTGCCAGCCTTATCTTTTTTTCTTGTGCTGATCTCAAGGCGTCTGCATAACATTTTGTTGTTTGCCTTTTGCTAATCTCAAGGCGTCTGCATAATGACATCTGTTGAAAATTCTGTACTGTTATGGACACAGGATGATTCAGGCGACTGAACAAAATTTGCTGCCAGCCTTATCTTTTTTTCTTGTGCTAATCTCAAGGCGTCTGCATAATGACATGTGTTAAAAATTCTGTACTGTTATGGACACAGGATGATTCAGGCGACTGAACAAAATTTGCTGCCAGCCTTATCTTTTTTTCTTGTGCTGATCTCAAGGAGTCTGCATAATGACATGTGTTGAAAATTCTATACCCTTATGGATGCAGGATGATTCGGGCGACTGAACAAAATTTGCTGCCAGCCTTATCTTTTTTCCTTCTGCCAACTTCTTGGCGTCTGCATAATGACATTTGAAGCAAGTTCTGTATCCTTCTATAAAAAGAAATTTTGGCCAGCCGAACGAATTTTTTCTCAAACCCAATATAATACGTCCGGTCACATAATTGTACACGGTTATGTAAGATGGTAGATTATTTTATTCGATTTACTAATGAACGTCATACTTTAAGAATTTATATGTCACCAGGAAGTTGCACACGTAACTGACGGATACATCGTTTTTTTCATTACTATCTTTACTCACATGATTTAGAAAGCAGATAAGGAGAAGAGAGGGAGACTAGCAACAGACGTGTGTCATTTATTTTAGGAATGTATTGACGTATGTCGTCTTTTCGTGGCCCTTCTGACCAGTTTGGAGCGATTCGGCGTAGGTGTGGGTGGAGTTCGATTTAGGATGCTCAACAGGTGCGTTGATTGCTCTCGTCCAAATCATCGAGGCGACGGATCCTAGCGCCCTCGACATGCACAGCAATACTTGGTTGAATTTCATGTCCCTTAGGCCATAGAACTGTAGAGACATTTCAAATAATTTTCATTGAAAATCCATTCCTCTGAAGTTGAATTACTTAGACGCACGAACACGGTAGATTTTGATGGATAATATCGTTCCACCCGTGTATATGCAAAATACTTTGTGCTCAGTGTGTCTGTGGCGTTTTGGTTAGAGTCGATTTGGTGCATAATTCATTTGCGGAGTGGCTTAAGGGGTTATGCCTACTTGGGATCGGCGAAATGACATGATATTCAAGTTTTTTTTTGCCGTTTTAGTGAGTACTAATTAAAATTCGCAAAATACTACTAACAAGTACGTATTTAGTGGTATTTGTATACATTGTTTTATAAGAAAATATTAAAAAATGGAGGAAATATAGCCCTTCTCCTAGAAGTTCCGTTTATTTTCATCACTTGCGGTGACCACGATTTCTCAAAAATTACTTCATCGATCGGACTCTAATTTTATATACTTATTTGTCATTACAATAGGCAGGGTCTGAATGAAGGATTTTGAAAAATTTTAATTTTTGCAAGAATGGCAGCAGTTTTACGAAAAAATCCGTCTTTTGAGGTGGTCTAACTGTCGTTTTTATGTTGTAACTTTTTTTTTTATTACCGAAATAAAAAATCCTTCGTTCAGGCCCTGCCTATTGTAATGACAAGTAAGTACAGGTAACCCTCCTATAACACGGTATCTTATAACACGGTTTCGCTATAACACGATTCGTAAATTGCGGGAACACTCCTACAACACGGCATCCTATAACACGGTTGTTCCTCTTATCGGGGCCTGTGTCCCCCGTAGGACATTGGGGACATATCCTTGTCGCTGAAAGAAATAAAAACATCAACCTTAAATGCGTGTTGGAAGAAGATATGGCCCTCTTCAGTTGATACAGAAAACATGCGTGAAACATCAGAAAATGAAATTGGTGCCATATTAAAAGTCGCTAAATCAATCGGAGGCGAAGATTTTGTGGATATGGCTACCAAAGACATTCAAGATTTATTAGTGGAAGAAGAAGTTGACGAAGCGGATTTGATGGAAATGGCATCCCTAGATGCAAATCAAATCGATTTTGAGGACGCTAGCTCTGATGAAGATTGTGCAGTTAAGAATTTAACATTAAAAAAATACAAGAAGGCCTATGCTTAGTGGAAAATCTCGAGTCATTTTTCTTGAATACAGACCCTTTCACGGAAAGAAGTCGAAAATTCAAAAGGGAGCTGCAAAACTGTTTAGCTCCATACCGCGAAATTTACAATGACCTAGTTAGAACCAGCAAGCAAAGTTCGATTACAGATTTTTTTAAGAGGGGAAAACATACAAAAACTTTAAATAGAGAAAAAAGTTCTGAAAGTGAAGGCAATATCGTTCCACCGAAAAAACGTTCTCGGTTGATTATACTGAGCAGTGACGACCAATAAATTCATTAAATTATGGTGGCGTTAGATTGCATTTTTTTGTTTACTTTGTGTTGTACATACATTTATATTTTTAATAAAAATTAAGTTGTTTATGTCGAATTTAAAAAAAAATTTGTTTTTAATAAGTTTTTGGAACGTAACCCTCCTTTTTGTACTAGCTCAGGGTCTCATGCAACACGGTTTCACACAACACGGCATTTTCTAGGAACCTAACTACCGTGTTATAGGAGGGTTACCTGTATATAAAATTAGAGTCCGATCGGTGAAGTAGATTTTGAGAAATCGTGGTCACCGCAACCGTATGTTTTTAAAAACACAGTTTCGAGATAATCGCGTTTAAAGTTTCAAGCTCTTTACTAATCGTACATAGTAGCGCTCCAGATAAACGCCCATAATTTTTGAACGTGTGCTCCGATTCTTATGTACTTTTCAGGAAATATTCTTAAAGTGATGTACATTAAGAAAATGTAATAAAAAAAAATCGATTTTTTTCACCAACCCAAGTAGGCATAACCCCTTAAGGTATTCATGCGCAACTCGTATCGTATGTTGATTCACCTGAAAAACTGGAGCAGCGATTGTTGTCTGCTCGGGGAACGTGTCGATTCCTTTAGCTTTTCTCATCATTGACGTGACGATACGCGTGATATCTTGAGATAGCTGGAATTCCATATTTTCGTCATGATTAGTAAATATATGCGACCATGTTTTTATTGTATTAACACTTTGACTGCCGTGATGGTCACCGGTGCAAGAGATTTTACTGAACATCCAAAATATTCGCAATGGGTAGCAATAATTATTTTATAAATGCAGTTATTGTTAGAATAGTGATGCGATCCTTTGGTCTCCAATACCTGCACATTATTTACATTTTGCATAATTCAGTCAAACGCTGTAGTATTTTATAGCATCGCCGTTCTAATACAGTAAAATATGCATGGCAGTCAACGTGTTAATAAGGCGTAAAGGTGAAAATCCGTAAAGCTAAAATTCAAATTTTTCAATCACGTATATTAATTACGCATGACCGTGCTTTCATTATATTAACAAGTCGAATTCATCACTTTGACTTGTATGAATCGTGCTAAACCTTAAAAGTTGTG